>JAAGVU020000001.1:45043957-45112544 GCA_011763525.2 Mormyrus iriodes
TACACCTGTTCAGCTGCCCATTGCAGCAAATATCTAATCAGCCAATCATCAGCAGCCTAGTGTATGAAATCATGCAGGTATAGGTCAGGAGTCTCCGTTAATGATCACATTAAACACAAGAATGTGGGGCGAAAGGTGCTTTAAGTGACTTTTGAATGTGGCATGCTTGTTGGTGTGAAATGGGTCGGTTTGAGTATCTCAGAAACTGCTGATGTACTAGGATTTTCACATACAACCATCTGTAGCGTTATGTAGAATGGGCCAAAAAAGAAAAAACGTTGAGTGAGCAGCGGTTCTCTGGGTGAAAATGACCTCTGCCATTATTAAGGCAGAGAAGATTGGCCATTCTGCTGTGCCTGTCTGCTAAGAACAAGGAACTGAGGCTTCTGTGAGCACGTGCTCACCAAATTTGTACAATGGATTGAGAAAATGTTAACCTGACTGGATGACTTGATTTTTGCCATGACATTGAGATGGTAGGGTCAGAATTTGGCATGAACAGCAGAGAAGTATAGATCCATTCTGCCTTATATCAACAATTCAGGCTGGCAGTAGTGGTGTAATAGTGTGGGGGATGTTTTCTTGGCACCCTAATGGCCCCTTAGTACCAGTTGAGCATCGTTTAAATACTACAGCCTACCTGAGTATTGCTGCTGGCCATGTCCATCCCTTTATGACCACAGTGTACCCAACTTCTGATGGCTACTTCCAGCAGGATAACACGCCATGTCACAAAGCTCATATCATCCCAAACTGGTTTCTTCAGCATGACAATAAGTATACTATACTCAAATGGCCTCCACAGTCACCATGTCTCAATCGAATATAGCAGCTATGGGAGGTATTGGAACGGGAGATTCGCATCATGATGAAGGTGCAGCTGACAAATCTACAGCAAATCTGTGATCATGTGAACATGGACCAAAGTCTCCGAGGAAGGTTTTAAGCACCTTGTTAAATATATGCCACAAAGAATTAAAGCAGTTCTGAAGGCAAAAGGGTGTCCAACCGAATACCAGCAAGGTGTACCTAATGAAGTAGCCAGTGAATGTACGTATATACACACACACAGAATTTGTTTTGGTGTTTTTGGCATTTGGCATACATTTAACATTCCTTAAAACTAATTTTAAGCTATATGACACAAAAAACGGGCAGTTCTTTACGTTTAGGATTAACTTCATTGACCCCATGGGGAAATTCTGGAATTTTATTGTCCATTAGGATGGACATCAGTTAAGTAGGTATGGAATAATCTGTTATACAGTGTTTTGTATGATGGTATGGATAATGTGACTAGTGGTTTTGGCTCTGATTGACCAGCACAGTAGTTTAAGCTTCTACTGGATTTTTTGGGTTGTTGATAGAGGCTTATTGTAGTTGTGAGCATACTGCAGGTCTCACAACTGTGTATATTCTATGTACCTCTGCCCCCCACACCCAATCACAGGTAAGGTGGACATGTTGGTGGCAGGGGCTGGCACTGGGGGCACCATCACTGGAGTGGCCCGGAAGCTCAAAGAGCGCTGCCCCAATGTCAAGGTGCGTCAACTGTCAGTGAATCAGACATCAACGGTACGTTCCTCCAAGAGCTGAGGGCCTCATGATGGCATGTTTCTTCTAATACACATCATCTCAGATCGTCGGTGTGGATCCAGAGGGTTCCATCCTGGCCGAGCCCGAGGAACTGAATAGGACTGACAAGACCCAGTACGAGGTGGAAGGGATCGGATACGACTTCATCCCCACTGTCCTGGACAGATCTGTGAGTTTGGGCTGATGTACATGATCACATGCCCAAATCACTTGATGTACAAACCTGAGCTCATTTGTGCTTTGCAATGTGTTCTTACCCTTGAGGTTGTGGACACTTGGTACAAGAGCAACGATGAGGAGTCATTCGCCATGTCCCGCATGCTCATCAAGGACGAAGGGCTCCTGTGCGGTAGGTTCTGCCACACTTCAAGCTCTGATGAGTGAGGAACATTTTTACCCACAATGCATCAGCTTTTAATGAGTCAGGGTGTTTCCCAATATATGCACTTGACCGTACTTGTTTTCTTGCGTATCCATTTTATGTCATCTGTTGTTGACGATCGGTTCCAGAACTAAGAACAGAAGTGCAGAGGATGGTAAAAATCCCCAGATGTCTTGCTCCGCCCCAAATATCAATGATACGTCGGTTGTATCCTTGCCAAGCGGGACCTAGCCCACGATTCATTGCACCCCAAGTTCGTTCTTGTAAGGCAAGTTAGCAAGACCGCTCTTGCTAAGACCTCAAGTCAGATCTTTTCGTTCTTGGTATTGAAAAACACCCTCCGTTTCCCTCTCCAGGGGGCAGTTCAGGCAGTGCCATGGCTTCCGCTGTGAAGGCAGCCAAAGACCTGAAGGAGGGTCAGCGCTGCGTGGTCATTCTGCCAGACTCCATCCGGAACTACATGTGAGCCCGGGGGGGTGTGCAGAGCCAGGACAACCTATCCCGGGTCTTTCTCAACCTACAACTTAACATTCAATGTGTTTCTCTGTGTCTCAGGTCCAAATTCTTAAGTGATAAGTGGATGTTCCAGAAGGGCTTCCTGAGGGAGGAGGACCTCATGGTGTCCAAACCCTGGTGGGGAGCCTGCAGCTGGTCAATAAGCATGAGAATCTCCTATAGGTTAGAGTCTGTTTGAACAGCCGCGCCACTCAGTGCCCCCCTGCCCTTTCCTCAGGTGGTGGAATCAGAAGGTACAGTGTTTGAATCTGTCCGCCCCGCTGACGGTGCTGCCCACGGTGACCTGCCAGAACACTATCCGTATCCTGAAGGAGAAAGCCTTCGACCAGGCGCCTGTCGTGGATGAGTCGGGGTGGGTGTCACTGTGGAGACGCAGTCGAAGTTTCAGTGGTCAGCTTAAAGCCAGGAAGAGCACTAAATGCCTGTGTTGGTCCTGTGCTTCATGTCTGGGATCCTGTTCCTCCTTCCCCACAGGACTATCCTTGGTATGGTCACCCTGGGTAACATGCTGTCCTCTGTGCTGGCTGGCAAAGTGAAGGCTGCTGACCCTGTCAGCAAGGTGCTTTACAAGCAGTTCAAACAGGTGAGGTGTGCGTTTTTGTGTGTGGGTGATATATATTATGTTTTGGGGACCTAATGTCCCCCCAGTCTGATTAAAAACCTGTTATTTTGACATTGTGGGGACCACCTTTTCGGTACCCACAATGGGAAATTTAGTTTTATAAAAATCCGTGAATGCAATCAAAAAACTAAACATGCCAGAAGACTTGTATTTTGTTTGGTTACTTATGGTTAAGGCTTGGTAGCGGAAGGTTGCTAGGGCTGGGTAGCGGTTAAGGTTGTCATTGCTGGGATTAGGGTTTTGTCCATATAAATGAATGGACAGTCTCCACAAAGATATGTGTACAGGTCTATGTGTATCTGTGTCTCTGTCTGTGTGCATGTGTTAATGTGTCGGTACAGATTGCCTCATTGAGGTGGTCTCTCCATCAGATCCGCCTGATTGACAACCTGGGGAAGCTGTCCCGGATCCTGGAGATTGACCACTTTGCTCTGGTTGTCCATGAGCAGATCCAATGTGAGTTCCCTTGGCCCTCTGCAGGCCTTCTTCTTTTACTCAGCAGTGGCAGGTGCTTGCTGTTCGTGTTCTGGATGCTTCTGCAGTCTGGCCTCAACTAGAGGGGAAGTGACCTCCAAGCACCCCCCCCCCCAAAATTCTCTCCCATCAACCAGGTGAACATCAGGTCTGCCACAGTACCTACCCAGAGCTGGTCCCCCAGAGACCAAAAGACTGTTCTAAAATATCACCTGGTGCCCCTCCAGGTAAACGCCCCTCCTGCTGTCTCTGTACGTCACATGACTTGGACCTGGTTTGCTGGGGTGTCCAGGCATTGTGATCAATGGTACAGCAGCTCTAATTCCAAAGGACCATTGATTTCCAAGATGATAATTTGGCTTCTTGGGTGTCTTCTGATTTCTTTTATAACCTGTCCATCCCATATTTGGACATGGAAAGAAGGTCTGAGTTGGAGTTCATTATTCTGTTATTTATTTTTTTGTTTGTTTGGAAGCTCTCTGCTTGGGCTCAGTTCTAAATTGATCATTTTGCCCCCCTAGTGGTCAGCTTAATACAGTATGACTCTTGAACCCAGCTGAGTACAGTCAATGCTTGATGAAGGCTGTACCGAGCTTTCTGCAGCTGCCTCATCTTCTGGTGATATTTCATTGATTCTCCATATGATTCCTACACAAGGTGGTAGTCAGGTCTCCTCAGGATGGTAAGAGAGCAGAGTTGGAGTGAATCTCAATACCAAGAACGCAAAGACTGTACTTGTTGTCTTGGCAAGACCGGTCATGCTAACTTGCCTTCCAAGAATGGACTTGGGGCGCAATGAACCATGGGACTGGTCTCGCTTGGCGAGGAGGGAGCCGGTTTATCCTTAATATTTGGGGCAGAGCAAGACTACCATCTGGGGATTTTTACCGTCCTTGTGTACTTGTGTTCTCTGCATTGGAACTAGTCTTCAGCAATGAAGATGACGTTAAAATAGGCACATGAGAACACAAGTACGGTCAAGTACGCATATTCAGATTCACCCTTTCTCTTCTCTGTGGCTTCCTTACTCTTCCTGTCACGTGATTCTGCGCTGCAATTCCGACATTCCTTCCCAGCAGTCTCTGCTCTCAGCCTTACCCATCCGAATTTTTACAGATTTGACAGACGGCTCTCCTTGCCTGAGGCAGATGGTCTTCGGGGTGGTGACGGCCGTCGACCTGCTGAACTTCATCACGGCCAGAGAGAAGAGGGAACGCTCTGTGTCAGAGTGCAGTGTCGGCGATGACCAGTAGGGGGGGTTTACCTGGGGGGTGATGTGGGTGACTATGTGACAGGCAGCATACTTTTATTTTATTGGATGGTTTTACCTTTGTTTCTGGAGTGATTGTGACATCTTTGTGTGGTAGGAAGAGGAATTACAGAATTGTTATATTGTGACATTGTGTAAGGCTGTGTGATCCCAATCAAATATGTGAATGAATTTAGCTGAAATCAATTTTTACCTGCTTACGTGACCTTGTTTCACTGTCTTTTTTTGTGTGTACTTATTTCTATGGTTTCAAGACCGTGAGAACTCTTGTTGAAATCTCTCTATTAGCCACTTAGCTGCTTGGCATTTTTCTGGCTGAGATGGTTTATAACTCTGTGATCTCAGAGTTAAAGGCTACAGATCTAGCAGCTAAGCTTGTCTGACTCAGACATATGCCTTGCCGTTTGTGTACCAACGTGTCCGATGGACACTAATCCCACCTGCAAGTTTCAGACCATCTCTGCATCACCAGATATGACTCCTGTGGCTCATTGACTTGTAGGGGGTTTTTGAAGTTTAAAATTTCATGCCATCTTTTGGCCACTAGGTGGCAATACACTGCTGCTGTTGACCTAAGGGAGTATTTATCATAAACATTACTCCCCATCCTATTGGGTAAACACTGGAGACTGGTTCAGCTGAAACCAACTCCCATAAGTACTTGCTTTAAATTGTACTTTAACTTGGATGAGTGTATTTGTCCAAGTTTATAGCAAAGATCTTTTTTTTTATTGCTTTGTTTTACTTTTAAAATTGTAACTATTTTAAATGACTGTATCTGTGACTAGTGACTGGTGATTGTAATGTCCATCTGGTGAAGATCATATCATGTCCTTACAAACCTGTGGTATCTTTTTCATCACTTACCTTCCCTGGCTCCTGTGACAATTTTTTTTTGTTTTTCTCTCTCCTGGTTTTGAGTAGTGTTGGGGATGCTGTAGTTGACAGACTAATAATAAAGGCTTGTATCCCTTGCCTGGGTATCTGCAGATTTTGTTGCCCCTTTTGCCTCCCATTAAACTTACTTGGTTTGTATCTCAGCCACACTGTCTTATGGTCATCAGTATGGTATTTCATTCAGTTTATGGTCTGTCATCGCAAAATAGAGCTGTCAGGATGGGCACTACATTCTGTGTAGCATTCTGGGAAAATAAAATCATACAGTAATGGAATAACCACAAGGGGGCACTTAAGGGATTCTGTCTCAAGCTAGATGTCAGTTCAGAACAAATTGTTCTATAGAGTGAGCTGAGTACCAGCCAAGAAGATGTTGTCTTGGCCTGGCAGTCCAGGCGATGATGTAGACAAAAAGACAAGTAGTTAGCAGAACTGCTTGTACACATGTATATTTTTAAAGCCTAAGGAACTGTTTGATCCGGATCATTCTGGAAGTGTTCTGAGAGTGTCTGTGTGCTAAAGGAAACATTTTCACCGATATCATGTTGTGTTTGCTGTGAGACGGGGACCAGTCGCCCTCAGGCTGCCTGAAGGAGCTTGGGCTGAACAGGTGAGCTCGATCACAGTGATGCATGGGGGCAGCATGTGGCTCAGTGGGTTAAGCGTCTGTACCTGTGTTCAGTAGGCTGCTGGTCCGAGCCCGGCCTTGGCACACCTGTCGGTCCTTGAGCAAGGTCCTTAACTCCCACCATCCTGAGCGCTGCTGTGGGTGGCTGTCCTTTGTGGCCAGCTTGCTCTTTTCTAGAGAGGGCAAGTTGGGGGGCATAAACAGAATTTCCCCACTGGGATCAGTAGAGTATATAATTATCATCATTAAAAATCATCTGTCTGCATGTTTCGGAATCACGTGCTCCGCCCCAGTATTGGCAGTGAAGTCTGTGTGATTGCAGATACCCTCCACTGATAAACTAGCTCTCCTCCTCAATGTGCCCTCCCCTACCAGCCTTGCTGACTGGGTTGCGTTCAATCCAGTATTTAAGCCCCCATCACACTGACAGAGCTTGAACAATGAACCCCCCATCCCCCCAGGGCAGGCCTGTCCTCCCCAGACTCGAGGCTGGACAATGGGCTGCATGACATTAAACTAAGGCCCCTTGGGGGGGGAGCTGTGAGGCTGGGATGGCAGATACCCAGTGACAAACATGGCATTTCAACTGCTCTGGCTTATTTTTTTTACCTGCTCACAGCAACTGAACTGAGATCAGTGGGATGGGCCAGGAGGAATTATCCAGGCATCTACTGCCTCTCATTGTGATTGATTGGCAGGGCAGAACCAATCATCCAACCGCAAGCACAACAGCTGGCCCTCGGACCGTAATGTTCATCCGGGTGGAACTCAGAGCTGCTGGAGTCCATGACTGTAAGAAAACCACCCCCCATCATATTGCAAGGGGTCACAAGACATGACCACTGTCTTTTGGGGCATTTCCAGACAAAAAGTTGTGAGAACCACTCCTGTCTGCCACAGCAGCTGTGTGTTTGCGTCTGCTGGTTTGTGCATGCATCTCTTTTGTGCCCTCCGCTGAGCTAAATCCCTTTCTATCAGGAAACCCCTTCGATTTGCTGTTGGCAGATGTGGCTGGGGAAAGATCACCACACCCACTCTGCTGACAGAGCTGTCCCACCATGAGCTAATGCCATTCCAGAGAGATCCAGCTAAAACCTCTCTTTCTGCCCTTGGGGTATTTATAGGGGATGTGGTCCACGCAGGGAGTCATTCGGCCTGCTAGACTTTTGGGCTCTCCTACCTTCTACCTTCAGTCTCTCCTGCCTTTTCATCTGTGACACCATGGACATCGCCATTCAGTACCCCTGGCTTAGACGGACCCTGGGTTCCTTCTACCCCACTCGCCTCTTCGACCAGTTCTTCGGAGAGGGCCTCTTCGACTATGACCTCTTCCCCTATGGCAGCTCCACCATCAGCCCCTATTACAGACCTTCATTCCTCCGTGCCTTCATGGAGTCATCCAACTCGGGGATTTCTGAGGTACTTGATGAGGAATAGTGAGATCGAGAAGCCAGTTTTGTTTTGGGTCAGATGTTTGTCAGTGTGTGTGGGGATGTTTGCCACAGCCAGTCTGTTAGCATTTCAGTTTCAGCCACATGCCGCTGCCCAGATCATTCTTATAATATATAAAATTCTCAAATCCTCTTACCTGACATTTTCCTCCCAAGTTGCTTTGTATTGCTCAACAAAATGCAAAGAAACTCAGTTCCTGCAAGATAGTAGAAGTTCATTTTAACGTTGTGGTCACACGTCTTTTGTTATGAGATGCTAGCTCTACCACGTGTTGCTGGACACAGGAAGTAGGCGTCCGAGACTGAGAGACGAGCTGGCAAGGAAATACACTGCTCTGAGCTGGAAAGAGACCCATAAAATACACCTTTTATTATGACGTGCAAACATTAACACCTACCGAGCAGCTAGCTTGTCTGATAAGCTATTTCATACTCTGGTTAATTCAGTGACTGGTTCCTTAAGGCGGTATGTTAGTAGCTTGCAGCGCTGCTTGTGAGATGGGCTGTTCGGGATGGACTACACCTTTTGGGAATGAAAGATATAGGAGAGGTGGGCCATGAGGGGACAGAGAGGAGGGTGGAGTGCAAGGGAATAAGGATGTAAGGGAGGGTAAGTCAAACAAACCACTGTGACTGGCTGCCATGTTTCAGGGTTTGAACCAGGCGTTCACTCTGAAGGATGACTGAAGTTAACACGCCTGACCGCTGTCCCCACAGGTGAAGTCTGATCGGGACAGGTTCTCCGTCTACCTGGACGTGAAGCACTTCTCCCCTGAAGAGCTCACTGTCAAGGTGATAGATGGCTATTTGGAGATCCAGGGCAAGCATGGAGAAAGACAGGTAAAGGAGCCGGTCAGAGACGATCACACGATCTTCCTGGGGGTTTGAAGGCTTCATTTCAGCCATCCACACTTGCAGTAAAGCTGGCCTTCTGTATGTTAAACTTTCACTTCTGGATTCTTTTTATCTCCACCCATTTGTAAGGATGACCATGGCTACATCTCCCGAGAGTTCCACCGTCGGTACCGTCTGCCCTCGAACGTGGACCAGTCGTCCCTCACCTGCTCGCTGTCTCAGGACGGCCTGCTTACCCTCTGTGCCCCGAAGGTGTCCTCCGGGGCCAATATAGCTCACAGCGACCGCAGCATACCCGTCACCCGTGACAACAAGTCCAGCTCCGCCCCCTCCTCCTAGGCTGGCTCTGCCCTGCCTATAGAGGGTGCGGACTGGCTGTGAGGAGGGGCAATCTCCCTATACACCCCCACTCTCCACAGTTGTCAGTATGACCCCAATGTGTCATTCCCCCCTGCTCTATTGTTATTGTATCACTAGCTATTATGGTAATGATAATTAATTACTACTTATTTATGGCCGTGTGGACCGGCAGAAAGGAAGGTGAGATATGGAGGTCAGAGGTCAGTGTACCCCCCCCAGACCCAAAGCGTCATGTGACCAGCCCCTCCTCACAACATATATAACATATCTCCCCTTCTGGCTCTGCCCAGGGCCTCGAAGGCACCAGCAGAAACAGTTATGGCAGCTCTGCCTACCAGCTGATGGAGGGGAAGAGAGGGGCATAAGATAGGGGAGGGGGTGTTGGGTTGCGCAGGAGTCTCTGCCATGGGGATCGACTGAGCTGACTCTTCCTCTTCTGCATCTGTTCTTCCCAAACCTTTTCCTGTTCAACGGGCTCCACCGCCCTACTACTAATAATTGATGTAGCATCTGATTACAAAATAAAGCTGTAAGATTAACAAAAGACAAGAGAAGTATTCTCCTTCTTTACTTCCTCTTATCTATGTTCCATGTAAGAATTTTCATGGTCTGGGTGCCTGTTATTATGTGACATGTAAAATGTAGTAGGTATAATATGTGTTTGTGTTATGCAGAATACATACATGTGATCTTTCTCTGCATTGTTACTGCGATGCATAAAACACATATAGAACAGCTTCTGTTCTGTTGTTGTTGAATCTGCGAATCTCGTTGTTTTTGGATGTTTATTTTACTTTTAAAAAAAAATGGCCCAGTCCCGGGGGGAAGGCCAGCCCTGCATGGGTGTATGTGTCATCACATTCCATGATATCATTTTAGTGGCAGTATATCCGGTGGCTTCTGCCCCCTCACCCCCCCCCCCCCAACTGGCCTCCTGTCCCACTATTGATGTTTGCCCCGTTTCCGGCTTCCTGAGTTTGTGTCTTATCCTGACCTTTTCCAGCAGGTCCCGGTCAGTCTCTCGCTTTCTCTCACCCTCTTACATGCAGACGCACACGTCTGCACAGGTGCCATCTGGATTCCACGTAACATCTGAATCAGTCTCATTTATGGCTGGAACAGGAAATTCCTGTTTGTGAAAACAGGCCAGGCTTTCGCCAGTAGCAAAACTTATTTCGTAAGAGTTTTCTCTTCCAAAAAAGTGTATGTATTTTTAAAAAGTATATTTGCAATATTATCCACATAACCCGTGTAATTTTACATGGCTGTAAATACCAGCATCTATCCAAGGTCAGAGGTGAAAAGAATCCCAGAAACATCTCTGGGCCGAGTGGCCACAGTTCACAGAAGTGAGTGAGTGACCCCCCCGACACAAGGAGGCCATATCTATGTACAGCGGCCCACCCCAGGTCAGCAGGCTGAGAAATTCAACCAGGAGTTACTCATGTATGCATATCAGTAACGACACATTACTACAGAACATCCTTCACAATGAGGAGTCAATCTCCCGCTCTGGCAAAGGATTGGCAGCCCTATGACGTCAGCTCTTCCTTCTCATACTAGACCCACACCTTTTTGACGTTATTTCCACAGCAAGGAAATAACGGGGGGGTGGGGGGGCAGAAGCAACCGGATATACAGCCACTAAAATGATATCATGGAATGTGATGACACATACACCCATGCAGGGCTGGCCTTCCCCCCCGGGACTGGGCCATTTTTTTTTTTTAAAGTAAAGTAAACATCCAAAAACAACAAGATTCGAAGATTCAACAACAACAGAATAGAAGCTGTTCTATATGTGTTTTATGCATCACAGTAACAGTTTTGTCTGTAGAGCCTCCCCTGCCTCCCTAACTCCCTAACTCCCTCGTTCTCATATGATAACTGTCAAATCACTTGTGTTACTGTAGATACATGTAAATGCGTGTGCATGTGTGTGCAGACTTGTCTCGAATTGTCTCAAATCCAGTCAGCAGGTCAAAATTGGCAACCCTGAGATAGGGAGTATCACAGTAAGCACAGTAAGGATGAACTAGCTAAAGGCTTCATAAAACTACATAGTTCACAAAAGTGAGTGACGCCCCCCCCCCGACGCAAGGAGGCCATATCTATGTACAGCGGCCCACCCCAGGTCAGCAGGCTGAGAAATTCAACCAGGAGTTACTCACGTATGCATATCAGTAACGACACATTACTACAGAACATCCTTCACAATGAGGAGTCAGTCTCCCGCTCTGGCAAAGGATTGGCAGCCCTATGACGTCAGCTCTTCCTTCTCATACTGGACCCACACCTTTTTGACGTTATTTCCACAGCAAGGAAAGGAGCTTCCTGGAATAGAACTGTTATCTAACCAGTTTCCAGACTTTCCCTGCAGGTATCACAGCAGCAATCCCTGGAATTCTCTGTAGGTTTGTGACACTGCATGCTTCTGCCGTCTCACACTTGCCTTTCCTTTGTGACTTGCCCTGCAGCCATATTTACCACCTTCACCCAAAACGCTCAATTGGCAAGTGATATTTTATCAGACTTCACACGATAATTTCCACCTGCTTTTTTCATTAAATAATGTTGATGATTAACATACAAACTGGTCAGTTTTATTGTGACACCCCCCTGCACCATGCCCCTATTAGGCAGTAATGACAAAAACCAAAATGCTTCACCTTAACACCATCGTTTTTTTGTGTTTCTGATGTGAATGGAAAGACTTGTACCTTTGAAAACACCCTATTACATGATTAGTGTATGTGTTAAATAAAACATTATCTTTTTCATTTAAATACATATTAGTATTTATAACGTAACAATATTCCACCATGCTCAGCATTACAGGAAGTGTATTCCTGATTTCTGGGAAGTCCTCAGTTCACAGGAATAAACAGACTGCTTCAAAAGCTTTGAGGTGGGGATTCATGGCCAATGCCAAGCTGCCCTCACTGAAACCTAATGCAGCTTTCAGGGTGGGGTAACATCCAGAGGAAAGCTATGAAACCTGAGAGCCAGCCGCACTGTATGATATCGTAACTTTTAGCATTGTAGCGCTCTCTCTGTCTTACAGCTTTTATCAAATGTTGATTTTTGATAGCTTGCAAGGTTTTATGTAGTGTATCTTGTAGTATAATAACTATTTTAATTACAGCCCAAATGTGCAGAAACAAAAGTGGTTCAATGTAGTTCAGAAATGCATATTTTGTCACAGAATTATGTACCTTAAATGCTTGTACAATTCTATGGTAGTTCCAACTGTAAAATGTTTATTTTGCTATACAAACTCAGGCAATATATACGTCTGGAATTAAATTTGTATTTAGTGTCATTATTTTGTCAGAGGATAATTAATAAAGTGCCCCATACCAGATCAGAGGAACTGGATCACTGAGCCAAACTACCTCTCTCGGTTTCAGCTATAAGTTAATTTGTTCTCGCTCTTTATTCCCCCCCTCCCCGAGGTGGTGGGAGGTTTAACCACTGTGAGAACCTGTGTGATATTTACACAGGGCCCCCCCCTGCATGTTGCAGCGTTCATTTGAGGCCATGCTCTGATTAGGGGGGGTTCTCCCTGTGTTAGGGCAGAGCCTGTGAGAAAAAAAAAACAAACAAACACAAAACTGTAAAAGGTGCTTTTTCTTGTTCTGTGGGCACTAACCCCTAGACTCAAACAGCCCAGAGGCAACTTGACACCTGACTTCAAAAATGACTCGTCAATTTCCTGCATGCGGTCAGGTCTGCTTCAGCAGGACTCGTCTTTGTTTTCCCCTTGGTGTTTGTTACTCTGCGGTTCTTTAAGGCCCATTTTTTGCAAAAGCTGGTGATATATTGAACGCTTAAGGTTTGGGCTCATCAGTTATATAACTGATGTCACTCACTAACCACTGAAGAGCCAATTATACAAGCTAAGTGAGGTAAACCAAGCAAGAAACTTGGGCAGATTCTACAGCCATGGGAAAAAATAAGAGACAACCGTGTAATTTTTTGTTTCACTCATTTCTCAGTTTATGGGTGTGCATCTGTGAATAATATGTATTTTTTTTTTGCAAACTGCAGCTTGGTTCTTCTCTGCTTCTCATTAATGAAGGGCTTCTTCCTTGCTCTATCGGACTTCAGTCCTGCTCCTAGGAGCCTGATGCGAACTGTCCTAGCAGTGCACTTCACACCTGCACTTAATGCTTCCCATTCCTTTTGAAGGTCGCTTGATGTAATCCTACAATTCATGAGATACTGTCGGATAAGTTAACGGTCATCTCTGGCAGTACAAAGTTGCTTCCTCCCTCTACCTAGCTGGTTTCTGGTCGTTCCCAGTGTCTCCTGCTTCACCTTATCCTTGTGTACTGCTGTCTTAGAAATTTTGAACCTGATAGCAGCCTGCTGCTCAGCATAGCTTCTGCCAGCAGTACCATGATTAAACCAGGATTTAAAAATGCACATTTGTTTAACAATATAGAGTGATCTTTTAGTTTTTTCCACGGCCATGTGTTCTTATGTCTGACTGCGTGCCTACCTTAAACTTTCTCTTGGTCTGCTCCCCCTTACAAAAAGTCATCATGGCATTATCATGTCAGTATGGTTGTGCTGGATTGTACTTTCAGCACTTTGTATTTTGTCCATGGTGCGTTTATAGTACGATGACATACAGGCGTGAAACAAATTATGAGACCACTCTTTATTTTTAAACAAATCTGCAGGACTGAAGTCCCAAAAAGCAAGGAAGAAACCCCTCATTAATGAGAAACAGAGCAGGCTGCAGTTTGAAAAAAATATATATTATTCAGCCATAAATTGAGAAATGAGTGAAACAAAGAATTATGCCGTGGCCCCTTATTTTTTTCCAAACCTGTACATATGGTATATGCTCCTAGTATTTCAACAGTATTTTATTTTATACTACGGTGTTTTGTTCTGATACCACAGTATTTTGTTACATCTCAAAGTATTTATTTCCAACCTATATTGGTACTGTGATATTTAATACTCATGGTACTGCCAAGAAATATGCACAGTATAGTAAGTATTGTAAACATGGTACTCTGATCATTTCAGTTGTACTGAATTTGGTGTCTGAGAATTTCAACTAAGCAACTCACAGAAATCAGTATTTATGATGCTGCATTTCATTTTCAAACAAAGAGACTATTTTTAATGCGAACAATTTTATTTCTGGTTTGTTGAACATGTGTTTTGATAAAAAAAGTTTTCCTTCAGTTTTTGCCATTGAAACACTAACATTGGTAAGTCGTTAATTGCTTTGATGCATGTGGGTATTAAATGGTTAAAGTGTTTCCTTCGCTAAGCCAAAACAGATACATTTCATGTACACTTAATGTTATTATGATGTCTAAGTTCAGTGCTGTATCATTACAATACTATGTTAACATTATGTAAAATACTATTGAAAATAAGCTTATATTACCATAGTATAGTATTTTTAAAAACATGTTATTACCATGGCACTGAAGATACATTATAATACTATGTAGTATGCCATGGTATATAGGTGGCCAATACATTGGTTTTACCATAGTGGTACTACTATGCTATTACTTTGATAATAATACCATAGTCCTTTTTTGTAAAGGCCAAAGGAGATCAGTCTGAGAAAAATAGTGAGGAAGAGTGAATTGTGTCACAAACTGTGGGTGATGACAGTAAAATCTGATACATGCAGAATCTTTGAGGGAATTTTATTTAAAAAAATAGCAATGTAAATGAAATACTCATTCACACATACTCACACAGACGTTTGTTTGCCGGAAGAAAACAGCTATACAAAAAATTGCACATATATGCATGAAAAAAAAACATACTTCAATGTTCAAGATGGAACTGAACCAATATGAATCTTAAGCAAGACATTTCTGTTCAAAAGTGCATTCCTGAAAATGCAGAGAGTCACATATTTCCTGATGGGATGTTTCTTGTCAACGGGATGGAAAAATAGTTTCAACTGTCCGCTAAAAACAATTTCAATAGACTGGTTTGAAAGGCACAGGCCAATGAAGTCCACTGACTGATGCTAGCAATACACTCTTTATTACTACTCATTTTCACCGAGTGTCCCCTTTCTAACCAAACTAGTTTTGTGTTTTCATTCCTCTGGAGCCTGACGAAATGATTCATGGAAGACAATGCGAGTCCAAGACAATGGATAAACATCAGGGTGACAGTTCCAATGGTATGAATTCCAGGGCAATGACGGCACTGCTTTCTAAATGTGACACAAATGCACAATTTAATCTCTAATTAAAAATTTCTGCACATGGTCAAAACCCAGAAGATATTGCTCGAGACCCCGACGGTTTAACTCGACAACGAAAAACATGATTTCATGTTTCATGTTCAAGAAGCCACAAGATGTGCCATGGCCTCTTCTGTTTTGCAGGTACTCGCAGGTACTCTGATGTCAGTGCAAAGAAAGCAGTGTCACACTCGGCTATATCTAAGCCTATCACTGTTTACTCAAAAAAGACTGGATTTCCAACAGAGAGGTAGTTACAGGGAGGCAGAACATAGTCCCCCCAAGGAAATAAGGGGAGATTCTGCACTGAGATGCCGCCATGACAACCACATCTCTCAAAGAAGCGTGATAATCAGCCAGCAAGAAGCAGGTCCTGCCTCTATATGTCTTCTGCAGTAAGAATCTACGCTGACTGCTATGCTTGCCGACAGCACAAACCAACCGAGCCACACGCTATGGAGGAGCTTGACGTGTGCAGAGTCACATGTGCCTTCACATTGGCAAGCACACGTTTGGTCATGTCAGTTCAGATATATGCACCTAGCATGTTTGCAACCAGTACCTGTGAGCTTAGCTACGATTCATCTAATGGAAAACTAAAGCACCTTTAGCAAAGAAATGTCTGAGAGGAAAATAACTCTGCTTGTAAATATGTATTTTAAATAAGAGGACAGCTAAAGGTTTAGACTAACATCCTAGTGCTATCAGCAAACCTGGCATTGTCTCTCGGAAGACAGAACCTCTTTCTTTTGAAACACTTGAAGTAAAAAATGTCTCTGGCATGAGCATATCTGTGCATGACGCAGGTCATTCAGGAAAGACTGCATCTTCGCCAGCCTGCTCAGCTGGCAGCTCGGGCCAGCCTGGCCTGACCTCAGCTGATGGCCACGGTCCTGTCCTGGAACCTGCTTATTGCTTATAGTCTGCAGTCACGCTAAACATGTGCTGACGTACGCAAGGAGCCTGGAGGCTGAAACACCGACACACGTAAGCACGCCCGTGCAGGCAGAGGTAACGGACGTAGTCAGAAATTCACATGTTGGTCCCTGGTTGAGCAGATCCTTTGTGGTTTTTCTTTTTTAGCAGAGAGACAGATAGATTTTCTATAACTGTATTAATATTTTTCTTTTTTCGTGGTAGAGATACTTTAAGTAGGAGTCCTGCTCCACATGGACCTCCATGATCCTGCTGCCTCTAGGGCTTCATGGTCTGTCCAGGGACCTGCCCCCTGTGGTTCTCCAGGGCTTGTTCCCTCCACAGCGTCACACTCCTGCTTTGTATTGGGGCTCTGAGGTCCAGCTCCCACCAGGTCACCATAGTCCTTCTCCACCCTGAGCTTTCCTCTTTACTTGACCATAACACAGCTGCTAAGCTGACCCTGCCCAGCCAGATTCAGGTCCTGCACTGCAGGCTCCATGCTTGGCGTTGTCCCTGGACTCCAGCGTCCTTGACGAGGGAGCAAGGGGAAAGAAGGCAGGGGTGGGCCCTGTGACAGGGGAAGGGTCTGTGACGGGGCTTGGGAATGGGCCCAAGGCTGTTGGCTGATGTGCAGATGAGCCTCCAGGAGCTGTGCAGCAGAGACCACCGGGGACAGGGAGGAAGAGGATGATGAGGAGGAACAGGATGCAGCTGGTTCCACAGGCTGCTGCTGCCAGAGGGGGCCAGGCTGACCGAGAGGGGCATTTCTGTGAGGTTGGAAGGGCGGGGGAGAGTCTGACTGCTGTTGCCGCTGGCCGAGAAAGTGAGGCTTCAGCTGATGCTGCATCTGAAGAACTCTGTACAGGTGCAGAGAGAAAGAGGTCAGAACCACTGGATAAGGAAGTGGAGTTAAAGGAAACAGGGTTAATAGGAGGTGGGATTAAAAGGAGGCGGTGTTAAAGGGAGGTGGGGTTAAGAAAAAGGTGGGGTTAAGCCATAAGCTCACATGGGCATTAAAAATGGCCTCTGGGCCCACTCACTTCAGTTGGTGTAGCACCTCCTCTAAAAGGCAGGGGCGTTCTTGGAGCCCAGTAGAGCCATTGAAGCAGGCGGAGAGTCCGGGGTGTCCTCGGCTGCCACGGAGGCATGGAACGTTGGGGCCCTTGATCTTGAATCCTAGCTGGCCCTTGGCTCGGGGTCCTTTCCTGAGCTGCTGCCGGAAGGCCTTCAGCCCTGAAGGGGTGTGGGGCTCACAATTACCAGGCTGATGGTTTTCCCACATCGTCAAGTGTCTAATGGCGTCTCTGACTTGGTTTCTGTGCCCTTTACGCCCCAACATCTTAGCAAGCACTGTACACTGAAAGCAGTAGCAACTGCTTAGGACAGTTCTTCAAACCAGAAGGATTCATTAGGCACAGCTGACCCCTGGGTGCCTACCTTGTGTGAGGGATGTATCAGAGGCCCGGCGCCCCTGATGGAAGTTGGCATGAGTTTGAAGCAGCAAAGAGGAGGACTGGGTGAAGGGGATCACTGTGGGGTGCTGGAGAGCAGGCGGTGCCTGGGAGAAGCCGGTGTTGGAGGAGGTGGGCAGGCAACTGTCTGAGGATGCGCTGTCCGAGTGACTGACCACAGTACCTGGGAGGAGTCACCGCCATGTTAGATACCTTACAACAGTGTTTTCCAATCCAGTCCACGTTTTTGCTCGGAGGGAGCAAAAACATGGACCGACTGTGGGTCCCTGAGGACCGGAATGGAAAAACTCCGTTACAGTACACAGTGTGTGTTTGTATTTGTCTGTGTGTACGAGCAGCAAACTTACAGGGAGGGCCGCACAAGCTGAAGTGGGTGGAGACCTCAGCCACCGTGTGTCTGCGGGAGGTGTTAGCAGGCAACCGGAGGGGCGGGGTCACCAAAGGCTCCTCCTCCTCCAGTTCGTGAGGCTGCACCTCCTTGCCGACAGGGTTCTCCAACAGACTGATGGGGGATATGGACCGGTTCTGAAGCAGCCCGTTCAGGCCTGCTTCAACAGGGAAGACCATATGCTGGACACATGTGAAGAAAGGGTGGGGAGGAGGGGTACGTTAGCACTGTTAGCATTAGCGATCTCACAGAGATCTGTTGCCATGTTACTGATACAAGAGCAGCTAGCTTAGCCATTTTAGGAGAAATGCAAATAAAGTAAAAAACTGGATACTGATTGGTTGCTTAAGTTGTCCACTAACCTGGAGCTGTCGACAGGAGTCACACTCTGTTTCCCCATGTGCTGTGGGGCTCACTGTCGATGGCTTCTGGAAGGCTGTCTGGAAACTGTCGGAAGGTTCCATGGCCAGGTGGGTGCGGGGAGAGGGCCTCAGCTCTCTACTAGAGGTTTCGCTGGGGCTTTGGGGGCCCTGCCCCCCCCCACCAGCCTGCAGGCTGAGCTGATGTGCTCGTTGCTCCTTCAGCCGCTCCAGAAGCAAGTAGTAGATCGCTGAAAAGTGGTTGTAGCTACTCTTCTGGAGAGACTGGATCAGAAGATGGACCAGGTCAGACACGATATGTTTGAGTTCTGGGCTGATCTCTTTAGAGATCAACATACAGTTTAACATCACACCAGGGCAATTAATAATCATATTTCCTATTCCCATTGCCCTGCCCAGTCCTCACCTCAATGGTTCTCTGCCGATCGATTCCAAGAGCCTGCATGATTCCCAGCACTGACTGGCTGTAGTCCTGCAGGCCAGAGCTGGAGCAAATGGCAGGAGAGGCGAGCACCAAGCAAGCGGCCGGATCGGCCAGCATCCAACGATGCTGCTTGATCTGGGCAATGCTGATCCGCTTGGCTGGGTCTACTGCCAGCATCTTCCGGATCAGGTTTTCACAGTCTGAATGAGGAGAGCAGGACAGCAGGAAGTTGAGCCCCATTGGTGAATGTGTATCCCTGCCCTGCCTTCAATTGCACTGGCCAATCACACACCTAATGTGCTCTGGAGTGCAAATGGCATGTTGACGTGGGAAGAAACAGGGGCCTGCTTACCTTGTGACATGAAGAATGGAACTCGGAAGCGGCCTTCCATGACCCTCTGTCTCAGCACAGGCAGGCTGGGTCCATCAAAAGGTAGAGATCCACACACCAGCACATAAAGGACAACGCCCAGGCTCTGTGGAAAGCGAGAGCACAACGCCTTTACCATCAGCTAGTCACTTATCTGGAGGGGTGAGTCACAGCTGACAACTGGCTTTTTTAAGCGGCTAACTTGAAATTGTCCTAATCAGAATTATTTGCACCCACAGAAAGGCTGGTAATGTTATTTTTGATCATAATATGCACCGTTCAGTGTGAAAATAGCACTTTTCAGGTCAGGACAATAAGAAAAAGATTGGTAATTAAAGAGCAACCTGCGACATATGCATGATATCAGGAAGATGGCACGTGGTTTCTGCTTACCCAAATATCCAGTTGAGGCCCCTCATACTCCTTCCCCTCAAATACCTCAGGGGCGGCATAGGGGGGGCTCCCACACCATGTGGACAAGGATTCCCCAGCAGTGTAGAAGTTTCCGAAGCCAAAGTCTGGAGAGAGTAGTGGGGTACAACATGCAGAGGATTTACACATGTTCTGTTTGCTATCCTGTTTATCATGTCAGGCCATTTTTATGCTGTAACATTAACACAATCTGGCTACCTGAGTGCTAAGGCAGTAGACAGTATCCCAGGTCGTGCTGGATGCAGTGTAGCATGCTGAAGTGGCAGTCAGTATCCCAGGTCATGCTGGATGCAGTGTAGCATGCTAATGTAGCAGGCAGTATCCCAGGTCATGCTGGATGCAGTGTAGCGTGCTAAAGTAGCAGTCAGTATCCCAGGTTAGTGCTGGGTGCAGTGTAGCATGCTAAGGTAGCAGGCAGTATCCCAGGTCAGTGCTGGACGTAGTGTAGTGTGCTAAGCTACCAGCTCAGTGCTGGATACCGTGTAGCGTACTAAGGTAGCAGTCAGTATCCTAATATCAATGTAGAACAAAGTCTTGCAAAAAGTCTTCTTCATTGTCATGTGCTATCTACAGCGCACATCATACCTGCTAGCTTGATGTTCATGTTGGCATCCAAAAGTAGGTTCTCCGTCTTAAGGTCCCGGTGCACAATGTGGTGCTGGTGACAGTAGTCAACTGCTGCCAAGATCTGCCAGAACTTCTTCCGGGCCTCCCCTTCACTCATGCGTCCGTTGGCAGTGAGGTAATCTGCAGAGTACAGAGACAGGCTCATTCCAATAGCTGTGAGACAGGTTTGTCCTGCGATACTGCCCGCTGACTCCACACCAGCTCATCTGACATGATGAGAAATTCCAAGGAGCAAGTGACCCGGTAATTTGACCCCCTGCTTTTAATTCTCCCAGCTCAGTGATTTTGATAGTGACTGAGTCACTTTGGGTGGGTAGTCAATGGGTATTTTCACTGGAGTGGAGGCTAAGCGGCTCAGAAGGTCCCACAGAATGAAACTGCATTTCCAACTTACCGAACATTTCTCCGTTCCTTGCATATTCTGTCACTATGTACAGCATGTCCTTTGTCTCCATGACCTGTTAGACACAAAAAAGAAGCTCATTAGTGAAGGTAGTGTTAAGTATGACACACCAGGGGACAGAGTAGCAGTAGTTAAATCAACAGATCGCCTTAGAGCACCTGAAATAACACCTGCATTAACCACACCATAGATATTTTTTACAGTTTTGTCGGTTCTGTAATTCCTTGTATTTTTAGTTCTATCCTTCATGGTGCTGTTATATAAGAGCATCTGCAGGCCGAGTCTGAATTTTGGTCTACAGCAGAAAAAACTCAAAGCCTCACGACACATCCAAGTGATGCTATCACGTCACCTTCCTCAACTGCTCATTTACCACACTGACCCCACAGTATCACAGGTGGAAACTGTCCTGTATCATGAAATTATTTAAGACTGTCCAACCTCATGGGGGCCTCAGAAATGCACCAGGAGGGGTCACGATAGTGTACAAGTTGTAGATGATCCAAAAAAAGCAAGAAAAGCATCCAGCAGAGAAGAAACTTAGTGGACACACATGTTTACTGAGTATATTTTGCTGTGAGACCAGCAGATTTTTGCTGAGAAAATAGTTCAGACTTAGAAAAAAAACTAGACGTATTTAACCACAAAGCAATGAATAGTTCTGAAGATCACAAATGCATTATTTCACTTTTGCATCTCATGGAAATCTGTGACTTGCTGACTGACCTACTTATGAAAAAGTACATTTTTTGTGGTCGACATATGGTTAAGTATGTGGTCTTTTCTTCCCCATAATCCCCCAGGGTGCAGAGGGGTGAACGTGATTTGAAGCAGTTATCAGGGCCAGGGGTTGGGAGACGCGCTGAGGAATGTGCTGAGAGATAGACTGAGCGACGTGCTGAGGAACACGTGCAGAAACGTGCTGTCGTGCTATGGAGTGGGATCACCAGTGATCTAGGACAGATTTTCCCAACCCGGTCCTCGGAGATACCTAGCCGGTCCATGTTTTTGCTCCCTCCCAGCTGGGACTAAAACACGCACTGTCTAGGGGTTCCCAAAAACTGGATTGGGAAACACTGGTCTAGGAAAACAATACACCATAGTGATACACAGACATATGCATACTAATCCTCAAGACTGGCTAGCTGTTCCAAATGTTCCTCACAACAGAATTATCCTCAAACCTGGCTGGTCCTTGAGCATCACAAAGCTTCATCACCAACTCATCTATAATATGAGTGGGGTCAAAAGCGAGGAGACCAAAATGGACGACCGACACATAAAACTGTGGAAGTTTCCGTGCATGCAGAATTGAAGAGTAATGAAAGTTCTTTGTTGGACCACAAAAGGACTAAGTGAGATTTGGCCCCCGATACTGCAACATACGATGAGCAAGCCAGACTTTACGTAATTGGTGGTCTCATCACAAAATCAACCGAAAATGTTGTGATTTTTGTAAATTCACTCTTCAATTACTGGTGCCAATTCGAACTGTGGGATTGGTGTCGGTTGGGAACACTTTCACTATCTTGACTTTCAACCAAATCCTCAGAAATCCTCACAATTACTGAACCTAAGGCAACCATAATGAATGAAGCTGGCACTGGGGTTTGCAAAGCGTGCACTTCCCCACTAGGCATGATCTTGTGCAGTCACTCGAGTGGCAGGACACCGCCTGAGCTGGCCGTCTCAGCCGTATGGCAGATCAGAGAGCGACACGCTACCCTTCACCACCGTACACGAGCGCAGGCCAGGGCAGCCAAGCCAGCGGACGTCACGCGGGCAGTTTCACGCGGCGGAGGGCACTGAGCGGGCTCGATCGTAATCTGCTTATCATAAGCCGCTTCACAGGAGCGATTATAATATTAATGTACCGGCAAGAGCACGAATGTGTGAGTGTGTACGTCTAATCTGTACTTATTTAATCAACAAGAATTTCAGAAGGCTGGAGAATGCGTCGGAGGCTCAGTTTCCCTGTCGCTTCATCCTCATTCTCTGTGTTTATAACTGTTTCCAAAACCAATACAGAACCAGGGAAAATTAAAAACAAGCAAAAATGCAAGATTAATATAAGAACTTTATAGAAGCAAAGGGTCAATCCTCAATTCAAAACCAAGCCTCTCTCTCACGGGACACTTCCCTCAGATCTTTTGCCCCCTTGCCAGAACCTTCTCCCTCCAGGGGCAATTACACACATCATGTGCCACATCCCACGGCTGATCCCTGTTGTGTCCTACCTGATAAAGCTTGATGATGTTTGGGTGACGTAGCAGCTTCATGATCTGAACTTCCCTGTAGACTTTCTTGAGATTTGAGGAGTTGAGCCTCGTCTTGTCAATAATTTTGATGGCAACCTGTGTGTTGATAGTAGTCATTAAATCGTTTTGTTATTTAAAGCTATAACTGTAGAAAGACATTTTTACAATGTATAAAGCCATTTTTGAAGTTTCTAGATTTTTATTCATGATACTATGAGATGCTGTATTCGCCAGTTAACAGTACATTGAAGGATAGGTAACGGCATCAAACAATGAAACGGGAACAATATGCAGACAATAAATATTTAAGTATTATTTTAAAACACGACGTATAGGACACAAACCTTGTCTTTTATTCTATTAATAAATAAAGACGTGATGCAGTCATGCTCGATTTCTTTTGTCTTATTACATAACTTTATTTCAATAGAAATCCCCTAATTAGAAATAATAATAATAATAATAATAATAATAATAATAATAATAATAATAATAATAACAACAATATAGGGTACCTGTGTTTTAGTAACTTTATGCCGTGCCAGTTTCACCACAGCGAAGTTCCCTTTGCCCAGCGTCTTCAGGATTTCATAAAAGCCGACTTGGAGAGGTCGACCCAGGTTGCGGATGGGCTGGGACCCCGCAGGACCCTCTGACACCATTACCATGACGGGGATGTTTCTGATTTTCTTGTTTATGTGATTTGTCCCTAGTCTTTATTACACCTGTATTTTTTCAAAACAAATAAGCTATATTAAAACGCTTAAATCCACTACACACGAAGTCGAATTGGCGAATGAGAAATTTAATGCAGCACACATTTGCAAAAAATAAATTCAAAGGAAAGGAGACTCCTACTAAGAATAACAGACCTTCTTTCCCCTTTTGGGAAAAATCTTGTGTCATTCGAGGAATATTAATTCACAAATTACAAAATCCGTAAATTAAAAAGAAGTTGTGAAAATTTTCACATTAGAGAAATTTAATAGATTTATTACTTTTTTAATTGTCAGGATCATAGCCCTAAATCTCGGTTAATCAACGAAAAAAAAACGTATTTTTTTTTTTAAAAGGATTTTTTTCTGGTGTGTCGGCTTCACACAGTAGTACAACTACTCTACGTTTTAATACTTAAACAAGTATAATTTACATTACAATACATAAGTTTGTCTGTGGAAATAACTGTGAATGAGCTCACCTTAACAGACATCCACAAAGTCTCCCCTTTTCTTTCAAGAAGGCAGTAAATCCCTCACAGGCGGCAAGTTAAAGTCGGAACGGCGGCATACATAAGCGCTACAACCTAAATGAAAGTAACCGCATGGTGTCCCGCACTTGCCGAGCGCTCATCGCAGACGGGCTCCTCCCCCTCCCCCCCCCCCCCCAGGGCCGCGACAAACCGATACCTGCCCCACTGACGTCATGTTCGCGTCACACTTGGGCACAGGTTGCCGGGCAACCGCGGCTCGCTCGTCGTCTGACGCTAACGGTGATGGAGGGGTTGCCTGGAGATGAGAGCGATGACGCGAGCGCCAGAGACTATTGTGAACCCGGGTTCGCATCGACTCTTCCTGCTGTAAGGCACGAGCCATTTCTGCAAATGTCTGCACCATTTCTCTTGCGTAGTAGCCTAAAACATTACATCACTGTGCGGAAAAGCGGTTCCGTAGTTCAATATAAGCACATGCCAAGTGTTGTGTCTAGGGAAATCTACTAACCCCAGGTGGGGTGTTTCTTATGTCCTGATAGATGATAGCTGTTGCTTGTCATTGTTTCTTGTCCATATTGGATAAAATATTTAGTGCTTTCGTCTTTTAATGCCACATGCAATTCAGTAAGTGCCAAAGCAAGTCCAAATTTAACAGAGAAAGTGCTTGGCATGTTCATAATAAATGTATTATAATTATCTTTGGAAATCAGCATCCAAGTTAACAAATTGTTTCACCAAATTATCAGCTTCTTTCTATACAGCCCTTCTGTGCTTGCTATGTCTTACATTTTATTTTTAATCTGGACACTTCTAATGTATGACAGAAAAGATAATGCAGATGTTACACGACAGCTTTAGGGAGTAACGTCAGTGCCTTTCTGGGGACTTTAGGGTATACGGCAGCTGCTATATATGCTTCACACTGCTGTTAAAATTTCCCAAAGTAATCTGCATTTAAAGCACAGTCTGGAATGCGCTCACATTGCAGGCACCATTTTTTCTGAAGCACACTTCCTAAATTGAATGGCAGCTGCAAAGCTATTGGAAGTGTGGGGTCACTGTACCTTTGGGCATGATGTCAATAATTCCCAATCATTTATCCATGATCACGCCTTTGCTGGTAAAAAAATAAAAAATACGAGTTAGCACCTCCCAACACAAACTGCATAAATAAACTCCTTTCACCTCTAGTCTTGTCAAATTCTACTTAAAGATTTCTGGTGTATCAGTGACCACACCAGGAGGGAAGGTATTAGCGTAAAGAGAATGAGGTTTCGAAGAAAATGGGAAAATAACGCCATGGTACTGACTGGGAAAGTGAATTCCATTGAAAGGTACTGGACATTCCCAGATGTTTCACTACAGCCATACTGTTCCTGTGGCTCCTGCTGTTAGCCGTCAGAACCATTCGTTCCCCATAAATGAACATCTGGCACATGCTCCACTCTTCTTCATTAAGTATTTTTTCTCATCCTCCTGGACGAATTGCTCACAGAAAAACTCTCATTAACTCAGGCATGTGGCTGAGTGCAAGCAGAGTGTGAACATTCCAGCAGTACGCTGGTGAACGCGGGAGTGTCCCTGACACACACATCCTGCAGAGAATCTGCAAGTGCCCGTGTATAATTTACAGCTACATTACGGTCATAATTACTGTTGAATTACAGCTTAAACCTGCTGCTATTGAGGCACAGCCATCCTGTTTTTCTGTCCATATCTATATTACAATTTTGTATGAATAATTTTAATATCCAGCCTCAGCAATAAAAAGAAGAAAAACAACCACTGTGATGGAATTATATGTTCATTCCTCAGAATGAACAATCTGTTATATTTTTATTGCAACGCACAAAAACATCAGACATGGTCAATATTTGGAATGAATGTTAATTTGGAAAAAATCTGCACAAAAACTGAAGACGCTGAAACATGAAAGTTCTCCTCTCTCCCCCATCTTCCCTCTATACTACGTTATTGTGCCTGGCATAGGTCTGGTCTTATCAACGCCCGCCAGAACGCATTACGATACACATGATATGATACAAGGAGAAAACAGATCAAATGTAAAAGAAAATGCATGGTGTCACATTGAGGAAAGTGAAAGGGAAAAAGGTCGACTCATTCAAGTTAATCGGGTCTTTACAGGAAGAACAGAAACAAAATGAAAAACACGTAAAGGTCACCCAGAAGCGGCTGCATGGTGCCTCATGCTGATTTAGAACTTAAATGCCATGCCCATTCTCACTACTGCAATACGCCCACAGTTGTCCATAATTAAGAATTTATCATATACAGCAATTCATGAAAAATGTGACGATCCAAAACTGAAATAAAAAACATAAAGTAAAAATTACGCTGAGGAATATTATGTCTACGCAGTGTCTTCACTCTTTCATATTCATGTTTAATGATCAGACATTGAGCAGTAAAGGACTTTGGATGAACATCGGCAACAACAGAACTTCCGTAAATTAATAGACTTTATACCATGGGCATCTGCTATGAGGACAACACGAACCAACCACGCCCCACGATTCAGGATGCTGTGACATCAGAGGGGGCTGAAGAGGGGTGAAGCATGGGACACTCTGTGCCAAGTGTGAGACAGAACCTCTCTGGAATCAGCGTTCTTGCCAGGACTCTTTTGAAATGGACCCTGGACCACTGTGATCATGCTTATTTCTTTCCTCATGTTTGCTCTTTTCAGACAGTGTTTCGGCCATGGTGAGACATACCCATCCCAACTTCCTGTTTCAGCCTTTCTCTCAAAATGACATATTGCAGGTTGGTTTGCCTACATTTGCACTGGCTTTGATGACAACTGCTAGTTACCAGAAAGGGGTCCTATTAGTATAGCTAAGAGCACCTGAGTTAAATCCAGTGTGGAGACTCAAGAGTGAAGAATTTAACCCTCACATCCACTTGGGGTTCTTAAGGACCCCACTAGGGGTATATGGGGTGCAGACCCCCAGATGGGTCAGTGTTTGTTTTGGGCTTGTGGTAAAGATGGTGTGAAAAAGAATATTCATTGTTAGGAGTCCATTTTGCCTCACTATTATTCAAGAAAAACTAATGATGCTTATAACTTGTATAATGTATGAGCTGCACCTTGTGTTGCTGCTGATGTTGAGACAACAAAGATGCCATCTATGTGCTTTGTGCTTCCACTACTGCCTTTTCACACTTCCATCCACAAGACCAAAACGAACACTGACCCATCTGGGGTACTTAGCTCCCCACTGAAGTTTTGATTTACTATTCTTAGTAGTAAAGCATGGTTTTGAAATGGTCGGTCTCTCCTTGTAAAGATGGCAAAACGAAACGTTAGTCTGTCAGCATTTTTTGATAGCTCGTTTTTTCACATTTCTGCACCCCATTTTACCCCGTTGGGGTCATACAGGACCCCAAAGTGGATGTAAGGGTTAAAAGCTAGGAAGGTAGGAATGTTAGATAGAGTGCGACAGGGTGAAGGCTGGGAAAAGCCTCTTACTCTCCAGTGAGCAGATAATTTTTAATTAGTGGGTGATCAACTCGGATGTGTGAATAACCTTACACAGGCTCTCAGTGTTTCTTAGAGAGTTCTGAGGATGTGTTTTTCCTGCTGTTAGAAATAAGCCTTAACTAAGCTTCAGATTACATCCCTTTAAGCTCACTGTACCGTAGATTTGTTTTTGGGCACCAGGGAAAGGATTTATGAACAGCGATTGGTCAGGTATTCATCCATCCATCCGTCCATCCATCCATCCATGCATCCAGTTTCCAACCACTCATCATGGTCAGGGTCACAATGGGCAGAACCTGTAGCACAGCACCTGTAGAACCCAGGTAGCATAGGGAAATGGACACATACACACACATATGCACGCACACACACATACTCTAAGGCTATATGGGCAGTGGTCATATTAACTTAGGGAATCGTTTTGTGATGGGTGAAGTTAAATAAACAGCTTACCTAATGATAAATGGCATACCCATTTTGGATGGTGGCTCATGGTTTTTGAAAAAGCTTGTTCAGGTGGCATGTATGTAAACGTGTGGGGTTTGGGCGATTGTGTGGCTGTATCCATTGAGACGCAAGCTCTGAAAGCCTGCTCTGTGTGAAATAAGCAACACTACGTGGAGGCCATGAACTGGCTGCTTTTTTTGCCAGGATTTCATGAAAGTTCTGGACAAAAAGTTTTCATACTTGCGCCCTTAGCATTTAGCTGAACTGTGCCCTGACTGTGATTGTGTGTGAGAAGACTAGGACAGTGTATCCTTGGTGAGAGTTAGACACCTCCCCTGAGATCAAACCACTGTTATCTGGTAAAGGGTTTTCCCTCATCAACAGGTCGTCAGTAGAGTGTATATTCATCGATTGAACCATTCCCTAAGTGTGCGTTCGGCTTCACCCTGCCAGCTCCATGGGTTGCACACGATTTATGGGAAGTGCCACGTTAGTCTCTGGTGAGCATGATCATTTTTCGCACTTTGCAAATACCAACATCAGAGTCCTGCTGTCCGTGAGTCATGGTGTGCTCAGCCTCAGCAGCCACAAGCAGAGCACCAACGGCCTGCTTTCTCAGCTTAGCCCTGCCGCTAGTAACTGGGACAGCTAAATGTGGCTTTACTATGAACCGGATATGCTGTAAGAGATGGATTTGGGGGTGAGTTATTAAGAAAATGTTAACAAATGTCAATATGACCTGTCATGTGACTTCCTGATGTACCACCTGACAGTATAAATACAGAGCACAAAACATGTGACTGGCTCAACTAGCATTTTAATTGCAGCCACATCACGTAGCGTGAGGCACAGAGAGGACCACTGAGACACAACACAGCTTGTACACAAGCAGCGTGGACTTGAAGAGCAAGGTGACCTTCCTTCCAAGGCTGGTTTGAGCTCACATACAGGAATTTCTCAGTACTCATTGTGCTGACGGCCTTGAGTTTTATTTACACTTATCTATGCCGATTCATGCCAAACTCAGGGGAGAGGATCACCGGCTTCTTCTCCGCAGATTTCCCAGACGGCATTGCAGCAGTGAATGCACAAACTGCAACAAACAGCTGCTCTCCTGTTTTAATGTGATATCCAACCAGGGCGAATTCAGGTGAACATTTTGATCAAAATGCAATTTTTACCACTGATACAGTGTTTTAAAATGTAACAATAGTTTTTTTTCTCCCTCAACACATTTTGCCCTAGACACAGATAAGTCTTGCCACATACACGTTTCTAAGCATATGGACACGTTGACGATCCCAGGCTCCAGCTAAATGCAGCTATATATTATAATCATTCCCAGCTAGGCTGGAGTCAGAAGGCCGAGGTCAGCTGCCCCCCCGCCCCCCTAGAACCTGCCGCCCCCCTTCACATGACGAGGTCAGCCTGCCCGCCATGGCCTGCATTCCAGAGCCAACATGAGCTACCCTTCCTCAGCAAATCAGACGGCTGCCTCAGACAGGGGCTGGCAGGTGGCCCAATCTGACACTGTTTACAGGGTGGGGGCTGGCAGGGTAACATGCTCTCACAGCTGCGGGGGGCCAGCCAGGTGCAGGACAGACTTAGATGAAGACACAGGATAAGGTCAAGATGCTGGATAAGGTAGAAACGCATGTCAGTGTAAACAGTGGGCAGATTGAAGGCAACGTCTGGTTGTTTATACGTTATCCATTATCGTCATCCATTGCTTTTTCACAATCTACGCATCTCTTCACGGACAGTAAAAAGAGCAACTCAACAAGTATGGTCACATGGCCTGTCTGCTACCATGTGACTTTTGATCATAGTCATAAGGGTCTTCAGCCTCGACCTTTTCTGCTCTTATCCTCAAAGCTGTGCTAGTGTGATGTTCCATAGCATAATGTTTGTATCAAAACCCCATGACAACCATTTATTCTGGGAATACTTGCGTAAAGGAATGCCAAAACCCATCAAGATAGGGGCAAAGATCTAGTTTCACATATGGGAGATGACGTTCTCCATTCACCCAATAAAACAAAAAGTACCAGGACTAAAGATTTCAGACCAAAGTTCAGTGAGGGGTCATCGGAAATGGTGCTGGAGCTGCCCAATGGCACAGACTGTCCTGTAGCATGGTGACTGACTGCTGACATGCTTTGCTGGTTATTACTGACGTCACAGGAAATCGTCATTGTTTTCAGAAGGTCACACCTGCAGGACAGTGAGGACTGGAAAGCAAATAGTCTTGTGTTTCAGCCAACAAGGCCAGGAATCTGGATTTTTCCACCAAAGCTGGGGAGATTGTGGTGAATCTGTGAAGCCTGGATATAGACAGTAGCGTCAGACAGGAAGTTAAAAATTACAGCATAGTAGGGGGCGGCTGTTGGCTTTCTAAATGATGGTGAACAGCCAGTCGCTTTGTTGTTGCAAAGTCTCTGCAAGACTGGATGACCAGTCACTTATTTGTCACTGAAGCTTCCCAATATTCCACAGTACTTTCAGTTATGACATTTCCAGTACAGTGTCAAAGGCAGATAGCTGGAGGTATGTTGGACTTTCCAGTACATTCACAAATTGTGAGGAAATGGAAATGTTTTCTGGGTGGAAGCCTTGTGTGTCTCTCAGCCTTTCGGTGTTCATGGTAGCACTGATTCATAGGAACAGAGTGAGAAAACTCAGCCCCACATTTCTATATTCAGTGAGACGCCTTCCTGCCCACACACACCATTACCCACAATTCCCTGCGCATCTGCTTCTTCATTTCAAATTCACTCTCAATCCAGATACAGAAAGTGGCTCATCACACTCATTCGCTTGTTCCATTTCTACCACAAATGCCGTCCCCATTTTAGCCCCGCGGTTGACACCCCAGGGTGCTTGATATTTAAAAAAAAAAAAACAAAAAAACTGCATCTGGTAACCTGGTATGCCAGGAATACCAGCAACAGAGATGGCAGCGATCTCACAGCCAGCACTCGGTGACGTCACAGGGAGGAGCTCGGGCTGGAATGACGCAGATGGCTGAGGATTCAGTTTCCCACCTGGGGTGACCTTCCAGCTTCTGCAGCCGCCATCTGGGGTTTAAGCCAGTGGAAATGCTCTCTTCTCCTGTCTTTCTGCCTCCCTGCAGCCGCCTCTGGTCACGTGAGGGGTGTCTGTCACGGTTAAACATAAACTAGCAGTTGATTGGTGCACTTCAGGAAAGGCGTAAGCAGAAGTTTACAAAATACGAAATGGACAGTTGAGTGCAGTAGTACTAAATGCTAACCCCATAACCTCACGTTAAAAATAACAATAATTTATCTCTAATTTGTGCTTTATGACGTGATTTTATATGTAAACGATGGAGAAGTATGCCTGTTGAAAAATATTATCAGTGTCAACTCAGAATGTTACTATGGTAACACTGAAATAATAGAGTGATGTTTTTTTTGTGTTGAAGAGTTGAAGGGAGAAGGACCCCTGAGGTGTTCACACAGCTGCCTGAGTGTCAAAACAGGCAGATGCTTTTGTTTGACTTAAGCACACAGCCCATTAGCCTTATATCAGTGATGGCTGATAAACCATCAACACCAGACACAGAAGCTGGAAATGTCAGGTGCATCAAAGAGCAGATGGCGTAGAGGGGCTGATGAAGGCCAGGTGGACTGAAGGACAGCTCTGAGATTAACAGCGTCACTGTATGTGAAGATCAGACTGACTCCAGGTCTGATCCAAGGCTAAACCTACTAATTCTCTGGTTGGGGTTGGTGGGGGGGTTCTGATTCTGGTCCTAGTGGACTGCAGTCTCCGGATGTACACTCTCCAGCTCTCATCAGTCAGTTGACTACTGCATTTGGGATAATGAATGAATCAGATGCTTAAACTGCTGGCTAGATGCACCCACATTGGAAGATCCATATTTGGAGCTCTCTGTTCCCCAACCTCATGTCCGGCACACACCTATCAGGTGCTGAACGTGCGCCCGCGTAGCCCACGTTTGGCTCGATCGCACAGCTGCCCGTGATTCAGTGCCACTGCATTCTGCAGAAACACTGCTGCCTGCCTGGCAGAGACATCCCGCTTCTGTTCTTTTGCTATTTCAGAGCCACCCCCCACATTCGCACAGGCTCAGGGTGAGTGGGAGGGTGCAGCACCGTATTGCAGTAGACTGGGAGCTGAGATTGGTCATATTTAGAAACTGCAAATAGAACTGTAATGGTATGCGGGTGGTTTTATAACTGTATAGAAATCCAGTGTTATTTTTTAAGCTGAAGATGATGGTACAGCATGGGAGCTAAATAATGAAAACAATTCCATTCAAAGCTCAAATAATGCTTATTTCAGAGAAACATAAGACGTCATTTAAAAAGTTTAATAACCAAAATCTAAATGTAACACAGAACATTGAAATTAAGTAAAAATGAAGAAAGTTTTAAGATCTGGGTAGAAAGGTCGAAGGTGCTTGGGTCTGAATGCCGTGCCTTAAGGGATGTTCAGAGGGCCTAATTAAGACGTTTAGTGAAAACCGTGGTGGAGTTATTCCCATAATGCATTGGTTCTCAGTTATACTGCACCATCATTGGTGCTGATATCGAGCAAAAGAAAAGCTGTGAGCACTATGTGTTAGAGTGCATACAAAGTGTACATGTGTGCATATATAATGTGTGTATTTGTTAGGTCATGTGACATGTAGAGCCAATCACAAATCTACCCAGACATCTCCTATGGATCAAAGGAAACAAGGCAAACACAAACCAACTGGAAGCCAGAACAGCAAACAACCATCAGTGAGTTTCTCTCAAAGATCTCCCAAAACCGACAGAGAAATGAGACCAGGAACGAGGGGAACATTGCGCTGTCTCACCGATGTCCTCAGAGTCGCTCTGGATCTGAAGCAGAACCCTGAAAAAGGAAGAAAATATTTTCCTCACCTGCTAAACCATGACTGAAGGATGCTGGGTACAGCTAATGTGACACGTGTGAGGTGGGCCTGGGGCAGTGCTGAATAATTTCTCTGTCCCCTTTGCTGTAAGCGTCACTATTGGCCTAAACTGACTCCACAGACCTGTGAATAAAACTGACGTCACTAAAAAACCCATTTACCGGTGCAGGCCACAGCAGACTGCCGACTCATAAACGGCAAGTGTGGTACGAGGGCAGGCCAACGGCTGGAGTGAGCTCTGTTGAGACCTTGTGCGTGTAGAAGAGCTCAGCTGCTCCTGCTGACTCAGCCTCCATCAGAGCAAGCGTCCTTTCTCCCTGACGCTCACACAATGCCTCTCCCTCCCTCGCTGATGAATGACTTTCAATGAAATGACTTATTGTGCCTACTTCTTAGGTTGCTCCAGAACCTTCTCAGACACTGTCTCAGTGTGGAATAATACTGATTAAGCAATCGATAATTCGGCAGCGGGAACAGTGAGTCGTTTTGTGGTTACATAAGGCTTGTCGTTACAAGCCTTACATGATTCTGGATCGTGCATTAAATATCAGCGATGTGTTCCCTGCAATCACACACTCTGCCTATAATTCAGCAGTATCTCAGTGAGAGTGTGAGTCAGTGCCCGCTTTGGCAGAGGTAGGGGTGCCTTACCCTGTGGTGGGTCGGCTTGTCCGAGGGCTCGTCCCACCTGTGGGGGCTGTCCAGCGCCGCCAGGTCATCTAGCACCTCACGGGCGGCCTGGCATATGGCAGCATGACGGCTGGAGGACAGCTGGTGCAGGCGATCCAGAGCGGGGCCATTCCTCAAAGCCACTCCCACCTGGGTCACAGGCCCCGCCTCCAGTGCCAAAGAGTGGAGCAGCTGTAAGCCATGGAGACATACCTCTGCCTCCCCATCTCCGGAAGGAAACAGGAGAGAAGATATTTAAATCTCCCGCCATATCTCCTATGACTGTAGACTGTACCAGGAGATGCCATAGGTGTTGGAGGGGGTGGGGTTAATGACTGTCATGTCACCTGTCGTGTTGCTGACTCACCTCTGACATACAAAACGTCGATATGAATGCCGTCACTGCACACTCGTGGTGTGCTGAGAGCAGTGAGTCATCTCCTTTATTCAATCTTTTCCCCCTTGCTGCTGTTGTATTTGTGTCGCCTGACCTTTTTGCCACACCTCGCGTGTGGAGAGAGTGTGTGTGTGTGTATGTCTGTCAGTAGCTGAATGTCTATTAGTACAGTTTTTTATTACTGATCTCACAAGCGGAGTGCATTGACCAGAACTACCCCAGTACTGGGAGCTAAATCCTGAAAACAGGAAGTTACAGCAACAGAAAACACGAAGTTGGAGAAGATTCAGCCTCATGCTGAGGAGGACTCTTAACCCATGACCTTCTAAAGCATGTGTTGTGTGTGCTCCGAGTACCTTTTGAGAGCTGTCCTGCGTGGACCTGGGGCCCTTCCTACCTTGCAGAAGGCCCTGGAGGAGCTGAGGGAGGCTCGTGTTCTGGCTGAGGAACCGCAGCCCTTTAACGCTGATGCTGACGTTGTAAAGTGTCATCAGCATCAGCCTGGGGGAGCGGACAGACATCAGCTACTTCTGAGAAGACGACACAGCACTCGGGAGGACAGACAGGACGGCACGGACGCCAGGCCAGCATGTGTTCACACTTAAGAAGCATGGACTGTGTCAGGTTACATCTTCTAACGCTGGTCCTTTCCCTGAAATGAGTGTTGTGTGGTAATACTGACCGTATCACGAAGCACTGAATCAGTGTTTAGGGTTAGCAGATAAATCACACATAGCATGGGTGGAAAGGCTGATTTTTACTGCGTCAAGCCTACAGCATAATCTACGCCGTGGCAAGCATTGCTTCTTGTGCGCTGGTGTGTCTGTGTAGCACAGCAATTACCGCCAAAACGCTAGGTGAAGCATAGTTGTGGATGTTACATTTATTTTCTTCCCACCCTGCATGATTGTTGAGTCATGCAATTGAAATAGAGAAAAAAAATTTAACAAAGTATCCATTTATGGAGTCCTGGTTATATTTGTGCTGCTCCAAACTTCCTGTAGACAAATTTGGAAAAATGTCGTGGCGCTACAAGAGTCACTTTTTATGCATTTTCCCTTCTAAAGTTAGTGTCTATACTATGTTTTACTTTTTAGTCATGTAATGTACGAATAAATGTAATGGAGGTAAGTGAAATTGGGGACGTCATCCTGAGTATTTTATAGACCTGTTGCTACAATGCGTAGGGTGGCTTATTTAATACTAGATATAAATAACACTTCAGTTTCAATCAGAAAGGCAAATTTACGCTACAGTCCCACTGAAGGATTATCACAGCATCCACATCAACTACAGAAATACAATAATCATTGAAATCACCCAACAGATTAGTAGATATGTTTTTTTGAGGGCTGAGATGCTCAGTCCTGCAAAACTTAGTTTTCTTAATTTTGCACCAGATTATGACGCAGTGGGTTTGGTCAGCAGGTGGCGCTCTCTTACACTTTGAGCTTGGAGAAAAGACCTGGCTTCATGGCTCCCAGCAGCCGCATCATGGTGTCCAGCAGGATGTGGGCGGAGGTAGAGAGGAAATCCCGCCCACTGGGCACCGCAGCTATGTCTGAAACACAGAAAACGCTTTGACCTTGTGAAGACCCCCCCTCCCCCCCAGCTAAACCATCAGCACTGTAAAAAGACCAGATGGCGTCTGTGAGACTGGTGTCTGTTGCCTTACCGTAACCTAAATAAGAGAATAGATGCAGGCTACCCCCAATGCCATGGTACCCCCCCATCCCTGGAGGGCAGCGCCATACTCACTAGTGATGATGCCGGCCAGAGCTAGGACGAATTGGTGCTCCTGGCAGCCAGAGTCCTCCTTCTCCGTCTTCACCGGGTTCAGAGAACTGACAAAGCTCTCCAGGGTTTGTCCCGCCAAGGCAAGGAAGGGCTCGATGTAGCTCTACAGGGGTGCATGTGCACATACAGGAACATGCGTGACATCTTGTATCAAAATCAGACACAAGTGACTCTGTAAAAACTTTAGAATGACTGCAGCATGTGCTCACATAGCTGTGAGAGCTAAAACGTGCAGATGTCACCTTCTGTCTTTGTCTGCTTTCATTTCAGCTGAATCCTCTTTTTTGGGGGTACAGGGGTATCACGCCCAGTCCTGTGCCTGTGGCTGAACTGCTTCTCACAAATCCCCTGGCCAGTAATTATGTATTATCTATTGTTATGCTAGTTCACGTTTGCCATTACGAGTACATTGGAAAGCTTCTATTCGCATTTCTTGAGACATACACACACATATACACTGCTCCAAGTGCAGGATCAGGCAATTCACCCGGCACCCCTAAGGTAGTTTTTTGGGGGGAGGGTTTAAGGGCCTTGCTCAAAGGCCCAACCGGCACCCTTCCGATCAGAGGCACAATGGCCTAATTCGCTGAGCCACATACTGCCTCCCGAAATTGGTGGAGATATTAAGAATTGCACAGTAGCACAATTGTTAATGTGTAATGGTTAAACCTTCCGGGTCCTTTTCAAGTTGTCTGAAAGACTGGTTGCTCAAGCACATCTCCACAAAACAGTGATAGTGGCCACAGGTACTGCACGGTAAGCTCAGAGGGCTGGCCTCTGCCGTGAGGACGGGATGATCCCATGAGCTCCCGGGACAAGGCAAGGGCTCACTCACACCAGCTAAGATGTCCTTGACAGCTTCTTCCTTAACAGAGACGCTCCAGAGCAGCGAGCAGGCGGCCGAACCCAATGCCGTGCAGAAGTCTGCCTGCTGCTGAAGGAGCTCCTGGCCCAGACCCAGCTGCTGCCTGAGCCCTAGGTTCTCCTGGGGAAACGCGTGCGATCAGGGGAACGGACATGTGCAGAGATATACATGCTCTCTCACTAACAAACATGCAGAAATATACACACATTGACTCTACGACCTCATTGCTATTCAGGAAGGACACAACAGTTCTCCCATAATGCACCGCTGCCCTTGAACAGATGGCCATCTCCAAGAACACGTTCGTGTTCAACATCCTCCTTTGTAATCCACCACCCACCTCCACAACACAGAGAGAAACTTGGACACACCCATAAGCTTGTACAGCCAATTCTGTCTTTGGGATATTTCCCACCAATGAGACGGCTGATTCCTAAACATGCAACCAGACATCAAACAAAAGCTTCACTACTTTTATTTTTGTGAAAATCAGGCGTCTCCGTTTGTGCCCCCCCCCCCCCCCCACAGTGTCTACTCAACGCAGTTGCGATTTTAGTAGGGAGACTTTCACAAAAAGCGTTCCCTTGAATACAGAAAGGGCACCTCGCATTTATGGAACACTAAGTAATTCTTTGTTCACCTGTTATCAATCTTAATCTACTTTCTGAGTTGTGAGGGTTTGTGTTTAGGAATTGATGTTTAAAGTAAACCATGAGTCAGTGGGAAGTCCCCAGACATTACATCCAGAGAGGCCCCCGCACCCCCCCCCCATGTCCCTCACCTCTCGCTCCCTCTGACATTCTCTGTGTGCGGCATCCATGCGTGAGTGGAGGTGCAGGCAGTCCTGTCTCAGCTGCTTCTGCTCAAACTCTGCACGCTCCATCACTACAGGGTAAGGCGGAAGGGGAAAACCGTGAGGAAAGGCGGACAAAAGCCATGCTGCTCTTTGATTCAGATAAAGATGAACCCTCACTGCCCACTAGGAGGAGCATATGAGCCTGGATGTTGTGTGTATAGCTTTTGATTGTTTAGTTCAGTGTTCCTCAACCCAGTCGGACCCCAAGACAGTCTCGGGGTCTGCTAGAACTGGATTAAGAAACACTACTTTAGTTAACACCCTCAATACGTCCCCATGTGTGTGTGAGAAATGCAGCATGGGAAGTTAGTAAAACGAACGTGAGCAGCGAGGCACAGAATTACCCAGGCTAAACCTGTTTACATTAACAGACGGCAAACACACGTCTGTAAGCTGCACCAAGCTCAGACTGACAGCCATCTGCTGACAGCGATCATACAGTCAGCAGTCCAGTACACTTTAGGGTCTCCATTTATCCCCCAGCAATGAACTGCAAAACAACTTTCTTTTATTTTGGATGTTCTCCCAGGCTGGCAAGACTCAGATAGTCAGAGAGCAGTTTTACAGCCTGGGGGAGAGGTGCCGCTCTGAAATTTATGTTGTCACGTACTTATTCTCAGGTTACAGTCCTTCAGGGAGACACCTTAGATCTCCTGTTAAGATCAAGTGTCTGTGACTGTCACCGTATAGTCACAGCCTTACAGGGCAATGAGCCTGTTTTAATTCCAGCTCCTAATGAACATGTCTATCTGTTGTTGAACGTGATAAACGTGTCTTAGGACGGCACCATATGCAAAGGTGGTCATTGATGTCGGTGATTTCCAATTGGTTCTTACTGGTTTCCATCACACCAGCCTTGCGGATGGTTTCCACCAGGTCCCGGTTGAGGACTTTGGGCAGAAACTCTCGCAGCTGCATGATTTCTGTGGTCAGTTTTTCTACATCTCTCTTTCGGACCTTCACAAACTCCTCCTGCCCTGAATCCTACGGGGTTATGAATTTGTAAATTTACACTGATGAAGGCGCCATGAGCATGCTGACAAGACGCACAAAAGCCACAACTAACGTTTATCGAAACACAGCGAGCAGCCCGACGCCATGAACCGAACGGCACAGCTTTTAATAGACCCAATTACTAAACATTTAAACATTTTAAATAATTTCCTTATGGAGCGAAAAGTAGACGTGAAGTAGTAGACTACTTCACACAAAAAGGCCTATTGTAATTGTCGATACATGCCCGTAAATTTATGAACAACGTTACTGTTATTTATCAGTTTCACACAAGTTATACAAACAGTTATCTGTATCGTTACCATTACGTGTGTCACTTGGGTTTAAAATGCGGAGATTTCTTCTCAGGCAATACAGTGCACTAATTAATTCACAATTCTTTACTGCACATTCTTCTGGTTCTTTTGCGCCCCCTAGTGGTATTATTTTTATTTGCACAAAAAAAACAGAAATTAACAGCCGTTGTACAATGCACTGTGGTGCAGGGGAAGTGATACCGATCCTGTATCAGGATCTCAGTACATAGGACAAGGTGTACTGTTGCCTGTGCCCATTAGGGTGTCATTTCGCTTACGGGACTGTGACTGCCGATATATTTGAAAACGGTCCCTTTTAAAGTACCTTATCAGACTAAAGTAGGATCTGTCGCCATCTGCTGGAGAAACTGAAATACTGCAAAGAGCCCATTTGTTAAGACAAAATGCTGCGGCGTGACCGGTGTGTTTACATTATCAGAATTTATTTCCACGTTATTAGCACTTATTTCCATGTATTTTTATTCTTAGTATACTTTATTAGGTCGGAATTCACTGCAGTCCGCAGGCAAGGAGGTTAACAGCTGTGATTTAGCTTGCCGAGTTGTACTGTAAAACTGAAATATGTTTTTCTGCAAAATACTATTATTAAAAATACAGTAGCAGTGTACCACAGCTCGCACATCAGTATCTAGATGCTCGCCTGTCATCTGTCGTCCTCCTCGACCTTACTGCTTTCCACCAACGGCACTGTAACCACACCCGCGGCTCAGACTATTCCATCGCGTACACGACAACGGGGGTCATGCTCGCTCCCTTTTATTAATTTATTTATTTAAAATCCACATTATAATGTTACCATCTCCGTAAACCTATTCTACAATAGAATTTAATTCAGAGTAATGTATAGTACACCACTTAAGCGTTTATGTGTTTTTTTTAGTCAGCACTGACGATGTTAAGTATCAACCAGTTTCCCCTTGTGGTATCGCCGCCCTTTTTTTATTCAAAATATATTTGCTTCTGTTGCGCCACGGGAAAGGAGCAGGTTTCTTATCAGAGGAAGTAGGGGGGATTAAATGTCGATGTTTTGGTTCTTATTCAGAATTCGCTGAACGTTTTTGTTTTGTTTTTAACCGATTTCGATTTTTACGAAGGTTTGTGTTCAGCACTTTTGAGGCTACGATGACGACTCCGGCGACCAGGCGCCTGATGAGGGATTTTAAACGGTAATTTGGAGACGCTCCCTGCCGCTGAGCTTTTGCACGCACATGTGCGCCGCGGTGCCGGTCGGCAGTCCGCGGAGTCGCAGCTTTCCGTCGGTCTTTCTTAATATAAACGTGGCGCTCGGTCGCTAGAGTAAAACCGCACCGGCCAGCAGGAAAATCAAGCCGCTGGGCTGGTCTAATTGGTTAGAAACGTTACATAGATGGATCGCTGGGCAATAATCACCAATGACACGAGTAAGGGATATATATTTTAATAGGAAGATGACACTAATTATTAATTAGCTTGCATGCGTTAGATGAAACCCTAGTAGGTATTACCATAGATGTGATTCGATCAGCCTGTGTCTGGCGACCCCCTTAGGCTGCAGGAGGACCCCCCCACCGGTGTCAGCGGAGCTCCGTCCGAAAACAACATCATGCTGTGGAATGCGGTCATTTTCGGGTGAGCCGACCGTGCATCGCCGCATCTGGATGTATAACGGGTCAAGCAGCTTTAACTCTCCATCTAAAGCTCTTAAGTAGTTCATTCATGACCATGTCCTTTCCGTCGCAGGCCGGAAGGTACTCCCTTTGAAGACGGTACGTAGTGCTGAGAATGGCCGTCCTTCTCTTCTGTGCTAAATGTCATAGTCACTAACTCTCGCTGTGCTTTCTTCACAGGCACGTTCAAGCTCACGGTGGAATTCACAGAAGAATACCCAAATAAACCACCTACAGTTCGATTTGTTTCCAAGATGTTTCACCCAAATGGTATATACGAGCTGTTAAACGTAGTAGTGTTAGAAGCTCTGACAGACATCTGTACTGTGCACTACTTCTGCAATACCAGTGTGAAGATTTTAGGTTATTCTAGCCTAGGGTGTGATTTTGATACATGGCCCCCTGACTTGGTGAGCAGATTCTCTGTGAAGACCAAGTTGGGTTTCTCATTGATACCACCAGGTTTTGCAGTCCTATGTTGATTCATATTTGACTCTGTGACCACACATTTGTGCTTGTTCCTGATTAGTGTATGCTGACGGCAGCATATGCCTGGACATTCTTCAGAACCGCTGGAGTCCAACCTACGACGTGTCCTCCATCCTCACCTCCATCCAGGTATGCAATGTGATGTGAGCGATCGTCTTGAGAATGGGAGAATTATGTGGTGACCAGTCCCCCCCCCCCCCCCCAATCCCTCGTAACCCATCTGCAGTCCCTGCTGGATGAGCCAAACCCCAACAGTCCGGCGAACAGCCAGGCGGCCCAGCTGTACCAGGAAAATAAGAGCGAGTACCAGAAACGTGTGTCAGCCATCGTGGAGCAGAGCTGGGGAGACAGTTGACATCGATGTACCTGCCCAGTGCCACCTGCCCATTTCATAGAGGACTGGCAATTCCTTTCTCCCCCCATGCACTTTAAAAGCCACCCCCCATCTTACTGCTCTGTAGACCTTTGTGGGTGGACTGCCTTTGCTTCTCTGTAGCATTACCTTGTTCTGTGAATCAGTGTCCCCTTGCTTAACAATCAGTTGCATTTCTTTTGTACTGAACGCTGGTGTAGATGAATGGATGCAAATCCTGCTCTGTTCATTGAGTGTTAGAGGGTTTGATTATTAGGCTGTTCTCCTGTCTCCCCGATACCCTACATGTATGCAGAAGACCCAGACCAGCTGAGGCCAGGTTTGAAGGAATCAACTCCAATGTGCCTCACCTCTGTGCACTTGAAAAGGTTCACCTTAGCGTTTTGTTAGCATTGTTAATAAAGGGGCAAAATGAGTTAAAGTGGCTGTGTATATGAAGTACTTATAAGGGCATCATTACTTGTTTAACCTAAAGCTTCAACTTCTGCGTGAAGGGTAATGGGATATTCCTTTGTAATGCTGTATTTTATCTGAAGGCTGCATGACATCTGAAGCAGTTGTATGATACTATGTGACCTTACATTCTGCAATATACAAACACTGTGTCGGTGAGAGTCAAGAAGTACTGTCAACATGTGAGCTGGAGGGGAGTTATGTTGTTTATGAATATGTCCTCAGTAGTGCTGTACTCTGAGGGGTAGTAGGTGTTGATCTGTTTTGCAAGCCAGTCTCTCTTCCCTACATTTGTCTGGCTAACTTCCAAACATGACATTACTGAACCCTTTTAAATGTCCCTGCAGTAAGGAAAAGCAAAAGCATGTTTTAAACAAAGGTGGACAGCGCTAGGATTTAGAGTGGTAAACAGCCCACGGATGTTTTTTTTTTTTTTTAAATAACCTCCAACGTAGCATAGAGACGAAAGCTTTTAAACGCAACCAGCTGTCAGTTTCGTGGTGGAGCATTTATACACCGCTGTAAGGACATTTGTACAACTGCCTGCTTCGCTTCAAATGCAGGAAGTGCAATTAAAATAATACACAGCAAAGCTTAATAGAACAATCTGTTTGAAATGACTGGATCCAAAAAATAATGCAAGGTCAATATTGGTGACATTTTCAATGTGATTAGCCTACTGCCAAATGACCTTGAGTGCCAGTGTCACTAAATGGCCTCTTTTTTTTGGGGGGGGGGGGTACTTCCTCATTCATTTATTCAAACACAATACTAGACTGATTTGTAAAAATCATTCCCAGTGAGGTACTGACAGGTTGCTAAGTCACACAAACACTATAAGGAACAGTGACCGGATGCTGGACTGGCAGCTGTAAAGTGAAGGCCACAGAGCCAAAAAAAACTATATTTACATCATTAGTCCATTATATACAGCAGACTGAAAGTTCTTTGGGAACAGACTTATCCTTCATTCCGATCAAAAGCTCTTCCAGTCCAACACTTACTTGCCTTTTCATTCTGTGCGCGAAGTCAGATTGACACCTATGTTACGTCAATGTACAAGGCCTCCTGTTAAGGGTGGTCAGGAAGCTGTGCTACGTGTCACACATCTCGCATTCTTGCACTAGTGCATAAATCCTCTGGCAACCTGAATCAGGTTGTGATGCTACAGGGAAGGGCAACAGTCTTGTGTGTTTAACCATGTTGCAGGATTGTCTGACAGGTCATCAACATCACACTTCATGAACATGTGTGTCTTTGGGCTCCACCCAGGAAGCTACCTGTTGTAGGCCCTTTCCTTTCTAGATTTCTCCAAGGCTTTATCCATTGTCTTCTCACTTTCCCCTCGGCACTTCGGGCAGTACCACTTCCCCTTCGGCTTGTGGTTGAGTCCCACGCAGGAGAAGTGGAACCACTCGATGGGACACTCTTCATTGTCACAGCCAATCATCTCCCCGTAGGAGACCTGGTCACACAGACAATAGGTCGGCTCATTGGGGTCAATGGGAACATCAGGGGCCGACGCCTCCCTCTCAGCCTTGGCCTTGGCTCTCTTCTTCTTCTTGGAAGCCTTGGCCTTCTTCTCCTTGGGTGTCCCAGCAGTGCCCTCATCTCCATGCTCCATGTTGGCAGCTGAATTCTCTCGGTTCTCATGGTTCTTCTGGCGCCGGGAGCGCTTCCCATTGGGCTTCTCTGGGACGGTGACCACCTCATCTCGCTTCTTCTCCTGACCAGTCTTGTTCTCCACGGGCTCCTGGCAAGGTTCAAGAAACTCCAAGTGGCTGTCCACCTGTCGAACACGGTTCTCCACTAGCTCTACCATCTGGCTGACGATCTGGATCTTCTCGTCACCCAGCTCCTGGCTCCGTATCAAAGACCGCTGGATAGAGTACATCAGCCGCCTCCTTTGGGCCGGGTCTGTCTCTCTCTTGTGCTTCTCATAAGCTTCATCCAGCTCCTTCAGGATCTCTACAATATGCCAAGATCACAGGAAGGTTAGGGGCTCAGTGCTCGGGGTACAGCTAAGCAATAATGCTGACTCCGGCTGCATAAATATATGCCAAAATGTATGACCATTAAACCGCTTAGATAATTAGTTTAGATTATCCAGTCAACTACGTAAAGACATATTATACATTTTACAAAAAAACATTCCTTTAGCAAGTTAGAATTTTAGGCATACCTTGATTTGAATAATGTAAATTTTTATGTGAATAGACATCATGTATATTTAACATGCAATTTAATTATTACTATTTAAGAAATCTTTCCTGCTGCTAACCAAACGTACATATGTATAGAAATATAACAGGGTATATTGCAAGCCCGCACAGCCCTGTATCGGAAGGATGACTAGCAATTTATACTAATCGAATGTACACACGAAGCCCAATAAATAAACATTGCATGACATAAAAAGTACTTGTTCTACTTTTTTTTAAACAAAACAAAATTTTCCTGCTGACCAACGTTAAAAATAACATTCCCACGACCCGCCAGATACATGGACATAAGCAGTTAGACAGCATCGTCCCCATCCTGAAACGAAGTGTGCACGAGGCCGCGGAGCCAATCAACGAGAGCGGGCGCGCCAAAGCACTTCCGGGTCACGTGCCACATCGTTCGCGGAATCAAGCGTGATGTGTATAGATGTATCCGCTGCGTGTAAAAGTACAGATGCAGCACAACAGTAACGCTTTGCAAACAGCGACAGCCCTCACCCTAACAGCACGAATAAGACACAAAAGCCTGTGAGATAAATACCCGGTGTTTATGCATCAAATATACTCAGTCTGCCCTTGATCACAAACGACATCATTGCTGTCACGGTTACTCACAATTATTTAACCCAAAGAGTTCTTGTAGAACCGTAGATATCTTACTACTGAAAAGAATTAGAGTATGTAACTTATTCAACCCATAAGAACACTGCCAAGATGCCGTAAAACGGAAATAGAAATACAACTCAACGAGTCACTAGGTAAGATTTCTGGCGCTGTTTTGCAGAACATGCTTTCCTATTTAAATGCAACATGGTGTTTTCCTTATACTAGCTTCCGCAGTAGTCGCCAGACTAAAAATAGCAAACGTACAAAAACAAAGCGCCGTGAAGCCTCTGCGTTGGCACAGAGATCTCTTTCGGACCTGTTAAGGAGCAAAGGAGGAGTCTCACAGCAGACTGGGGCAGGGCCCCCTCGGTAGTTTGCCGACCGGGAAGGGGACCCCTTGGTAAATTTTGCGATGGGCCGCCTGCTGGTCGCCCTCCGCCCTTGTTAATGTGAAACGGGGGTGATTTGGTGTGAAACAGGCAGCATCGGCGCCAAGTCGTGCGAAGTCCTGGTCGCCGTCTGTTCCTGGTAAATCACCCCTTGTTCATCTCAAGGCCACCTCCGCGTCCCCCAACGCCCCTTTGCTAACATCGCGCAGACATGTTCATAATTCAGAAACACAAGCCCCCCCAGTGTGACCCCGAAAAACGATGGAGATCACGCCTCACCCTGGTATTTGGCGTCAATCTCCCGCATAAGGGAGACGTTTCTCTGTAGGTCGACGGGCAGTGACTCCACCAGGTCCAGGTACTCCTCCACGTATCTAGCTCCGTGGGGTGACTCGCAGGTGGCGGGACTCAGCATTCTGCAGGCTTTGCTTTCCGTTCGCCCACAGGTCCGTTCGAAACTACATCTGTCCCTTCGGAATAGAAGGACATTAAAGTATCCTCTACTCCAGCGCGGGCAGAATATAAGTCAACGCCTGTCCGATATCTAATTCTTCTCCAAATTGAAAGCTTTTCCATATAAAACCAGGCAAGTCTCCGTAGATGTTTCGCTATCTAGAGGTATATTCATTTGGATCCTCGGTGAAATAACAATTACATGACGCGAGTGATCCAATGTGGAAAATCTCAGATGAGTTTGAAACACCAGTGCAATGCTAGTACAGCTATCTGCGCGTGCGCAGATCCGCCCTCCCGACCACTTCAGTTTGAAACGAAGAGGCAACGTTACTGTGGCTATTTGCGCATGCGCAGCGCAGGGGTTTTCTCGGTGCGTATTATTCGGTTGGTAGGGTTGCATAAATATCTGTTTTATCGTGTTAGTAGGGAAAAAAAATACAAAACATGTTGGTCTTGGTGGTGTGAAAGCCCTAAGCCACCAAGTGTTTTAGACTGCAGGGCCTGTCTTTCCACCTCCAGTAGCAGGTGAGATGTTTCTGCACCAGAGCTGAGCTGACAGGCTGTTCACCGGCCATTTTGAAACCGTATACCGGGCCGTGGGACCCTGACCCCGCTCCGCCCCTGCTGGGCGCCTGTCGTGCGGAAAGAGCACGGCTGGGAACCTTGTCTGACTATACCCTGAGCATCGAGCCTTTCGGAAGCATTTATCTGAGTGTCAGGGTCGTATATATGTGGCCAGGAGGAGACACGAGGACACAGGTGTTTTGTGTAGATAAGGGTCATTTTTTAAAATACTGATTTCTTGTCATTCCGCTTACCATACACATATTCGCAATGTACAGCGTGGAATTACGTGCGATGAGAAACTTAACGAACCACCTGAGATTTTTACCCCGTGCACGACTGCGGCTGAGAAGAGAGACTGAAAATCTGGAGGCATCGTTCACATGCGCCAGACTTGCGCACACCGCGTCAAAGCCATGCTGCTCCGGGGCGGACGGGAGCTGGACCAAGCCCACCGGGCACGACACCGGCCTGAAGACCTTCAACAGTCTGACGAAACGAAAGGAGCCGCTGATCCTGGCAAAGGAAGGAGTCGCTTCTTGGTAATGAGCAAATCTTTCACATTTCTGGAAGACACCTCACCGGGGGCTGGTAACCCACACGATCTTCTGTCCTGTTAAAGGTACAGCTGTGGGCCGACAGTCTACGATCATGCTCACCTGGGCCACGCTTGGTAAGACGTTTTCCTTATCAAACTGCAGTTTAAGGAGGTATTTTCACGGAAAGATGGGTGGTACAGGGTGGCCCGCATAAAAGTGGACTCACCCTCAATTTATCGTTAAACCTATACAGAGTACTTTTCTGTGGGCCACCACGTATAAGGATGGATTCAGAGTCCCGGCAGAGTGAATATCCCATCTGTCTGTTTGCTGCCCCCATTTGAATGTCACTTGCTGAATAAACCGAAATGCAAGCTTTTAAAAGGGTCTGTCATGCAGATAATCTGCAATTTATGGAAAACTACAATTCTGTATTTCTAAGTTAATTTTATTGCTAACTGGGGGGCAGCGTGTGGCTCAGTGGCCTGAGACTGATCGGAAGGCCCTTAGCCCCCAGCTCCCTGGGCACTGAAATGGCTGTCACTTTTTGTGGATGAACCTCTTTTCTTTCTACATTTCAGCTCATATGTTCGTTTTGACATCCTGCAGAGGATTTTGTCCAGGATTTTCGGCATAAATGTAATCCATGTCATGGTCATAACTGACATCGATGACAAAATCATTAAAAGAGCCCTAGAGGTAAATAGATTTTTTTTTTTAACCTGTGACCCTGAATTGGATGAATGATTGGAAGATAAACAAACATATGGTTGCTTTGTTTTGTCTGATGACCATATTTTTCAGGGTAATATTTCTCCAACTGTATTGGCTAGAATGTATGAAGAAGAGTTTAAGAGCGACATGTTGGCTTTAAGGGTGAGTCATGTGTTTCACACAAGCATTTGGAGACAGTTCAGCAGCTGGAATCATAACATAATTGCATTATTAGTGTGTTTATGTGTACAACAGGAAGATGGGTATACATGTTTTAAGTGTCGTTTATGGTTTTTGCTCTATTAGGTGCAGCCGCCCACGGTTTACATGAGGGTCACAGAGAACATACCACAGATTGTTGCCTTCATACAGCAAATCATGAACAATGGCCATGCGTATGTGACCAGTGAAGGTGAATTGATGGTGTATTGTATTTCAGTTATATACCTTTTGTAAATATGATGCTCAAGCCCAGCTTATAGGGTCAAACATGTCCTGGAGCAACTACTGTTACCAATCAGTGAACTTTGGGTAGTATTGAGCTCCTGAAAATAACCGGATGCAGAGGGTGCCCTGATTGACTGATTTATTTTAACACAGGGAATGTGTATTTTGACATCAGGTCCATCGGGAGTCGGTATGGGAAGTTTGTTGGCCTCGCTGAAGATGCTGGTGAACCAGGTATACTTGTCTGGCTCGGTCTTTGAGCCCTTGAATTGTAATTCCAACAGAATGCTGATGTCATAAAGTGGCTTTTCTTGTTGCTGAGGCTTAAGTAAGCTTTAATATGGCTTTTTTGTTGTAGCAGAAGGCTGTAATTCGCTGTGTTTTAGCCTTTTGTTTTTAATATCAAATATGAGTCACTTTTTATTGTATATTTTCTATTATTTTAGGTTCTGTAGCTGCAAGCAAAGTGCATTCATTTTTAAGAGTTATCGTCGGAGTACATTTAGAGCTTGTGTTTCACTGTCCTTAAACATTTCAAACAGTGACAGGTGGCTCTGTTCCCCAGGAGATGGGGACAAGCGTGACACCAGGGACTTCGCCTTGTGGAAGTCCTCTAAGCCCCTGGAGCCAGCCTGGAGCTCCCCCTGGGGGCAGGGTAGACCTGGCTGGCATATTGAATGTTCCACCATTGCCAGGTTAGGGTCCTTCTGAAACAGCTGCTCTCGCTATCCACAAACAAGAGGAATGTGTGTTGTTTTTTTTTCCTTTGCCTCAAATTCACCCATCCATCTTCTGACCACATATTTTCTATGACTGCTTTGCGGTCTGGGTGGCCTGGAGCCTATGCCAGGCTCAGAGGTCAGGGGTAAACCCTTAATGGAATGCTAGCCCATCGTAGGCAACACACAGTTACACGCTAATGGCAATTTAAAGATGCCAGTTAGTCTAATGCATGCCTTTGGACTTTTGGAGGACACCAGAGTACCGGGAGGAAATCTGTTTAACCTTAGGAGACGATGTTATATCCACTCATTGAGTGGAAGTGGGCTTCTATTCATGGACTTCTTTAACAGTGGTGCTTATTTGGCAGTGTCTTGCTATGGGGGGTGGGGGTGTAATTTGGCCTCATTTTCTGGGGGCACCGTACGTGTCCAGCGAAACAGCAACAACTCTTCTTGGTAGCGTGATCACATATTGAGTTGAGGGATCTGCAAATAATGGAAATACCTGAGTGTGGGGGGTGCTGTTGAAGAATGAGACTTTAACTGGTATTTAGTATAGAAACACCGAGACTGATGGAGTGGGATGACTCTGTAGAAGCCTGACCCTAAGCCTTTTCACTCTCCCTGGACCTGCAGCTCGGTATTTGGAAGCCATTTGGACATCCACTCCGGGGGCATCGACCTGGCGTTCCCCCACCACGAAAATGAGATCGCCCAGTGTGAGGCCTACCACCAGTGTGGGCAGTGGGGCAACTACTTCCTGCATTCAGGTAGGATGCTTGTGAAATGTGATTGGATGGGGGTGGGGGGATTAATTTGCAGCTTTTCTACAAATTTCTGGGTGGTTTTGAAATTATTGATAATTAGTCATTTCACACAAACAGTTGTGTTAATGTTTATTAGATTTTTGTTAATAAAGGACATTTCCCCCCCAGGGCATCTACATCTAAAAGGAAGTCCAGAGAAAATGTCAAAGTCACTGAAAAACTACATCACAATAAAGGTGGTGCCCAGTCTTGGTCATACAGTTCAGCCTAGTTGCAGTGAAATCTGTAAGATGAATGATTTAAAAAAAACCTGTAGAGTTTGGTGAAAAATTAGCTTAAACTTTTAACCTTACTTACTGGGTGGTTTTGGGGGGCGGGTGATAAAATTACAAAAGTACTATCAGTGATAAAATGATTATGAGGTTTACATTGCCGTCCTCTGGGCCTCGTTACAGGATTTTCTGCAGTCCTACTCTGCCAGTGAATTCCGCATGTTTTGCCTGCTGAGCCGCTACAGATCAGGTTTGCTTCCCTCATGTTGCTCTGCATTTAGCAGCCTTTTAAATGGAGGGAGGGAGACCAAACTCAAGCCCTCTACCCTCATGCTTTCTTGATGCCAGCGATCGACTACAGTGACGACAGCATGATGGAAGCCAGGAGCTTGCTGTCCTCCATCTCTGCTTTCTACCATGACGCTGAGGCCTACATCAAAGGGCAGCTCCTGAGCCAGGCTGTGGATGAGGTGATGTTGTGGCAGAGGTACCCCCCCCCCACCAAAACTGCACACTTTTTCCTTACCAAGATTGCCCTGCTTCTGTGCTATAAATTAGTGATGGCCAAATGAAGCTTCATGAACCATTTGCTGTATTTTCTGACCCCACTAGATGGTGCTCTCTGTTCAAAAAAAGGGCTCAAAGTATGCCCCAAAGTAAACCAAGAGCACCATCTAGTGGGGGTCAAAAATGTAGCAAGTGGTTCATGGGGCTTCATGTAGCTATCACTACTATAAATCACACTCCAGACAAATGGTCAGGGATCTGGCTTTAACCAGTTCAGTACTCGTGAGGCACCAAAGTGCCTGGTTTACTTCCCGGTTCTGGATGTTCCAGGTTAGCCGACACTCAAACCAGCGTCCAGACAGCCCTCACAGACGACTTTGACACCCCGCAGGCCATCAATGCTATGATGAACCTTGTTTACAGAGGAAACAGTCAGCTCCAGGTGGTCACCAAGGTAATTCAATGACTTGGCAAATGATCAAACTGGTGTGCACATGTCATACTGTGTGGTGTGAGTTAATGTGCAGTGTCTCTCTAAGTCAAGCTTACTGTTTTTATACACACATTCAAAGTGATCTGCCCATATTTAACCATTGATCTGAAGATGGTTGTCCTTCCCGCCAGACTGATGGCTCACCCAGAAGCCCAGCTGTATTTGGAGCAATCATCTCTTATATTAAGGACTTCCTAGATGTCGTGGGCATAGACCCAGTGGAAAGAAAGGTTTGGCACCAGTTTCTGATGTTCATCTCAGTCTGCGCCTATTAAGTAGTAGGAAAACACTTAGGCATTCCTTGGAAGCATCATTAGGTATAATTACGGTACCTTCTAAGTACATTATAAGAACCACAGACTTGTATGTTTGGGACCAGATGAAGTAATGTAGGTAAGAGCATAGGTTGAGAAAAGACCATTCTGTACAACATGGGGTTCGAAGTTGTTCTGAGGTAGCCTTGTACCGTAGGTGGTTCTAACGGCAGAATCTCACGGAACCTTGGAGAACGTGGTGGAGCAGCTGGTCAGGTTCCGTAGTGAAGTGCGGCACTTCGCGCTGTCTGCAGAGGACAACAAGCCCAGCACTTCCCTGGCTGGTTCCCACCCTGGTCGAGAGAGGCCCAGACCGGACAGGGAGCCCTTGCTGAAGGCCTGTGACACCCTGCGCAGAGACTTGGCCCCTCTTGGGGTGCTTATAAAAGTGAGCCTCAGCCTGTTACGTACAAGGAGCAGTGGAGATGGGACCAGTGCGTGTCCCTTTGCTACCCCAATACTGTAAAGATAGTAGCATCACTGGATAATGTGATCAGTACCCAAATGCAGTCTGCTTGTAGTTTGGTTCATACTCCTTGAGCATAGTTTGCTAATTCTACCCTCTCTGCTGCTGGCCTGGTTACCTCTAATCCTGGATTGACACTAATAGCATGAGAGTCTCCTAATGGAAGGTCTAGTCTGCTGCCCACTGAGGCAGGAAACGGTCATTTCCTGGAATGGGTGTCCCTAAAAACACAAACTTCATGTATCTCTTTAAGACGGTGCTGAGGATCAGCAGTTGGGGCTAAATATGCTATTACCATCACACATCTTAAAATGAAGTGCACAGTTTAGGAGAGCTTTTACACTGGTGTTAAACCAAGGCCACACCTTTTATCTAGTGACCAAGTATATGTTTTGGCTGACGAGGAATTGTTGTTGTACCTTTGAACTTAATACTTGAACCGCTCACTTAATAGGAATGAGAAAGATCCTAAAACATATTCTTCTGCTGCCATTTCAGGACAGAGGCTCACATTCCACCTGGGAGATCACAAGGCCACAGCTCAATTGGACAGTGAAGAGGGAGGGGGAGCCAGCAGGGGGCGGAGCTAACAGTGTCACACAGAAATGATTGGTCACCATATAGCCTGCTCTACATCGGGGAGCTCTCCACGCTGGGGAATAACCCTCCCAGGCTTTTAGAGTTCAATTTTGATTTTTCCAGAAGTCCAGTAAAACAAGACTAACAGGCAGTTCCTGCATTAAGTTGTTCGCTGGTTAAGGAGGGGAATTTTACCCCTGCAAAAAACATATGCAGATTTCACTGTCAATCGTCTTGGCAAACGCTGAATGTACCTTACAGCTTAAAATGTTAAATTGTTTAACATTGACCTTTCAAATAAACTGTTTCTATAGACCGTCATGGTCACGTTGGCTCTTCTGATTTAAACATTTCATGCTCCAGTAAGAATTATTTTATAGAATAACCTAGATATTAAATAAGATGCACAAAATTATACAAGACTTTTAATCTTTTTACACTGTTAACTGGTAGGATTACAGTGTGAGCTACATTCTCTTATTTCATCCAAAGGACAACTGCAAAGGTTGGGTAACAATGGTCAACCTCGGAAACTTATCCAGAATACCACAGATTGTGTGCCACTTGTCCTATTCCCGTGTGCCTGTGTAATACAGGAATTTGCCACAGCTTCCGAAACACCCCATGAAACAAGTGCTTTGACAACCTCTGTCGAGCTGAGAGGTCTTGTTTTCATTTAGGCCTCTAAGTAAGCAGGCCTGAATCCACTGCATTTAATGGGTAGTGTAATGTGATGCTGGTTGATTGGTCTATAAAACATGAGGCACTTAATCAGAAAACCTCTCTGTGGGGTACAGGGTGATATGGCTTTGCTTGCTGTAGGTCCAGTGTTACTTCTGTCAAACCTGGTTATTTCAAGGTAATTTGGGTCTGAAGGTTATGGTACCTTTGCAGTTCTCCAAGTGATTTTATTTAGATGTTCACAAAGTCCACAAGCTAAGGGCTCTCGACCGTGGAGGTGCCTTCAGTAGATCCACCGGTTTTGACCTCAGCTCTCAAAAAGCTTCCTAAAGGCGCTCCCGATCTCTGGCAGCATGTCCGACGTGGTCATGGAGCGGCCAAGCTTGTGAAACGCCTGCCGGTTGCATTGCCGGGTCAGGGCGCAGGCCCCGAAGGCGGCCACCATTGCTGGGTTTGTGCTGGGTTGGCAGGGAGATACAGTCAACACCATGTATAGCTATTCCTCAGAATGAGGGGGCTTCCCCTGGTAAGCAAGGGCCAAACCCACAGATTTTACTATCCGCAAACGGATCACTAATGAATGAATGACTATAAGCTGAGGTGGTGGGAGGGACATCCTTGTAGCCCCCCCTCCCAGTTTAAATCAGCCACTATGTTGGGTCTATCTTGATCAAAAACCCTAAATCCAGGCCCACGTTCACAAGCATTTACCCCTTGGTGGCTTCTGCCGTCGATGAGAAGGCCCAGTGTGACAGGACCCCTAGGGAGCCAGAGAGGAGGTCACCCTGGCCACCGCAGCGCCGACTGCTGCCCTCCTGACTGCATACCATCACTGTGGAGATAGTGAGAGGTCAGTGGAAATTTGTGAAATGGAATTGTGGGTAAAAGGCCCTTTTTCACCAATTTAGGGTGTTTCTCAATATGCGTACTTGACCGTACTTATGTTCAGGTGTACCCGTTTTATGTCATCTTCCATTGCCGAAGACCAGTTCCAATACTAAGAACACAAGTACGGAGTACGGCAAAAGTCCCTGGATGTTGGTCTTGCCCCACCCCAGATACCAAGGATACATCTGTTGTATCTTTTCCAAACAAGACCGCTCCCATAATTCATAGCATCCTAAGTTCGTTCTCTGGAGGCAAGTTAGCAAGACGGGTCTTGCCAAGACCGCAGGTACAATCTTTGTGTTCTTGGTATTGAGAAACACCCTTAGTCTGGGTAGAGCTGCCCACCGCTGTTCCCATTGGTGATGATATCCTCCTCTCCTTTAAGCACCACAGTGAGGTTCCCCATGGCCACACTGAGCTGGAGAGCAGACCTCTGGATGTCAGTGCTGTCTAGCGGCTCGTGGTGCTGTAGTTGAAAGGGAGAGGGAAACACATGTTTCAGGTTTCCCCAGTAAAGTGAGGATACCCAGGCAGTGTTGCTGCATTGGCATTTACACTGAATGGTGTTACAAGCACAGGCTCTGACCAGTGGACTGGGTACCTCACACACCATGGCACTAAATTCTCTGCCGATAATTGAATTTGCTGGAAATTCCCAGGTGTCTCACCGTTGCTTCGTAGAGTCGCCTGAACTCCATAAAGTTGGGTGTGAGGATCGCTTTGGGGTAGCCATGGATGACAGCTGGTTGTTGGGCAACAAGCCAAAGTCCATCCTAACAGGAATTTAAAAAAATTATATATATGTGTGCATATTACATTGTGTGTGTGTATATTATATATCACTCACACACACGTTTTTCTTTTTTCTTTAAAAAAAAAGGGTCCTTACTGCATCAATGACAACGGGAATACCTCTTGCTTTTGATTTTTCTATAATATCCTGGAAATAAAGAAAATATTTTATCAAAGTTCTGAAATGAGCCCCGGAAATTCAGCTTCACTGAAAGAGTATGAATGGTAATGCCTGCTGCTTTCATGCTGATGTTCAGGTAAAGAACACCAGAAGTGGAATCCAAAGGATACCGCGTGTGTGAGACACCATTCTACTCACCTTGGCATTCTTAAGGAGCTTATCGTCCCTGCCTAAACCAGGTCCGATGATGATGCTGTGTAGCCTAGGCAACCATTTCTCCACCTCCTCCACTGCATCGGGGCTGTCTCTGATCATTTGGGTCACGGAGGCAGGAATTTAAAGTGCTTAGTATGCACAAAGCTATGAAAAACAGGTGGCATATGACAGAAACACAAGCTTGGAGAGGTGCCAGGGCACGGTGTGAGTCATGGACTTACAGAACCGGATGCACGATCAGCTCGGGACTGTAGGACTTAATCACAGTGCCAGCATCTTTGGTACAAAACACATGAGACAGGTCCGCCCCCTGGAAACAGAAAATGTGCCGATGGGATGCAAGTCGATACATTCTCGTTCCAACAGGGCACAGGAAGGGTCGCCAGTTTACACACTTACCACTTTCAGTGCGGAGATTGCTGCAAAGTATGGGGCCCCTGTATACCTGTTTGAAATGGGTGATGTGTTACAATCAGTCTTTCAAAAACAGCCAATGCACATCCTGATTTTAAATATCTTAGATTATTATTATCATGATTAACACCATCTCTCCTGTTCAAACCAGAGGTGCAATCCCATTTTTGGCTGTTTCCAGGTAACGGATTTGAAATTATTTGGTTGATTGACTAATAGACGTAATGGAGGAGGCAGCTCCGAGGCCTAAGAGAGCAGCCCTGAGTGAGGCTCACGTACTCCTGACATCCTCCAATGATGCCAATGCGCCCGTCCTGGCCCTTGTGCTTTCTGGGCATCAGCGGGGGGATGATGCCCTTCACGAGAGGCAGGATGCTGTCCATGTTCCTCTGCGCGGTGCCTCCCAGGGAGAACGAATGCTCGATAACTGCAGAAGGAACAAAGGCAGGGGGCTGGAATCAGGTCAAGTGGCACACCTGTTACCTGAACACGACAGGATGGATCTGATATTAGATGGATGTACAATCGAGACGCTTCAGACTGGTGTAGTCTACACCCCGCCAGGCGCGATCCGCAGACATCACACAATGATTGGCACTTACTTACTTGAATAAATTAACTTATAAGAAACGACAGTCAGCTCTCAGATAAAGAACTCGTACACGCCAGGCAATAAGCCCTCGTCTCATAAGCTGACCCGTAAACGCATCGTATTTTGGTGGAGATGCAGATCTGCGTTCAGAGGGATCATCACGAGGCAGGAACTGGGCATCGACTTGGAGTGCGATCTCCAGGGTAGCTCCTGCTACGTGTCCACGGCATCGCTCCCTGCAGATCTGAGGTGGGAGGGTACCTAGTGGACGAGTTGGGGCAGCCCCTCGGTTCCCACAAGGCTGCTGATCAGCGTGACGCTGGGGGCAGGGCTGTGGTGTAGGGGCGGGGCCAGGTGCCACCATCCCGCTGAATATCTGGCCCAGCATCTGGAGCATATGCAGCTCACGCGCGTGCTCTGCCTCCCTGTGCCGCTCCTCCAAGCGCTGCCGCTGCTCCTCCTGCTTGTGGAAGTTCTCCTCAGCCTGTGCACTGTTCTCCAGGAAGCGCTCCAGCAGTTTGTCCAGAGGCAGGCTGGCGTAGCACTTCCGGGACCTCCTGGGCCGGCCGGCAGAGGGGCTGCCCGCAGAGGCCTGGGCACCAGATTGCCTCAATGACGTGCCTGCAGAGGGGACGAGGTGACGGCAACACAAATGCCAGGCTTATACACGGTTACCATGGAAACAAACTCACAACCTTCAAAAGTCATCCCTGTAACTTGGTGTAGAACATGTGACCTTCCTGTAAGCTGGTCAGCTAAACCATTACATAATTGGAAAACAGTATCTGTATAACAAAACATCACTGACTGCAGTCGAAGTAAAAGGGACAAGTAAAGGATCTATAGACTTACTGCTGTTCACCGTCACTGGGATGGGGAATGCTGGGTACTCCAGCTTCACAGCGGGGTGGGTGTAGGATGATTCCCCTGCACACTCCACCAAGGTCTCCTGTGTGGGCTCTGCGCAATCTCCCTCTTCCTCCATGCCGTCTAGGGGCTCGTCTCCGGTGGCCACGCCATCCTGCGTCTCCATTTGTGGTCGGCTACTCAAGATCCTCTCCATCTCGTCGTAAAACTTGCAAATCTTGTGGCAGTGGCCGTTCCTTCTGGTGCCCTCCTTGGCTTGGTAGTACTGCCTCTTGAGACTCTTGACGCGAATGCGGCACTGCTCCGGCGTCCGGTCGAAGCCCATCTCCCCCAGGCGTCCGGCCACGTCCCGGTAAACGTGACTGTTGCGGAAGTTTCCGTCCAGCGCCATCTGCACGTCCTGCTCACCCCAGATGTTCAGCAAAGCTCTGGTCTCCACGTCGGACCACAAAAAGCCCCGTGTGTTCGCCAGCATGGTGGGGCAGGAATGCGGTCGACTGCGGGCGAAAGCGGATTACCACCCCGGGGTCGCGCTGGACGCAGTCCCCGCTCCTACATACCGGCGCCCACCGGCCTTCTCCAGATCGCCGCGGGCACAGCGGGATTCATCTCACAGAGCAGTTCGCAGAGTCACCGACATTCACACGGCAGAATAAAAAGATAGTATACCTTAGACCAATTTCAGGGAAGCCAAGGATTAAGGCACCGCTCGGCGGAGCATCATCTGTCCACAGCAGACCTACCGAGACGCGCGTACTCGTCACCGAGACCAGCGGGCGCGTCACCGTCACGCGGGAGCGCGTCACCAACATCTGCGTGCTTCATCATGGGGATCAGTGTGGTCCCCGGACTAGCCGCAGTGGGCACTTCGAATCAGTAATGCCGGGGGCAGATTTATTTCCAGTTGCATTCTAGCTGGGTAAAAATCACTACCTTGCATCTACCAATACATCAACAAAACCCAACCATGTGACTGGCGAGTTAAAGACAACGTGCACATTTAAGTGCACGATGGGTCTGTCTGTGACCATAAGCAACACATCGGGTAGTCTGTGCGCCTGACATTATTGACGGTAAAGCAGGTGACTCTCCGCAGAGTGATAGTGAACACTATGACAACGAGTCTGACAAGCAACCTTAAGCAAACGAGCAGTGACACTAAGCGTTGAAGGCTTTCTGTTCCTTTACCTTCTCCACTATAAAAGAGAAATATCGAAAGCAGGACTGCCAGGATGCATGCGGCCGCAGCGCCCGGTCCGAACTGCATTCTGCCACGCACAAGCACAGGTAACAATCGGGCAGCTCTTACCTAGAGGGAAGCAATGGCCTATTTCTGACAGGAGACTGCGGGATAAGCTAATCTTATTCATTAGCCGACTCCTGCGAGGCTCCAGTCAACCAGGAAATGAATGGTAGTAGCGTAAACTGTGTTTAATCAATCTAGCCAATCACAGTCTACCATTAGGGGTCAAAGGTCGTCCCCTTTCACATGATTCGTTTGTTTATATTTCGCCGAAACACATTTAGTTCTCTTTACAAGTGACCGGTAGAAAAGGTCTTTTAATTTGGCCAAATTAGGTCTTACTTGTATTTAGTATAAGCTGAGTTCCAATTAAAAGGATTTTAGAGGATGTCTAACATTGAGACTTAAGAATGAGGCTGAGAATGAGGCTGAAGCTGGTTTCTTAATCGGCAGGTTCTTATTCGCAAAATTTGTTCCGCCTTAAATAGACGTAATACATGTTCTGCTATATTCACACCAATTTTTCTGGTCAAAATCAAAACGTCTGTTCGAAAGCTTAATATTATGTGATACAGCAACTAGTACATTTATTGCATACAAAAATTCGAGGTGTTTTACAGTAGAATTTTAAAAAAGTATGCCCTCCGAGTTTGGCATTTTTTCCCCATTAAGACCCATTGAAAAACACTGACATGACATATTCACAGCGATTCATCTGGTCAACATCACATCTTAATAGCATCTGATAGAGCAACTACTACACTTACTATATTTAGAGATTGAATATATTTTACTGTAGAATTTGTAAAATAATTAGATCCATTGAGAAGTAGGCTCACTCTCAACATTCAAGTATAAACTAAAACAACTGGATTTCTGCGATTTTCAATGGGTCATATTGGGAAGAAATGGCAGATTCAGAGGGCATTATTTTTAAACTTCAGTAACTACAGTAAAATATCTTCGAACTCTGAGCATAGTAAGAGTAACGTTTACTCTATAACAAGCTTTCAAACAGAAGTTTTGATTTTGACCATAAACATTGCTGTGAATATAGCAGAACATGTAATACGTCTATTTAAGGTGGAACGAATTTTTCTAAGAAGAAACTGCCGAATAAGACACCAGCTTCTGCCTCGTTCGCTCCCCCGAGTTATTACTGGATTTCTGCAAGCGACAAAACATTTTACTGAGCACAGCTCTCATGCCACGTGACTATGTCGGTCTGCAGTAAAGCTACATTTAAGCTTTTTTTTTTTTTACCGTAGAAAGGTGGTATTATTTTTGGCTGTTTATTCTAACGCATTTTGTTAGTAGCACTGTCGCTTCGATTATGCATGATTGTGGATGTACATCGTACAATTAACTGGTCCACAAACACCTGTGAGTTTCTCCATAATCATGGAACTACAACACATTTGTAAAACTAACGAAACCTTATCTTCCATCTCAGATGAGCTCTATATTCTTTCGGTTAATCGTGTGTGTGTTATGTAACAATATGTGATAACAGCAGAATAGAAATTTGGAAAAATATAAAACTACGTATAGTTTTATATTTTACGTATCAGTTACTTCTGTATCAGTTAAATAATTTTTAGAGAAACATGTCCAACTTCGTGCTTTAAATTTAACATTGGGTTGCCATTACCAAATACCAAGAGTATTTTAAAAAATGTTCTGAAATTACCACGAATCGTTACTTCGAACCCCATGAATGCACTGCCGCGAGGAACATGGGTATATTTATAATCTGACTACTTCCAGTTTTTCTTTTTTCCATTTCTTCATTACCTAAAGCTGATTCGCACCCACCAATATGATACATGCTGTCCACATTTCTATTATGTACCATAGGGTGAAATCATATCCCGTATCGTTCTCTATAGGAAAACCCCAAAGTGGGGTCACATTACTTTGATTTCATTAAAAAGGTCACATTGTTGCATTTCACCCATTTCCCGGCTTCCTGTTTCGTCATCGGCAAAGGAGTTTACTCCCAGAGTTTACTTGAGAGCCGATCGCAATACGGATGGCAGCTGAGACGCTATATAATGTAAGACGGGGAAGCGCAGGGAGACAAGCCAGGGGGTCGGGCGGAGGAGAGGGGAGAGACAGCTGGACGGGGCAGGTCTACGCCGCCACTAATCCCGACTCCGTGCCTATTTACTAGTTCAGGGGAAAAAAAATCATCGACTATGTTTCAGAGCCTAGCCGAGCTTTGAAACACTTTGTTTAAAGTTACTAAACGGGCCCTTTTTCTTATTTTAATGAAAGTAAAGTACACCATAGAGACAGCAGCTTCGTCCCCGGTAAGGCTGAAGAGGCGGCGTTCGCGGAGTGCCATGCCGGACTATGCCAAGATGAAGAAACCCGACGTTAAACTGGTGATCCTCGGTGACATGAATGTTGGAAAGACCTCTCTGCTGCACAGGTACATGGAAAGGAAGTTTAAGGACACCATCAGTACGGTTGGAGGGGCGTTTTTTCTGAAGCAGTGGGGACCCTACAACATCTCCATCTGGGATACTGCAGGTAAACTGCCACCTTTGGGCAATTAACCTAATTACACGGGCAACCCAACAACCTAAACTTATCACTAATTAACGGATTCTTCTGAAATACTCCTAAACATTTTTTAAACGCTGGCTAGTTTATACCAATGAATTATAATGATGAAAAGCAAGGATTGAACCCGAACCGAGAACGATAATGCGACGCTTGATTCTTTGCTTAATGCATTTTTGTATTTCAGCAGCGAGCATTTAAAATGGTGTGTGTAATATTCTGTTTCCAGTGGTCCGAAGTCTTTAACAGGGTGTTCATCATAAAGAATATACTGAGAAAATGTTGTGTTGCCTTGCGTTGGGAGACTGTCTGAGTCGCAGGGGGTTTAGTTTGAAGGTGGGCGGGCAGCTTGAAGTCACGTTTCCCCGCGGCTGCTGCGCTCAGCTCGCATAAGCGGCTCGCCGGGTGCTGGTCTGCGCGGTCATGGTCAGCGCTGGCGCCGGGGTCATGGAGGGTAGCGCTCTCCAAATTTTTGACCAGCGCTGAGGGATGAGCCAAGATCAAGTTTTATGTTGTACGGTTTAAATAAATGCCGCACTTTGTTTTAACCCCTGTGTTGTTTTTGAGGTTGAAGTGACCCCAGTCCATTTTCAAAATGAGGATAAATTCTATAGAATCTAGAATTTTGAACGAAAGAAGTAAAATACACAAGGGTTAATCATTAACTGTATGCCCTGGTAAATCATGTGCCTAGACGATCCTCTGTGCTTGTGTTTTTTTTCTTCCTTTTCCCCTCTTTTCTTTTATGCGTGTGCTTCCGTGTATGCGAGGGTTTCTCTCCCCTTATCTTCCGTGATAACTTGAGTGTAATGATTTCATTATGCTGACGGTACAGCTCCAACGTGTTGTCCTTGTTTTTCCTCCTTCAGTCAGTTAGGAGCATACGCTTCTCCGTTTTCTGCCCAATCCATATCTGCTATACCTCCTGGCCAGTTGTGCAGAAGTCTAGCGCTGGGTGAGTTTAGCTTAAGATTTTAAAGCAACATATATGTACAGCGCCAGCCTGGTGAAGCGAAGGGCAGTGGTTGCAATGGAGGCATTTGAACGGTTTTGCATGACTTCTATGGTGCTGGTTATTACGTCATGTCTGACAGTAGGCAGAATCATTTAGTAACTGCGTACGGAAATGACCAGTGGGTTGGAGCGTTTTTTTCCTGGGAAATTCTGATATCTCCATGCACGACTTCGAAGGTTATGTGGCAATAATAAAAGGTCCTGGGCTCATGTGAGGCTGTCAGGCCTAGACTGTGAAGGAGACTTTAACTCTCCTGAGTCATCAGTCACGTTGTTAGTGTGTGCTCAGTTTAGATCAGAACTCCCTCCTATGCTATGAATATAACTTATGTTTAGCCATCTTTTCACTCGGTCAAAGTCAAAATTATTTATAAAGCTCATTAAAACAGCCAGCACTAGCTGAAGTGCTGTATAATCATAAAAGGCATAAAATCTTTTACTTATAAAGGTGTACTGGTAAAAATGTGTGGGAAGAAGGAAGGAGAGTGAGGAAAAGATGATATAAAATAATTCCACCATCTTCCCTCAGTGTTGCATAATAGGCTGGATTTTATTCCCCACAAATAGTCTGGACTACAAAGCAGCCTCTGAAACCATTTCTCTCTTCTCCTTTTGTGCTGATAGCTGTAGCCACAGTCAGGAGACGCAGCCTTTACAAAACCTATAACTGCACCATCTTTAGCTATGGGAATACACAAGGTCCTCTCCACAGCCTGGGGTTAATTTACCGGATCTACAAAGAGTGTGGTTGACATAGTACAGAGCATTGGAGATTGTGCAGAAAATATAAAATTATGCACTAAATGTGTTTACTTGACTAAAGTAGTAAACAATATTAAATGCATTTTCTGATTTGTAAGGGGTGCAGAATCCTATTGTTTAAATTATTTGGTTAGGTTAGTCTTCAAATCTGGCAAAAGGTGTTGTGTTACAGTAATGCTTACCTTTGTGAATATGAACTAGATGATAATGTTTGTACAGTGCAATCATTCTTTTCCAAAAACAATGAAACACTGTCAGTCTGACATCGACATGCAGCAGAGCCAAGGGAACCTAACTGGACTCTGTTTGAGAACTGAGATTATCGCTTGGGTGGTTCTGACCCGAGGCTTTGGATCTAGCTTTCTGTTTGTTCTGGATTTCGATAGGACCCGCTACTGAAGCAGTATGACCATACAGTGCTGTTGGCTTCTGGGGTTTCTCTCTATCAGTCCTGGTTGGCGCTTGTTGACATTGAGCCCTTATCAGAGTCACATGGCTGCACATTGTGTAGAACTGACATTGTCGGAATGGGAGGGGTTCCATGTGTGTGACTGTCTGCTCGAAGCGTCGTTGACCGTCTGAATCTTGAATGCTGAGTCATGTGGCTAAACAAACGTAATGCTGCATTATATTTTTTTTTTTTTGAGCAAGGTAATTGTTTGTTTTCTTGTGTTTCTTCGCAGTTTGAAAGGTGTTGATAGGATTGACATTTTTGGGTTACTGTCCATAACTTTCATACTGCTTTTGAGAAACCTGTTTTTTACATTTTGGAATAGCTTCCCAGATCCTTTGATTTGTTTGAGCATAAATGTATATTTCCATTGGCAAAGCACTTCTCAGGTGGAAAAGTAGTAATGAATATTAAGCTTTTGCCCGCAAATGTTGTTCTTCTGTAAAAATCTTCGGGATAGATGATAAAAATGTCTGGAGCAGAGTTTGGCCCACAGCAAATGCCTTCAGATGGACAATGGCACCTTCTGTACTGTGGTAAAGACCAAGACTTCTGCATGTTTTCCAGACAATGTTTTCTTCTGTTCAGCTCCGCAAATGAATTCTCACCCGTCCCTCTCCATGTACGTTTTAATGACTGCCCTCTCGCAATGCCGTGTTCGAGTGCGGCCTACACGTTTAACTGTTTTGTGTGTGTGTGTATGTGTGTGTGTGTGTGTGTGTGTGTGTGTGTGTTTCTCTCTGTGGTTCAGGTCGGGAACAGTTCCACGGGTTGGGCTCCATGTATTGCCGTGGTGCATCAGCCATTCTCCTCACCTATGACGTCACCAGCTGGCAGAGCCTGGCCGAGCTGGAGGACCGCTTCCTGTCCCTGACCGACACCGCCAACCACGACTGCATCTTTGCCATTGTGGGTAACAAGGCCGACCTCACCGACACTAAGGCCATGGCCATTGAGCCGGAGGTGGAGCAGGAGGAGGGCTGCCCAGCCAGCACGTGTCCGACACCTCCAGCCTCCCCCAGCGCGCACAAGCAGGTGCATCGCGAGGATGCCATGGCACTCTACCGCCGTATCCTCAGGTATAAGATGCTGGACGAATGCACTAGCTTACCAGCCGAAAGCATGTGCTTCGAGACCAGCGCCAAAACGGGCTACAACGTGGACGAGCTGTTCGAGACACTCTTTGACCTGGTGCTACCTTCCATAATGAAGAAGAGGGAGGATGAGAAGACCTCCACTGTCAACCTGGAGCACTCGGCGGACATGGCCAAGGCCAAAAGCCACTGCTGCTCTTGACCCGTCCCCCTATCAAAGACTGGCAGACCTCTGTGCGCCCAGGAAGGACGTGTCCCTTTTGATATTCACCATTGCTTGTGCTTTAACTAACTGTGATTTATATGCTCCCTCTCACACATACAATGCACTGCCTATAGCCTTTTCATCATCAGCAGAGGAGACGAAATACATCAAAGCTGATGGTATCTCCATCTTACTGAAGACACACGTGTGGTGATCATTATGTGGGTTCTCTGCTCGTGGTTCCATGAGTGAGTCGTGGATAATGGAGGTGGCTTTGTTCTCCTCCTTTATTCCATTAAATCACTGATTCTATGAACGTTCACCTGGGTGTATAACAAATCACAAGCAGTTTTTAGGAATTTTTATTACAGAGAACCCCTACTATGACATCAAGTCTGTGTTTTTTTTTTTTTTTTCTTTTTTTTTATTTTATTTTTTATTGATTGCATTTAATTTGTACCTAATCGCCCTAGAAATGTGACTACTCAAGATGTACGTTTTAAAACTTTTGTTGTAAATTAAAGAAATATAATCTGGTCAGTGGCTCTTTTTGTGTCTCTTTAGACCTGGAGAAGAGGAGCTTTGTGATTTGATGTTTCCTGGCATAGCATTTGACTTACTGTCCTAATCTTCACTAAGTTACCAGCACCACTGCTTCTGTGGCCCAGTCAGTGTGTGTTCCAATCCATTGCGGTGTGGCAGACTTTCTGCATCTGTCCAATGAGAGGAGTTCATTAGGGGCGGTCCTTCCCTGCTTGGTAAGCTGTAATTGTCTATTCTTTGTATAATAAATGGGATAGGATGTGAAGTAGTACTGCTTTGCATCTTGGGTGCAAAATTAGAAACGCAAGTTTGTTAGAATGACCTGGATGAACTAATACATACTAATACATGATGCATATATAGTAAATTCATCACTAAATTAGCTTGGGGGAGCCTTGAGAAAGCTTACCAGAATACCCATGTTGTCAATTTTTTATTTTTGTTGTTTGAGTGTGCACCGCTCATTCTGGTGTGCACATATGGCAAGATGCAAGACAGGCTTGACCAGGAACGTAACAAGAATTGATTTATTTTTTTAAACAATGTATTTATTATTAATTAGTCTGTAAATGACAAACTTTTTAATTACATGAAATAGTTTATGAAACATTGTAACAGCACATACAATTAATGTTTAAAATGTTGCTTGTACTGTTAAGACTGCACACGACTCTTCAAGTTCAATGTTCTTGTTTTGAATCCTGCGGTCTTCATTTTACATGTATCTACATAATAGTGAGAATGAAATAACTGAGTGTACACAGCGAGCTTTTGAAATGGTTTCAGTGCATTTTTTGGACAGACTGTGTTAGTTATTTAAATGCAGATTTAATGCAGACATCACAAACTAATATAGCTTCATTGTGGAATGAAAAACGTGTTAAAGAATCATTTGAGCAAAATAATGCTACTAGTATGAAAGGGAACGGTAAATTATCACATCTGCTACCGCAATCTTCTTTCATTAGCTCCGTTTGCCAGATGAAGTGTGTTGGTGGTTCTGCAGAAATGCCAAGTTCAGTCCCATGCTAACATTTGAAGAATTAGTTAAAAGAAGCAGTGCATCAATCTTTGGTCTGGCTGTATGTTCTTTAGTTACGGGTGGAACCATTAAACGCATAGCTGAGGTAATAATTTAAGCACCATTTCAAGCATGAAGTGAGCACTGGAAGCCACCTTTCTCAGGATTCGATGCTTTCTTTGTACTGTTCACCTCTTTGTCATGTTTTTTGCAGATCCAAAGAAGTGGGGGGTAAGGTTCGGGGGTTTGGGCTTCACAGGTTCTTCATGCATACCTGACAACGACTGATCCGAGACAGGAGCTGACCTGCCTTCAGTGTTTCGGACTCTGGCGTACTGTGGAACTTCTGCTCCATGGCAGTCAGCCAAAAGCTTTGCTTATTGGCAAAGTAGTGGCAGGTACCCTTGGCCCCGTTGCACTCGATGAAGGGTGTGGTGCGGAAGTCCTCCAAGCAGGAGCCAGGGGACGACAGCGACTGGCCGCCACCTTCGTCGCCTGCTGCCGTGTGCTGGGAAAAGCATGAGAAATGGGTCAGAGTCTCATTGCAAACCACATCCAGCAGGCTAACCGCCTTTGGGGACTCTAAACCTGGGGTCAGTGTGGCACAAAACAAGAGGGTTGTGACTCACCATAAGGAAAGAGTAGCCAATCCAGAGACTGCGCCAGCCATCTGGGCACATGGGGATGGTGATGTCCTGGCTGTGGATAGCGATGGCCACAGATGGTGCCTCACACACGGAGCAGCGGCTGATGTATGGTTTGATCTCTGCCTCCTCCACAGGCATCATGGGAATGGGAGCAGTGGTGGAGAGCCAGAAGGACTTGTCATTGCGGCTGGCGTAGTAGCAGATGTCTCCGGGGTTGCAGTACAGAAACGGCATTGTGTTGAAACGCGGGAGGCAAGACCCAGCCAGGCCTAAACATACAAATATCAAGAAGCAATTAGAACGTGAGATTCCTAGCACAAACATCTGATCAACAACCAGTGCTGTTTCTTTCACTGGAGACATCCAGTCGTGACTTTGGTCACTGTGTCCATTAAATCTAACATTCACTGCTTGTATTTCTTCTTGTGTAAGAGGGCTTAGGTTTCAAAGAAATAGATTTCAAAGAGCTTTTTTGGCCAATCATAATCAGTTCATGTCACTTGATGGATTATCCTCGCTTAGGTGGTCATTTACAGTATTACAGCATTTCTTGTATTTATAGTATTCAGTATTTTTAGTATTATTGTATTATAACATCTACATTTACAGTATGCAGTAATTCACAGTGTCTTTCTTGATCATTCCCTTGCACTTGCACTACCACTGCATCCCCTGGCAAATACTGTGCCACTAAATAGTTACTCTGTGGTGACCTACACTACTCTACTCTACTCTACTCTACACTACTCTATGTTACTCATGCCTCTTACTACCTGAATTGAATTAATCAGGCTGCTGCATCATCCCATAGACTTTGTGATAGAGTTCCACTTGTCATGGTCATCAGCACAGACTTGAAGCACCTTCTGACGTGCTTGCAGGACTTACCCAGGTCCTGATTGTGGGCCTTCTCCTGGCCCTCAAAGTAGAGCAGACTGTAGCCCTCCCAAAGCTTGGACATGCCAATTGGGCACATGGGTGTCTGATCCGACTGACTGTGCTTCACCAGCAGGTATCCCACGTTCACACTGCGCCCTGGCATCCCTTGGGGCCCCGGGAAGCCCGGAGGGCCTCGGTCTCCTACAGATACAGGACAAGGGAACAGACAACAGTGACGCTAATTTATGTTTACTGTGACTTGTGCTCCATCTGTACGATTTCATATCATGGCAACATACCCTGAATTAAGGGTGTAACAATTCTCCAAATCCATGATTCAGTTCAGAACTCGATTTTTCAGTCACAGTTTGGCTCATACCTCTGTTTTTTTTTTTGTGGGGGGGGAGGGGGCAAGATCATTGTGGGTATGATGTCTTCTGGTATGGGCTTGCATATTTCAAATGTTGCCTGCCAGCCGAGGAGATTTTTTTGACACACGACAAATTATGCACATTTTGTCTATGACACAATTGCCATCCCTATACTCCAATGGATAACCAGAATGTTCCCACACCTCTGACCTGAATGTGCCTGGGGGGTCTGCAGTCTTAGGGTTATTGAGTTTGAGCTAATGAAACTAGCCTGGCTTTCGCCGCATGCATTATCAAATGATTGTGATTGGACCAAAATAGACACGTGACCAAGCTTAATCAGGCTAACTTTAAATAGAATAACTTATTTTGTGATTTAGATCTTATAGTGTTAATTGTGAAATAGAAAAATGAGTTTTGTGATGTCAGTAATGTGATGAGAGCTCAACAGCCTGCACCTGCATCAGCGGGTTGGGGTTGGGGGGGCAGGGGATGTTGTGGATGTCTGTCTTCTTGAACTGGGATATGAGATCATGATCATTTGTACAGTGGTTTTGATCTTTGTTTCAGAATCATTACACCATTTCTGTGAATACACCAAGCTTGAAAATAGGAGGTGTGGTAAGAGGAGGAGATGGAGGGAATGATTTAGAGAGAGATTCTGAAAATGTGAAAATTAGCAGAGTTTGACAAGGTTGTATAAATGGGATTTTGCCTTTTGTAAGTTTATGAAACCAACAGCACTTGATATACAGTACCAGTCAAAATGTTTGGACATGCCAAGTGGCCTACAAAGGGGAGTGATAGTGTCGCATCACATGACCTGGCCAACTGACCTAAACATAGTAGAAATGGTTTTGGAGGAGTTTGACCAGAGAGTGAAGGAAAAGTGACCAATGAGAACTCAACATATGTCGGACCTCCTTCAGGACAGCTGGAAGAGCATCTCAGGAGGCCACCTCACGAAACTGGCGTAAGGAGACTGTAGGGTCAGCCAGTCCCTGGAGCAGTTGGGGTTAAGGGCCTTGCCGCGATCACTTTGTCGACCCAGAGATTGGAATCAGCAACCCACAGAGCTGCTCCGTCCCCCCCGCACCACAGCAAATTAATTCTTTTCATTTAATACCTATTTGGCCAGTGCATAATTCCATGTACAGTAATCCCTCGCTATATCACGCTTCAACTTTCATGGCTTCACTCTATCGCGGATTTTATATGCAAGCATATCTAAACATATA
>JAAGVU020000001.1:45121848-45146212 GCA_011763525.2 Mormyrus iriodes
TTTAACAACTCTGAGTTATTAGTTAAGTTCTCCCCAAACGAGCTTGATGGGCCGAATGGCCTCCTCTCGTTTGTACACTTCTTATGTTCTTAAGATTCCCAGCACAGCACAGCATCAGTAAGTTAACTGAGTTTATGTGTTGAATCTTCAGATTGTAATTGCTATTCTTACAAATACTGTTAATCGTTCAGTAGACTAGTAAGACTGAAATACACAACTGAAAAAAAATGCCTTTATGTGTACTGTCAAGACCCAGTAGAGAGATCAAGAAAGATCTAGAGGAAGGAGAAAGGGGACTAACCCGGTAGGCCTCTGGGGCCTGGGGCTCCTGTTTGACCATCAGACCCTGGATCACCAGGAGAACCTGGCAACCCCTTTTCAGCACCCAGAACCAGACCAGGGTCCCCTGGCTCTCCCTGGGGCCCTGGAGGGCCAGAAGTACCCTTGAGTCCCTTCTCTCCAGGTGGTCCAGCGGGCCTGTCACCCTGAAGCACAAACCAGAGGATACATGTGAACAAACACACCCACACACACACACACACACACACATACACACACATGTTTGTATTCATATCTTTGTGGGGACTGTCCATTCACTTCTATGGGAAAAACCCTAATCTCAACAATGACAACCTTAACCCCTACCCAACCCTAACCTTAACCATAAGTAACCAAACAAAATACAGGACTATTGGGTAGCACTTTACATTATGGTGGACAACTTCTTAGTAATAACTCACTTACTACTGAAGTACAAATCATGCACAAATCATGAACAAATATAGTCGCTATTTGAGAAAAGATGCGTCCCAATTCATTAAAGATGAATAAACATGAGATCAGTGTTTCACTTGTGTTATTCATGACTTTTGGTTTCAGTGGCTCCTTCAGAAGTTTTACGAAGGTTTACAGAAATCACAGATATAGTAACACATATAGGGTCACATTTTACTTGAGGGGACACAAATAACGTACATGTTTACTAAGTGTTAGTTACATACTGATCCCATGTTCATTCATCATTAATCATTCCATATAGGAACTATATTAGTTAAGTTACCTAATTAGGTAATTAACTAATATAATATCCTGCATGGAATACATGAACCATCATAACTTATTAATGATGAACTAACACTTAATTAATAAAGTAATGCATTCAGTAAGCATGTACTACTACATTATTTGTGTCCCTAAAGTGTTTCACTTGTGCTGTTCCTGACTTGTTCCTTCAGCGCTCCCTTCAGTAGTTCACAAAGGATTTTTTTAGTTTAATTGCAGACAGATTTTATAAAAACGAGCTTCCCCTTGTCTGGCCTGGAAAAGTCTTCCCCACAACGTCAGTGTAACAGGTTTAAAGCACTTTGTGGGGACATTTGGTCTCCACAATGTAATATACACATATAAGCGCCCCCCCCACCCCCCACCAGCAATACAGATATATAGGAATACATGGGCAGATTCCTTATCATCCATTCATATTAAAGTCTTGCTATATTGGTAGAATTTGTATTCTCCAAAAGTCTCTAAAGAAGAGAGAAGGGAACTCACAGGAGGACCTCGCATGCCAGGCATTCCGGAAAATCCACTAGGTCCAGGCTGACCCGTTTCTCCGTTATCACCTCCTACTCCGGGGTCCCCTGAGTCACCCTTATATCCTACAAAACACCCAGAGAGTCACCGAACCGGCTATTAAATCAACCCTCCAAACACCTGCTTGTTTCGCTATTTTCAGCCCTCTCGTTTGCTGGAAATGCCTCTGAGAAACACAGACCATTCCCTATGAAGTGACAGTGAAGATGCCCATGGGGGGGGGCAGTGGGTACCTTTCTCAGTGGCTTCTCTCTGCTCTCCTTTGTGGCCCTTGGGACCTGGAGGTCCAGCTTGGCCCGGGAAGCCCTGTAGATGAAAAAGAGAGCAGGAGCTGTGTTATGCATGTGTGGCTGCATCTGACACATCTTTTTATGCAGCTAAACATCTCATCCCATGTCCGAAAAGGGAAACCAGTCCCAAGGAATCCAGGAGTTACAGCTACATATAGAAGGCACTGAGCACATTACATTTACTCAATTATTTGATACTTTTATCTGACTTACAAGGTGTGCATGTGTGTGTGAATGCTGTGTGAGTGTGCCCTGCGATGGGTTGGTGCCCAATCCTGGCTTGTTCCCTGCCTTGCCTCCGCAGCCTCCGGGATAGGCTCCAGACCCCCCCGCAACCCCAAATGGGACAAGCGGTTAAAGAAAATGGATAGATGGAACTGACTTATAGCAGAGGGAAGGCTTACAATGGATCTGTGCTCCCTGGGATTTGAACCCACGACTCTTGCATTGCTAGTGCAAAGCTCTACTAGCTAATAAAAACTGTGTGAGCAATGTTAGGTAATCTGGTTATCTGAATAATATTGATAAGGGGGCCCGCATGAATGAGAATAGTTGATTTGAGGCTTGTGTTCCTCGAAAGGTCACAGCTTACTGGCAGTCCGTCATCACCCTGTGGTCCCGCCTGGCCTCTGTCTCCTGGTTGGCCCCACTCGCCAGGTACGCCTGGCACGCCGGATAGCCCTGGCAGGCCGATGGGGCCGGGCAGGGAATTCACAGTACTGCACTGGCAGGGCCCTGGGTCACCTAGAAGAAGGAGTGCATAGGAGATATACTCAAATGAGGCCTCACTGGGAAGCACTATGATATTTAGACCAAGAATATAGACTGAGCACACAAGCACAAACAAGCTGCAATGGAAGCAACCATCAAAGCTTTACCTTTAGGACCTTTGAATCCAGCAAGTCCTGGACGCCCAATTTCTCCTGGTAAACCATTAAACTTATTTTCCCCTGAAAAGCAAAAAAAATGGTTCATGAACCATCATTTTGTCCAGCACTACTTTGCTGTGTTGGGATCTGGGAGGGAGCAAAAATGTAGACTGTCTACGGGTCCCCAAGGAACGGACTGGGAAACACTGACTTACAGGATCCTCTAGGACCGGGGGCTCCGGGAAAGCCAGGTGGTCCATCAAAACCAACTGGTCCAGCGATCTGAGCAGGGGCTCCGGGACTGCCAGTAAGACCTTTGGCGCCTTTATCTCCCTTTTGCCCAGGGGGACCTGCCAAGAAGTCTAGGAATCAGAGAGAGAGAGAGAGAGAGACAAAAGAATGTTTGATTTATTTCTCCAACTAGAAAAACACTTCTTGGGCATCAAAGAACTACAGGCAGACTAATGCACAGTTTATGCAGGGCCAGAGACATTTGGAACTGGTCATACTACAAGTGCCGTCTTACCACTGCTGGCCTCGGGTGGAGGTCCGGGGTGACCTGACAGACCCTTCTCTCCCCGTTCCCCAGTCTCACCCCGAGGGCCCATCTCGCCCTGGGGTCCTGGGGGCCCCACTGCAGTTTCAAAACAAACATGGATGGGATATCAGAGTTACTGATTGATATGATCATACTCCTAATCATTAATCCTCATTTATCAGATGACATACCTAAGGGTGTCCCAAAGTCAATGACATCACCAGGGTCTCCCCTCTGACCCTGAAGCACAAGTCTTAGTGTTACAGAGCAAATACATCAATCGCAGATACACTTTGGTAAGATGTATGTTTGGTATTTTGCTGACATATTTGTGTTTTTACTGTGATACTACTGAAGAATACACATTAATGTGGACCTGAGATTCTGACCTTGGTGTTGTGATTGTAGTGTTTTGTAAAACTGGACCTTTGGCAACTCATAGTAATGGGCCCATACTGACCATTTTAAACACCTTGTTGTGACCTTGTTGTGACTTGAACTTGAAGTTAATGAAATGTTCAGCTTTATAAATAGCCCAGGTAGATATAATACTAAAAAATGAAACATACTTTTCTATCTTAATATGAGTGCCAAGAAAATTGAATAAAACCTTGGCTCCGTTTCTTCCATGTAAACCAGGAAACCCTTCATCTCCCTGAAATGAAAGACGAGCAATGATTAGTACACCACCCATCTGGACAAAGTCTCAGTCTAAACTCTAGGCCCATATCTCCTATCTTTCATTTCTACTCTTTCGGTTCTTTGATCCACCGAGGGGGAACCAAGCTAACGCGACAGGCCAAACGTTACAGTTGTGCAGGTGACCTCACCGTTGCTCCAGGTTCGCCATCAAAACCCGAATATCCCTGGAAGTAAAGTGAGATTAGAAAATGTTCTGACAGCCACAAAAACAAAAGGCTACTTAGCCAACGATGAAAGAATATAACGAATTGCCAACCCGCTGGCCAGGAAATCCCATCACTCCGGGTTCTCCTCTGTTATCGGCCTGCAGAAACAGATGGGGGAATGGCACAGAGACTGACTCAGCTCAGCATTCTCCTCAGCAGGCTCTTACAGGCAGCTCAAGAGAGGCTAACTAGTGGCTCACTTACATTGTCGCCCTTATCGCCCTTTATTCCCTTTTGTCCTTTTTCACCCTTTGAAGACAAACAAACAGCAGAAACGTTCTCAGAAAAAGACACACAGTGTCTAACACAGTGTTAAGTTGCCCCAGGCATTCATACACGCTTATAATATTTCCATTATGGAATTTTTGAAAACTTTGGCAGGAGTCGCATGTCATTGAACAACCAAAGTTGGGGGCCAAACCATAGATGATTCTAGACCCTGTTTTTGGGGGGCTTTAGCCATCCCATTTTTGTGACCATGTGAAAAAATATTTTTTCTAAAATCATTTAGCATTTTGTCTGGTATTTACGTAAAGTTAGTACAAATTTTATGGCTATGGGTTGGGGTGGTGTCCTGTATTTCTTCAGACTGAAAGTGGCCCAAATCCTAGAATTGTCCCTGGCCAAAATGTAAGGTTTTCCTGGAGGAGGGTCCTTTCGTTGTATCTTTGAGACACAGCGAGCTGAGAGCCATTCCAGCTTTAAATAATGAGAAAATATGATATTCTACTGGAGAAGTTGAACTGCCAACTCAAATGGATGGGGGCAAAGCCAATAGCTCACTTCACCAAGGTTGTTACATCACCAGATTAAAAAAAAAAAAAACTACTTGCATTAAATGGGTCAAGTGGTTCTCAGAGTATCATGATGGACTCACCGGTAAACTGCCCTTTGGTCCGACATGCTGACGAGTGCCAGGCAACCCTGGTTCGCCAGTCTCACCCTGAGATCAGAGAGACAGACACACTGAGAATCTTTCTACTGTCTGAGCTCTACAGCTCCCCCCACAGGTTGGTATCTTACCTGGTCTCCTTTGGCTCCCTTCAATATTTCTCTTGACATTTCTGGTGTGGAGCCCTAAAGGATTAAAAAAAGATTATGGTTGGAAGGTGTGTTTCATATTAAGTGCATTATAAGGGCAGATTTTATTTCAAATCCAGTTAAATATTAGCACTCATTTAAATCAATTCATTTTCTAACCTGCAGAGGGCAGCATTTTCTTAACATTTTCTAAACCATAAGAACTCATTGAAGGACAGTGAATGAGTAAACAAAGGCTTACCTTTTCTCCTTTGTGGCCAGGAATTCCACTTGGGCCCTAAATATGAAATAAGAGAACTCAGAAGTTAAATTCTTCATGTGGAAATGTGTATTTACCAGCCCCAATGGAAAGAATCTATAGTGAAGCTGCACTCACCCTCGGGCCCATGGGTCCGACGGGGCCCCTTAAACCTGAGTAGCCATCAGGACCCTGAGAGAGGTAGAGAGAATGTGAATGAATACATGGATACAGGAGGTGCAAGTAAAGAGATCACAGCAGAGAAATGACAACTCACCATTAACCCTGTCTGACCTGGGATGCCGGGATCCCCCTGAAAGACACAGGAAACAGTCTCTCATCTCCTTTTTAAAAAAGCCTGGATTCTGAACTGTCATCTCATCCACTCACCTGAAAACGTCTCATATACACCGTGATGTCTAAAGGGTCTCCCTTTTCTCCCTTCCTGCCTTTTTCGCCCTGTTTCATAACATTAAAATAAACACAATTATTCACTGTTTGTATGATTTTTCTGGAGCCTCTATTAACATGAAAAACAAAAATTTCCATATCCTTCATAAATGTCTATTTAAACTAATTGAACGCCAATTGTCATAGCCATCTGTGACCACCAGGGGCTTTGGGTTTCATACGCACCGGGACACCGGAATAACCCATCAAGCCTGGATGTCCTGGAAACCCACTTTCACCCCTAGTTCCATTGCAGCCGTCAGCGCCTGGTTTCCCCCGTGGCCCTGCCTGCCCTGGGTGACCCTGCATCACATGACCAAGTGTCACAAAGGTGGCAAATCACTGTTAAAACAAAGTCATGAAAATTTTTTTTGCTAACGTCATAATTTATCTTCTGTAGACACAATGTAATGGATGTCTCCATGTCAAATGTCAAACTGAATTGTGGATGCACAATCACACTCCCTTGTGCTGTGGTTGGTTCTACAGAACTGTCCCTCACCGGAATGCCGTCCGCCCCTTTGAATCCTGGCACGCCTCTATTCCCCTGTAATTGGATAGCAGAGTGAGCAGGCTGTTAGCATGCTGCTTGTGAGAGATGATCTGGATGAATCGACAGCCACTCACCACTCCTCCTTTGGGTCCAATAATACCAGTGGGTCCTTGATCACCCTTGTACCCCTTGGGACCCTCAATTCCAGGCTGCCCGGGCAATCCTGGGGGGCCCTGATGTCCCTGAGGGCCAATAGCTCCTGGCTTGCCCTGTAACCATGGCAATAACATTGTCATTAGTATCAGGCCACAGTCAAAGTGTAACAAGAAAACCAACCATAACAATACGTCATGTCTGCCACATGGAAAAAGATGCAGTTTATTAGAACTATTTGGGTACCAGGTAAAAAAAAAAACAAAAACTTTTTATTTACTTGCAGTTGACAGACTCACCACTTACAGCTCACGTTTACAAACTGGCCAGACTGGATTCAAAGGGAAATGGAAGCTCCACAACTGAAGTAATAGTAAGTTATTTGAGTAACAGCATGATTTTAATAAAAGAAGCACTGTTTACTCAGAGAGGTTTAGTATTTCCTGTTGAAGTGTGCACAGCTACTCCTTCCCAAACCATGTGATGTTCTCTGAATCCACGCAATGTTCAACAATCACCACCAGATGGTGCCAATTTCATATCTTAAAATTTTGGACTTGCGATATTTTATGCGGTTTAGCATGTATGTTCTCCACACTGCCACCTACAGAACACTTACTTCACACATGACACAAAACAGGAGACAAGTTAGCATTAAATTACAGCTCCTCAAAGGATGTGGTTTTCACCTTTGTAGAATTCCTATTTCTGACATGTCACAGTAGACTGAGATCTGTACCCCCCACCTCTGCAGTTAAGCATCTTAGCATGTGCTTTCATGCAGCAATTCCCTGGGAAGACAAACCATCTATTTATAACAAACTTCAGCTCACACTCCCTGCCTGGTGAACAGGCCTACAGATAAGGCTTCAGGTTCAAGCTCTCTCTCTCCTTGCAAACTATATGTGGTTGCAAAGCTAATTGCAGCTCAAAAATGTGATTTCAAAATTTTCTTAGGATAAACTTCAGCCAGAACATCAGTAAGAACAAGATTCTTGACCTAACATATTTCCATAATCTAATTTAATTGCTGTTATCAAGATTGTCTTACAAAGATAAAAGAAGTCTAAAGAACAAATCCTAGCAGGTTGTTACATGTGTGTAGAATAGAATAGAATAGAATAGAATAGAATAGAAATGTGAAATAATCTGAATAGTGGCTTTACTTTCAGAGTGTGGGCTTGGAGATTCCATAATTCGGCTTTATGCATTTACTTCTGTTCTGTCTCCTGTAATCCTCTTTACTGAGACAGAGTGTTTTTCTTGCTTTACAATTTTCATATTATATTCCAAATAGGGTCACCCTGCCATCTTTAAATATAACATTGTTCGCTCTGTGCCATCAAAATAGTCCTTCCCTCTTGGATATCTGCTCCCCTACAATGTGGAATCAGCTGATTTGTCAGTACACTGCCAAACATGTTCTACGTAGCTGAATATGGCTGTCATGAACATTTCATTTTTGTTTTTAGCAGTCCCTGAGCCCCACTCCCCATTTCTCAGCTACTCTTACCGTTCCCTCCACCCCCAGTATACCTTTGCCCCCTTGGTGACTTCTTCTGACCCAGGCTGATGTTTTTTTCATGTCCCCCACCAGGGTGACAGTGTCATGTAAACATCACGTAAATCTAGATCACGTAAATCTAACCGAAATACATTTCTCTGCTACAAAAATAGTAAACTGCCTAGATAGTCACTGACCCAGCTTTTTCATGTAGCGTCTTCCTCACTTGTGTTAAGTTTCTCGTTAGCACACATAGCAAATCATAAGCTGGGTTTTGATTTGATTTCAGACTGATCACTCTTTTGTGCATGTGGTCCACGCCGAGATCGATTACTGGCAGGCGTATCATGTGAGTGTTCACACCAGAAAAACCATGTGCTTTGACACTTCTGATTGATGAATCGTTGAGCTCACGGTACCGCATGAAACACATTAGGCGACCTCTGTGTCCATAGCAACCGTCCCTATTTTGCAAGTTTTTGTTTCATCCAGGAGAGAAGAAAAAATATGCGTTTATTGGAAGAGCTGGGGGTTCAAGCTTCTCTGTTTGAGACCCTGGTAAAATTAACCCAAGATGGGAAAACCAGCTGGAGTTAGGAAATCCAGCCTGGTTAAGATCCTGATGGCCCTTAAACAGCACTAGCCTCTAAACACATGGCTGTAGGGTGGTCTGGCTTTTTTATGGCCTCTTCTTCGTTATCCTAGAGTTACTTTGTCTAAGTCCTATTGTCTTAGTCAATAGCAAAACGACTTAGCTGTGCAGTTTTTTGAAGATTAGACTAACCTTGACCACATACAGAGCCTACAGGATTGGACTGGGTGCTACAGAATCCAGAAGAAGAGTCAGATAACCATGTTCATACCACTACCGAGCACAGTGTCTGCAAAACTGAAGGCTTTGCAATTCCCCATGTGTTTAGGGTACATCAGATAAGAGTACAGTTACTTTCACTTTGTCAATAACAAAAAACGGCTAAAACTAGTTGCAATATGATCCCATGATCTGCCTGCCACAGGGCTGTTTGTGAGCAAAGGCAGCAAGCCAGTTTAGGCTGTACTGTGTTGAGTTGGCTTGGGTGCGAATTCAGTGAATTCCTGATCCAATGGCGATAATGTGACCAACGAGGCAGAAAGCAGGGCCTGCTGGTTGGATACCTCCCCTTTCTGTTGCCTACAGAAACTGGGGGACAGATGGGTAGGGTCAACATGTGACTTGTAGCTAGGTTTTGCAGTAGATGGTTGTTATTCTTGAGGCCACTAAGGCTCTGTGTATGTGTGGAACGACCACATTATTGTCCAATGTCAAAGTCCTCCTTTATAGAGGAAACTTAATGCTGAGAATTCTACAAGCAACAGTAACCTTTGCAATGCTGTAGACAACAGCTGAAAGAGCTCTCTGGAGGATATATTGTGAGCAAATTATCTGGAGCAGGCCATTAACTAAGCCAATAATAACCAATGAATATCACAATTATAATCGTGTTAAAAAATCCCTGACTAAGTACTATCGGAAGATAGGGGTTTATTCTTGAATGTCCCGTTTATTCTAGACATATTAAGAAGTCTCAGCAACTGTACATTATTAAAAAAAAACCTGTGGACAACAGCTGAGAGCTGTTTCACAAACGCTGAAAGACAGTGTGGAACCATTCTTAACTGCACCATGCAAACAAATACCTTACGACTATTAGCAAGCAGCAAAACCAAATGGTAACTGACAGCACTTTCTCAGCACTTCCCTGTTTTCATTCCATTGGAAGCAGCCCCCATAGAGGGCCCTGTGAAGAACGCCCCCTTCCTTGTTTCCAGATCCCCCACCCCCCAGGCTTGAAGAATCCTTGAGTCTCTTCTCCAAATGGCAAAAGTACGAAAACGTACAAAAGACGTTTCCTGAATGCTTCCGGGCATGTAGGTCAATGTTCTAGAGCAATTGAGGGAACATCTGCTGGAGATGCACATGAGACAACATCTGGTGTGTTTTAACTAACTCTGTGGTACTTAAGATCAGAAAATTGACCTCAGTCCATCATTGTTTTTTTTTACTAAAAACGTAAAAGCAAATTGGTTACGTTCATCCATACATTTTTGACACGGTTTGAACCCAAAGAATAACAACCATCTACTGCAAAACCTAGCTACAAATGAGTTTACTGCTTTATACTAGTCACTATATGCTCTTTGAAGGTGAGGTGTCCCAACTCCTTGTCTTCAGATCACCATGGAAACACCCAGGAATGAGCCTACAAGACCTAATTCCAAAACTGAAGGAAAGGACATCAAGTTACCTCATCAGTGTGAAAATTCAGTTTAGAGAAAAGCAAATTTAATTAATTGCTATTGTTAACAAGTTCCCTCACAATGACGGACACTCTTTGTAACATTAGTCAAAACAAAGAAAAAAAATAATGTAATAAAAAGGAATATAAGACTTAAACAGACCCTTTAACATCTAGGAATGCAATCTGGCATGACTCTATGAACTGGGCAGGATCTGAGGCACCCTTTCAAATATGGTCTTTAAGGGGACAGACTATGGATGAAAAAATGGGGATAAAATGACCATAGTAATTAGCTAAACTCAGATTGTTGGACTTGGATTGTTGACAGGCTGAAAATACCATAGGCTTATCATTCTGTGACCACATCTGTCTGGTCCCCAGGCTGAACCATAAACTATTAAAGCTTCTCATACCCATTCGCACACTTCGGCAGGTTAGCAGTGAGGCCCTGCTCCCTCGGTGACCGCATAACTGCCCACAGGTGCTACAAATGTCACGGTCAACTATCACTGCGTATGCTGATATGGCCGAGATACAGTGAGGCATAAGCAACATGCAAATGAAACATGTGGCTCATTAAACATTAGGGAAAACAGAAGCTGGTGCCCCATGCAGGCCTAATGGAATAATGAAAAACTGACGTAGTCCAAAAAGATTGGAAAGTAGATTTTTCTTTTGACTCCAGTGAAAAGGGAATCTGCCACTAGCCCTTAGTCAAACCCAGTGTCTAACAGAAGTGAGTCCTATGGGGTGACATCTCTGTGGGTTACGCCTCTGTGCTTGTGATCAGTAGGTCGATGCTTCACATTTTGTGGTCAGTCAAGTGATTTGGCCCATATGTGCTAGGCCCATAACCTCAGTTTCTCTAGGAACTGGCTGACCCTGCGTTCATAATTACATGTTGTACCTCTTTGATTACTCGCAGGTTTAACAGCAAATTTGTCCCAAAACACTTGTGTTCAGGCACATGGTATGGGTGGGACGGGTGAGATCAGCGTGACTAACTCCAGGAGAAAAACACATCAGAATACTCCTGCTGAATAGCTGTGATTACGCTAGCTGCTCCATGGACTCTATGGGGAGCTAGAATTGGACTAAAATTTTACTCTGAAGACCAGGACGTAGTGAACCTTAGTTGTATACAAGCATGCACCCTCTTCCCAGTGTTCCTTAATGAGGTTAAAGATGCCCTCTGGTTTCCACTTGGAAAAAAGCTCAGGGAAAAGCCAGGGGTTATCTAGCAAAGAGAGGTCTGGTGAATGGGTGGACAGCTCCTGGGTAGTGTCTCAATCCTTGGCCTCAGTAAGTTTGGGCAGAGTATTTACCTGCTGCTGAGTGTGCCAGCTGGCAGATGACCAGCCTTCAAACACTCAAGGTTGTGGAGCGGTAACGTCCATCATATCTACAACAATGTATCAATTGGCATACTGAATAGAGTCACATGACACGGGAGGAAGGAATGGCTTTTATGAAACCGAAGGGGAAACAAGAACAAGAGACAGCAATTTTGGCTTCAGTATGGAAGGAAATACACAGGGAGACAAAATGGGCATTTAGCTTGGTCTCTGTGTGTGGTCCTGTCTGTGTGGGTCCAAGAAACAGAATGAAGACTCTTTTATATTGCTAGAAATAGCTTGCAGGTGGATGATGTGCTAATCATATGATTTCTCTGTGGCCGGGGACATCCATGTGCTTACCCCATCTTACACGATGATTTGTCTTCCGTGATGCTGTAAACTTCTCAATCAAGCACCTTCATCATATTACGTTATAGCTAAGTTTTACAACTTCAACCTGATATCTCCACCACCCATCTACCAGGACAGATCTCACGGAGGAGAAAGCGGCCAGCTTCGAGGCTGTGGGAAGGTTTCAGGTTTCAGGACTGTCTATGTTTTCGTTCAGATGTAGCCTTCATCTTTTAGAAAAGGCCCACAACACAGAGACAGCAGATTAGAGAGAACAGAAACTATCAAAATGATAAAAGTGGAAGATTCTATAATGGTTGTGCAAAACAGAGGTCTCTTCTCCAATCTATATTATTTATCTAGTAGTTAGTTTTTAACTGCTTTAGGAATCAGCTCCGAACAGTAGCTTCTAGACTCCATTCATGGTTTCCATTAGTTACTACCAGGCAACACCCACGAAGCAGACAAAAAGTCACTCACTGCACTCCTTTATGGACTGACTGCAGTGAAAAGGCATTGGGTGAACATTAAATGTCAGCCTAGGAGGGAGAATGAGTCCCGGGTGGGTGGAAGCCATGACAACATCGTAATACCACTCTTCCCAGTTCCAGATTCGTACCGACAGCTGCTGTCTCCTTCCTTTCCCAGAAACACCCCCTTAGCTACACCGGTATGGCAACAACTGAGCTCATGCAATTCCACGGTTCCTTTCTTACTCCTACAATCTCTTGGGATCTCCACATGTAGCTCCAGAAATGTTGGCATTTGGATTGAGGGGGAGGAGTTCAATAACTGGGTGTAGTACCTGACTGTTCACGATCCCTAGGAGTGAGGAGGTATGGAGTGTGGGGGGTGGGTGATCTCTGGTGCTGGAATCCCACACTGATCCTTATTCATAGACAAGATGCCAGCTGTGTAGTCTGACGTTCAGGGACACCTTGGCAGAGCATGCTGTTCCACCATTAATGCTAAATCTCCCCCAAAGCCCCGAGAAACATCCATTACACAGCAGTGGGGTTTCCAACAGCTGCGAGGGACAGGCGGGAAAATGCCCTGGCTGGGATCACCTGCTGAGCTGTAACCATAATCCATAAGCCCATGATTCATCCGTCCCGTCAGAAAGGGAAATCGAAGGAGTGAAGATTTCCACTGCCGTCAAGCTAATTAGATACAATACAATCTGATGAACGGTACCTTGGGAAATCACGATATCCACAGATATGGCAAATCCTACTCTTTGAGTGAACTTGTTAGTTTGACTCTGAATCTCATCATGACCACTTCAAGACCTAGACTTACATTACTGAAGGTATGTATTGTCATTAGTGAGGAGAGTTAGTTTATCTCTGTCTCTACAAAACTGGCCAAAATACTCATGTAAAACAATTTAGCACATCAGTGTTTATAGCACTACGAACTATTGTGCTCCTAACTCTAGAACTCTGTCTTTGAATATTTCCACCCATTGGCTGTGAGGGTCAATGAAATCTGCCTGCTGCTTAACCTTGTTAATGTTTGGGAAATTCATTACTGACCACAAGTGTGTTACAGTCTGTTCGCATGCTGGTGGGAAAATTAGTTAGATTCCATAACTTCAAAATTTGTGGTCCCAATTACCTTTTCGAAATCTTGCCAAAACTCCTCATGTTCATAGCAGTTACCATTCCCATAAATATCATGCTGTTTTGATTATTTCATCTTAAAGAAACTATCTGCTGGCATCACCGCAGAAACAGTTTTACAATTATTTTATTTACGAGACACATTTCTTCAAAACGACATGTAAGTGAGGATCAGAGAACATCATCACTCAGTGCCTCTAGAGGAACTGGGGTTAAGGGCTTGGCTCAAGAGCCCAGCAGGGAGACTCCATGCAGTGATTACTCTGACGGCCATGGGATTTGAACCTATGCCCTTCCAGACATGGGCACAGATCCCATAACCTGCGGAGCTAAACACTGAAAGGAGCTTGACAAATGTAAGAGATCACACAAATATTAAAGGATTATTATTATTAAGCCTATTTATGGGCCTGACATTGGGATAGTATCCCGGGATCTCTCAAATGCAGCACACTAGCCAATTAGGTCAGCTGGTTAGAGTGTGTTGCTTATAATGCCAAAGTCATGGGGTCAATCCCTGTATGGGCCCGACATTCCTTTAGGAGTAGTGAATGGCTTAGCTGTGCCCCTGGTCCAAAGATCGCTGGTTTGAGGCTGGGCCTCGGCAGACCAGTCATGTGTTTGTGGACCCTTGAGCAAGGCCCTTAATCCTTAGCTCTAGGGGTGCAACACATTGGCCGACCATTTATTAACACTGAACAGTAGTGAGTCAGGCCCAATACAAAAACGTCACCTGAACATCAGTGAGCAGGGGGGGCTGTGCATTCTCTGGCGTGACACTTCACTGGTCAGACACGCAATTCTCTGGAATGAAGCTGCGCTTTTCAGAAGGCCGGCGGCCCCATCCAAGCCTGGCGGGCATTTTGACTTTAAAAGGAGAACGCAAGTACTTGGTCCTCCAAGACCAAGTAAACACACTGACAGCTGGAGAAGCAGCAGAGACGCGGCAATCGAGGGGGTGGCAGCAGGTACTCACATGGTGGGGGGAGGGGGCCTGAAGTGGGACGCGTGCACGAGTCAGCACGTGTGAACCAGTGCATACCGATCAGACACTCGTGCGGTCACCAACGTGCAGAAAGGCGGACGGCGTGCAAGTACAACAGACGTATGCGAGTGTGCACATGCACACAGACACACACATGTACACAAACACACACACACACACACACCTAAAAACACTGAGACCTGCAAGCACACATTTGGATCCATGCATTACAGCAGACATGATGTAAAGTTCAAGTGTAAACGTCATCACTCAGTAGTGTGCTATGCCTCTCGTGGCCTTCGTACTGGCACAGGAATGTTAATGCTGAGGTCCGGACTAATTTAAGGTCCTCAAAAAAGGCAAGAGACGCAAAAAGCGGGCAGTGGATCATGATGAATAACAAGGTAGAACTAAAATGGTGCTGAAAAATTGCCGGCATACTGAAGCATGGGAAAAAGAGCAGCAGAGGCCCCTGAAGCCCTCGGGGAAATAAATAACTGCAGTAAAACAAACAAAAATACACCCCAGGCGAATCCCAGACACAAGGCGATGCCTTCAGACCAGGCTGAGAAAGGCTCTTTCCCTGCGGGGCTCTGGGACGGTCCGAGCAGGGGTGTGATGACCTGGGGCCCCTGGAGAAGTCACCCTGGGAAGCCAGGATCAGAAAGTCAGAGAGCAGCCCAAACTGGGCTGTCATCTACGCCGGGATGAATATGTGGCCTGGTCTGCTTTGGAAAGCATCACTTGAAGAAATGTAAAAAATATATAATATTTAAAAAATTTGTACAAAATAACAAAATATGTTATTTATAGATGATTATGTGTGACAATGAAGCCTCTCAGTGGTTTCTTCATTTAGTCTCTAGCCGGGCTTTTTGGAATTTAACTTGAATTTATCCCCCTTGGCTAAATCCTTTGACCGACTGTATTTTCATTTTATTTACACTGTTGCAGGGAAGTGAACGAGGCAATTGTTACTGTAGACAGATTTAAAAAAATTAACATCCCCTCCCTATTTACAGAGGAAATTCTAGTCAGGAAGGCACAGGGACAGGGGCAAGGACAACGGGTGACACCTGAATGTCCTCTGATGTCATAAGTCTGTCCACCCAAATAACACATCTTAAACTGATTTATCTCTTCTGTGAATCATTCATGTCAGATCCCAGTCTCTACCTTTTATTTTGTCAGTCTGCATCACCCAATTAACCCTTCATTCAGGCTTATTTGGCAGGTGCTACCCTCAGGTCCACTCTATAGAGCAGAGTTGAGTGGACCTTCTGCTGGTAATTTTTTCCTTCTGGACTGAGATCTCTTCAGGGGGCCAGTATCTAGTAAACATCCTCTGGGTGACTCTCGTAATCAGGGAGATTAATTATAACAGTCCATCATTTCAGTGTTGTTCTTGGATGTTTCATCTTAAAGCCAACACCACCATGAAGGCTGTGGTCCACATGGACTGTTATAATTCTGGGGTCATGAAATGGTCTGGTGACCAAGAACCGAGTGCCCAGGCCCAGGATTGGCCACATTCTGGTGCCTAATCATCTCAGCAGCATTTACAAACGGCCTCACCGAGATACTGATCCTGCCAAAGGACGGCTAACTGCCTGGCCACTCGGTGGCCTGGATCAGAGACATAAAACCCTGGGAGAACATGGTGCAAGTGTTACATAAACAGAGTGACACGACAACCTGTGAACCTGCAGCTGATTACTTACTGTAGGAGTGCGAAAAGGAGAAAAATTCAGGTTTGTTGAGCGGTGTTGTTTGAGAAAGAGAAATACAGTGGGTGAATGTTGGACTCCTGAGTCATACAGTATGTTCAGACTCCTGAGGCATGCAGCATGTTCAGATGTCTAAGGCGTACAGCCTGTTTGAACACTTCAAGCATACAGCCTGCTTGGACTACTGAGGCGTACAGCCTGCTCGGACTCCTGAGGTATATGGCCTGACGCATACAGCCTGCTTGGACTCCTGAGGTGTACAGCCTGCTTGGACTCCTGAGGTATATAGCCTGAGGCAAACAGCCTGTTTGGACTTGTGAGGCATACAGCCTGCTCAGACTCCTGAGGCATATGGAAAAAGGCATACAGCCTGCTCGGACTCCTGAAGCGTACAGTCTGTTCAGACTCCTGAGATATACAGCCTGTTAAAACTCCTGAGATGTACACTTGCTTCCACGATCCTAACAGGACATGAGGGACCACTCCAGACTAAATGATACATTCATGACTCATTATTTTGGCCTTTCCTCCACAAAGATTTGAGAGTAGACAGTGCACATGAGGGACAGATTTGTCAACACTCTGTGGAATTGAATCTTATAAACAGAAACTCTATATGGATGTCTGCTATTAAATATGTTTAGAGATCGTTCAAACATATCATCTTACACTCATCACCTATGTGAAGCACATGTAAAGATGACTTCACATGAACATGATTTCACAGAGATTTGGTCAAAACAGGCAAGAAAAAACAAATTCGACTCCAGTGGAAGGAAATAAATTTGGCAGAATGAAAAGCATAAATACACAGTAAACATGAGTATTTCTGTGATTACCTCTATGCTTAACAATACTACCAAAGCAAAGCAGCAGGAATGATTGCTTATACAAAATACTAGGTGTAAACATTGGTGGTCGTCTTTGGCTTAGAGGACGTGGTCATTGTGCAAGGTTGCTAATCTTCCCATTAGGATTTGATAAACTTGGACAAGATTAATGCTGATGCAAGACCAAAACAAGGGGTATTTGCATTTTTAAGTGGATTTGTCTAGTGGTGATCTAAAAAAATACTTCAATACAAATTAATGCTCGGAGCTTCAATCACAAATTTAGGATGTGATTGTGGGTGTCTTGGTACAATAAAATACCACATACAGTACAGTGTCACAGTTATGACTGAGAAAAAAGAGCATATTTGGATATAGCTCAGAGTTTGAATATAAGCTAAAACAGATACTACAGAACAGCTGTTAGATGTTCAGCACCAAATATGCTGTGAAGAGGCATAGCATCACCACATTATGTTATAGACCAGCAATTAATCAGGCAAAGAAGAAACACCAAATGATTATAAACTGTTGGCTGAAATCAATCAACTCTCTATCTGGAGGTGGAACATCCTATCTTTCTGTACCAATGAGGTTATAACATTGCCTTGAGAAACCATGATGGATTGGCATTGTGGAAATTGAACTTCACCACAGTTCCCGAGGATCACTGTCCTTCATCTTGTCCAGTTCCACTTGTTCTGCTTTACAGGTCAGTCTAGAGGTTTTTTCGTTCTCATGACACAGCTGCTGCCGACATCTTCGAATTGTTGAACACCAGCCAACCAGACATTTACAGGAGATTTTCAGAAATTTCAGAAAAGAGTTGAACAATCACCTGAGGTGAATATCTGTGCAGTCTAAATAGAGACACGGTTGTATACAAATCCACAGATAAACAGTCAACGGCCCACAGATGCTAAAACAAGATCACATGTTTGACAGTCCTGTGCTCCAGACTAAATACAGGCTGACGTGTTCAGTGGTCCTCTGAACACCACTGACCTCGCAATGCTGTCAACTTCAGTAATGGTTTATTTGTACCAGCCCGAATGAACATCCGTGCTGGGTGGGGTCTTTGCAGTGACGTAAATGTTGCCACTAAAGTAAGAAATGACTGGGCAAGCACATCTTCATGGACAGGAGTAACCTGTCAAACGTTTGAATGATAAGACTAAACCTTAGGAGAAGCTTCTCAGACGGGGGGAGACTCAGTGTTTGTGGGTTAGGAACAGGTGCAACACAGAACCGAAGCGATTTCCCTCCCTAGGGGGTATTTCAAGTGAGACTAGTCTTGGGTGGGCTTCTGGGTTGTCTCCAAATCTTCAAGCTACAGAAGAATCAACATATTCTAATAAAAATGCAGCTGAACAAAGCGATTAATGCTTTTTCTCCCTTTACTTCATGCCTGTACCGCCTTAGGCTCTACTGATGTTAGTTTTATCTAATCTCAGTCCCCACAGAGTGGATTTAGGTTAGAATGGCTTGGGATATATATTTGGGAGAGCAGATGGTACTATGTCCTTCAACCTGATGTGTGTGTCATATACATTATGTTGTGGGGATGGAATGTCCCCACAATGTGATAAAAACCTGTTATTTTGACATTGTAGGAACCATTGTTTTGGTACTCAGAAGGGGAAAGTCAATTCCATAAAAATTTGTGACTGCAATTATAAAACCTAAAAATGCTCAAAGACTTGTATTTTGTTTGGTTACTTATGGTTAAGGTTAGGGCTGGCTAGGGGCTAAGGCTGTCATTGTTGAGATTAGGGTTTTTCTCGTAGAGAAGAATGGATGGTCCCCACATAGATATGAATACAAACATGTGTGTGTGTGTCCTATGATGGACTGGCATCCCAACCAGGGTGTTCTCCATGATCCTGTCCAGGATAGGCAGTGGGAAGATGAATCAATGGACAGATGGCTGTCTGATGTATAACATGGGCAAGAAGGACTGATCACTACTGACCATCAAGACACCATTTCCTCAAATAATGTCCATGTCTTCAAAATAGTTCCTAATCGACTACATAATGCATTCAGCTTGGACTTTGCCAAATGGACTACACCCCACCCCGTTCAGCATCCTGTCAGAGACACCTGACCCTTGACCCTAATGCTGTTATCCTGCTAAATCTAGCCCCATGATTAGAAGCTCAGAACAAAGCTCCTTTTAGCTCCCTGTTGCAGTCCCTGGCCGACTCCTTTAACGGTGGCCATTTTTGGGCCTGCTCAGAGGAGGCCCTGTGCTCCGTGCCGTCAGCCTATCGGACACTCCTGCTGTCCCTTAACAATGTGCCCCTTGTTATGACCCACGTCTTTAACTTTTAAGGCTCATATAACATAATATGAATATATCCAAAAAAGGGGGCCGAGGATGGCACCTTTGCATTATGCAAAGAAAATCCATTTATGCCAACAAAATTATTAAAAGAAGATGGTCAAATTCGTGATTCCTGTATACTGATCTTCTGAAAGGCTCCAAGCAGATCTGATGTGGGGGCTTGGCATTCCAGTAGGGGGGTTATTTAATTGCCTTTAGGAGGAGCTTGTGCCCTCCCCCTCACCAAGTGATGGAAGCCGAGTGCCGAGTAATTTCGTGAATTTCTTCACTCTTTGAAACCCTTGTGTACTGCAGTGTGTTGGATAGGTACATCTTATTGATCCCAATAGGTAGTTTATTCTCTGACTGAACGTGTACTTAATTAACCATGACGGTGCTGTGCCACATAGGGTAGCACTGGGGCCTCAGGCTTACGTGGTTGGGGGTTTGGTACCTGGGATTGGCAGAGTGATCAATGTATGGATGAGCTGTCATTTTAATGATGACGTTAGTTGATGTGTTTTGGGAAGTTTGGTGTTTTGGGAAGTCCATGCTACTGAACAAAAAAATCAAGATAACTGTCTTCAACAGCACTATTAAACCACATTAAGGGTATAAACACAGAGAACCAAATAGCAGATAAACAGATAAGCAAAACACGCACTTCCAAATGCATCACAGAAGTACGACAGAAAGGGAAGGGACTCATGCTAATGTTTGTTAGTTGGTTTTCTTTACAGGATTTTGGTTAAATGTTCCAGGTTGTTGTCCGTAAAATCAGAAAAGCAGTACTTTGTTGCTACAGACCTCGACACACATCGAAGTGCCGTTTCATTTGCCAAGGATTTTCTAATACAGATTTATATTTCAGATAAACGTGCCAAAGTAAAAAACCTTAACAACCACTTTTTAAAATTTATTTAACGAATTAAATTACGAAGTAATTCAGTTAGTGTTGAAATTTGGAGTATTTGCAGAATAGCTGGGGTGCCCCTGAGGAGAGGTTTGGGAACGGTAGCAGTGTTCGTCTAGCAAACCAGGAAGATATCAGTGACTTTCTGGAGAGCAGAAGAAATTCTCGTTAGTTTTTATTAATGTTAATCCTCATATGTTGTAACGTTAAATGTTTTTTCTGGGATAAAATGCACTTATACAAAGTAAATTGCTTTAAAAATGTATTTTGGTTGCCTAGGACTTTTGCAAAGTACTTTATATATAGCTTTCTGCTTCCATCTCCAAGAATGTTCCATGCCTTGTCATATTTGCCATGAGGAAAACAGCAGACATCTATTCATGAAAAAGTTCCTTTTGTCCATGTCTTCCTAATAGCAACAGGAAAAAACATGTGATACTCTTGGGGGGGGGGGGGACTTGGGGCAGCTCATACTGCTGCGTGCTGTCTGGCATGGAGGACATCAGAGACGCAGAGGTCTGCGAGCACAGAGACGCAGAGGTCTGCGAGCACAGGCAGCCCTGAAGGACTGCAAATGCAGACAGCTGATCGTTCCTCTATGCACAGCGACCCCGCGTCTCACGTCGTTCCATAATGCTGTTCGTGTTGGCTGGAAATTACATTCATTTCCATGTCGCAAAGACACAAAAACAACCCGCTCTGGAAATATTTATAGATACCCCCCTACGTTCCCTAGGACAACATCTGGATACATTCCGTGTTGTGTTCCCATGCGCAGCCCCATAAATCAAAGAATCCGTCACACAACTTCCTGTCCAAACCATTTGACCGCTGGTTCCCAGGACCGCTAGTCTCAAGCCCACCTCAGGTAGCGACTAACGCAGTCTAAGGGTTGGTGCTACATTAGTCTGGCTTCTTCCCTGCCATACTCATTAACAAAGCCCACACAATTGTAATTAATGTCTTCAGTGATGGTTTATTCGGTCATTCCCTAAAGGGACACACTGCAAACTGTGTCCTAGCTCTTGCAACACCAACTTTAACTGGCCAGTATCTGCCGACGGTGATGAACAGTCTTCTCCGCGTGGGAATGCTCTCATTTGCAGCTTAATGCAGATGTTAGACCCTTCTGCCAATAGGTTCACAGACTTTGTGGACTTCGTACCATACCCAAAAGCAAATGAACAGCCGTAAACTATTCTCTTATGCAGTGGTGTTTGAATGCCCTGTACAGCTGTGTGCAATCTAGAGAGTGAGTTTGGGGGGGGAGGGGCGAATGGAGGAGGAGCTTGTACGTATGTAGAGACTTATCTGAAAGGGTGTGCTATAGGTTTTGTTTTCTTACAGACGGGAATTGGCTTTGTGAAGCACCACAAACCCACAGCACCAACAGACATGACAACACAAGGACCTTATATGATTAAAAGGACACAACACAAGGGCAAGCCTCCACACACATCCCATTGTTGAGACTAAAAAATTATTTTTCAAGATGTGCCTGTTTAGCGGCACGATAAACAGCTTCTCTTTAGTCCCCAAACGTGGGTGCTGATTCCGTTTGGGAAAGGTCAGGAAGAAATTCCCAAAAACATCCTACTTGTGTTGCCTTTTCCCACATGACTCATCTCAAAATCTTCACACTGTGAATACTACCATGTAAAGACTCCAGGTAGAACAGCAAACAGCACAGACTAGATGCATAATCTGAAAAGGGAAATGGGAAATTACTGAGGCCATCTGCTAGGGATGGGGACTACACGCCCCGCTTAGTCCGGTCATGGTCACAGGATGGTCTAATATGATTCATTTTATAGACATTGGATATCTTTTTACATATTATATGTTTATTATATGTTATACTAGACATCATTATATTTTGTTTATATCTTTCATCCTGTTGTCAGGTGATCCTGAGAAGGCCCATTCAAGCAGCCACAGCTGTAAATGAGGTAATGGGGTGGGACTTCAGCTTTATAGGGCTGGGGGGGCACAGTCTCTTAGCAACTTGCAGTGCAGTGGCCGTGAGGACCAGGCGGAGGCGCTGTGGTGACATGGGGTCACGGCGACCCACTGAGAGCACGTCTGCCCCGAGCAGTGCTCACTGGGAATGCGAGGAATGCGTCGGTGTCCTGGCCTGTGACCTGTGACCCAGACGGTGACACGCACGCAGCCCTACGTCAGTGCATAGCTTTCCCGAAATGAGCCGAGGGTGGCACGCCTCGGAGAGGGCTTACAGGCACCAGCATGTGGAAATCCTGCTGGGGTGTTTTATTTTTTTTTTTTTCAAATTAAGAGAAACAGCAGCTGGGATTTAAGAGCCTTAGTGACACAGGCACCCAGAACAATCAGCCTGCTCTGTGTGCGTCTGCAGAGGGGAGCCTCCTGACCCCAGGGCCAGGGAACCACCGTAATGACGGAGCTAAAGGAATGCACTTCCTCTGCCTTCACATCCCTCCCTCTCCTGCTCTCAGCTTTTCCTCTGGGATGCCTAACATCAAAATTGAAAAGACAAACCCATTTCCTCAAGCGTCATGGTTTTAACTTCAAGGAAATTCATAACATAGCATCAGGCCCTTTATAACAACAGTATTTGACTGATACAGCCAGAATGTAACAGATGGTTTCCATGCAAAGACACTGTAAGCCATCATAACAGACCATATCCCACTCTGGTCAACGGTTTTACATTCTGCTTCTTCCAAAGCATGATTTTATAAACTAAAAAAAGTTTAATCTGACCATTATTGTTTGTTTTAAAAAAAATCACTATGATCTTAAGGTACTCTTAACCATTCTCTTTGGGCACGCACATTGAAGAGGTTGAAAACCGAAGGACATGGGAATAACCAATCAGACTGCCCTCCTGTGCACAGGGCACCAAGGGGCTGGTATAAGGGCACGAGAAGCTGGGGCCAAAGACCCCCATCTTGGGTTAGAAGTGGCACAGTGCTGGTATGTTGAGGTGCTGCGATAATAATCCTCATTTTAATCCTCAGAGACAAAATTGCCACTTACCCTTGCACCCTTCTCCGGGAAACATTTACAGCCCCCGCTGCAGTCTCTGCCCCCGCATGGTCCGCTGAACTTCTTACCCCCCTGGGAGAAAAAGAAGCAAGGAGGTGTCATTGGAATGTGACATATCACAATGTCTCATTAAGGCAGGTGCTGTAATGGAACTTAACCTTTGAAGAAAGCTCCCTCTCTATGAAAAACACCTCTAGTTGTATTCTGAGACCCTGTACTGCGTAAGCATGTATAAAAGATGGATGGATGCATGGATGGATGGATGGATGTCCAGGTGTTTCCTAACAGCACAATCCAGTCCAGTCCATCCTTATCTTGTTCCATATCTCATGTGTCTGGTTAGTAAAGCCAAAATTTTTCTTCAGTATGTGCAAACTGACATGGACCCCATTGTGCAGCCCCTCCGTTCAACAGGTTCATATCATATTTCACAGATGTTTCCGAAGTCACGTCATTGACCAGCTTCTGAAGTTTCATCAAACTGAAAATTTTTATCTCATTAGAGCGTTTCACTAGTGCTACGTGATGTTTTGTAACTTTTCAAACACTTCAAAGGAAAATGGAATTCCAGGAAGAAAAGATGTCAGGGAATATACATTTAAAAAATCTCATTTTGAAAGTCAAATAAATTGAGTGCTTAAGCAGTGTTTTGATGATCTACAATTTATTTGCTATTCAGGTCTCAGTAATCAGGGCCCAGACCCAAGAAGGAAGGGCTTTCAGGTAACATGGATGGATAGGACTCACTTAGGACTCACTCAGGACTCACTTAAGACTCACTCACTCACATATACAATACTGTGCAAAAGTCTTAAAGCAGTGAAAAGAAATGTTTAAAGCCATTTATCTGGGTAGTAAATGTATATTTGCTCAGAATTAAAAATTCAGTATAA
>JAAGVU020000001.1:45151097-45165313 GCA_011763525.2 Mormyrus iriodes
CCTCCCCCCCACCCCCAACACGACATCAGAGAAATTTCTATTCCTGTTTTACTCCATGTCACCTGTCCACCCAGGGTATCCTCCACTCCCTGTGGCCTGCTTGACTGGCAGTAACGGCAGGACTCGACTGGTTTTCACTCCCGGAAAAAATGCCCCCCATTTGTTAAAGACTGGTTCTGCTGCAGGCTGTTACTTCCAGGAACAATCAATCAATTATTATGTGCCCTTACAGAATCACACGGGATCCTTTAAGGCGATGTGGTTCGAGGGGAGTCAGGGTGTGGCTGCAGGACGAGGAACCACAGAAAAGATCCAGGCTGGGGCCGGCGTAGGGCTTAACTGCCTGTCAAACGAGCTTTTAACAAGGCGGTGATATGAACCGTGGGAGTCCGAGAGAGCCAAATCTCTGCCACGCATTAAGCAACATGCATACCGGCCATATTTTTTAAGACTCACATACATCTCCCATGTGTACCGTAACCCCCCGCGTGTAAGGGGGAGGGTAGCCAGAAATGCAGGTAAAGTGAAATTAATGAGAATGAAATGATAAAAAACAGGGTATCAGGGTAAGAAAAGAGTTAAAATGCTAAACGCTAAAATGTCTTCAAATTCGTTCATTTACAGGTGGATTGTGGGACAGCACAGATGGCATTATCACAGGAACTGCATGCTATAATCATCCCCCTGCGACTGATCTCGCATGTATATCACACCTCTCCCAGCACCTGCGTATGCTGTGGCTATACGGGTGCTGCTTTCGATTCGTGCCCCTGCCACGGCCGGAAACGACTAGCCCAGGGAAAACCGGCGTCAGAAGTGGGTCGAGGCACTGGGCGAAATTTGCGGTGCGTTTTGAGCAGAAGGAAACGGCAGAATAAGAACAGAGGGGTGTTACTTGTTCCACGGTACAAAGTGGACGAACAATGAGCTGCAGGTGATGCGTGTGGGGGTCCCGTGGAACAGGAAACCCTGACGCGAGGAGTGAGGAGACACCGGGGCTGGGGATGCCGGACTCCTCGTTCCAGAATATGGAGGGAGGTGTTCCAAACATCCGCACAGCAGAGGAACTAGCTATCCTGAAACATGCCCAGGGTTCTACATACTGCGTGCTGTATTCTGTAGGGCAGTGTTTCCCAATTCGGTCCTTAGGGACCCTCAGACGGTCCACGTTTTTACTCCCACTCAGTTCCCTACCCTACTGGGAGATGGGGGGGAGCAAAAACATGGACTGTCTGCAAGACCCCGACGACCGGATTGGGAAACACTACTCTATGGTTTTTCAAGCTGTTTGAGGAGCACCTAACTTCTGTGAAAGCTCACATGCCCCCACCATCCATTGCTTCCCAGGCAATCGGTCCATGAGGAAGTTCAGCAGGTCTTTTAGATCATGATCAACTGGTTTAAGAAATAACATTTTGCGGACCAGTTCATACAAACAAAAAGGGCAACTAGTATTGCCTGGAATTTCATAAATGGCTCAGGGACATTTCCGGTGGCGACCCCCAAAAGGCAGAGGACACTGGGACACACCCAGCTACACTAAGTCACAGGCCTTCAGGGTCTTTGTGAATCACACTTTCCAAATCATCCAGAGGGCTCCCCCTTAGGGAAGCTGTTCCCACCATAATATATATGTCTCAGTCCTAGCAAAGAAAATACATACCAGGATCTCCAGTGACGATGCCTTTGGGAACTGAGAACTTATCAAGTGTCTAGCGGGACAGGAATCTGCTGTCCATGACCTTCACCTTGATCTTCAACCCCCCTCCCCCCACACACACACACACACATACACCACCAACCCCCATCCCAGCTCTAGATGTTCCTTTCCATTTTCCAGTCACAGAATAGGACAGAGAGATAGACTCCAACAGAGCTATTGTCCATCAAAAAGACCACTGCCTTATTTAGAAGTAAAACACTGCATTCCTACAGTCTTGACAATCTGCCAGTCAAGCAAAAGTCAAGCCATCTTTTCAAGACCATTTGTGTTCCAATTCAGATGCCTGTCAAATAAAAATGGCCACAATACTTGCAAATATGACATAGTGGTGTTAGGTTGGATTTAACGCAAAATAAGTCTAATAGAGTTTAATGAAGACTCTTTCTAAGATGATTATTACAGAACTGTGCTGTTCTTAGAACTTCCTGAGGTCTTTTACCACCAGACACTTGCCTCATACACCAGACCAGGGATGGCGCTGAAGATTTTGGGCCCCATGAGAGCACATCATATCAGGAACCCAACCTAGACCAATCCAATTATGTTCCAAATTTTTTAGGGCCCCTGAGTGGATCGTCTTAACTCCCCCCCCACTTTACGGGGCCCCCGCACCCCACCATAAACTGCATGCACTGTACATTTTTCAAGATCCGGTTTTTGCTCACTATACTTTCTGGTCAATTGTGTCTTCCAGGTGTTTACATCTATTTATTTATTAAGTTATGACACCCTGTCTCCTGGAGATAATCTTAGCTGGTAAGTGAGACGTGATAATGTACATGTTTCTGCCAACGTTTGGAAGTGGATGAGCATCTGTGTGTGCAAAGACCCTGAGCACAGCGCTGGGTGGTGGAAGTGGTGGGCGTGACATTCACACACAGTCACCACAGCATCCTGCTATGACCACGGCTGAAGTGGGGTGGACTACTGGTCAGACAGCTGAAATATATCACCAAGAGAAATACTGAAATACAATTTAAATTACTTTTTTTTTAATTGTAAATTAAAAAAAATAACTAATTACACAATTTTCTCTGAAGCCGTATACTTTCTAGTGCCTTTTTTGCACAATAATTTGTGTCGTTTTATATACTAGTAAAGCTGACACTGCAGCTCCTTTAAATAGGAACGAACCGTCTATATATGACATTATTAGTCACATAAGTTCAGAGCTCAATGCTGCTGCGGAGCTCCTGATAGGCTGCTCAGTCAGTTAGCCACGCCCCCGATATTCCAGAAGCCTGACAGACGCTTCGCGCCTGTTCACACGGGACTTCCAAGATGACTCCCGAGGCAGAAGATGCCTATAAAAGACTACTTGGTCCTGCTGTCGCCTCAGCAAATCGTGGGCAAACAAAAGCGACGAGGCAGCTAATGAACAAATCCTCAGTGAAGCAGGAATTCTCAGGAGAGTCGGCCGACTCCCCCCTCCGCGCCTTGCCCATGCCAAGACTACGACAACTCTGAGAGAGATTAAACAGCCAAACGGCAGCCCAGAGCCTGGAATCATATTCAGACTATAAAAGGAAGGAAGACATAACTAAGTAGAGGGGCGCCTCCTCTTTGTTCCTGCAGTCCTGCAGGATATTAATCAGGGGCTTTTCAATGACAAATGCTGTCACTAAGCCATTAAAACACTCCACTTCAGAAGAAGCTGACACTTAATTTTTACTGTTATGTCTGTGGTTGTCGATGGAGATAAACTACTACTAAATACACCCTCCCATACAGACAAAGTTGTGTGAGTTCAAACTGTGCATGTGCAAAATGAAGTGAAAAGACATTTAAATGTGCATTAAACAGATTTAACACCTTAATTTGACATTAGACTTGAACTTGGAGATAAGAAGGGTCAGCGGTTGAGCAAAGCAGCTCCCAGCACAGTTTGGAGAAGGTCAAAGCAGCACCCATCTCTTGGAATTGTAATTCTCTTGGGTTTCTTTTGCTCTGAGGTTAAAGGCAATCATAGAAGGGATACTAAGTGAAATGACATATGCACACACATGCACTGTCCTTCTAAATGTTTTGAATTGTGAAGATGATCTGAAGGCAGTTAACCGAAGGCCTGTACATTTCGGCCTGACAATCAAGCACATGATTAGGACAACTGACCCTGACAACATAAAAGAGGGAGAGTAAGGGCCTCGAAATGGGGAAGATAGGGAACCTACCCATGAAATAGTAAACATGGAACTGAAAGCATACAGTGTGGACTGAGCCCGCATGCCTTAAGTTATACCATGGTGGTTTATGATAACTAATCTGAGCATGGTAGCGTGGAATGGAACTCAAGCATGAGGGTATCGTCTATCTGCAAGATCAACTGCTCTACGGAAAAGGCCCCACCTACTCCATCATTTAGAAAAGCCTATGTCTACACCATCTGCACTCATTCTAATGCTACACCCGCAGCTCATAGGAGAATCCATGGACCGCCATCAGCTACTGATGGATTCGTCCACCTCCCCATATGGATAGTCACTTTGTGAAACACTGCTAAAGCAAACAGACGCTATGGAGTTGGCCTGGATCCATGACTCAGTCTGCCTGCCAGGGAGACAAGCGTGGAAGCTCCAGGCCCTGACTTTACCCACAATGCACAGAAACTCATTATCGGAACTCTCCTGCTTCCCTAAGCAAAGCAAACACAATAGACTCTTTCCACTAATTGTTGGGTCTGCTAGCTATAGAGTCTGGCGGGGATGCAGATCCAACATCCTGCTTTTAATGTAAGACACAGAGCCCTAGCTTTGGGAGATCTTCTCACATATGTTATTGGACATCAATGCTCCAGCCTTCAACTACCAGCCTCCCTTGGTATAAAGACAGGCCAGCTGACACCGTGAAGTGGTTGTGGGTGATGGGAGAGGAGACAGCGATGAGCTTTGCCGCGTTCTTTATGCGGATGCCCCTGAGGTGCTTGTGAGGAAACAGCTACAGGTCTTCCTCATCCTTCTCAAAGAGGAGCCAAAATCTTTTCCTTTCTCGGACCTCCGCTCTTTGTACTGAAACTTGGAAAGAAAATGATCACGTATGGGAGCTGTCTTCAGTCTGGTCAAACCTAAGTGCTGCAATTGTAGTGTAGCATCAACTTACTCTCTGGACTTGCACGCACTTTGCACCAAATTGTAGACTCTGCCAACATCTCTTTATGATAAAAGACATCTTGAAGTGCATTCCCACACCAAGACCAAATAAAACTCCCAAGACCCCCGCTAAACTTCCTGTCGACACTGTAACCCCCCAAGCCATACAGTCCCTGAAGAAGGCTGTGGAATATGTGGACTACATGACTAAGTTTGGGAGAAACATTGCCCTTACTCCAAGGACATCAGTGATTTTTTTTTCTCATTGTACGACACAAAGAATGTGGAATTAACTATAGTAATAATCTAATTTTATTACTGGTTATGTTTCTTAATCTTGTTTTGGAGACCCAATGATTGTAGTAGAATTCTGACCACATCAAAAAAGTAGAATACCATAAAGTTATTAGGCTATTTTGAGTAAGCTGGCAACGTTCAAATATATGTTAAAGTTACAGAACTGCAAAAGGCTTTCCAGAATTGTACAAGTCATGCAAATTCCTAACACTGTTTAATGCCTTGGGACCCTTGGGGGTGTCCGCTCATATCGCTACAGACTTGGAATACCAAAGACAGCACAGGATGTGACACGGGATGTTAGTACTAGGTTTACAGGAAGAGAAACAGGAGCTTGCAATACATGACTGTGGTTCAACTGACCCTTCATTAGCTCCACCATACTGGATATTCTTATCAGGCCACAGGACCACTCCGGGAGGAACTGTTCCCCAGAGTATTGACTAGGGAGGCCCAATTTTTTCCCCCGGAAGGAAGTGTGGTGGAGCTAACATGCCTCTGGCTTGTCTTCACTCTGACTCCCACAAAGTACCTTTTAACGTGTGATGTATTGTAGTGACTTACTGCCTCCAGCCGCCACGCATGCACAAAGAAAAACATCTGAGGAAATCTGACAAAAGCATCGAAAAATACAATTTAGCCAGTGATAACTAGGGCTAATGGGTAAAAAAAAACACCAAGCACATGTGTTTTTATGTCGACACTGGTGATTTTCACATGGAAGAAGGAAGTCTGATTCTATCATGACCTGCCAGCTGTGGATAAAATCACATTTTCTCACAGCGGGCCTCCGCTCAAAGCCGGACTGCTTGGCTCTGTTAGCTGTGAGTTGCAGGCTACATGGTGCGTCTGTCTCCACCCTCATCAACGTATTTTATAAAGTACATAATGCTTTCATTCTAAATGTGGGAATAAAATCTCTTGTACCTCAGAACATCTGTGGAAGACATAACTTCAATATTTAAAAGTATGCATTAGATGTATTATTACTAAATAAAAATCGTTTCTGCAGATTGATGGCGCTTCATTTATTTCTACAGTAAACAGAGAGCCCAAGTCGGTGCGGCGTAAGACAGTCAAGCCTGACGCCAGTGCTGAGCCGCCTCGCGTCTGTACACTCCCACTCTTAAGAGACTGCAGCATAAGACGCGTGTCCTCTATTTCTGGGAAGTCTGAGTGTAAACTTATTCCGGCATATGGACAATACTGCAAGTTTGCAATGGATGGATTTGTTCGGTCGTCGGTAAAACGAATACATAAAAAAATAAATTATAAAGGTTCAATGAGTTTAAAAATACTTACTGCTTCCACCTCAGACGTCAGAAGAACGAAAACTGTGAAACACAGTAAAATGCACCTGTAAACAAACAAATAAATGCATTAACGATATATTAATAGACCGCTTATTCTGTATATTTGAATGCAAGTGAATGGTGTACTTGCCATGTGTTTAATGCTTTTCGGCGAGGAACCCGCATTATCCCGTCCACTCGCACTTCAAATTTCATTCTTTGATTCTTTCTTCAATGTTTTCCAAACAGCTAGTGCATCTTGACCTGAGATTTTTTAGACAAAAGTTCTCCTCAGCATATAAATCACTAAATCACTGCACTGTCAAACTGATTCATTGCGGAAAATGCGTTTCAGCTTTTACACCATATAATGAAAAACTCGCTATTTCCGTGCTACTGGAATTACACGAATGTGCGCCAAGAGAACAGTTCAAATACATATATATATATATATAAATATGTTTTATAACATTGTAAGCAGAAAACACTTACAGCGACAGGCGCCTGTTCTCTCGCATCCAGCTGAACTTTACTTCTGGACTGTCAGGCACCCACCTTGTGCATGAAACGGTATCTGTCCCCGGAAAAAAAAGTATCCTGGAGAAATTACAAAATATACCTCCAACGACTACTTAAAAGATGAGGACGAAACTTTGTGCTAAGAAGCAAGAAAAGCAAGTGGTGGTTTCTTAGAGAAAGACGTGAACGGGGGAGGTCATGTCTAACACGAGGGGTGGGGTGCAAAGAAGAACAAGAACTTTCTGTGGGCAGAAAGTCACAACGGTATCAAAGCGAAGCAAAGATGAAGTCAAATGCGCTCCATAAACTTCGATAATACAAAACAGGCAGATTAAATAAGAAGCGACGGACTATTCCCATTAGGAGAGCTATTTTAAAAGACTTTCTTACATTACAATGCTGTCACATATCGTCTTATTTTTCATGGTCTTCACCAACCTACACCGTGCTACAGCCGAGGTGAGTACAAATTTAATTTCAAAGCCTGGGTTTATTATTGAATAATACTGGCCATTTGTGCTTAATTGATTTGCGCTTTTCAGGGTGTCAGTGACTTTGTTACGAGTCACAAAAGCAAGTTAGCAATATCATTGCAACCTGCTTCCGAAAGAGGTGCAAGGTATGACTTTTAACACTGAACAGCCAAAGTCTGATAGCCTTCAAGTGTCACCGTTGAGTTAAAGCGATAATTTCCAGGCAATGTAGCGGCTTTCACATGTGTCCTGTCTACGCCCCACTGTAATTTACACTGGCTTATTATATAGATGATCGGCACAGTGCTGCAAGTATTCCTTTTTATTATATGGAATATTAGGTAAACGTTCTTTAATTTTACTAGAAGGACCGACTAGCCGTATATTCACACGGTAACTGCTGGGAAGAGCGTGATTTTGACTCGCACCAAGGCGACATGGACCTGTGCGACGGCGGCTCGTCAGCAGGCTGAAAAATACGATTTTTTTAAAATGAGTTTTTAATGATTTACTGTGTATCTGCAAATGTTTGCAAACAGCGAATGCCAGGAAAATGTGGTGCTCACAGACATTAAACAATAAGGAAACAGCTTCACGTGCTGTATGGGAACGTGGATGCTGTTTTGCTGTTGTGAGCAGATTACATACTGGCGATGGTTCCAGTATGAATATGCGTAATATGGTTATGTGTATCCAGTGGCTAAGAAACAAACTACACCACAAACAATAATAAAACGTTGGATCCTTTTTCATGCATATAGCAGATTGGTGCTTAAAACAAGGTAGTTTTGCCATTTGTGGCTTTGAATCTTCCTTTAAGACAAATGAACACTAACTTCTCTCTGCAAGGTCTCTGAGCTTCTTCCATGCTCTTCTGTAGATGCACCCATAATCCCCTTTAATGTGTATTATTATATAAGAAATAGGCAGTAGGTATTATAGAACATGTGAGTGCATAACAACAACCGAGTTACTGAAACCTAAACACAACAACAGTAACAATACTGCATATGCACATTCATATATATCTACAAAATCTCTTACGATGATTCTGACATCACGAGCGTTTATGAAGCTTTAGATAATACCAGATGCACGGGGGGGGGGGTTAGGCCCCTAGGCTAAAGCCATTGTTGGGGCCCCACTTACAGCATAAATTGCTGGGGATCCCTACAATGGGGGCCCCTACAACTCTGGGCCCTGGGATACAGCTCGGGTTATCCCCTGCATAAGTCCGGCCTTGACCAGATGGCATTTTAAAAAATATATACATGACAGTACGATAAAAGGCTTTCAACCAAATACATACAGAGAAATGTTCAGCCTGAATGTTGTAACATGTTGTGTGTGTATGTGATCAAAAGGTTTAACAGTTAAAATCCAGATCAATATAAGGGGAGCGAGGGATGTTTTACTGCTCTGTGATTAGGGACTCGCTTTGGCATCAGTGGTTGTGATTTCAGTCCTTAGAGTACTTATCTGAAAATATATGATTTAATGAAATACAACAGTAGTAAGTAAAGAACAGTAGGATAAGAAATTGGTCAAATATGATTTTTTTACATGTTCATTTTCATATATCTGAGTAGCAGTTTTTCAACAGGGGAGGAGTATTTGAATGTATCTTTGGCCTTGTAGTAGGTATGTAGCAGTGTCAGGTATATGACATTGAACAGAGAAGACCTTACAGCACATCTGAAGTCTGGATCCTTTGGGTCGGTGAGAGATCAGTGTTGTGCTCAACAAAGAGAGTTTGTTTATGTTCAAACGGCAGAAGGAACGTATAAACAACGTTTTGTCCGCGCTGGGTTCTTTCAGAGAACTTATGCGGGCTTTGCCGATTCAAAAATGATTGTGTGGTGCCTAGAAACACGCTTCTGCCCTCTGCCATGTATATTTCTGTAAACATCGATGCGTTGTGGTGGCACACGGGGTGTTGGCTCAGTCCAGCCAAGTAATGGAGTCGCACCATTTGGCATGTGAGATAACTGGAATTTTTACTGGGTATTGTCACAGTTCAGCTCCTCACTGATTAGTTTCAGCCTGTCTACATGTAAATGGCACCACTCAACAGGAAGACTTACAGTTACAGAAGAAAACGGGGCAGACTAATTCAGTGTTCTTGAAGAATCACCGGCATGTTAAAAAACATGCAATCACATTATCCCCTGTGCACTCTTGGTGTGAACAGTACTGTGGAATCATGAGAACTTTGGGAACAATGTCATTTCTCCATCCCTGCTGTCTGTGTTTGACAATCTGCAGACAAGAACACTGACCTTATAATTCTATTTTCTGAAACATTTTCCCAATTTTTCAGCACTTATGGGGGCTTGCACCAACCCTGTCCCCCACTGCCTTCCAACATACCCCCTGACCTTGTCTGGAGAGGGAGCTAGTGCTGAAATCCAGTCCAGGTTTTGCTTAGCCAGATGAGGGGATCAGGGTCTGATCAGGTCTCTCCCCAGTAGGAAGTGAAGGGCTTTAGGCCATGTGGTCGGATCAACTTGGAACTATGATGGAACTAAAAAGCAAACTGTAGTTCTATAAAATTCCTGTTTCACTGCCTCAGAACCTGTGAGATAGTCAGTCAGACTAGCTTGTGGTTCAGCTCATGACCCAACCTTACTGGAGCAGGGGCTATATGCCTGGAAAGGGAGAGCCGGGGCCTTCTCTGTCGGATGAACATCACCACCAATCCGCTCCTGCCACACGCAGACAGTTTGTGCCCTTTTTTCTTTTTCTTTCTGGCAGCTTATGACTTGACCTCGTATTATTGCTGAATTCACGTATAATCCAAACAGGGGCTGTTTTGGTGGCTGGGTGGGTAACTGTGTTCTCTCACACTTCCAGGGTTGGGGGTTCAAATCTTACCTCTGCCCTATTATTAATGGCTTGAATTGAAGGCAACTGGACTTCTTTTTCAATTTCTTGAAGGTGTTTCACCTTTCATCCAAAATGCTTCAGGTATTTATCCTCTAGTCGGATTGTCAAATTGACCACTTTCAAGGTGACAGCCCCACTGGAGGATAAATACCTGGAACTCCCCATCAGACTTTTAGAACTGAAAAAGCCTTTCGGATGAGAGGTGAACCGTCTTCAAGAAAATGAAAAAGAAGTCCACTTGCCTTTGCCCTATGTTCCTGCCTCCTCCTCCTGCTGCATGGACTTCCCTTAGCTTTGGCTAGGGCTAGCGTCCCTGTATATTCCCCTAATAAATAGAAATATATACAACAAAAGGCAGGTAAATGTAAGATATATAAAAAGACGATAAATACGTAAAGGAAAATCAGTAATAAAATCTAAAGCTGGATATCTGGGGCCACAAAAAACACCAATAATTAAAAGCCTGTGAGACCTTGTCCTCAGCCAGTGCGATGCTGTGGCAGCTTAGATATTGGTGGGAGCGCTTCTGCCCCTGACCCTTTCATCTCACTCCTTCTTGTGCAGTTATCATGAAGTGTTACATTACAAGGGCTTAAAACCGTCCATCTCTTTTAATATTTTCATTGCTTGGGATTTAGCCTCAACTCATTTGCCCGTTTCTTTGGTCTGTGAGACACATGGGGTCACCATGGTGCAAAGCTGGACTGGATTTACAATTCAGCCTGGGCTTTATCTCTTGCAGGCCCACCACTCATACATACCAACGATAAAATTTGCTGATCCGACTGTGGGGGGGCGGGGACATAAGGTCCCCCACAATGAATTTTTGCCCAGTATGCCAGATGGCCAGTCAAGCCCTGCCATGGAGTATCATTGTGAGCTTAAAACAGGTGGACAGTATGTTTTTTCAGCTGTATAGTTGCACTGTCATGTTGTAAATAAGCTTGTCTACAGGGGGTTAGGCATTAAAAATGACTGGGCAGGACCCGGCTGTAAACCCAACACTCCGGGGGTTTGGGAGAGGCACAGTCTAGCATCGCAGACGTCATACTGGGGTCTGGATTCCGATCTTACCTGGCAGGTACTTGTCCTAAATTTATTGGCTCAGAATTTTTAAAGTATGTCTTTAGCCCTGAAGTGCTCATGTTCCCACTCTTGGCATTTTGTCAGTGGCCACATCATCATCCTGGGGATTTTCACGATCTCCTTATCAGAACGCTACATGAAGAGGCACGGCCACTTGCATGCCTTTGGGACCCTGTGTACTGAAAGTGCTGTTGTTGTTTCTGTAACCCCATTGTGCATTGCTGAATTCCAGCAGGGTGTGGGGGAGGATGTATGTGTGTGTGTGTGTGAGGGGGGGGACCTTGTCTTAGATCCCAGGGGTACGACTGACAGGACGAAACGACTCTGAATAGCTCTTCTCTCCAGTCAAATCGGCAGTACCAGAGTCTGACAAGAACTTATTAATTGCCAATAAGACAAACAGCAGAAATGTCTGGGGATTAAGGACCATGTTCCTGTACAGAAACAGACCAAATGAACGAAAGTTGACGTAAGGTTAATAATGTGCATAGTTCTCCTGCTGTGGCTGCGTGGGAGCTCAGGGTAAGGTCCATAGATCACGCCTTCTTCAGAAGCCCAGAGACGTGAATTCCCACAGTAAAACCATTTTGTCAAACCTGACTGGATAGTCCAGATGCCAGTAGCTGTGGGTGACCTGTTGCATTTAATGTTTACTTAATTACTTGTGTTTTATGGAGCATTTCAATGCGTGTTATTCGGTTGTTTATGTTTACATGCATGATTAACTTGCTCAGATCTTGGAATCAATCTGCAGCTGGTCGGATGCATAAAACTCCACTGGGATGTGGTTTCCATGGTGCTCATCCGGGTGCTGTCTCAGGGGTCATTTGTATGTGATACAAAGGTAGGTGTGTCTATGCAACAGGAAGCTTAATTGCTGTCCAAAGCAGCTCTTCCGTTCTTTGCTTTATCTGTGGTCCTTCGATATCACAGGTTTCACAGAGGAAAACCACATCTGTAGCGGTCTAATGTGGGGAAATCATGTTTCTCAACATTTGGAGAACCTTGGCCTTTAGTATAGGTTTTAAGGTTTTTAGAAATTTTAAAAAGTATTAGTTACACTTTACTTAAAGCACTCATGTATAATGCATTATAGATTCCTTCATAATGTATTATAATGCATTCATAAAGTATTATAAACACAGCTATAACTATTTATAAAAATGGCTTATACTGACCGTACTGTATACTGTATCATTTATTCTCCTGTTATTATGTATAAGATAATGCAGAAGACAATATTTGGCAGATCAGATGACTCTGATAGGAGAAAGAAAAGTCAGCGTGTGGCAGACCGGAGACAAAATGCTATATGTTAGTATTTTTTATTTATTTTACATTTGGCATGTGATGGAGATTATGGCTCCTAAAAAATATTTGGCTCCTAAATATTTTGGGTTTAGGAGTCAATGGCTTGTAAAAGTTTTTATTTATTTATTTATTTATTTTGTCTGGAGCCCTGGTATGTTGTGTTGTGGATATCTATAAGAATTTTCTGGAACTTATAGATTAACCAATAGCACTTCCCCTGTGACGCTGGCAGCCTCATATTGTTAGCGAACCAGCCTTGACTTATTGTCATTAGTGGAATAGTTAGTGAACTTAGTGAAGTGTAACTTATATTACTTGAGAACAGTGCTATCTATACAGGTTATTGGTTATAGTACTTGGATGAGAGTACTGGCTTTGGTGCCATCTGGTGCAGGCTGTACAGTAAGTAGGGGCATGAAGGCTCTGGCAACCCAGCCAATCGCCCCTCAGCAATGATCTCTGTCTCTGCAGTCAAGAGACCCACACTTAGCCCGCTCAAAGTGCTGTGCACATGGGTGTGTGTGTCTCTGCGTTATCTGACCTGGGGTTGAACCTGTACCCTGCTCTCTGATATAGTCTAGGATGAAAGTGTGATGATAGGTGGAACAGACACAAGGAGGGATGGGCTTAACCGCAAAATATCAGCTATCAGCTGCAGGTACAGCTTATAAACATGGATGTAGCTGAGAGAGAGAGATAGCTGATTGCCATCCGGACGTGAGTGTGTTATGAGTGCCTGGTAGCCCGTTATGTCTTGTCCACTTTGCCAGTGCTGTCTGTTGAGGCTAAAGGGGTGTGGTCACGTACTTCAGGTAACAAACTTCTTCCAGTGTTGGCAAGCTGCAGAACATTCCGGAAGCTGAGTTAGCCCAGCCCTTCTTGTCTTTGTGACCATAAAAGTGAAAGAAACACTCTTGCTGCCAGTGCCGCTGAGCGTGAGACAGAGGAAAAGAGGGGGGATATGGCTTTTCTTAATCTGCCCAAGACAAGGGCTTGCATGTCGGCGAGAGCTGGCATTCTTGTAGAGATAACAACTTCGGGCATTCTAGTTTGTTCTCAATACCCCATTTGTTCAAAGAAAAGGGGCAGACTCCCATTCTCTCATTCCATATAGTAATTTCTTTAATTCAAGCAACAAATGCTAACTGCCTCATCAGAGCCAAACATTTGCTTAGTTTTTTGCTGTTTTTTGGCTGTTGTTTTGTGCTCTGCTAACTAGTTGGATTCCAGCATACTTAACAGTTGTCTGTAACCCCCCCCACATTAACTGTTTTCTTTTGATTTCGTGATATGCCCTTTCTTTTAACAGTTTTCTCGTAATTTCCTATAGTTATACACAACTTACATTCTTATAGCCCAAATGGAGGAATTAAAGGAATGCTTAGGGAAATGAAAAGGATTTTGGGAAAGTAATCGAAGTATGTGCAGTATTTGTAGGCATACCTGGTTCTTTTGTTTGCTGATTCATCTATCTATCTATCTATCTATCTATCTATCTATCTATCTATCTGTGTGCTTGTCTATATATGGTTGGATTTCTGTT
>JAAGVU020000001.1:45177044-45237044 GCA_011763525.2 Mormyrus iriodes
ATCAGAGAGGACAGACTGATGTCTGAGCGGTCAAGTAGATGCCTGTTATGCTAACACTATAAATATCCTTTGAGATGCGCACATGTTACCCAGTCATGTTAACACGGTGGATGTTACTCATCGGTGTTTATTCTCTTTCTACAGGGAGACCTAGGAGAGCCTGGTACTCCAGGACCAAAAGGAATACGGGTAATTTCTATACACATGCACGCTTCCTGACATTTCTGATCTGGAATTGCTGAGATTCCCTGAGTATAGAGTAAAATAAAGCTGGGAGTGAATTCATAAGCATGCGTGTATTATTTGATGACACTGATACAACATTTTGTCTGACAGGGTCAGTGATCAATGACAGGTATTTTTTGTCTGATAGGGTCCTCACGGTGTTGCAGGCTTCCCAGGAAACCCAGGTTTTCCAGTAAGTCATGAACCAACAGCCCTGAGTAGGGGAAAACCATGTACATGCCTTGAAATGTTCTGTGAAGCTGGGAGACACTTAATTATCTTCAGTTTCCATCTCCATATAAACTGACTTTGTCAACATATCTTGTTATTTTGACAGTATGGCATATTTTAAATGGAGGATTGTTGTTTAAGATGGGTCTATTTACTTGGAAAATTGTGCTTTTTCTTTGTAGCAAGATACAAATTAATTTAACGTAATAGAACCAGGATGTCATCCTGGGATTTGAACCAGTAACCTTTCAGCAGAGCGCCAGTACTGACAGGATCATTGCACCGATCACTGGGGGACATCCAGCTCTAGCTAACACCTCTATTTTGCTTCATAGGGTATCCCAGGACAGGATGGCCCCCCAGGCCCACCTGGAATTCCAGGGTGCAATGGGACAAAGGTATTCACGGCTGATAAACTGAAGCCTGTTCCTAAAATTCAAGATGGTCTGTTTAGGAAGTCACTCATCTGACCAGCTCCAACTGTGTTGCAGGGAGAGCGAGGCTTGGATGGCATCCCTGGCGTGCCTGGTGCGCAGGGTCCACCTGTACGTGTGTGCTTCCTGTACCTGTTCTACTTCCAGCATGAGCAAGACAGTTACAGCAAAGTTTCATGATCGAACATCACCACCTCCATGATGTCAAATTTAAAATGTTGTTTAAGGATATTACATAGTTACTGTAAATACAGGGATGTCAGAGGGGCATGAATACACTGGCAGAATCAGGGAGCCCAGCATTTGAGGGGGACCCTTCTATACATTAAATTATACATAAAATTGAGTGGGTGCAAGGTGACATTATGTCAGAATGTCGAAGTATGCCCCTGGTTGAATGTAACTAACACTGCAGAAAGAAATCAGAGTGTATTGGAAACAATGATATTCTTTCTTTACATGATGGTTTAATGTTCCAAAACATCTCTTTTTAGGGTAGTACAGGAATTCCAGGCATGAAGGTAAGGGATATCTCAAAACAACTGATTCTGAATTTACTTCAGATATTGATTTCATGAGGCCTGGTTGTCAATTTTACTTATTCATTCTTATTTTTAAGATGCATTTGGTATTAAAAAATCTGTGCTATAGCTGTCTATGTCTTTTGACATATAAAAGCACTTCAAGCAACTTGTCCACTGAGGCCTTGCTTTCCACGATGCATATCATGAACCGGTCGTGTGCCTGCAGGGTGAGCCAGGTGGTTTGTCTTCGGTTTACGTTCCAGAAAAGGGCGAGAAGGGAGTTCCCGGACCCCCAGGTTTGAGAGTATGTATATCAGTACTTCCATTTTATTTTTCAGCATGAATATCTGTAAATTTGTGAATTGGCAAAAGACACATGCTCATTTCTGTTAGGTCTAATACTTCTCCGTTGTATTCCATGGACATAATTCTCAGCAAAATCCCAGAAAGCGGATTCCCCAATTTCTCTGTCCAGTGCTAATTGTGATTTATAAGCAATCCTACATATGATTTATAATGTAATTGGATGTAACATTCATGCAACAACCAAAATTGCGTCCTGCATCTCTTATGCATTAAACATGCATGTAAACATCAGGTGAATGATTTTATGGGGTTTATTCAGGGACCTCCTGGCCAACCAGGAATCCCTGGCCCAATTGGACCACCTGGACCAGAGGGACTCAGAGTAAGTGATAAAAGTGGCCTGTTTACATAATGCCAGTATTTCAGCTGTTTGGTTGAGGTAGCTGTCCCTGCTTGTGGACACAAACACACAAAATACACATCTTTTTTTTTCTTCTAGGGGTACCCAGGTCTACCTGGTCCAACAGGAGAGAAGGTACGTTGGCATTGTAGGCGCAGATGACTGATATTCATCAGGCGGTGACTCAGTACATTCTGCCAGCTTTCTGTCCATGACAACTTAGCATGTGTTCTGTGTGCTTTTCCTGCAGGGGGACAGGGTGTCTTTCTATGGTGAAAAAGGAGAGAAGGTAGGGCAGATGGCTCCTGGAGGTGCTGAAGCTATGATCTGTTCCTGCGTCCCGTCGATACACCTGGGTCCCTCGCTCACTGCACTTCCCATTCTGACAGGGAAGTCCAGGACTCAGAGGTCCTCCAGGTCCACCAGCAGAGTTTCCAGAGACAGAAGGTCCTCCAACCACATATATTAATGGACCCAAGGTATGGAGGCAGTTGAACTGCTGTCATTTGAGGCTTTTTTTGGAAATGGTTGCGCCACGTAACACAGCACTGGTTCTCTACCGCAGGGTGACACTGGTGAGAAGGGAGACAAGGGAGAAAAAGTAAGTAGAAAACTGAAGGAGCTTGACCATCAAGGTCAGACTCGGTCGATTGAACGATCCTGGATGGAAATCTGGATTCTCAATGGATGCAGATGTAAAGCAGCTTTAATGAGGCTTTTCCTGCCACAGGGATTCTGCCTGCCGCACCTGCATGGGATGAAAGGGGAACCAGGTCCGCAAGGGCCCAGGGTAAGTGATGATGGCTGCCTAAAATGTGGAAGCGGAAGCCAATGTGCCGGTATTAGCATTCAGAATGATACTTTCAGTCTGCGGCCTCTTTTATTTCAGGGTAAACCAGGCAAAGATGGAGAGAAAGGAGGGAAAGTAAGTCGCATTTATAACCTCCAGTAAAACACATCAAACCATCATGCCATTTGGTTTGTGCCATGATACAGAACCTGACTGTATTGGTACCCATGTTTCCAACAGGGGGAGACAGGTTATCCTGGTACACCAGGGCGTGACGCACCACCGGTAAAACAGCTGCTTATTGTTCCGTCTGGTGGGGGCGGGAGAGGGGGGTGGATTTTCAAACCTTCTCAAGCTATTTCAACTTCTTTCTGCACCATCGTAGTTGTGAACTACTGCATGAATAGACGCAGCTAAATTTATGCAAATTAATTTGCGCTGTGAAATTTCTGATTTTTCTGTGCTGTATGTTGACAGGTTTTTAAAAGGATTATTGGTAAAACTTTATTTGGTGTAAGAGCCACTAGGATTGTACCTACTTTATAATTGAAGTCCCTACCTATTGATGATTTTAACACTTTGCTGTTTCAGTAGCCTGGACCTTTGTTCAAAGTCAGACTTGTTACTGATGTTATTTACTTGTTTCTAGGGTCAAAAAGGAGAGAAGGGTCTTCCTGGATATGTGAGTTGTCTGAACTTCATCTCATGCTTCTTTTGTTTTCCACTCAGAAGGCCATTAAGTACCTTCTCTTAGGTCCTAAATATAGGAAGCAAGCCAAATGAGGTGTTTATTCTGTCAGGCTAAGTTGCACAGGATGCTGCAAAAGCACTGACCCCATATTTGTCATGTGACTAATGCTTTGTGATCATGTGACTAATTGGGAGTTGGTTTGACAGGGCTATGCTCCTGGTCCTCCTGGGCAACGTGGTCCACCAGGCATGAAAGGAGAAAGAGGTACAGCGCTGCAGTTTTCAGAATGGCACTGGAGTCACGGACACAGTATTAAAGCATTCTGTGCATTTGCGACTCCACAGCACACAACCCATAGTGTATGGCTAGCAAGCTAAATTGAAGTCAGAGAAGTGAAGTACACTTTACCTGGCCAAAAAAAGTTACCGTTTGAATTTATATCAGCAAATACTTAAGAGCCAATGACTGGATCATTATTACAGCTCAGCAATGTTATGCAGCAATAAAGTGAAGTCAACCGAGTACCTGAATCTACTGAATGGCCAGGTTATCCCATCAATGGATTTTTTCTTTCGTAATAGCATGGGCGTATTCCAGGACGATACAGCCAAAATTCATCAGGCTCATATTGCCAAAGAGTGGTTCAGGGAGCGTCATTAATCATTTTCACACATGAATTGGCCACCACAGAGTCTTGATCTTAACCCCAATATAAAGTCTTTGAATTGTGCTGAAGAAGACTTTGTGGTGTGGTCAACTCACCTATCATCAATACAAGCTCTCGACAAGAAATGAATGCAAATCTGGATGAAAAAAAAGTAGAGATTTTGCATAAACATGGGGAAACAATGCATTGACGAATGTGCACCATAATCAAAGATAAAGGCCGTCCAACAAAATATTAAAGTGTTTGACTTGTTTTTGGCCAGGCAGGCAGTGTAAAACAACATGCTATGCTGTTCCAAAACAGCCTCTGTTTCCATTCAAAGACATTTTTGTAATGTCTAGATAATGGTGTGTGGACACCATGTTAAGATGTCCAGTAGTTTAGAAGAGTATGCTATATTTAAGGTACTTAAATAAGGTTCTTACTGGTTTTGATTGTCTAAATTCACAATGTAGAGACTTGTGTAGGATTTTAAGCAACCTGCTCTTATCTTGCAGGTCCCCCTGGTATTCCTGGAGACATTGGTCCACCAGGTGAGTGACCTTCCGTTTTGTGAACTTAATGCATTACTTGCTTGTCAGCCTGTTACCACGGCCTCACTGTAGTGCTGACTATCCTTTCACAGGCAGATACATGTTGGGTCCACCAGGAGAACCTGGGTACCCTGGGGAGATAGGTCAGACGGGGGACAAAGGTGCTGATGGCTTGTCGCTACGAGGACTGACTGGCCATCAGGGGCCTCCAGGACCACCTGGTCCACCTGGGCCTGTAGGTGAGTGTTTTCTGTGGCCAGTATGATGTAGAAAGTCAGTCAAGTAGTTTCTTTGGCATTGAGGTTACCCCGCAAAAAACACATTTTCTCTAATAGCTGTTCCTCAAAATAGTTTTTTTTTACCCAAATTCAATGTAGTATTAAATTATGGATGAAATGCATTTTAACCTTAATTTAAAAATTCAAGTAAAAATCATACCAGTAGAATCTGAGTAAAGTTGAATGTCCCTTGTGTGAAGAATTATTATTTTTTTATTTTTACATGTCTGCACATTGTCCTATAATGCTGTCTTACTCTCGCTGTTTGAGTAGGTGATGTAGATTGTGATATTAAACGAGGACCCCCCGGGCCCCCTGGCCCTCCTGGTCTCCAAGGAGAGATAGGACAGAAAGGTGAGAAAGAAAAACAATCAACATGGGAACATCTCGCTCAAATCCTGTCTGAAGGAGAGACTGGGCTCTATCAGCTGTTGAACATGTGACCTCCAGCCCAGCTTCATCTCAAGTGAGACCTGGTACTTATAACGGGTTTTTTCCTGCTCTCGTAGGGGACCAAGGAGATGTTTGTGTGAATTGCCTGGCCACTGGAATTCCTGGTCCTCCGGGGCCTCAGGGGCCTCCAGGACATCAAGGTAATACCTAGCGCCTGATTTCCCATGACCAAACTGGGCTCTCTATTATGAGTCTATTGGTCCATAGTGGATACTCAGATCACTGTGCGTCTTGTCTTGATGACAGGTTACCCTGGGTCAGCAGGCCTCAAGGGAGAAAGGGGTGAGCCTGGACCCCGTGGTCAACCGGGGAATCCTGTACGTAGGAACATTCTATGCTTTAACTCCCAGCTATCTCCTATCTCACACATATTCTTTCACCCTAAACCTCAGTCATTTGTTTCACCTTCCTCTTTCCTTAGGGTTTTAATGGCCCCCCAGGCCTAATGGGTGCCCCAGGTGCCCAAGGAGCACCAGGTGACTACTTAGTGGCACCAGGACTGAAAGGTGACAAGGGCAACCCAGGCCTTAAAGGCGTCAGAGGATTTCCAGGCGTGAATGGATTTCCAGGGAAGGATGGCTTGCCAGGTTTGCCAGGATCAAAAGGAGAACCGGTGAATACTCACTTCAATGCAATACTGTTAACTACTTCAGCCATCATTTTAGCCCCAAGAATAACTATTCTCACCTTTCCAGGCACCCGTTGGCACGAAAGGAGATCGAGGAAAAGATGGGGACCAGGGTCTGATTGGGTCCCCAGGAGAGAGAGGCCCCCCAGGCCACCCAGGATATGGGTATCCTGGCAAGACTGGAGATAAGGGAAGTCGTGGGGAACCAGGTAGACCTGGAGCTCCAGGGCGGGAAGGTAAGTGTACTGGTTGGTACAGTGCATGCATTGTCATTATAGCAAGTGGTAAAAGTGTTATTTCAACTTCTGTGAGCTAAATGGGCTGAGCTTTTCAAGTGCCAGGTAACTTGTTTTGGTTAGGCCCAAAAGGAGAAGCTGGAAAGGGGGTTAGCCTGCCTGGTCCGCAAGGCGCACCTGGGGCCCCGGGACCGGTAGGAAGACCTGGGATCCCGGGTAAGTGTTGAAGGTGTCTTTCGAATATAAATGGACTGTGAATGATAAGGTGCAACGCATCTGGGTTAGGACTGATTTCTTGCATATAGACATGAGTGTTGGAACTATAAACTGTACACTCACCTGTGCCGCTGACATTCTTGTCTCTAGCAATAAGCAGAATGACAATGACTCTGGAATATTTGTTTTTTTTCTACAGGCAGTCAAGGAGAGCAGGGTACCCCTGGCTTTCCCGGTGTGCAAGGACTGAAAGGTGACACGGGGCTGCCAGGCATTGGCTCACCTGGTCTCCCTGGGCCAAAAGGTAAGAATCTTGAAGATTCACACCCAGTTCATGTGTCATTAACAATATATTGCAGTAAGATAGGGTGTGAGATTGTGTGAAAAACAACAATCTCTGTTCCTGGGATAGGTTCAGGACTCCCGTAACCATGTGTAGGAGTCTCCTGTAACCATGTGTAGGTCAAGTGATATAGAAAATAAATGAATGAATGAATGAATGGATGGATGGATGGATGGATGGCTGGCTGGGTGAATAAATGAATCTCTTTATTCCTTAGGGTATTCGGGGATCCCGGGTGCACCTGGGGTGCCTGGAGAACCAGGTCAACCCGGAAAGGACGGGCCTACTGGGAATTATGGTTTCCCTGGCCAAAAGGTATGTACACAGAAGCTGAAACTTATAATCACTGAGAATAGAAAGGTGTGCATGCTTGAGAAATCAATGCCTAAGCTTCACAGCCTAGAGGTTGTTGCCTGTCCGATATCACTGAACATGTGGGCAATGGTATATCCTGGTTATGGGGATGAGTAATATTGACTGTGTTCCAGGGTGAACCGGGACGGGGCCTTCCTGGGCCTAAGGGCTCCATGGGTCCCCAGGGAACAACTGGGTTTCCAGGTGAGAGGGGCAGTGTGGGGCTTCCTGGCATCCCAGGGCATGAAGGGGCGACTGGCCCTCCTGGACTTCAGGGAATTAAAGGTAGGATGTACTCTCTGGCAGACGTTCATAGCTTTCGTCTTTTTAGTAGAAGATTATATCTGATAAATTCTGCACCATTTGTTTGAGTACATAGTAAAGCATAGACTCTGCATATCTACAAACAAATCATAGCTGCAGTGATGCCTTTGTACATTTTAGCATGATTAAATGGTTATTCGCAGCTGAGAACTACCTCGATTGTGAACCCCTTTTCTACTCAGGTGAGATCGGACCACCTGGGCAGCCTGGAATTGAGGGTCCTCCTGGACATCCGGGACCAGGTGATCCTGGACCTCCAGGACTGCAGGGGCCGCCTGGTGTGCCCGGAATCATTGGTGAGCTCATATGGCTGTAGTATGGTGACTGGGTTTCTAATCTCACAGTTGAGCCTAAGTCCATTTGCCCTCATTCAAATCTATGCTCACAGGACCAGCTGGTGTGAAGGGAGAAAAGGGCTACCCTGGTTTCCCTGGGTTAGACATGCCTGGACCAAGGGGAGAAAAAGGTGGTATCGGTTTCCCTGGATCCCAAGGACAAAAGGGGTCAGTAGGTCAACCAGGCCCTCATGGCAGAGATGGATTCCCTGGGCAACAGGGTGAGCTCACAGGATTTGGAGATACAAGTGCATGCTAAACATTCCCACTGCCTGTGATTCAGATCTCCAGTCCATGCTGTGTTTTGTGTGACAGGGAGTACCCTAGGGTAGGAAGGATATTTTGGTTTGAGTAGCAATTTTCACCTAAACCCTACACTGACACTGTCTATCAACTGGTTAGAATAGAATAGAATAGAAAGATATTTTATTGATTCCCTGAGGGAAATTGGTTTGTCACAGCAGCAGACAATAGTAACAGTAAATAGTACAATAAAAATAAACAATAAAAAGGGGAATTAAAAAAAAGGTATATACAAGATAAATGTCAAAGTTAAATATTAAGAGACTACACATTATTCCAGAACCTATGACTGATGAGAGAGAGAGAGGTAAGGAGCATGTGCTGATTACAGCACGTTGACACACCCACCACACGACAAATCACCTCAGGGATAAGAACCTGAGTGCAGCCATGCGGTGGGTGATTCCTCAGCACCACACTAGTCCAAATGGACCAGTTTGAGTTTTTTCCAGTGGCTGGAATGCCAAGCCTGCCACCAACCCCGAAATTTCCCTGTAAGTTGGAGGACCTCCTTGCAGAGCTGGATGTAGATTAACGTCATACCCAGAATGAAGAAATTGCAGATTAAGGGCCTTTCTCAAGGGCCCAGCGGAGTAGGGTCACTCCTAGCGTTCATTGGATTTGAATTAACAACTTTCAGATTGCTGGGACAGATCCCTAGCCTCAGAGTCACCACTCTGCCTGATGACTAACATATAATTGATAAGTAAGGTTCACAGAAAATATATTCCCGCCTTATTTAGGTAACTCACATCCAAGAAGAGCACATGACACTTAAAGTAATTTAAAGCATCAGCCAGGGGCAATTCTCATATTTGACCCTTGGGGCGGTCTCAGCCTCCTGAAGAAATACGAGAAGCACCCCCCCACCCCACCTCACATGGTACCACAAAATACAATACATACAAAAATATGGGCCAAAAGAAAGGTTCAAAAAAATTTCAGCGGGCCTGAGGCAGGGTTGAAAAGTAGGGCCTAGAACCACCTGTGGCACTGACCACTCCATGTTTATGTGCTCAAAAAATCTATCTGTACAATGTCAAAATATTTATATATAATGCCAATACATATTTGTATGTGATGTCTTTGGTTGCATGCCTTATTCACAGGTCCTAAGGGAGAAAAGGGAGGTATCGGAACGCCAGGAATAGCTGGACATCAGGGTCCTTTTGGCAATCCCGGTGGCCCTGGGCAAAGAGGTTAGGCCCCTAAAGAGCTTAACAGATTTTCTTTACCACTTCAGAGTCAATAACATACGCTCTCCAGTCAAACATAAGACACAAGTTTTAAAGAGGAAAGTGCTGTCTGTAGAACGTTACGATCAGTCTGCTGTCACGGCAGCAGAAAGGCATGATCAGTCTGCTGTCACGGCAACAGAAAGGCATGATCAGTCTGCCTCTGCACCAGGTGACCCTGGTTTGCCTGGGCCGCGGGGTGACTATGGAGAAAGGGGACTTAAAGGAGAAAGAGGAGATCCAGGTCTTCGGGGGCCTCCTGGAAACATGACTGACACAGACATGAGCAGCTTCAAAGGCGACAAGGGCGATGCTGGGGAACAAGGTATGGTTAAAAGACAGACTTTTGACTGGTGCTGTATATGTGTGTGAGGGTCTCAGAAAGGAGAGCAAGGCTGTGCGAGAGAAGAAGCATTCCAACGTGCCAGTACTCCTACTTGTGAAAATGGCAAATACAGAATCATGTATCATTTACAACAGGTGAACGAGGTGGTACGGGACAGAAGGGATATTCTGGAGAGCCAGGGAAACCTGGAATGCCAGGCAGCGATGGAATTCCAGGATCACCTGGTCAGCCAGGTAAATCACCTCTGCATGGTGGAGCTGTGGAATTTCTCTATTCGTACTATAGATTAAGAGATGAGAAAATGTAGCTCATGGCTTTATTTGCAGGTGAGAAGGGTGATCGCGGTGAAATTGGGGAACCAGGAAGAACGGGATATCCTGGACATAAAGGGAACACTGGAGAAATGGGACTGCCAGGTGCGACATCAGCTTGGTGCTCACAGGCTTGCTGGAGGATCATAACGTATCTATGGAGAGCTTAAGGTCTCTTGCGTTCTCCATCCAGGTCTAGATGGACCAAAGGGGAGTAAAGGGGTGACTGGGACCCCGGGGCACCCTGGTTTTCCGGGCTCCTCTGGGGAGAAGGGGGAAAAAGGATATGCTGGCCTACCAGGAATTGGGGTGCCAGGATCTCCAGGACCCAAGGTGGGAGGACCCTTCCTTTAGGACTACAGCACCTACTGGATCACTTCTAGCGTCACTTTGGTTACGTTCACACTACCAAGCTGAAGCGACTCAAATCAAATTTTTTGTCTGAATGTGACTCAGATCTGATTTTTTTCAGAGCTGTGTGGACACACAAATCTGATTTTTTCAAATTAGATATATATCCGGTCCTAGATCGTAATGTGTAATGCGTAATGTGAATGTAGCCTTTGTGTGCAAATCTCATATATGTTTTTGTGAATGGTTTTGTGAATGTGCGAGTAGGGAGTTACAGTATGAAGCTATTATCCCCTGAAGATGCTGTGATTTCTTTTTGGCCCCTCAGGGCGAGAAAGGCCTTGCAGGTTCCACGGGGTTTACGGGGGAGAAAGGCCAGAAAGGCATCATGGGGGAACCCGGAATGCCTGGCAAGGCAGGAGCAAATGGAGACATAGGCTATGATGGTCCCCCAGGTGAGCAGTTTCTCTTAGCCAGAGTACATCACAGGGCCCTGACAGACCTGAAAACATTAAAGAGTGAAAGTCAGTTGTGTCCCTCTCACAGGAACTCCTGGGCAACCAGGCGAGAAGGGAGCCATCGGTCTACCCGGCATACCAGGAGATTCTGGTTTACAAGGTCGGCCAGGTGAGCCATAACAAGTGTGAGGTTCTTTAGGTATGTGGAGGTGCAGAATCAGTCCCCAGGGAACTGTCATGGCTAATACATTATGAAAATCCTTGAATAATTAGCATTAATATGAAAAACCCAGATAACAGATTATAGTCCAGAAGTTTTGGATTTCTGCTATCTTCAGGTGAACCAGGTCTGCAGGGTCCACCTGGGCCACAGGGGGAGAAGGGCCTGCCTGGAGTGGATGGTATTCCAGGGTCCATTGGGGAACGGGGTGATCCAGGTGAGCAAATGAGCCCAGCAGACAAGGAACCAGAGGGTAGAAGCAGTTTCTGAAACCCTGACCCTCATTCTCCGCCCCCCACTCCAGGTTTACCCGGCAGAGGTCTTCCTGGTACACCTGGACAAGCTGGAATCAAAGGTACGCCTAGAGAGACATCTCTTTCAAGAGCATTGGCAAGTCACAGGGTTTTTCAAGTTGTGTCCATGCATAAGGATCTTTGCTACCATTGCCAGTACAGCTGTGAAAAAATTTGGCAACACTTTACTTCAAGCAGTCATCATAATGCATTATAGATACCTTCATAATGCATTATAATGGTCAGTATAAGAATAAAGGATACTTTGCACTGCATTATGAAGGTATTTATAGTGCATTATAGATGAGAGCTTCATAGAGCATTCATAATGCATAATAAATATGGCTATAATGTGTTACGTCTTTTTATTAATAGTTACAGCCATGTTTATAATACTTTATAAATGCATTAAAAGGCATGATGAAGGTATATATAATGCATTACACATTAATTCTTTAAGAAAGTGTCCCCAAAAATATGAAACCCTTTGGAATAATCCATATTTCTATGTGAATGGCCCTTAAAATGTAATGTACTCTTTATTTGAGTCTTATTATACTAAACAACACAACACCACGACATTTGAAATTGCAAAACCATTATCAAACAAATGGTTTAAATTTGGCTATTGGTGGAAAAAAGTATGTGAACCTCTGGCATAATAACCTCTTGAAAATTAAAATGTGCAATTAAAGTTTGGTGTATCAGAGAAGTTGGATGTATGTCTAAAATTCTATGTAATGGGGCCAAGGGTAAACAAAAAAAAAAAGCAAAATGCAACAATGTAACAGTTTCTATCAATGAGTCCGTGTTCTTATCCACCTTTCTTGTGTACATATACCATCTAATGCTGACCCAAGCTGCCTATCTGCAGGTGATAAAGGCAGCGATGGTCTCCCAGGCATCCCAGGAATTCCTGGTGTCCCTGGGACTAAAGGAGACAAGGGCCAGGTGGGACAACAAGGCCTGAAGGGCCAGCCAGGACACCAGGGTTTGCCAGGACCATCCATGGAAGGGCCCAAGGGGGACAGGGGAGCCTCTGGAGGTCCGGGGTGGCCAGGTAGGCCCATCAGTTATCAATCTCTAGATACAAAAGAAACACACATAGCACTTTAGAACCATTATTGTAGTGAACAGACTTGGAGTACCCAGGTGCAGAGACGAGCAGGGTTTAATCGAAAAACTCATGTCGAAGTCAAAGACTAGCAGGGTCATCACCAGGTCACCAAAGATGCAATCAGAGCCAAACAGAAAATTCAGATACAAAAATTTAGCTTCTGGCAAGCGGTCGCCAACGAAGTGGCAATCGGTGAAGCAAACACGTCCAGGAAGGGGCACAGGCAAGAACTGGTAAATTGGGAATTCGAAAGCAGTACTTTGCATCAGGCTGCGGAAGTACAACGTTTAAATCAGATATCAAATTACAGGAAATGCAAGACAGGTGTTTGTATTCTGGTGATGCTGATCGTTGGAGATGTGGTGGTTCGGGCAAAGGTGGGCATGTCTGAGGCTGATTTGATGCGGGCGTGGCAATTATTTAATTAGCTGATTAGTTGATCAATTCTCCATTATCAGACACAAAGTATTTTTAAATGAGAGTAAGGTCATTAGATACTAATTCCTTCTTCTAGCTGCTGTTAGTAATTTTTCAAGTTGAGCGATTTCTCAGACAAAGATATTTTACTGTGATGAATAATGGCATGAGGAGTGCTTGTCAAGAAATTCAATTTAGACTAGTATACTTCTCCTGACTGCACAGAGAAAACATTGAAGCATCTTGATTTTAACCTGCTATTTTTGAAGGTGATATTGGAGCCCCTGGTCCAGCTGGAGTTCCTGGAAATATCGGGGCTAAAGGAGAAAAAGGAGATGAGGGCTTCCCAGGGATTCCGGGCTCCAAAGGATTCAAGGGTGATACAGGACCTCCTGGCAGTCCTGTAAGTTGTGTGCCCTTGTCTGTCACTCACATACACTCAACCAGTAGGTTGATCTATTTCTCTATCAATAGTATTAGTAGTATTGTGAAACCCCTCCCCCATTATTGCTGTTATACATTGCACCATGGTCCTGGGGGAACGCTACTTCATGGCACTGTGTACCTGTATACAGATGGTACAACAATAAAGCTAACTTGACTTGGCTTATCTTGACTTGACTTTATACCCTGCAAAATTTCCACTTTGAATATCACTGCAAGTAGAACATGCTGTCTATGAGGTGTGAATGTGTCACAGGGAATCTATGGCCTGCCTGGCATCAATGGACAGAAGGGGGAGAAGGGGTTACAGGGATCACCTGGATTCCCAGGTATGAGAGCACAGTGAAGCGTAGCGTGGAGTGTCAGTGACCTCATACACATAGGCCGCATTTTCTGTTTTACATGAACTGCTTATGTTGTCCAGGACTGAAAGGGGAGAAGGGCTTCTTGGGAACCAAAGGAGAAACAGGAGGCAGGGGTTACCCTGGAGCTAAAGGTAGGTGTATCAGTTCTCCTAGTACACGCAAGTTATCCACTGACCTACAAGACGGGTCAAATCCCCATGCTTGTGGACTTTAGAAAATGTCTTGTTTCTAGGTAATGAGGGTCCACCAGGGCCACCTGGACCCCATACCTCTATCAAAGGGGACATCGGCCCCCCAGGTCCTCCAGGGCCACAGGGGCCTCAAGGGTTCCAGGGACATTCTGGGATAAAGGGATACCAAGGTAGATTCACACATCTTTGTACTGCCGATTAATGCTATGAGAACTACTTCAATTACTCTGAATTAAAAGGTAAATTGATGACTCCCCAACTGCTACGCAGACATTATTAAGCTATTTTTTTACACTAATCACCCCCAGGCATGACAGGACAGATAGGTAGCAAAGGAGAAGAAGGCCAACCAGGATATGATGGCAGACCTGGGGTCAAGGGTGAGCCAGGTCTCATTGGGCCTTCAGGTAAATGAGTCTTCATGGTGAATCTTTTTGAGTAGATGGTTCCATGTTTGATCCATAATAACCCTTCAATGTCACACTGTAGGTCCCCGAGGTTTCCCAGGCCCTCCAGGACCAGAGGGCGTGCCAGGGCCGGCTGGGCTTCCAGGCCCTGCTTCCAAGGACCATGGGTTCTTGGTGACACGGCACAGTCAAATGGTGGAAGTACCCCAGTGTCCACATGGCACCAGACTCATGTATGATGGGTACTCTCTCCTGTATATCCAGGGCAATGAACGTTCCCATGGACAGGACCTGGGTAAGAGAACTGGGGGAGATCTGGTGTCATACGGTAAGAGATACGCGGAGACTTCCTCTGCTCTGAGATGTGCTCCTTGTCACCTCCTACAGGAACAGCTGGGAGCTGCCTGAGGAAGTTTAGCCCTATGCCTTTCCTCTTCTGCAACATCAACAATGTCTGCAACTTTGCGTCGAGGAATGACTACTCCTACTGGCTGACGTCACCTGAGCCAATGCCCATGAGTATGGCTCCTATTACTGGGGAGAGCATCAAGCCATTCATCAGCAGGTCAGTATGTATAATGTGCTTGAAGATCACTATTTACGTTGCTATGTGTGATTTGCACATAACTGGGTCTCCGAACAGGTGTGCTGTCTGTGAGGCCCCTGCCATGGTGATCGCAGTGCACAGCCAGTCTGTCCGTATCCCACCATGCCCTGCAGGCTGGGACTCCCTCTGGATTGGCTACTCCTTTGTCATGGTAACAGTGCTGTGAATCTGGCCATCGTTAGTCTGATAACCTGCCATTTTCTAGCTAATGGACATAACATGCAGGGCTGCATGTAAATGCTCACCAAATCTCAGCATGTTGAGTTTATAATGAACCATTAAAATGAAAACATTTTTGTGCTCCATGTAGCATACAAGTGCAGGAGCTGAGGGGTCTGGCCAGGCCTTAGCCTCTCCCGGATCCTGCCTCGAAGAGTTCCGTAGCGCACCTTTCATCGAGTGCCATGGCCGTGGCACCTGCAACTACTATGCTAACTCCTATAGCTTCTGGCTAGCCACCATTGAAGACAACGAGATGTTTAGGTAAGCCTCATCACACTTCATCCCGCATGCTCCCGGGGTGCAGGAGTGAGTCCATCCTGAGGGAAATAATCCTGTTTTGTCCCAGGAAACCCGTGCCCACAACACTGAAAGCAGGAAGCCTACGGACCCACGTCAGCAGATGTCAGGTCTGCATGAAGAAGACATAATGCAGTTGTTGCTTTGACTGAGGTTTTTTTTTAACAAACAATGGTGCTACTTGATGAAGTGAAGGATAGGTTTATTTCGGGAATAGACGCTGCCCCCCCCAAGTTACATGCCAAAAATATAGTGCAGCGAACAGAATACCAAGTTGCCAGTCCTCCTGGTGCCTAGCTCACCAAGGATGACTGAGACACCCCACCGAAATGTTTCTTCATTCAATGGCACTTTGTTTATTACTGCACTGATAATATCCCATGTAAACAGGTGTCCATTTATGGTTGTGTGTGCGTCAGGTGCTATCCAATATCTGATTATCCTGTCAATGCATTTTTGTGCTTCTGTTGGTCCATCACCACATTTCTTTCCTTTATACAGATATCTAACTCCAATAAGTTTTAGACCTTTTATTTAAAGATGTACTAATGTTAAGAAAGGGGTTGGTACAGGATACACTTTGTTGTAAATATATTGATGAAATACAGCAAATACAATTCAGATGACCATATCAATTTATAACACTTTTTTTTTTATTTATGAGGGATTAAATATGTAAAATTTATATAATAAGCCAAAGAATAAATAAGGAATATGGCTAATATAAGTGACTTATCCCACTCTTAGGTATAACACAATTTAGGCACAGAATTTATAACATAAAGGATTATATATAGCACAGGAAGTGAGATCATGACCTTCCTATGTTTGTCTACTCCGCAAACCGGCCACCCCATCCCAATAAGCATTTTTCTTACTAAGAGGCATCACTTGCAGATACAGCAAGTCAAGCATCTGATATTTTCCGGTTTGCGTGTGGAAATTGTCGGAGGACCTAACTCATCAACAAATACACTTTTTCCGAGCACTGAATCCCTCTGTTTGCTTCCCATAGGCTGTATGGTTTTGTAGGTTGAATGCACATACGCTTAATAAACCACACAAACAAACACACATTATTCCTGCACTGAAGTACTTGATTATTAAATTCCATGTCCTTAGGTTTTCCTCGGTGTATAAATGCTATGTTATGTGGCTATTCTCAGTTTGGCAGTTGTTAGCTAGATAGTTTATTGATTAATTTCTGAAATTTTAACCAGAGTAGTTGGTGTGAACAAAGGATGCTGATACACGTAAGGGGGGGAGCAAGTATTCACCTATTTACAGTGTCCCAGAGGTCCTTCCATATTTTAAAACAATCACAGCTCTGGGGAGACTCTGCCTACTGCTAAAGGTGCATGCAGCGTCCATTATAGTGACAGAAACAACAGGTGGCTGTGCTGTTTTCGGATTTCAGTGAACTGACCTTAGGCACGGTGTTTTTCCTCTAGATGTCCTCTTACAGATTTAGCACCATCTCTGACACATGAACATGGCCGATCATTTAAGTGAATTTTTAAATGGGGGAGAACTAGCTTAATTGTCAGGTCTTTTACTCATATTAACAACATGTAAAGCTGGAGTGCCAGCTTATATTTCCACCTCCAAAATCTGTATTGTATAAATCATACAATAAAATAATTTTTATAAAATTACTCTTATGTTGTTTATTTGTGCCCTGTGAGAGTAAGGCTAGATTTCAGTCATGCTGCACTGCAATCAGCATGATTGCACAGTACTGCCACAAGAGGGCACACCAATCACATTATAGCAGCTCAGTTCACAGGTTCTCAGAATTCCTATAGACCTCGTCAGCTCCCCACTGAGAGAAAAATCAGGTACAGCCCTGGTACAGTTTTGTTCCCCAAGGTACAAACAACATTAATGTTCACCCAATGGTACAAAAATGTTCCTCAGAGTCCACTTGTCTATCTTAGAAGATACATTTACCTATAGCTAGGGTACAATTGACAGACCCTTGAGGGTACAGCCCCAGATACAAATTGGTACTTTTTTTTCTAATAACGCACAGAAGCAGCTATAGCTTTGTTTAGACTTATTAGCTATTAACTATACTAAATACATCAAACCTATAGTGAAGAACAATATGTACAGGAACAAAACAGAAACAAACATCGACCCATACATTTGCTCCATACATTTGCTCCATACATTTGCCAAGCAATGGGGTATAGATAATACGATAAACAATACAACGGCATATGATAAACTTTATTGATCCCAGGGAAATGATTTTGGAAGCAAGCTTGACTGCATTGGCTGGGTCATTTGCTTGGAAGACAGATATGCTAGCCACTGTAGCACCAACGCTTTGGGCATTCATAGGAAGGGAAGGTTTTAGCTTAGCTTAGATTAGCCGTGTTGCGTTCCTCATGAGGCCACAGAACTATAACAACCCCAAGCGTGATGTACCCCTCCAGGATGAAAGAAAACAGCCTGTCACTAGGGGTGTTTCTCAATATGCCTACTTGACCGTACTTGTGTCCTCGCGTACCCGTTTTACGTCGTCTTCCATTGCCGAAGACCAGTTCCAATACTAAGAACAGAACTACGGAGAGCGATAAAAATCCCCAGATGTCATTTGTATACCAAGGATACATCAGTTGCATCCTCACCAAACGAGGAAAATCATGATTCGCTGTTCCCCGAGTTTGTTCTTGGGAGGCAAGTTAGCAAGGCTGGTCTTGCCAAGACCACAAGTATGATCAGTGCGTTCTTGGTATTGAGGAACACGTCTAGGTCAGGCCGACATCCCTGGATCTGGGTGAAGCAACAATGAAATGGATGCAAAGTGTGCAGCAAGTGAATGTAAGCATGCGTTACCCTGTGGGCCCACCCCCATGCCCAGGAACTTCCTCCTGAGCTCATGGCCACCTGCCTGCAGTTAGAGTACAGCTAGACTACCCCATGCCACATACCCTGTGCCAGGCCTGATGTTCTGGGGAGGAGAGGCAAAACGAGCACATACCCCTCCACTGCCCTGTAATCACTATCTAATTAATGACGATATAAAGCAGGGCTTTTGGTGGCAGAGATGAGATTATGGGAGAATAGTGAGGGTCCTAAAAGGTGGTGAAGGCTCACAGGAGTAACTGCATTCGGTCCTTCCTTTTTGTCTCTCGGATTTTCCATGTTTGTTGCTCTTGTGTTAGCGCTGACATTTTGGCTTAGGTGCTATAACCTCGCTGGCCTCATCACGGTAATAATTTCCATAGCAAACACTGAGGGCAGTAGAGTGTTGCAGCTATTAAGCTGAATCTTCTATATTCCACAAACAGCATTTCTCAGGCTGAACCACCATCTTTTATCTCCCAAATACTTTATCACAACATTTGGGAACTGATACTCAAAGAGACTGGTTTATGTTGGAGTGACATTCCATTGCCTCTGGCTTTCGTGTATGTCACATGTGACAGGTCATTGCTGCCTGTTTCCTAAAGAGACGCCTATATCATTGGTATCTGTGTTGAACTCTAATTTGATCACCCTGCCTATGCACTGAATGTTTCTGTTATTTCACCCATAAGTAAACTATGCAGCTAATTTGCTCAACAACTGAGCAGAACTCACACATTCAATCATGCCTATATAGTGTGTGGTCCCATATGTTCCCCAAAATTTAGGTAAAGGGTCCTTGGGGGGGTCAAAGTGTCCTGTACATACCTGCCAACATTTCTGATTTCCTTGGATTTCTCCTAATTTTCCAAATATGTTGTCCTTTTGATTAAACTCCTGGTAAACTCCAGATCATGAGAAACAATGCCCACCCCTGCCCCCCTACTTTCCTCATCAGGGAACACCCCCCCACCATGGCAGAATCTCCCTATTATTCACAACATTATGTTAGCAGGTATGTGTATCCTGTAGTAAACCAGGCATTGTAAGTCAGCTGCTGAGAAATCAATTGGGACTGATGTTTACTGAGAATATTCAGCCAATCACGGCTCTGTCCAGTGCATTAATAAGCTCCGCCTGTTTCCTGGCAGTTAAGAGCCTCCCTTGTTTACAAACAGTGCTGGAAAACCATTTTGAAGGTCACTGAACTCCCTGGTCATATGACTGATGATCGAGTTCCCACTTAAATTGTCCAATCAGGACATTCCAAAATACTGTCAAAAAAAGCTTTTCTCCTTATGTGTCTGGTTGAGGGAATAACGTAGGAAGTAGCTTGACATAGAGCCAAAGGGGGTTTAGGAACTGACACGTCTGTATGTCTGTGGTTTGGGTGAGTTGTGACTGTGTCTGTTGTGTTATTGTGTGAGTTTAGAAATTGACTTGTTTGTGTCAGTGACATTTGCTGTGATTATAGGAAACTTCAGGAATTGTGTCAGGCAAATAAAAGAGAATAAATTATGGTGGATATAGTTCCAAACTTGGTTCATCTTATGGCTAAATTGACTGTTTATAACAGGTCAGGTAAACATGAGTCACACAGTGATTTTAAGCTTGCTGTTAGTTATGTTAGGCTGTAACCTCTAGGTTTTAACAGTATTATTTAAACAGCATTTGAGGTAAAACCTTAAATTGTGAAAGATCTTCTTTAAGCCTGCTCATATCTCTAGGTTTTCAGATGCCTTGCCAGGATGAAAATCTGCAGTTGTCTTCTGCGCACAAAGCAGTAAATATGCAAATTTTAAATGAAGAAGACATTAGGTGCGAGAGGTTATTCTCAAGGGTGCCATGCAGAGAGACTCAGATGTAAAAGGCTGTACAAAGTAATTGACGATACATCTGTCGGCCATACATCTCAGAAGTCAGATGGATGTAGCTATATTCTGAAGTGACCCCTTTAGAGAGGGGATATGTAAATGTCCACTAGGGACCAGATGCTGAGCACTATATGATAGGAAGTGTGATGCCTGACACCTCCACTGTCCCAGGCCTTGAGGGACATTGGCAAAAGGCCAACAGAAATAACTCAGCTATAGCATGATAACCCCTGACCCTCAGTGCAGGAGTGCTGAGTGGGGGTGGGGTGTCAGATGCGAGAGTGTCAAGCACACTGGAACAGAGCTCGAAGAAATGCAGCCGGGAAATACTGGCTGCTCCTGATCGTGGGGAAGGCAGAATGGGATGTAGATGAAAGTGGACTACAGCTAGGGGGTAGGGGGCATAATGGTTAGACTTTAAGAGCTGTAAAAGTGCCCGGCAAATAAAAAAAGGGAGGCAGAGACAAGAGTCACATCAGAGGATGGAAGTAGTGTCCCCCCAACTGGAAAATTACGCCTGTGAGCCAAATGCACAGCAATTGGTGTGATGGCTCCCTATAGCATACGGACTGAGCCCAGTCACTGCAGATGAGTTGGTCAGTACTTTTTATTGCTTGGCGATTTGTGTGTAGGGGCAGTGAGCCTCTTACTCAAGCCAGTCCAGTATTATATCCCACCTGGTCTCCAGACAGTAAGATGTGGTCACTGTGAATCTAGGTTCCCCAGGATGTCCACCTCAGGCTCCCCCACAACAGCCATCCTGCTTATTTACTGTCAGGTTCCAGCTGCCCACCATGACCTGTCAATGTGCTGAAGTACAGGATAATTCAAACAGATTGGTCAGTACCTCAACATGATTGACTTTGTGCCAAAGGCAGAACACTAAATTAATCCATGTTGATGTAGTCAGACATATATTATCCTTACACATATGCACAGTGGTGAGCCATTATGGTGAAATGCATTTGGTCCACATGTATTAGTGAGGTTACAGTTAGTATTTATTTGCTTGACCTGTACTATGGCTCCCAGTCAGCTGTGGAAGGTTTAGGTGTGAGTTTAGCAAGGTTACTAATTTTTGGGATGAATCAATTTATTAGTGAAATGAATCAATTATTTACTGCAAGATATACACCGATCAGCATAACATTAAAACCACCTGCCTGATATTATGTGGGTCCCCCTCGTGCAGTCAAAACAGCTCTGACCCATCAAGGTATGGACTCCTCAAGACCTCTGAAGGTGTTCGGTGATATCTGTTACCAAGACATTAGCAGCAGACCCTTTAAATCGTGTAAGCTGTGAAGTGAGGCCTCCGTGGATCGGACTTGTTTGTCCAGCACATCTCACACATGCTTGATCGGACTGAAATCTGGGAAATTTGGAGAAGTAACCAATTCTTGCTCCTCAAACCATTCCTGAACAATTTTTGCAGCGTGGCAGGATGCATTATCCTGCTGAAAGATGCCACTGCCATCGGGGAACACCATCACCATGAAGGGGTGCACTTGGTCTGCAACAGTGTTTAGGTAGGTGGTCATGTCAAAGTAACTCACATGAATGCCAGGACCCAAGGTTTCCTAGCAGAACATCGCACAGAGCATCACACTGCCCTTGCCGGCTTGCCTTCTTCTCATACTGCATCCTGGTGCCGTCTCTTCCTCAGTTAAATGACACACACGCACCTGGCCATCCATATGATGTAACAGAAAACGTGACTCATAAGATCACTCCACCTTCTTCCATTTCTCCATGGTCCAGTTCTGATGCTCACATGCCCATAGGCTCTTTTGGTGGTGGACAGGGGTCAGCATGGGCACCCTGACTGGTCTGTGGTTACGCAGCCGCATGCGCAGCAAGCTGCAATACATTGTGTGTTCTGACACCTTTCTATCACAGTCAGCATTAACTTTTTCATTGATCTGTGCTACAATAGCTCTCCTGTGGGATCCTGCAGGAAAAGCTGGAATCCCAACATTGTGGTTATTGTTGACACCCTCTGCAAATTATGACGCAACCCATATGTGCTGCCAGTTAACAAACTCTACGGGCTATATAAACAAGCTGGCTGCAGAGCTAAGTGTTACACCTTGTTGTTCTCCAGTGGCAAGCCTCAAGCCTTATTCAGGTGAAATTCCTTGCCAGTAACTTTCAAAGTATTCTACTATTACCCTTTGATTCCAGTGAACCTTTCATGGTTCCTCTTCCTGAGCCTTTCAACTCTTGCTTTGTTCTGGTAAATCTCTTCTTGTTCGTTGCCAAGGTACAAATCACAGACAGATCCTTCAGTGTTGCTGGGTTTTGCATCCTGTCTCCTGGTTAACCCTTCCTGGTTCCCTCATCTCTGCACCAGTCTTGCGTGTCTCATCTGTGTCTACACAACACTCTTTGACTGGCTCATGATTGTTGTCCAGCCACCTGAGAAGGATGGTTGCTATAGGCAGAAATTTTTCAGAGTATGTACAGAGTATGTGTAATACATGACTGAGCCCCAGTTGTTACACAGCTTAGAGAGCCTAGAGCCTCCCCTGCTGGAAGATGTCAGACTCTTGTGTGACACTCCCCTATCACCCAGTTCCAATTTTGACTCCCACATGGTGAGGTCAGACTGTTGTGACAGGCAATGCAGGATTAAGCACCAGGCTAGTGGGACCAGTGCCCTGGGGCCTCAGGCCGCTCGCATTGCGTGGCCTAAGACTTCAGAAGAAAGTTGAACTCAAGCACCCTCACTGCGCACAGCAGATGTTGACAACTATGCCCCTGGGTGGTTATAGTGTGAGCTCACCACTAGGGCCTCCCAGACTGTACGGTACGTACAATGTGAGGGCCCCCACATCCCAGGGGGGGTGCTGAAGACAAGTGCCGGGGCCTCCTGGAACCTAAATCTGACCCTGGTGACAGGTATCACAATTATTTTTTTTCCTATTGCAATTCTAATGCCTAAAAACATTTTGAAAATATTCCACAGAAGAAATGTGCTGTTCTTATCTTACTCTATTCTACTATGTTCTACTGTGCTTCAGCTGTGGCTACACAACCCCTGTTTTTCTGGACTTTGACGGATTTGCCATCCAGGAGCACCACATGCCTGTTCACTTGTTGTGGGCTCACACTGTATGCAACCAGCACAGAGAGAAGGAAATATTCCTGTAAGTGCCCTGTGAGACACAGCCATTGTAACTGTACCATTCACTGTCTGACAGACTCTGTCCCTACTTTGTGGGTGGAAGGACACACAGAACAGAATTAGTACATTTTCACTACTGAGGATATGAATATATATTGAGATGTAACAATACTTACTTCATTTGTGGCTCTAATGCATATCTTTACCTTGCTATAAGCTGATAAGGATCATGATATTTGGGACTTATCATTCAGACAATGACATCTCTTACAATTCACATGAGAGAGAGTGAGAGAGAAAGAGAGAGAGATTAATGAAGATGATTGTTTTGCAGCTCTCTTTTTTCCTAAGTATCTCAACTTTGTGCTTGGCAGAACGCCCCAGAGACAACTTACACTTCCTGATCTTGAAATCCTGTTCCTCTAAAGGGGTCATATATCCGTATATATGCAAAGGCAGCAAGAAGCCTATGCTTCTCAACTTCTTCCACTGAAGCAGGATTCTCTCTGGGCAAGGAGGGCGGTGCTCTTATACCCGGAATTGATTGCACATTATTACTGTGAACAGGTATCCCTTCCAGTTCATCCTGACCACAAACACGCCAATCTGCACTCCAAAGATTGATACAAAGCTCAATCTCCGCAGTATATACGATGCAGACTGGATCCAAGAGGGTGACGAATGGAACGTAGTCCGCTGGAATTACTATTGCGCGCTATGACTATCTAAACATGCCCATTGGGTGTGCAATTGCCCCCCTGTATTTCAGGTCCTGGTTAATTATTTGAGACATCCTCCATGGCTTGTTATACTATATCTGGGTGACACCCTAGTATGTTCCCCCAGCAAGGCAACACATATAGGTCATATTAATGAGGTAGTCATGTGATGGTTTTATAGGTCATTATAGGTCATTATAGGTCATATTAATGAGGTAGGCATGTGATGACTTTAACGGAATAAATGTATAACTAGAAAGTTCCATGTCCTGTCAGTTTCGTTTCTCAGGTATTTCATGTCCCTCGTTGGATTACAGACAGGCTCAGTCCTTCAGGCTATTGTGGCGTGAATACAGTCAACCTCTGTCAAGGCAACACAGCTTTTACTTAGCCACTGGCAATTAATTTATTTTTATAAGAAAGGAAGCTCTGACTGAAGGTGACCAATTACCCGCTGATCAGAAAAGCCTTGGTATACATCCACAATGGTGGAATCCTGGTTCAGAAGAAGGTTTGTGTAGTCATGGGCATCTAGTTGGCAAACTCCATGACCTATGACCCAACTGGAACAATCTGCTGGTTATCTACACAGCCTTGTTGCAGAGCTTGGCTCTCATTCTTGTTAATCTCTCACGTTAGTCTGACGCTTTAGTCTGGTCAAATTCCCAAACGGTCAGTTTTTTTTTTGGTCTCTCTGCTCAATCCTAGACTTTGTCCCATGGCATTTCCCATTGGGCCTGGTGAACATTTCATGGATCTTGATCCCCGGCTTCTTGACCGTTGTCTTTCCCAGCTTTCTGTCTCCAATTGTTGTTTACGTTGTATCGTCAAATTTAAATCATACCAGTGTTTCCTGATGTCCAAGTCTCACTGACCTGTGCTTCACCCTTCATGAATCATCACCGGTTAGTTCCACACATGGGTCCTTACTCATGTTAATCCAACAATAAACGAATTATGCCAGTGGTCTCAAAAAAAACAAAAAAAAAAAACAAATTAACTCATGTACCTGCATGGTTTCGGCAGGATTGTTGCCATAAATACATTGTCTGATGTACATATATAACTGATAAATAGTACTACATCTTGATCCTGCGTATATGGTAATGAGGAAATATTGTAGCTTAATAGTGTGTGGACAATGGTATATGTTTGTTGATTCTTATAAAAAATATGAGTAGTATTAACAAGCATTATGGAAATTACTTATAGATATATCATATTGAACAAAGAATACTCCGTACTACTTATAACAGTAAAATAGTTACAGCTGTGAGATCACATGCCTTAATTACACCAGAGAGTGTGAGAAAGTGGATGCACGTGACCTGAAGCTGCCAGCAGTTTATGAATTGGAGCAACATCAGAAATATAAATCTCCTTATTGAGTCTGATTTTAATGAGGCTTTTAAAACCTGGTGCTATTGCAGTGCAAGACCTTTGTGAAGAAAGCAATAATAAACAAGAAGAGTATTTTTTTACAGCTTTTTACAGATGTTTACTTTGTCGTGAATCAATCTATTTGCACAACCCCACATGAAGAGAAAGATACCAAACAAAACAGACATAAATATAGACGTGCGTGATGTCCTGGCACTGGAAAATAGAGACGGCTTATGTTATACTGTTGACCATATTTAAGGACAAGGTCCAACTCTGACCTTGGAATCCCCATATAGTCTGTAACTGAATCCCTATCAGATGGCCGAAAAAGGAAGAAGACCCCATGAAAACAAGTCTAACTGACTAATAACTTGAAGATAAGGATATAAATGATTCATTGGCTGCTGTTCTGCTGTTTCACATGTTCTAACCATAAGGTGTTGCATGTTCTTTCCGTGCCATATTGCGAGTTTTTGATCAGCTGTAAATTCCAACCACGCTGTATCACACATCCAGATTGTACCATGTAACATGCTCCAGCCATGCAGCTTCACAAGTGCCAGTCATGCACTGTCCAGTCATATCTTTCCATCCTGTCGCATTACATGTTCTAACCATACCATGTCACATGTTCTTTCTGTGCCACATCATGTGTTGAAATCACAGGGGTTCTCGCCATGACATCTCACATGTTCTAATCCTACCATGTCACATGTTCTGTGCCATATCATGTTTAACCCTACTATATTACGTTAAATTTACTGTTACATACCTGAAGCCCTGTCCTGTATTTTGTGACCATTTTGGTTTTGCCCCTTTCAGTGATGTCGAAAAGTCTTCTGCTGAAAAACTGGTAGAACATTGGAACTCTGAAGACACACGTACAGTCTGCTGCACATGTTCTGGAAACAAGACGGTTATAAAGACTATAAGGTTGTGAATTTTGACTGTGGAATGGTCAAAACTGGCAAACATTGAGGGGAGCCAAAGGTTTTGTGAACTAGCTAATCTCTTAATGGGTATTGTGCTTCTTAAAGAACCCCAGGATAAGCTAAGAAGTGGTGTGGGAGATTGCCCTACAATGTTCTTCTAGGTATAAATGTTCTTATTCGTGCTCGGAAATGCTACCCAATTAAAAAACAATACACAAGGCAACACTAAAACTGAGCCTTTGCGGTTAGGGCTAAAACAGTATACAAACCAGTTACTATAGTTAACAGTTAGATTGCATTGTTAGAGGTATCTATGTCATTGTAGCTGTATCACTTAGAAATGACTTGGCAAGCTTGCACAGTAAATATTATTGCAACAGCAATTCCTCCTTTACAGGCACTTCGGACAAATGCGTGCTGTTCCACAGCCTTGAGACAGTAACAGAACCACTATCCAGGGTCAGGGTCATGTGACAGTGAAGGATCGACGCAGGACGTAACGGCATGTCTCGGATTATATATGTCGGCTCGTTTAAGACATATTGACAGTCGGTGGGGGGAAAAAGGTCAAGTCACTGGACAAATTTAAATTTAATTTATCAAATTGATGTCAAAATAGGTTTATGATCATTGTGGCACACAAAAGGTTGATCTCTTGGACAACTGGCAGAAAACCATGATCCCACTAGCATGTGGAGATGATGGCTTGACAGGACCTTGACGTGAATTGAGTTGTGAATCCTGGGCCATACCTCCACATTTGGCAATACCTTCAGTGGCTCCAACCCACCTTCCTAGTGTACGTTTCTGGCTAGGCTGACAGAAGATGGGGCACGTCTGGGACCCCTGACTTTTCTCCAAAACAAAACACCACATGTGGTTACAAATCACTGAACCCCAATGGATAAAGCACAGACGAACACAATAACAAATTAAGCAGACATTCAGTACTTTAGAACACAACTTCAACTTACAAATACAAACACTTCTTCAAGTGATGTGTAATCTGAATTTCATCATGCCAGCACTGTGCTGCACTCAGACCAGCTATACAGAGCACAGACTCTGCATTGCACCCCAGATCTCAAGAACTTTTTCAGTCTGACAGGACAATAGTGCTTGCATTACCAAAGGTAAGGACTGCTAGCAGCGATGACTACTCTCCACGAGACTCCTTCTAGGTGAGCCAGCCGCGTCTTACGCACCACGGTGTGAATCCTTATTGCCTTTGAAAAAGTCGGTTCTGCTCCTGCTAATTGACTTTAGTGGAATGTGACCATTAGACAGGCCTCACAAATCACATGAAATTCACTCACACGGCCACAATGGGGAGTTTCGTGTTTTAGTATTTTGCGACATTATCCAGACTTCGTGAATGGCTCGATACGGGCTGACGGTGCTTATGTTCAAAGCTGATTAACAATTCCGCGTAGAATCTATGCTGTCAATAGCTGCATAGTTGCATTACTCTACTCTGTAGCTTGACGCCTGTAGTTACGTTTCTGGGGAGGTACATGTCAGGTCACAGCATAGGGTACGGCGTACAGCATGCAATATTTACGCCGCACCAACATTCTACACAGAATTATAAATCGGCCTTTGGGGAGATGGTGACACACCACGTGGCTTCTCATATGTAGCATTGGTGACGTTTCTGTAAATCTGCAGCACGCCGTAGCGTCAGCCCTGCTTGTGGGAAAATGGCTTTATGATGGAATAATAACTATCATCATAGAAGATCCCTCAAGGGAAATAAAACAGAAATGTGAGATGGGGGGGGGGGGGGGGCTGGCTGCCATGGGAGGCAGAGTCAGGGGGCAGGGTTTGGGTTGATTAGTTCCACTTGTCCATTGTACCCAAAAATAGCATTTAGTGGCATGTTGTGTTTTGTTTTGCCGTAACCCTGACAACAGTTTGGACGCATGTACCCAAATTTCCCACCTGAATGTGTGCTTTTCATTTGTTTAATTGCTTACTGAATTGGCCTATTTTGGCAAGTGCCCTCTGTCCTGCCCCATAATAAATAATGCTTGGCAGCTGAATCCCAATATCCATCCATCCATCCATCCATCCATTTTCTGTATCCGTTTATCCCATTTGGGGTCGCGGGGGGTCCGGAGCCAATCCGGGAGGCTGCGGGCACAAGGCAGAGAACAACCCGGGATGGGGTGCCAACCCATTGCTGGGCTCCCAGTATCACATGTTAATGTTTTCTGTTCTGCCTAAATGGGTTTTACCACAGTGAGGAACAATGTAGCTCCTCTAACAAACAAAAAACTGAATCTATTCCAGCTCATTTCACTACAAACACTTAGGGACTCTCAGTTTAACACTGTTATGTCAGTGTGGTTACTGCCCAGAGCTGTTCAAAACATCATAAAAAGTGAACTTGTTCAATAGCATGTAACAATAAAGAACATGAAAGCAAAGAGAATCTGGCAAAAGCAGGGGCTCAGGGGTCAACAAAACGGCTAGCAGTGTTGCAGATGAAGGATCCAAGGCATTTTGAGTTCTTTTAATATCTTTGTGATGCTGGTAAGCACTGCTCATGTTTGTGTGGCAACAAATTCTATTATAGTGTTGCTGAAATTTGAGCAAAGAATTTTGCACGTTTACGTCTGTTTAATTGCTTTAAAATGCTTAATTTTAACTGTGTGGGGAACCAAGTTATGAGGCTATGGATCCACGGCTGAAGGTTGATACATTCTATATCTGTGTTCAGATTAAAATGGTTAGATTAAAAAATTCCATGTAAGAGAAGCAGAGTGGGAAAGTATGGATGACACTTAGAATTAAGAACGCCATACATGTTAGAAAACAGGCCTTTTGTAACAATAGTGTGGTGAATGGTAAAGTATGAATGGCAACCACCTGAATGAGTCAGTATGACCTTTGTACAAAGAGAAACGATTCTCATGAGCAGTGCGGCAAGATCCCATAACTGCTATCTACTAAGGGATAAATAACTGTGTATGACAGGGGTCTCAAACTCCAGTCCTGGAGGGCCGGAGCCCCATGTAGTTTAGACCTTTCTCTGTTTCACCATGAATGATTCAGCTCTAGAGCTGTGTGGTAATTAGCACAAAGAATTAGATAAGATGTGTTAAATGAGGGTAAACCAAAAACTGTGCAGGGCTCTGGCCCTCTAGGACTGGAGTTTGAGATCCCTGGTGTATGAGTTTTTGAGCAATTGCATTATAACAAAGTTTTCAATTTTTAACTTTTTAATTCTTATTTTTGGTATTTCATCGCACATTTCTGACATTAAGGCACATTCATATGTCTGTATTAGTGTTTGTCTTGCTAGGATATGCAGTGCTATGCATGAGAGTTACAATTTTTATGTTGTCACATATAAAATAATATTTATAATAAACTAGGCTTAAAGTAATATTGATATAAAATATTTGTAATATCTATATATGAAGGAATCTATGTGAGAAATTTAAACACAATGTACATGCAGCAGATGTTCTGATCCTACTGATTATGGAGATATAAATGCCTCAATTAGTGTGTGGACATGGAGAAAGCCCCCTCCTTACTAGGTCTCATGTGACATTCACACACGATGACAGGCTGGACTGTGCCTGAATGTTCACAACATTACCGGCAGATACCCACTCATTAGACAAGGTGTCACCTTTTCAGCACTCTGTATGGCACGCATTTTCATTTCTGGCCAATTCTGAATGCGTGAGGATGTAGAGCAATGTTTCCCAATCTGGTCCTCGGGGACACACAGACGGTCCATGTTTTCGCTCCCTCCCGGCATCCAAAATGTGGGAATGTGTGGCAGGAAGCTGGGAGGGAGCAAAAATGTGGACGGTCAGTGGGTCCCCGAGGACTGGATTGGGAAACACTGACATGATGATGATGATAAGCGTTAAATGCATTTCGAGGGCAGACCCCTCACGGTTCTGTTAGCAGGTCACAGGGGGTCCGGCTTTAACCCTATGGCACTCACATCCTCGATGAACAACCAACAGTGGTTCCCAGAAGGTGTTTGAGCATGACATGAAGCGAAAGCTGATGTGTTTGTATTTGTATGCTACACATAAGTCCACATTAACCTGAATATATCTTGATATAATAGTTAGATTTTTTTTTTTTTAAATTTCCATATTATTCCCTAGTATGCTTCCACTATTAACACGCTATATTATGTAAAATATTTTCATTTCATCTTTCATTTTATTGTTTGTGAAAAATCAACTGCTTGACAAGATGTAGATGATTTCTTAAGGTGCAATGGAGGCTAAATATCTTCTCAGGTACACAGTCAGGGGCACCATAAAGGGAGAAAGCTAGGGTGATTCCAAGGGCCCCTGAGTGACAGGGACCTAAAAAATCTGAAACATAATTGGATTGGTCTGGGTTGGGGGCCAAATTTGATATGCTGTCATGGGGCCCAAAATCTCTAGCGTTTCTCCTGTACCATGGAATAACACAACAGCTAGAAAAATGGGATTTTCCAAAGCTGGAAGCCAGTGGTAAAATACATTGGACTTGAATCGTGGATAGCAGTCAGAAGCACTTGCAATCTGGCTACCCTGTACCGTACCCCCTCCCCAGATCATTCCAGGCTCCAAGGAAGCCATTTGACTGTGGAAGCATAAACCCAGGTAAGATTCCCCCACAAGGGAGCATAGGGATAAGACGTTTCACATCAAAGCATGTGAAAGAAGATAATTATGATGGCGCCGACCTTATAATCGGTAGTGTCCATGTGAAATCTTTTCCTCTTAAACTGGCAAGTTATAGAATCAGCAGAGTTCAGAAGAATGAGAAATATAAAGAACAGACCAAAGAGAACTACACAGGACTCAGGACTGTTCCTCAGGGGGCACAGTAACGGAGGATCTAAAGCCTCCAAAGATACACAATACTCAGTGGTAACAAAAGGAGGTAGGGCTAGCAAGGCAGGTGTCCACAGCAACCAGCTTCACAAGTCCAGATTTCACTGCAGATTTGAAACCGACTTTCAGACTATAGTAAGTTTGATCTTTGACGTGTTTCTCGTTGAATTCAGGGGGTAATGTGATGCTCAGAGTCTGGTGATGAGGGAAATGATCTCTTAAAGCTAAACAGAAAGGCTCCTCTTAATGTTACTCTCAGATGGTAGGGATGGGAAGTTTGGGTGTAAATAAGGTTTTGGTGGGTGTGATTTTGGGAAAAGCAACCATGAATCTGTAAGGACAACAAGGAGGTGGCAGTTAAAGGTGGGTGAGTGAGAATGAGACCCTAAGATGTTCATTTAGATAGACTTAGACAAATCTATGTTTAATTTTCCTTTTCATTCTACATGCGTCCCCCTAGGAAAAAGAATCCTTGGGGATAAGTATTTTCGCCTCTGATGAAAACTGATCATAGTTTTTATTCCAGCAGAGTCTGAGCAAATCTATTTATTATGAAATTCATCAGCCTTATCAGATCAGTAGAGATTAATTTTGTTGTTAGGCTTTATCACTTCAGAAAGCTGTCTCACGGGAATCCTTGGGAAAACGACATTTGATCATAAAAGCACGGAAATGATGAGAGCTCTGGCGCCCTCCTGTACAGCAGCTCTGTGTGCACAGTGCCGCTCCTGGCTTCCTTGTGGACGGAAGCGCTTAGTTGTCATGGTGAATGGGATACAGTGCACTGCAGGCCAGACCCTGACTTCTCAGCAGTCAGCTGGATCACACTCTATAGGACAAACTGGGGCTTTGGTGAGAAAAATGACGACTTGTTCAATGAAACTGAACCTAGTGACTGAGAGTGGCAGATGAATCTTTCATTCTGTGTCCTCCAGTCCTGCAGGGCATGCTTGCATGGTCATGGTTGTTGTGAATGTCCCCTCTGACCTGTGATTGACCTGGAACTGCTGCCAGCCTGCAAGGCTTGGTGCTTAGTAACATCAAGTCAAGATTTACCCTACCCTATAGAAATAAACAGGAATCTTGTATTTGCCTCAAAATCACAGAGATACAGGTTTAAAAAAGACAACAAAAAAAGGAGGGGAGGTGCCGTGGCCAACACCATCGCCTCACACCGCTGGGACCAGGGTTCAAGTCTCTGCCAGGGCTTCATGTGTGTGCAGTTTGCAGGTTCTCCCCGTGTTGCCATGAGGTTTTCTCTTGGTTCTCAGGTTTCCCCCCACAGCTGAAAAACATGCTGAGGTAAAGTGGAAGTACCACACTGGGAATGGTGAGTGTATCCTGTGATAGGAATGCACCCCATCCTAGGATATTCCCTGCCTTGCACCTGTAGCCTCTGGGATCCTGCATAGGACAAGTGGGTATGAGAAACTGACTGGATGGACAAAAAAAGGGAAAAAAAATAGCTTGTTTCATTCTAAAGAGTCACAGACTATTAATGAAGGTTATGAGCTTTCAGTGCTGAAAGTCGTACAGGACTGTGAGGAACACAGGAATTTCTTCCATCCTTGTTCCTCCCAAACACTGAGGAAAACTGCATCAATGCATCGGGCCAGTGTGACTTCAGTTGCTGCATTACTGCACTGCTGCTCTTGCCTCTCACCAATGTCATCACAGTCACCTGGCTGACAGAGGCAGGGGTCAGAGGGCATGTAGGGGACAGTGTGTGACCTAACCGCACTGGACACCAGCCAGTTCAGCCGGTTTATCTACTGGTGCAGTGGTGCCAGGCTAATGTGGAGGCTCCAGAAAGTGATTAGTGCCTCTCCAAGAAAGCAGGCTACCACCCTGACGCACAAAAAAATTCTGAGATATGTATGTTTTTTTAAGGCTCACTCTGTAAGCACAGTGTGTGTCCCCAAGGTGCCGTTGTGCTCTGGTAAGTATTCTTATAAGTGAAGCCAGCGGCTGCTACAGTGAAAACACACAAAACGGTCCTTTCAGAAAAACATAAAAAAAACTTTAATAACAAGCAAACCGACTTAAAAAGGCCTTGGGCTGCATTCAGTAGGAAGAAACATTTCTTAACCTCTAGTGCCTAAGAATCATTTTTCCTCATCTACTATTTTACTATTTTAAATTTTTTTACTTTTTACTAATTTCTAATTGTCTAATCATCTTAAGTTGATAAATAAAATGCCATGAATTCCAAATGCTGAATTTTCCCAACTAAAAGTCTTAAGATTCTCAGATTTCAGGTTATTTAAGAAAATGTTAATGGTACCACAGTGAAAGTGTTTTGATCCCAGCTGGGCTCTACAATACAGTCTTTTTACGTTTGTGGCCGGCTTTGAAACCCTGCTCTATTGGCCTTGGGATCAATGAATTCCTCAAAAGCCCCAATGCATTGCAACACTCTAAAAATATAATAGTGCATGCTTTTAGATGCATATTGGAAGACAAGGATTATTATGTTATCTGTGTATGAGAGAGGGAGTATTGTCGGTGTGTAAATTTCAGGCCCCTGAGGCTTATGGGGCTGACTACTGCAGGGGGTGATTTCCACAGTAACTTAGATCTGTTCACATGCTTCCACTTGGGTTCTAAGCTGCTCCAGGCTTGTTTTGGCTCTAGTTCCTACTTCCCTCAGTTTTGGACCCAGGCCCAAAGTCTACTTAGTCTTCTGCACTCTATACACAGAACATATTTTACTCTTTCATCAAATGGTTGGTGTGCTTTTTTTTAAAAAAAAAAGGATAGGACCTCATGTTTTCATGCAGAACTACAGAATTATGTTATAAAACACGGACTTTTCGATTGAATTTGGCCAAACTATTCTTCTACTAACTTTTCATTCATCCTCTACAGTTATGTACCCAGACATACGATAGACACTTCTGCTAAGGCTCAGGACTCCCCCTGTGAGGCTGTCTTATCCGTGGAAGGGGGCACCTTCCCACTTGGTCTTACCCGTGGAGCTCCTGGCCCATGAGGAATCATGCATTTTGGGTCAACATCGATTTATGCAGAACTCCTCAACGTCTCATCTGCTTTGCACTACACTGTCAATTGTATTGCTTTGTTTTTAGACAGACCCTGAGTTGGTTTTGCTGTGTTTGGTGCATCTCATTTTACTCCATCCCAAAAATCTAACTTCCACCATAACAAGCCCACCCTGCTGAACCCTTAGACATCACCATGAACCCCCCCCATACCCTTTGACAAAGCCCATGTGTGGGTATGATAAAAACAGAGATGGAGTTGAGTGTGTGGTGCCTTTAAGCAAAACCCATCACCCGCCGCCCCCCTTGGAATAATGGCCTCCCCCACGATGTGCCCTTAGAAGAACAAACAACCCAGGGCACGGAGCGGGGGGGTCCCATTCCCCTGAGTACAGCTGGAGCAACAGCAAATCAGGGGAGCACATGCTCACCGCTGGAGGCAAGCATGCTGATCACTCTCCCAGGGAATCGCAGTTCATCCCATCACCCGCTATCCCACAACCCCCTGCGGCTCAGCTGAAACACAGATTTTCAAACGGGCCAAGGTGCAAGTATTCGGTCAGGAATATCTGAAGACTACATCCTGCATGCAACAGAGAGGTTCTGTTTCCAGAAATATATCTTGAATGTCAAATTGCAATTCATCAAACCCATGTTTAAGATACAAAAGGACAGAGGTGGGTAGAGGGAATATTTTGCTTCATCCTGTGCTGGCAGGCTTTGATCCCTAATTACAGAGCCACTAAACCCCGGAGCGAGGTCTGTCACCTCTATTTCTCCTGAAGAGACTCTTTATGGGGTACTGTCGCTGCTTTTAAATGACACGCTCGTTCATTGACTGCTTTTAAAGGTGCATACAGCAGCAGCCATTTATAGAGTTGTGCACTTTACAGGAGATGTTCAGGCTCAGTACCTGTGTCAGGAGCACCTCAGGATGTTCATACTTGAGCTTCCAGGAAGCAACATCTTAATTGCTGGGCCGTTAAGTACCACACTGCCCTCTGTCTTCCTCATCTGGGGGTCAGGGGAGGCACAGAAGGACACCTGTCTATATATGTGCCCACATCACACCCAGATAGGTATATATACATCTAAATATCGTGGCACTTTACATACTGACTTTGTTAAAGACCTTTATCTGCTGTCTGAATAATTGTATTGAAATTACGTGCTACCCAGGTGAAGTTATTTATAATTTTTAAAAAAATGTGATGATTCTTTTTCTGCCTGAGAGAAACTTTCTTCTTTATGCATTTTTTTCACTTGAAATATATTTCATCCATCCAACCATTTTCTACACCCATTTGTCCTATGCAGGGTCACAGGGGTTCAGAGCCAATCCCGGTGTCACACCTGCCCCTGTTCCAGTAAAGCAGGTATTTGTGCCTACTTTGGGCTGGTGGTAATTAGAGCCCAACCTTATTTAAACAGTGCATGGGTGGGGGGGGGGGGGGGGTTCATGGTGATGGGCTTGCTGTGGTGGAAGTCGAACCATGTGGGATGGAATAAAATGAGACGCATCAGGCAGAGTCCTGGGTTTTCAGATCTTGCCCCTTCTTAGGTAACTTGGTTCCTGGTCTGCGATCATCAGCCCATTGCCATTAAGTCTGCCTTCTGGTTCAGCTCATCCTGTTGCCGTCCATCCACCCAGTGACCCAAATCCCCCTGGTTCCCTGTTTCCAGCAGTATAGGGCTGTTGCTCTCTAGAGGACCTAGTATGATGGATAGACGGCTCAGATTGAGGTGTTTTGTCGCAAATCTTTTCTATGAGTCGTGGCACCTGGAAGTTATGTGTGCAAGACAGGGAATAACCCAGGATGGGGCGTCAATCTATGAAAGAAATATATTTCAAAGAAGACAAGCATTACTCAAAACAAATTCGGTTCAATTAGCAGTGTAGGTGTGTTTGGTTTAATTGGTGAATAATAAGGGAGACTGAAGGAGATTCCTGATGCATGTGGGAAAAAAATGTCTGTCTCATTTAATGTGAACAAAGGGGAAGGGCTGGTAGAGCTCTACACATACAAAACAATTACTCTACCACCCCCTACTCTATATCTTTTTTCATTATACATTGAATTTTCCTAAAAGGAAATCCATCCCACAATGCACTGCTGCCAGATGGCAACCACGTTCATATTCGAGGTCGGCTGTCGACGCGAGTTGTCTCACACTCTGTCATAAGCCCGTGTCTCTGAAAGTGGAGCCTGGCATCACACGCCCACGCGCCCACCCTGGCACATGCCAGCCACGTAACTCCCTCGGCTGACGCAGAGGCGGACGTCTCGATGGGCAGAGCAGGCACGGTGCCGCGGCACTGGGGGCTGACGATGGGTTTCGGTGATTCACCCGGATGCAGTAGGCGGGTGTTTTGCTGTCCCAAACCATGCACTCACAATGGCTCCAACAGGTCACCGAGGAAAGTGATGCCGGCTGCCAGACACCAATACAAGTGACGGGGATCCTAACCTTCCTCGAAGCCAGGAGAAACATTCCCCTGATATGCTATCATCGCGCACCATATCAGTGCTGCATTTTAATAGTATATCCAGAATCGGTAACACATATCAACACACCACACACGGCACCTAAAATATAGAATCAATGACCTCACCATTACAGGGGTCATTTGGAATGTTCTCCAGGCATAAATTCTCCAAGCGGCTGAACATGCAAATTAGAGCCTCATTTTCCTATGGCATATTGATTAAAATGCCACAGGGCATGTCTGCATCATCCCACTGGGTCTCTGATAGAGGTCAAAGGTCATCCTGTGACATTTGTTTCACTGCCTTCGGTTTTAGGCTGAACTGATAGACCAGACCTCATGCTATTTAAAATGTAGGAAGGAGAAAGACCAATGAAAGCAATCGGCAACAGACATTAACATAAAGTAAAAACTGTTCTAAGGTAGATGGAGGTGGATGAAGTTTTAATATAGACTCATCTCTCTTCCCAGTACAGCTCAGCAGAGTTGGTATTGGTGATGGGCAATGCAGTGGATCTTACTTATGGAGAACAGAGAGAATCCAGATGGCAGACCACAAGCTTCCTAACATTTTTACATATTTCAGAAAGGCACCATTTTCCTGTCCTTTCAGGCCATCTGGTCAAACTCACTTTAATAGTTTTAAAGACTACTTATTGTGGAAGACTGCGGCAGAAAATGTTACGAGATAAAAACAAAGCCTTGGGTAACGTTTCCTAGAGCCTTCCCCGTTTGTGCCATTCAGGAACTTATCTGGTCGTCCTCAGCAGGGGCGACACGCTTGTCTGTAAATAACGTTCTCACTTTTGGACTCGTCAACCTTGCTGACGAACCAGTCCTGTGACACTTCAGGCCCTGATAGGTTTAGCTGCCACCTTCTGTTACTTCCTCTTGACTAATCTTTTAGCTCCTGTGGCGTTAGAAAAAACCACTCCATTTCCACACATCTGGGTTCTAAAAACTCTCCAGGAAGGGGTCCACAACCCCGACCCAAGGTTGCTGAACAATGAGAACGCAAAGCGACAGTTTGGTGGTTCACATCTCACAGGCCCGACCCCAGAACCTACCATCTTGCTCTGTACTGCCCTCTACAGAAATGACCTTGATACATCATGGGTGCTCCCCACCCATGCCTCTGACCTGCCTGCTGCCTTGCCTGACCTGCTTCCCGCGTCAGTGTTGCGAGTTAATTAAAATAGAAGGTCACACGCGACACAAATCGCCCTCCGCACAACGTGACCTCTCAGGAAGGACAAGTTTGTGGCCAGCGTGTGGCAGTTGAGGAGGGCTGCCCTCTGACAAGCGCTCTTTGTTGTGGAGAACACAGAGCACCACTGTGTCAGGAGAAGGTCTCCTTATACTCCGCAGAGTGTGGGCCATTATGTCTGGGACAGGAGCCGGAAGCACGGAGGAGACGGTGACCGCATGGCCTATATAGTGACTGTCCGGTGAGACAGGGGTTTTCCTCAATACCAAGAACTCAAAAATCATACTTTTGGTCTTGGCAAAATCGGTCTTGCTAACTTGCCTCCCAAGAACAAACTTTGGCCGCAATGAATCATGATTAGTCTCATTTTACCAGGATGCAAGTGATGTATTCTTGATATTTGGCGAGGGGCAAGAACTGCATTCAGGGATTTTTACCACCCTCTGAACTTCTGTTCTTAGTATTGGAACTGGTCTTCGGCAATGTAAGATGACAGTCAAGTATGGGAAGAGTACAGTCAAGTAGGCGTATCGAGAAACACCCAGGGTGCGGCTCAGTGTGCTTCGCCGTGGAGGCCATGGAGAACACGGGATCTTCAGCGGTGCCAAGAGCTGCCGCGACGCTTCTTATTGGCATTGGGTGTGAAGTGAATCTTCTTCAGCAACAGGAGCACCGTCTGAGATGACGTGAGCTGGCAGGAAGGGCCCCACCCACTTGTGCTCACGCTCCCCTCGGGTAACTTCCTGACAAACAGGCTGTTTATAGCAGAGGGGGGAGGTGGAATACGAGCATGTGTGGGAGCTGTCAGCAGCAGGAGGAGAGTGGGTGTCCAGAAATGAGATTCACGGCCAGTAAAGCTGTGTGTGTGGTACGCAGATGACGCGACTCACGCCTGCAGTGCTACAGTTCACCGCGATAGCCAGAGAGAGCACGGCATGAGAACACACTGTTACGGAAGACGTTGTTGTTTAAGTCCTGCTCCGGTTACCGCTGGCTTCCTTATCTATTCATTAGCTATTGATTTTTGTGGCACTGGTGCAATAAGTCCGATTCTTTTTAATTATTGGCTCTTAATGTGCAAACTCCATCATATTCTTACAAACCGAATGTCAAAGTAGACCATACTTAGAACGGCGGCAGCCAATGTTGCGGTTGAAGGTCGAGATGGGACTTTTCCTGTCTACCCTTGGGCACAGTACCTGAAAATACCAATCTGTGAGCGACTATCAGACAAGCAACTGAAATTAAGTGATGAATGACGGAGTTGTGTGTCAAACTGGGACACTTTAATTAACTGAGTAGCAGGAGACAGAAAAGTGCTGAAAAGGAAACCATCTGAGGGAGGAGAGAAGGTCTGGAGAGAGAACCTGACTCACAGACAAAGAGGCCCAGTGAGGCGTCGCGACTCCCAGACAAAAAGGCTGGGAGAGAATCCCAGGAAGGTCCAGACGGAACGTCCAGAATGATTAGACTAATCCAATCAGATGAAATTTTAGGACCCCCTTCCCTCAGTCTGATAGAGTGGAGGGGTGTGGGACATGCCCACCACAGAGTCCTTCTTCAACGTGACAGGGGATGTGGGCAAATACAGAGAGCAGGTAGTGTGGCCACGGGGATGCCATCAAGCCCTCCCCAAGACCAAAATGATAACATTGTCTGCTATCGACTCTTGAACAGACTATGACATCAATGAACCCACAGAATGTATTCCGCCTCCCTCCTTATTCTAAATGCCACATTGTGCAGATACCGAGTCAGGTGACTCATCCTGCCAAATCAAATTGACTCGTGCCCATTTACAGGACTGCTCTGTGGGTTGAATACTATGCTGGAGCCCAGAATTTTGCCAATGGTCCACTGAGCTGAGCAACACTTGGGGCAGGTACTGTGCATCCTCATCTGACTGACTGCTGGTAATTTCATAAACGAGCCTTAGACTTAAGTTAAGACAAAGGTTAATTCAGCAAGCAGGTCATCTAACAGCCTTATTTTTTTCTCTCTTTCATCATTGGCATCAGTTGGTCATTTTGGTAACACTTTTCTTAAAGCAGTCATCATGATGCATTATAGATACTTTTATAATGTATTATGATGCATTCATAAAGTATTATAAACATGGCTACAACTATAAAAAGAACCAACACATTATAACCATGTTTATTATGCATTGTGAATGGTATATGAAGCTCTCATCTATAATGCACCGTAGATACCTTCATAATGCATTATAATGGTCAGTAGAAGCCATTACAATGCATTATGAAGGCATCTATAATGTGTTACGGAGACTGCTTTAAATGAAGTGCTACCACCATTTCTAGTAGGTCCAAATAAGGTCCCAACATTTTTACACAAACGTACCTTTATGATGAAAAGACACTTTTTAAACTGCAGCTGTGGACAAAAAGATAGCTATTCATAACTGTCATGCACTTTTTGAACACATCTTGCTTTAAAAATGAGCTGTGAAAAAACATGACAAGACATTCAGTCCAGGACACCAGAATCCCCCGACCCCAGGAGTAATAACTGAAATATCTCGAACACTGGCTCACCGGATCACACTGCATTACAAGCACACCTCCCTGTCTGGACTTCTGAATGTCCTGCATTGTAGTATTAGTGATGTGACTCTGAGCTGCTCTAGCACTGAGCTTTAGCGGAGACTCATCGGAGGTCAAGGACAAGGCGTCCTGTGCTGTGATTACAGTCACGTGTGGGGCATTATCCGTGGATGCTAATCACAGAAGCCTGCTTGGCAGTCACCCCCCAGGGGTGGGTCACATGGTCTCACAGTGAGCATTTCATTGAAGGACCTGCTCATGAATGTGACCACACACACACACCCATTTGTTTATCTATAATTATAGGAACTCAATGCATTGTATGATTATACCCCCCTGCAAAAAAAAAAACAAAAATAGATGAATAACAAGTAGTTTTTTTTTCATTGCAAACCTTAAACACAGACCTTCAGGGTTTCAGCACATATATACACAGATGTTGGGCTATTAGCCTTGTATTTAATGTTTACAAATTCAGTAGGACTGGGGCGGACAGTAGACAGGAATCCTAATTTGACTTGCTCAGTAAGGAAGATAATCAGGCAACAAAACCTAACAAAGGTAGATTTTGCAAACGCTTCCCTATTGCCAAAGGCTGGTGGTCTTATAGAGGTCATTTAGATTCTCCAAACAGGCAGGAGCCAGTGTGACACACACGTTGTGTGATGCAGGTCACATGCTCAGAGCTCAAATGGACACCAGGCAGGCATGTGGCACTGTGAAGTGTTTAAAGGTGAACCCCCACTGGTTCTTAGCAGAAATGACCTACATGCCTTGACAGGACACCATGCTGTCATGTTGTCTCAGATTATGTCTGCATATGATAATTCACCAATCCAAATTGATACTCTTGCAGCCTGTCCAATGACATTTCAGCACTGTCCCCCTGTGTGAGCTGTCTATGTGAGTTTTTGTGAGGCTTTGGGTAGGTGCTCACCAACCAACCAGTGCTTTAAATCTACTTTGGCCTAAGCTGGTTTGATTTCAGCTCAAAGGATGAGCATGTCAAATCAGATTTTGCAGGAGACCAGTGAGACGGAAATGCCTGTACTCTGATTTCCTAAACAATATTATGTCAGGAAAACCACTACTGCAATGTTTCCCAATCCAGCCCTCAGGGACCTCCAGACAGTCCATGTTTTTGCTCCCACCCAGCTCTGAGCAGCAACAACGTGAAATGTCTGGCAGGGAGCAAAATCCTGAACCGCCTGTGGGTCCCTGAGGACTGAATTGGGAAACACTGGTCTCCTGGATCAGAATGTGGGAAGGCCATGGAGAATCCAGGTAATTATTTTGAGATAAACAAACTGCACACAGCCAGATGAGGTAATATTAATGACTCTCTACTGCAATGATCCTAATCCAAGACCGCTTGTAGTACAGTATTCTCCACCTTTTCATGCCAAAGCCCAAAAGCAAAACAAAAGTAATAATGAAGACCCCCCATCAACAATCTTGCCCAATGTCTGGTACAGATGAAGCCGGTGTTGGTCCATCTGTTTCCACCCCGGCTGCCTGCCCTCTCTGCAGTCTTTGACAGCTGTGCACCCTTCAGGACTGACCCCCAGCTCAAAGGTCGCACCCCAGCTGCCACACCCCAGGCATTGGACCAGGAAAAAACACAGCCCACTCCTACCGGCTACAAAACACAGGGTTTCCTTTGTGTCCCTTTACAAAACAAATCCTGGTTCACAGTCGGTTAACAATGTACTCTTAGGCACGTATTGTCCACCCTGCCCATGACACAGTAGTATATATTTAAAAACTCTCAACATCCATGGGAGGGCAGGTTCATAGTCAGTCTGTTTAATCATGCATCGCTCGTTACCTGAAACATTGTTAAACACTGGTGCATCAGCAACTGAGGATGGGTTTGGACAGATCCCTGACAGCAAAACCAAGCCTCTTTGCACATTACGCTGCAGGTGGCTGTACAGCTGATACAGGGTGAACGTTTAGAAATGCTCAGGGTGGATGGCATGTCAGTCAGTGCAGCATGCAATACACAAACAGGCTTCCGATTCCATTTTAAAAGGTTCCTCTTCTACGGTGGTTGAGGTTGTACACTTGCATAAGAGCTGTTTGGCCTTTTATAGAGAAAATACAACAAGGTGGAAAGACATTAAGAACACGGACAAAACAAGATCCATGATGACAAAAAAGCTAAATTTACAAAAATAAGCAGAAATTCTCACTGGATTCAGTCCTCTCTAAAAAGTCAAAAAATAGTAATCCACTTAATAAATTTGGAAGCTGAGCTAAATGATAAAATGTAAGAGACTGAGGTGATGCCCACAAAGAAAGCCGCCGTGTTAATTTCACGAATAGGTAGATAGTTACCATTTCATTACAGAAAGTCAACAACAGAAAATGAAAGTTTGCCACTTGTCAGCTGTGGCACAAGGGCATTGGCAATACCGAAATGCCCAGAAGTATTTCACGGAAATATAAAAGACACCTGTCTTCGGGAAGCCTCTTGAGAGCCCTGTCTTGTGGGAACAAAAACATCTCATACATCTGGATGACTGAGGCTGCAATAAGCCTCTTAAAATGCTTTCTCAAAACAGGGTTTCTAAAAAACATAATAATAATAATTGTACATTAGGACAGCAACCTAACAAATACAATTATCTGACTGTGAATTGTTCATCATAAACTATTACATAAACTATAAATGTACATTGTAAACTGTAACAGCTTTAGCAATAGTAGTAGAATTCTACTAATTATGTTATACGTTTAATGGTGTAATTGCTGATTGTGTTTTGCTGGTGTGGCTATTATCAGTACATGTACCTGTTTGTGTAAATAATTTGAAGCTAGATGGAGATATATGATACTTATTTGTGCTCGTCACACATTTTGACACCTCTCATTGGTGATTATAATCATTTCATCCACTAGACTTTCTCCAGTCGCCGGTCTGCTGCTTTACATGACACCTGGAGCTTGTGGATGGGTGTCGTGGAAAGAATGCTCCGAAAGAATGCAACCCACCTCCACAAACTGGTGGATAACCGATCAGGGTAATGTGAGTGTTTTGGGAATGGGGTCATAGCGAAGACCGTAATGCCAGGAACACCTATCGCAGCCAGATTGGCGAAAGATTTGATTCAAATCTAATTACATCACCAAGGTCCAGAAACGACATCAAGCTGGCAAAGGGAATTAGCACTGCCTTCAGCAGCCCAACAATTAGCTGCTTATATACAGGAAACCCACCCAGGTCATGAGACCAAGTACCTCAATCTGCTTTAGCAAACATTAATAAATCTGTCATCCCAGCTCCCAAGAAGTCTAACTACAGAGGTACAGAGCTTGGTGTGTAGTTGGAAGACAGCATTGAGGTCAAAGGCTGCCCAAGGAAATCATCAATCACCTCTGCAACAAACATCAAGAAAAGTCCAGATGGGTGGTGTCAGCTGGATCAGATGAACCCCAGGCAGAATATATATGACACGGCTACATTAAATCAGCTGTTCTACAGTACCCTGGCACCTTCTGATATATACCACACATATTCAAGCTAACACATTTCAAACATTCTCTCAACTGTATAATTTTAAAGTAAAAACTAAAACAGAATAAAATACACATCAAAACTAGATTACCATCCTGTTTGAAGCCTTACAAATAAGGATTTAACAGGCATTTAATTAACTTGCAAATTAATGGCGCATAGCATGTTAATCAGATGCTGGTGAATATTCAAACCTTAATGAAGGAAATATAGGGGGGTAGGTTGTAATACGAACTTGACAAAGTGTTTTACAGTTTATGTAACATCCCTCACATTCACATTCTCGTACGGCACGTAGCACCATGGCAACAGACCCTCAAACTGTCACACGGCGCCATGACGACAGACCCTCATGGCAGCACCTCTTATCGGCTACTGTATCCTTAGATGCTCACCATAACAAGATGACCATGACCTACAGAGTTCCACAGAATGGTTAAATACAACTCCAGAAGAGGTATGAGAAGAATACGGCAGGCTGCATTTCCAAGTGTGTACTTTTTATAGCTGTAGATTCAATTAACATTGGGTGAAATAACCAGTTGCGTTCGATTCAGATGCCTACTGTTATAAGTAATAAATGAACCATGTGGTCTTTAACATGCGGGCTTTATTCATGAATGGTTCGTCTTCGCAGTAAAATTAAATACAAATGTTCTGACCTACCCCGTTTGAGCACTTCGTATACACATAGGGAGGGCTACAGGTCTATACACAGCCATTACTGGGTCTCCCCGTTACCCAGCCACCACAGATTTAAGGTGTTCCAGCCCTGATGTAAACCATATGACCTGTAATGATGGATTTTCAATGAATAGATTCTTCGGAGTATTACATTTCTTATACACATATGTCTTTATATGTTGTACTTAATGTTAATTAGATTATAATTGCCGTACGCACTCTGACTCTCAGTCGTAAACGGCATGATTACAGTTTTTCATTTGTGAACAAACTGAGCGAAGACTCACACAGCGAACAACACAAACAAACTGGTTTAGTGACCGAGATCATTTCGTTTCAGTGTCGCTTAACGTTAGTGTGTATGACTTCTGTGGGCAGTGGCGTCGGAAATGGGTGGGGACGCATCCCCCCAATACCGGCACCCCCCCTCCCCCTTCCCAATTACTAAATGATCAAGAGCGCGTTCCTTAACTTTTATTATGCATACGCGCGTCACAATTCGCTGCGCAAAGTCATTTTATCATATGGATCACTTATTTGCTTGGTTATATTTAGTTAATGTAAATGTACCCCAAACAGTGTTAGGCTTATTTTAAGTGGTGAAATCTTTATTGTTCAAAATTATTTTAAAATATTTCTGACGTCGCATCCTTTCACGATGTGACTATTGCATGTGTGCCCACTACAACGTTAAGTAATACAGTGCACCCCCCCCACAGCGGGCAAATTCGGTCCTCCCCAATGTCAAACTCCTTCCGACGCCACTGTGGGAGAAAACTCCATTTTGCAAAGCATTAAAATCATGGCATCACTGCTGATATTCATTTTTTCTAGGGTTGTATAACCTGAAGTCCACGAGTCGCTGCTTTTCGCGATCTCCGGGACGCACACACAGACACCCCAAGCAGGCTTGCAAAAACCAGCGCGTTTTCCCGGCCACCGAGCGGATCCCCCGCAGGGTGAATCCCAGAAGAGGATCCCCAGCGTGCATGACGCGCTCAGAGACGCCGCGGAACCAGCTCCGCTCCGCGGTCACGCCGGAGCGCTCCTGGCAGCATCTCCCGCCTCAGATGCCGGGAAAAAGAAAAAAAAAGAAAAGAAAGAAAAAACAATCGCGAGTCCCTGTCAAAAACTAAAAATACTTTTTTGCCACAGTCGTGACATTTGCACAGGTGACGTACCAGCTATAAATTACGCTACTCGACTTAACCGCTTTTAATTCGTTTCTACACGGAATATTCTGTTCCGCCGGGAAACATTTAATTATACACATTGAATGTGTTTTGGTTGACTAAAATTTCAGACATTGCTATATGAGGAATACAAGAGTGAAAAACACATGAAAATACGCTAGAGGCACTATCGTGCCTATATATCCCAGCTTAAAATAGACCACCATTCGTGTTATGTAACCAATAAAATCCCCGACCTGTCAGCTGTTCAAAGACAGCAACTAAAGCATAGGGTGCCGATTTGTCGTAACGATGTTAAGTGGGATACCCCCCTGCGGATGCGTAAGATGCAGCGCTGCACCGTGCACTGCAGTGGCCCGGAATGACACTTGTTTACAACCGTACTTTTTCGTGCATTTGCACGGCGCCCCTGTTTACATATTGAGCGACACAAACACGGTAATAAAGCCATGGTTCACGACCCCAGCAAACGAGATTATTTCTGTAAACCCCTCCCCTAGATGTTTACTTCTCAATATGCCAAGTGGCTTAATTATTGAAGAATATTTTCCATGCAGTCTATTGCATACTTATTTCTGCTGACAAGAAATTTGCCGATTTAACTCTAACGCTACACACTGGCGGCATCCCTTAATACGAGTATTTCACGTTTTCACGGCAGTTTAATTTAGGTTTAACGCTAAGAAGAAAACAGCGCAACACCTCATAACCCACACAGCAACCTGATTCCCTTTCAAGTGCAATCTGACAGTTGAAAACATTCTACCCAGACTGAAGCATGCAGTACATGTTTCACGAATACAGTGTTCGTTGAATTCAGAAATGTAATTTTACGCACATAATTTAACTGGCACACATTTGGGGTTCAAAATTAATAGTTTTACATATTTTCCGGGAAGTGATTGGGACTCTTTGAGCACCTGCTAGTTTCTTAACTGTATTTTCCCAGGTGAAAGTTGCAGAGCCAGTCATGCATTTCATTTAAGGCTTTATTTTGCATGAACGAGAAACGGAGTAAAAGCAGGTGTTACGGTAATGGTAATAAACAAGGAACCGAGTCAGCTTTGCGGTACCCGACTCGCTGCGCGGAAAGGGGCGGACTTAATGCCTTAAAAGGGAAGGCTATTTTTCTATTTGAGTCGCCATGCTGCCATCAATCAAATCTTGGGACCAACCAGCAAACGAAATAGGCGGGTCTACGAACACGCCTTCCCTACGTTTCGCTCCACCCCGTGTGTGTATATGTGTGTGTTTTTCTTTGCTTTTTTCGAAACTAAAGCTGGATGCGTAGAGCGTCACATGTTGTTTTTCCTGGCCGGTATGCGTTACACTGTGGCAGACTGTATCAGAAGCGGAGCGGGCGGATGAGATAAGAGCGTACCGACGCACTTCGCAGCAGATCGCGATAGGGAGCGGAAAGTGAGAGTTCAGGGAGCCGGGATGGCGAGTCCGCCGCACACCGGCGACGGCGTTGAGAAGTGCGGCTATCTGAGGAAGCAGAAGCACGGGCACAAGCGCTTCTTCGTGCTGAAGGCGCCGGGCGACGGCTGTCCTGCTCGTTTGGAGTGCTACGAGAACGAGAAAAAGTGGCGGAACAGGTCGGCAGCCAGGAGGGTCATACCGTTGGACTCCTGTCTGAACATTAGCAGGAGAGCGGACGCCAAACACCGGCACCTGATCGCCCTCTACACCAAGGACGAGTACTTCGCCGTAGCTGCCGACTGCGAGCTGGAGCAAGAGGAATGGTACGCAGCGCTGGCGGGTTTGATGACTGGAGGGAAAGTGCATGCCGGCTCAGAGTCGTCTTTGGTGGGATTGGAGGATGCTGACTACGGTATGATCACGCCAGCGAGCGCAGCTTATAAGGAAGTATGGCAGGTGAATTTGAAATCTAAAGGACTGGGGCAAAGCAAGAACCTGACAGGGGTGTACAGGCTGTGCCTGTCCAGCCGGACCATTAGCTTCGTGAAGCTGAATTCGGAGGTTGCCTCTGTGGTTCTGCAGCTCATGAACATACGGAGGTGCGGCCACTCAGACAGCTTTTTCTTCATCGAGGTGGGCAGGTCCGCCTCCACCGGACCTGGCGAGCTCTGGATGCAGGCAGATGACTCAGTGGTCGCGCAGAACATACACGAGACTATCTTGGAGGCTATGAAAGCTATGAAGGAGCTGTCCGAGTTCCGGCCACGGAGTAAAAGCCAGTCCTCGGGCACCAACCCCATTTCTGTGCCCACTAGGCGGCACTTGAATAACCTGCCTCCCAGCCAAACGGGGCTCCTCAGGAGGTCCAGGACGGACAGCACTGCAGCCACGTCTCCTGTGGGGAAGTTCAGCTCCTGTCGTGTCAGGACTGCTAGCGAGGGGGATGGCACCATGACCCGGCCCGTATCTGTGAATGGGAGCCCTGTGAGTCCCTGTGGCATCCGGGCCCCCCTGGGGAGGTCTAACACGGTCACGGCACGGCCCAGCCGCATGTTCGAGATGTCTACGTTGCAGCACAGCAAGTCCATGTCCATGCCGGTATCCCGCTCCCCACCTTCGATCGCCAGCCCGGTGAGCCTTTCCTCCAGCAGCGGCAACGGCTCGGCTTCCGATGCCCTTCCGAGACCTCCCAGCACTTGTGCATCAGTGTCTGGTTCCCCTAGTGATGCTGGGTTCATGTCCTGTGATGAATACGGGTCCAGTCCCGGTGACATGAGGCCACACGTAGGCAACAGGAGCAACACGCCGGAGTACATGACTGACACGCCCCCTTCGCGTGATGGCAGTGACCTTAATGGTTATGAGCTGATGGAGAGGCCGGCCGGGGAGTGCTGGCGGAAGTGCCGGGATGAGCAGTCCGACAAGGCGTACAGGAAGCGGACTTACTCGCTCACCACGCCACCCCAGCAGAGGGCGCCTTCACAAGTTTCCTCTACCTCTCTGGATGAGTACACATTGATGAGAGCGACGTGTTCCACCCTCTCTGGCCGGGGCTTACGCACCGTCTCTCCAAAAATTGCATATCCAGAGGATTATGGAGATGTAGAAATTGGGTCCCTGAGGAGATCAAGCAGTAACCTCGGTGACGATGGCTACATGCAAATGACCCCAGGTGTGGCTCCCCTGACTGGCAGGAGTGAAAACTATGTGGCCATGAGCCCCATGACGGTTTCTGCTCCCAAGCAGATAATCAATCCCAGGGTTCATCCACCAATGGCTGGCAGCGGGGGTAGGGTAGCCTCCCCCAACGGCTCCCTGGATGACAGTGGCTACCTTAGGATGTGGTGTGGCCACAAGCTGTCCATCGAGAGTTCTGATGGTAAGCTGGTGAACGGCGAGTACATGAACATGTCCCCCGTGGAGCCCTGCGTGTCCTTCACGCCCCCGGACTGCTTCCCAGGTTGCCTAACCCCCGATTGCCAGAGGACATTCCACTCTAGTACACTGCCTCGCTCCCACCGGACCCCTGCTAGGAACGGTGAAGACAGCAACCAGTATATGATGATGAGGAGACTTCAGGCTCCGAATGCTGTGGATGAAACGAGCTGCAGGGTCACGTCTGCCAATTCACCATTGCTCAGGCTAAGCTGGGGCGAGTCTCTAAGGGGGAGGGTCAACCGGCCCACCAGACTGTCCCTGGAGACGGTGAGGACCCTGCCAAGCATGCGTGAACTTCCTCTTCCCAAGGAACCGAGAAGTCCGGGTGAATATATCAATATAGACTTTGGTGAGGCTGCAAGGTGCTCCCTCACCTCACCTCCCTTGGACCGCCGGGCCACATCCCCGCTTTCCAGCTGCGTGAACGTGGACCATGGCACTGTGTCACCAAGTTCTGTGGTCGCCAGCAATGGGGGTCTCCCGTTGCTTTCATGTCCCCGTCAGCTGGACGAAGTAAAGGATGACTACACAGAGATGTCGTTCACAGCTTCTGGACCCCCTTCTCAGTGCATGGATGGCGCCCCCCAGCCCATCAGCCCCAGTGGCAGCATGCAGCAGCTGACCCTCAAGGACCAGACCGTGCCAGGAGTAGAGACATTCCTGGTGCCTGTGGTCCAACCTGACCCAGACCGGGGTGCCAAGGTGATTCGGGCTGACCCACAGGGGCGCCGTCGGCACAGCTCAGAGACATTCTCTTCCACCACCACCGTCACGCCAGTCTTTCCCTCCTTCGCACATGACCCCAGGCGGCATGGCTCGGCCTCAGTGGAGAACGTGTGGGCACGCGGCAGCCAGGGCTCCGATGGGGAGGCTGGGAGCCCCATGCGCCGGGAGACCTCAGCAGGTTTCCAGAATGGACTCAACTACATCGCCTTAAACCTGATGGATGAAAACTTGGGCGCCTGCAAGAGCCTCATGCAGCTTAAAGCCACCAGCTGCTGCAAAGGGGGCGTCAACGCTTTGAACGGTGTGCCATTTGTCGGCATGGCCTTCGAAGAGGCCGCTGCTGTGGTTAAAGGTGAGTCTCTCTCCTTTGCTAGGTGTCAGAAAAAAATGTAGCATGCATGGGCTCTTCGGGGAGCTAGTTTTAGGATAATAAATCTGTGTTATAGTTTTCCTGTTGGGATCACCTGCTAAGCTTCTGTAGGTTCCTTTTGCACCGTTTTTCTTGTGTGTGTGATTTTTATTGAACTTTACCTCACACATGCACCTCGTGGGCCCGGTGACTGCAGCACGTGGATGCTGGCTGCATTAACCGCGTGTCCGACACGCACACACTTCAGAGGCTGTTTCTGATGGACTCTGATACGAGTGCGTTTCCCCACACGCTAAACTGTTGCCATGGTTTTTCCAAGACAATTAAACAGAGGTGAAAATTAGAGTGCTCTGGCCCTTTAAGGATGCAATATTTATGTGTTTGGCATTTAGGGCTGGATTATGGTTACGTCGAACTCGTGATATTTTTGGCAGCCTTTTTTTTACATTTTAAGGGAAATAGATAACGGTAGTTTATCATTTTCAAAACGTTACTGGCTGGATGGTGTTGTGTAACGAGTGCTGGTGAGGTCCTGCTTCCCTTGCAGGGATGCTGGTGTTTTTAGGATGATGTCGCAGTGCCTTGAGATCAGGGGAAGCGAGGGCGACGGCCGTTGTCTGATAAAATCACAGCATAAATATGAAGCCTCCACAGCCGTGAAAAAATAAAAAAGCACAAACCATTGACCCCTTACAGAAAATGAAAGGGATGCATTTTGATTTTCCTTTAATTTCTCCTGGCCGTTCAGATTCTAGCATTTAATCTCCTAAGTGTATGGATGACATCTGCCTATGAGAATCGTTTTTAAACTGAATTACCTTGCAGAGCCTCTGTACGTATGGAAAAATGAGTCACAGCGAATATTTCCTCTCCTTGCGTGTTTAGAGGAGCGATGTCTAGCGTTCAAGTTTTTGTGTGCAGTTGGGAGGGTGTTAGTCTCTGTGACCTGCATGAATATCTGTATATCACAGTGAATGATGATTGCAAATGTAATAATATTTTATTTTTAGCTTTTAAATTTAGTGTGCCTTTACATTTTGAAAGTGCAAGGTAGATAATAATTCGGCTTTGTTGTATGTTTAGGCAGACCTGCTCCTTAGAGGGAAGTCTCTCCATACACCCAGGGGTGACCAGGGTTTTGTCCTGCCTTGGGGAGGGAAAGGAAAGGAAGGGCTCCTTATTCTCTACGATGTGGATCAGCCTGCTGTGTGAAACGGAGTAAATACTCAGCCAGGGCGATTGGTTTCTCCCTGAGAAGCCGCTTGGAGCCCTGTTAAAAAGCCTCGGGACCCGCTTGCACAGACTCATTTCCCCCTAAATACGGCGCAGAGGCTGCAGCGAGCCAGCTTGGCTGCTCCCTCTGCCCTTTATTTAACCCTGCGCCTAAAAGACACTAAAGTGCACTTGTGTCCCCGGTCCCTGTGTGTTTAGGAGGCTGCCCTCGCTTCTAATGTCTCTTTGTGGGCCTGCATTTTATTTTTTAAAGCAAATTAATCTGCCTCTTTGCAACTGAAAATGTGTTGGTTTAGTTGCAGTTCTTCTGGCATATGGGTAAATTGCAGCAGGTCGTTTATAGCTTAATGCTGTGACACGTGAATATGGGCTTTGCTGCCAGACATAACTGTAGGATCCTTATGTTAAATATAAATCCTCATTGTACTGGGGGGGACTGAGAAAAAACAATTTTTATGAAGTCGGTTGTTCAATCCTAATGCAGGCTCTTGCATAAGTAGCTGGTTTGGTCGCTGGGATCTGAACTGGGGCTCTGTGAAACATGTCTGTGGCCTGCTTACTAGCTGACTGCGGATGTTTTTTCCGGATGCATCCCGAGACTCCTGGATTGAGGTCATAGCACGCTGGCAGTAGATGGATGGAGCCCGCAAAGTAAATGCGCGTGTTCAACGTGGGGAATCCTCACCACATGTGAAGTGTTTTTAGCGTGAAGCATCCATTTTGAGAGTGTGCTGGGCAACTGGGGACTGGAGGATGCGGAGGTGTGAGCATGGGGGCGTGTAGGCAGGACTGTGTGCTGTTCCGGGAATGGCCTGGCAGCGGTGGCCAGCAAGGAATGTAATAACCTGCTTAAATACTTTAGGCCCACAGTAGGAATGTCAACAGATAGCGCAGCGTTTCCACAGTGGCGTTCCGTACCGGCTCGGCCGGATTCCGACTTTCACTCAGGCATCCAGCATACCAACTCTCTCTTCTGGAATCCTAAATATCCAGGTTGTGATGCGCCAAGTCTTGTTTCCTCCTCTGAAAACAGCTAACTCAAAATAAGACAAATCGAAAGTAGGGTGCTGTCAGTGTTGCACCTGTTAAGTATGGGGGGTGTGCACAGTGTTAATGTTTTCTGGTCATGTGGGGGGTGGGGGTGTCTACTTTCGAGACATTTTTAAAGTTCTGTGTCGCATTGCTATGTGACTGCAGCATGTTCTGACCTGAGGCCTCATAAGAGCTCGGAAGTTGAGATCGCTCTCCCCGGCCCCCCCCACCTCGACACAGAGAGTAAACACTTTTTTCCCCCCTGTCCCCTTCTTTATTCCTCCTCCATGTCTTGGGCCTCCCTAACAGGAGCTTTCTGTGTGGCAGATGGTCTACCCAGTGCACCTGCCACTCCAACCAGCGATCGCTTATGCCCGGGCTCACCAGAACCTCTCACAGCACAGTAATGGCTGCCCACCATCTGCTATAGCAACACAACAGGAGCTGGTATTTGTCCTTCAGCCAGGGGGGTGGGGTGCACTTAAGGGCTGCCTTTCCACAACGGAGATATTCTTTGGCTGGTGGGTGGCTGGGGGTGGTGGTGGGGGGGGGGGGAGCTGCAGGCTTCAGTGTGTTTGTATGTGTTTTTTGATGCTGGCCTTATAGAAACTCGGAGGCACTCGTTAGCGTCTGGGCTCTGTCCCGGGGACCGGGGGATTCCGCTTATCGCTGGACGGTGTGTTGGGTTGGGTTTCCCGCTTTTCTCATTGGTTCAAAGCCTCCGCCTCGCTCTCTTTGAAAGGCCGCTTTTGATTCTAAGGCACACAGGCCTGGAAATTCGAGCGTGTTCTCTGAGCCGCCTGTGGGCGGAGCATGCAGTATCTTTGTTAGTGGAGGCCGGTGCCCCCTCCCCTTTTTATTAGCCAATCCTATGCTCTACGGGGGGGGCGGGGGTGGATCATGGTGGGGGGGCAGGGGCCGTGTCAGTGTTTCCATGCCGGCAGTACAAACCCAATGATGAAAAGTAGGCCGTAATGTTCCAGACGCTGATATAAACGGCACGAACGTTACTCACGTTTATTGGGGATTAGCGCATGTGGGGTGGGGGGTGTACATACGTGCACAATGTTTGGAGGTGCGGACAGGGAGAGGAGCCGTCTAACTGAAAGATGAGAGGTGCTGTGTCAGTGTCAGACACTGGGAATGCCAAAGGTCCCGGAAGCTGAGTATCTCTGCATCTCCAGACTTCAGCTGCTTCTGAAACGTAGGAGGTTTGGGAAGTGGTTTCAGATAGTGGCGTCTGCTGGGGACATAAATACAAAATTCTCAGGGAAAGACCCTGAGAAAATGTCCTTCAGGGAGCTTCCAGGTCGTAGCCAGTGCCCCTCTCTTTTCACTAGATGCAGGCAGGGTGCCTCACGGGTCTGTTGTTGATAAAAGGTTGCATAATCTTCTCTCCTGGGAGACTGAATGTTAGGTTGTTCTGGGACATGGCATTCTACTTCTTGAACACTGTGTTTTGGTTCCGGAAGTTTCCTTAGAGCTGGGTTTGCGCATCTGTGGCAGGCCTGCTGAGCAAACAGAGCAGCACGGTGGATGGAGGAGCCTCTCTGCAGCGGTAATGGTGTTACACAGCAACGGTTATGTGGTTTTCGGCCCTGTTGTAGATGGGAGATTTCATCTTCTTACCAGGGGGGATAGTGGTGGAGGGAATCCTCATTCGAAAAATCGCTTTGGGTTTCTTTAGAGGTCTTGGAAAATAATGGTGCCCTGTGACATGTTTTTAAATGAGTAGTTTTCTCCCAGGGGAATGAAATGACCTCGCAAAATGAAATATGAAATTGATATTCTTATAGCTACTGTTGGATTTATAATAGGGTTTGGCTTTCAGTGTTGGGCTCTACCTGAGAGCTCCAGCGGAGCAGATCATGGTGGTATTTGGGGAGAACACTACCCCCCCCCCCCCCCTTCCCCAACCATGGTACTTTCTGAGCCTATGTGAAGCACGACTGATCATGCATCAGTGCCTGACAGTATGGTCCCCTAAGTGGCCTCCTGCCCTCTGATCTTCTTCAGATGGTTTCTGCAGGCTGGCTCGCGTGGTTCTGGGGTGGTGCACGGATTACCACGCCGTGCCAAGTTTCCTTTGGTCCTGCTGGTTGTGCTGTCACCCTAGGGCAGGTAATTAAAGAAACAAGGCTGATCCTATTGGCCGGGCTGTTCTGACTGCAGCTTTTGTGAGGTTAATGAGAGCTTTGTCCTACCTTGTGGAGGTCTGACTATTTGGGGAGCGTTTTTCGCTCGTTATTTCTCAGTTACGCAAGCATTTGGGGGTCCGGGTTGGGGCGGGGGGCTTGTGGACTGGGTCGGTTTAGTGGAAAGGAAATGGATCCAGTTTGGGCGCCATGTTTATTTCCCTTTGGGGATGACAACAATCCCTCATTGATCCTGGAGTTTTCGTCAGCAGACAGGAAGTCTGCTGTGAGAAGATGGTTGGGGTGTGTGTGGGGTAGGGGGAGGTCACTTTGAGTGAATGAAACTGTTGTTGTGCCCCAGTGATGGGGGTGATGCTGGTGCCCTGTTCGTGTGCTGCTGCCATACCGGTCATCCAGAAGGGAACCAGGAGGACTGAAACGCCAGTGTTTGGCCCTGACATGTGGCCCCCTTGGCGCGGTGGCCCCAGCAGCCTTCTGTTGGGAAAGCTCCCGGCTCCGACTGTGGCCTCGATCTCTGCTGTGCCACAGCTGCTCCTGCTATGCTAGCAGGGAAAGGTTAACGAGTTGAAAGATAAATAAATCATGTATAAGTAATATGAGCACCCGATTTGTGAGGCACGGTGGGGAGCATGTAGATTGCTCCGCTATACTCACGCCGCTCTCGGCTGCAGCGAAGACCCAGCGAGGCTGTAATCAGAGACGTGTGTGATTTTTTAAAATTATTTTTTTCCAGAGGCTGGGGGCTCTTTTCTTTGCTGAATTTAGCCGAATCATGCTGCTTTGAAGAGTTGTGCCCTGCCGTCGCTTACTAAGCTGCTGTATTGATTTTAGTTCACATGTTCCGGAGAGATGGAGGGCTGCAGTCCCGGTCTCTCAAAAGCTAGGAAAAAGCCCAGGACATGTCTTGCAGCATGAGTCAGCCCGCAACTGTATCTCTTTCTGGGAAAACTTGCTTAGTTTGATCACACTGACAGTCACCAGTTTTTTGTGTTCAGAGAATAGGAGGAGCAGGGTCGGGGATTCTTAAAATTTCAGCGTTCGTTCGACACCATCTGACTCATCTTTTGATCTTCTCTCGTGTCCTCGGCTGCTAAATGCCTGCCGGTTAGGTTAACAGGAATGTATCATCCTGTGATTGATGATAGAGGGGAAACATCTGCAGGGTGATTTTCACAAGGAGCTTCTACAGTCGTATATCTCGAGTGCTGGTGGGATTATGAAGCCGTGTGACTGGTGATGTCTATGGAGATGATCCTATTTGTACAGCTCTGGGCCACCTTCCCGAGCATCCGTGTATGGATTGAGTTGTTACGGACATTTTGCCATTTTGCTGTCTTGTTACCCCCCCACCCCCAGGTTTAGCACTCCAGCATTTAAAAGTTGAAAATTAGTTACTTACTACACCCAGCTGATCTTCCAGACCCACCTGTCCGACTTCAAACTGTATCCAGTATTAGGACGCTTGGGTTCAGCCAGAGAGTGTCAGCCTTAGATCTTATGTGAGATTTGGGACCCCCTCCCCCAGCTGTAATTCCGACATGACAGGCAAAAGCTGGGTGCTGTGGGGGGGGGGGGGGCTTTCTGGCTGAGAGCCAGAATGATCATTTCCTATCCTCTTGCTTGTCTCTGCCTTCCGGAACATGGCAGAAAGTCCTGCGCTGTCTCAGCTTACTGTGATTTCCTTTGAAAGTCAATATTTAAATATTTCATCCGTGCTCGTCTGTAATTATACAGGATCTTGTTAACTTTGGAGTTAAACTGGATTGGAAAACTGTCTTTAAGATGTGACCATGCACAGTTGGCCCTCTCTCCCTACTGCAGGTCATAAATATTCACTTCCCATGCCTCGAATGACCTCTTGGTGTCAACATACTTGCTGCTGTTACTCCTGCAAACGCGATGACCAGGATAAGGTTCAAAAAGGGGGCCAGCAAGGGGAAGTGGCAAGATGATGGGGATGAGGGTTACAGTATAAAATAGACGCTCCTGTTGGCTGTGAGAAAGCAGGCATCTGAGAAGCTAAGTGGAAGGTTCTGCTCGGAGTGAACCCCCCCCCCCCCACTCCCCTGAAAGGCACAAACAAGTACAAAAGGGCAAAGGTCAGACGCGTGATCTGCGAGCGGGAACCTGAGGACTCTGTCCTGAATGTACCTGAGACCTGAGAACCTGTTAAAGAATTTAACGTTTAAAAATAGCCATGTCCCTTCAAAGCTGTTCCTCGGGCCTTTCTGAAGATTTTTGGGGTCGCGTTATCTGAGGCCATAGTTTGGACGAGTTCCTGTCTTAGCCAAAAAGCACCTCATGAAAAGAGTTTGGGTATCTCCGTAACTGGGATGTGAATGAGACGTTCATGTTCAGTGAAGTTTTGTACGTGGTCGGTGGAAGGTTTGCCCTAGCGGGTAGTTCGTTGGTGAATCCTGGCTGGAGAGCATCCTGTACTTGGCAGCCATGTGGTGAGAGACTGTTTAGCTCTATAGTTCATTCATAGACATCAGGGGGTTTGATCTTAGAAAATAGGGTGTGTACATGTGCAGTCCAGTCTGCCTGCTAGTCACTGTCTACCTGCTTTGGTTACTTGATCTGATCTCTCTTTCTCTCTCTCCCCCTCCTGTCTTTTTCTGATTTGTCTCCCTCAGATTAGAGGGTGAACAGAACGACTGACCCCCACCACCCCCCACACCACAGACGGGAGGACTTAGTGAAATTGGCTGGCAAAGGGGCAGCCCATTCGGGCCATTTGACCTCGCGCTGCTTTAGAAGACCCCTGACCTCAGAGGGTTCCCTTCGGATCCGGAACCACACCATCGCTGCTCTGTCTCGCTAGAAAACTAGTCCGAGAACTGTGAGGTAGATTAAATATGTAAAGCGTGTGTTTTCTCACCCTCCCTAGTATTCAATTTGCATCTGTTTGGGGTAAGCCCTGGACCGCGACCAGTGAGAAGGTGTGAACAGAACTTGGAGATGTGTGACAGGCAACCCACTGGTCACATACATGTACATTCACCGACAACATGTTTATTTATTCATGTGCATAAAAGATTTGTGTGTCCCCACTGTTGTCTTTGGTACGGTCCCAGCGTTCCATTTTTTTTGTTTATACTAATTCAGTAAATTATTGAAGCCCTACCTCAGCGCAAAAAAGCCAGGTCACTGCTTAAAAAAATAAAATAATGAAAACAAATGTAATTTATTTTTTAAAGTCAGATGTTTCATAATTTCAGTCCAAAGCCTTACAGACGTTGTCATGTACTCTGGAGGTGGGTTCTGATTTGGACCTACACCAACACCGGGTGGAAGATTCGGCCTTCACCACGAGAGCTGAACGCGTCTAAAAGTGGATCTTCAACCTACACATCAGATGCTTAAAGAAAACCACAAATGTTTATTTTGATATAATAATATGATTATGATATTACACAAAGAAATCCATCAAAGGAAATTAGGTTGACCTTGGACCGGCGTGTGCATTGGTGGCAGTGCATTTTAACTGTTAAACCAATAAAAGCTCGGCATTCAGGCTCCGCCCGCCTCTGCACACGTGGCCTGTTTGTGTCCGGCACCCATAGTCCTCCTGGGACACCACCTACATTCGCTGCTGATCGCTGCTCTCTCTGTTCTTGAGGTGCACTGAAGGTATTGTAATGACCTGAGCTGATTGGCTGAGAAGACCACCGTCAGAGCTGTTTATTGGATGACAAATATTGGGGAAAGTCAGATTCTGAGACCATGACGGCTCTTTCAATGGGTCTTGTGTGTTTCGGATTGGAAACGGTACTCATCGGAACCAATGAGGGGTCTTGATCCCACAGCATCTGGATTGTAACGTGAGGTGCATGAATGTAGAATATTGTGTTTGGGAGATTTAGAAGCAAAACTCGACACATGAAACTGAAAATAAGAGAAAGAGTCGGGCCTGTGGACAGGAAGTGACCTCACTCGTTATGCCCAGTGCTGTATATATAGAGTGTACATGTACAAAGAATCCAGCCAAATTTCATTTAATATGGTTGCGTGGACGCTGTACAAACCATACTACAACAGGGGTCTCTCACAGGCCACCCTCTGCGTGATGGAATTCCACTAAGATATTTTATAACAATGCTGTATTATTTTAAAAACGAAGTAATACTTGATATTAAAGTAAACCTTGCTACTTAGGTACAAGTTGTTAATGGTATATGCAATGTTAACATTTTTTAATGATAAAGCTTAGTTTACAGAATGAAACCAAATGTATAAATATCGTGTTAATATATTTGTTAAAAGTTAAATTAAATTTTTGCTGTTTGTACATTTTTTTCTGCCAACTTTAAAAGGAAGGTTTTTTTTCCGGTTTTGTTATCGGAACTTATCAGTAATTTGAGTGTGATGTTTGTGTTCATTGACAAGCCTGCTAATATTTTAGTGTCTTCCATTGTACATGTCATGTGCTGGAGATTGTGACGCTTACGAGGTGATGATAATTCAGAACTAGTGTAGTTAAGTATTGCTTTAGTCTGTATCGATTATGGATTGTTACCTGCAATAAAAAAAATATTATTTAAGAAAACAGTCATTTGGATGTATTTTTGTAGTGGGTTTGCAGGGTGGGTGTGTTGGAGTGGATTGGGTTAGGTCACTGAGCCTGTAATGGGAAGGTCGCTGGTTCAAATACTATGGTCAGCAGAGTGATATCACCGCTGGGCCCCTGAGCAAGGCCCTTAACCCCAAATTGCTCTAGGGACCGTCTGACCCTGCCTTATCTTAAAAATGTGCGTTGCTTTGGATAAAAGTGGACCGCTAAATAAAAAAAAAAATGTAAATGTATGCTTGTGGGGTCGTAGGCTGGAGGATGTGGCTCTCTCCTCACTGCCGCCCCCCGATGGCTCAGTCACACACCGTCTGCGGCCCATCACTGAATCATTGTATGGTCTGGTGGCTGTGCTTGGCTGCATGCCCACAGATTTTCTGTCGCTGTGTTGGAACGGCGTTGCGTTGTTCCTGCGTGGGAGTGCGGAATGTGGAGGAGTTTATGGACACTCACGACATGAGGAAATTCAGAACAGACATGGTACCCCAGACAGCTCTGATCCCCACGACAAGAATCATCTAGTGAATAAACTTTGATAATCACCTCACCGGCATTAAACCTTCCATTTCATTTTCCATTTATATGCTCTTAAT
>JAAGVU020000001.1:45238493-45253453 GCA_011763525.2 Mormyrus iriodes
AATGCTGTTACCCACGACGTTATGTATACAGCATTGATTTTCAGAGAACCCAAGTGGTCTGCTCTCGTTATGTCAGGTCAAGCTTTGGGGGGGGGGGGGGGTATGGGAATAATAGGGCAAACTGATCGCAGTGTTTGTGTAACAGAGAACAGAGTTGGGGGTGTGAATGTATAGGCAGGAAAAGGGCCACTGGGTGAGAGGCGGGGCTAAGGAGGTGGGGGCGGAGAAACAAAAGCATGTGTAGTTGGGGAATTGTCAACTATTGATAAAGAGTACTGAATACAGGGAATAGATTAATTTGTGTGGGAGGGGGGCTGTTGTGTCTGTGTTGTAAGGGTGGTTTAATTAAGAAAAGCTCCACATTTTAGGGCAATAATGAATTGAAGGCGAGTCATTAGCATCAGACTGAGATTAGTGCTGCAGTTCCTTGTCTCCTGGAAGGGGGGGTGTGGGGGGCTATCTGCTTTGATGTACCCTAACCCTAACCCCCCCCAGAAAGCTGAGTCCATACACCAGTTAATACATTAATAGGTTACACCCTGCACAGAGTGTCAGTACTCACAACAGCTTGGTTATATAGGCGGCCGTAACACACAACAGATGGGTGCTATTTTATTGAAAGTACACAGAACCTTAATTGATGTAATGTCTGTTATACGAATGAACCCCCCCCCCCCACAACTCCACGGGAAAAAATCCCAGTATGAATGGATGTTGATTGACTGGTTGGCATTATTTACAAGCAGTGAGAGGACCCTGTCTAAATATTAGTGTGCTTATGTTGTACACCTTGTGAGCCACACAATTACTAACCCATTATGTTAGATTAAGTTGACCTTGGTTGGCTTCTGTCCCACAATTACTTTCATTAGATCATCGCTTTTGACATTTTGCTCTGTTTAGGAACTGGGCAGGGACACACTGAGCACACAGAAGCTGCCAGGCTCAGGTGATGTCACTCAATGTGAACAGGATGCTGCAGAGATATACATCCCCCACTCATCGATGCCCCAGCCCTGTCACGGGATACATAGATACTCTACTGTAAGCAGTCGATTGCTTTCAGCCATTCTCAGCCCCATGTTAGCCTCACTTTGGATTCAGGACAGCTTTTTTCCATCCACGTTCGCCCAAAAAGGCAGGCCTACATCCAGCCGGTACCATCCCCCATCACTCATCTGGACACAAAGAGGCCACCAGGAACCTCTCTAACGCAGAAGCCCTGCAGAGCACTTAACCCACACACAAATGGGTCAGAACTCGCCACAAGCACCCAGAAGATGCTCCGTAGAAACAAAGCAAGCTGGGAAACGAAATGTGTTGAGCCGTCAGTCGACAAATCAACATTTGTGACCATTTGGAAATGAGTTCAGATTCCCATTCAGGTCAACATATATTTTATCTCTCTCTCCACAGCAGGATTAGCTTAACCACAATTTCACTAAAATAAACTGCAAGACATTTATAATTACATTTATTTTATTATTATGTTTATTTATCAGCTTTTGTCCAGAGGTAGGGAGCATGTGATGATTACAGCACTTTGCCACAGCCACCACACAACAAACCACCTCAGGGATGAGAACCTGAGAGCAGCCATGCGGTGGGTGATACCTCAGCACCACACTGGTCCAAATGGACCAGTTTGAGTTTTTTTTTCCCAGTGGCTGGAATGCCAATCTGGCTACCAACCCCCAAACTTCCCTATAAGTTGGAGGACCTCCTTGCAGGGCTGGATGTAGATTACCGTCATACCCAGGATGAAGCAATTGCAGGTTAAGGGCCTTACTCAGGGGCCCAACAGAGTAGGATCATTCTTAGCATTCACGGGATGCGAACCAGCAACTTTCCGATTGCTGGGACAGAGCCCTAGCCTCAAAATCACCACTCCGCCCACTTTCATCCAGAGCAATGTTCAAATGAGGCAAATAGCGCATTACAAACATGGCTGCTGAGGAGTCAACTAGGCATAAGTGTTATGTTGAGCTTCTAGTGAATGACCAGTTGTAACCGTAGTAGCTCCTTTCACTCAATAAGTAGGACATTGTGCTAATGACGCGGAAGGTTGCGGGTTCAAATCCCTGGGGGCACATGAAAAGAAACTATAAGCCACCCCTTTACTGTTAGTTGCTTTGGCTAATAGCTTCACAGCTGAATATGAGTATTAGTGTACAGGTGAAGTGGCAAGAGGTACACAACATTTCCCAACAAACTTAACCATTTAGTCTGCTTTTTACGGTTTTACATTTTAGTTGAACTCTATATTAATAATAAATTTACGCTGTGTTACCATGACGCCCCAATCATTAACAATAAGTGCAGATTCTTACAAGAAGAACTTCTTGGAAAAGAAAAAAAATATATCTTAAGTGAAAAACACATCAGGTGGCAGGTATCAATACGGCGTGTAATGTGTCCCCGGTCTAAATGTGAATAATTACTGTTCCTTTACTTGGCTCACAGTTCTATTTTTGCTCAACTCGTTCCTTCCAAGATTATCTTTTTACAGCAGAAAAAGGCAAACACATTCCTGGTCGCATTCCCGCACAAGAAAACACTATGTCCCGACATCTTAGATGATCAGCGTCACATAAGGAGTCACATTGCAGCCAGCATGACCCTGTTGGGCTATTTTCTGGCGTGCCTTTTGTTTTCAATGCCTGGTAGTTGCAGAATATAGCCAGGCCGGGCTAATACAGTCCAAACCACACGATGAAAACAGTCATTCAGTAGTTATCGTATTAGCAGCCATTAAAGATGCTCTGCAGAGCATGTAAACGACATTCCTCCACTGTTCTTAGATACACTGTATTCTAGTACAGACAACACTCTCTACATGCTGCCATTAGGTAAAACAATGAGAAAACAATGTTAATTATCATTCCTATGCTGATGACACCCAAATATACATTTCGGTTACGCCTAATGACTCTGCACCTAATGGGGCGGCTCTGTTGCAAAAGGCGCTATATAAAAATAAATTGAATTGAATTGAATTGAAAATAACTGAAAGTGACAATAAGAGACATTACTATTGGCTTACTTGAGTCTTTGATTTAATCTGATACAGTTCACTTGAAATAATACTTTCTTAATTCTGATTGTTACTTATCTGGAATTTGATTCATAACTGGAAACAAGCAGCAAATGTGTTTCGGTTTATAATCCCTTCTTGTTGTGTCTGTTGTGCCCCCCCAGTGACTGCCGTTGGTGCTCATGTGAGCTCATTATGCGAAACATTACACCGGTGAGAATTGCTTTGTTGTTACATTAACTGCCAGTGGTGGTTATTTGTACAATGAATTAGCGAGGAACAGGAAGTAGTGAATGTGCACACAGTGATGGCTTCCTGAGCGATGTGCAGCACAGAGCTGGTGGACATGGCCCAGCGTGGCAGCTCCGCTCATTCCAGCCAATCTGCGCTTCTGGTTCCAGCAGAATAGAAAACTCCAGACGTCCAACTTCCTTCTAACTCTTGGCAGCCTTGCGTTTCAGGAAGTCAATCTTGTGTGAATGAGTACCATCCTGTTTGTATTTGACACCGGGCCAAAGTATGCTGATTGGGGATTTCAGAGTGTGTCCTAAACACACTGGACCAGTCGCTCTCAGTATGAATCATCTCTTTCAATAAATTTGACATTTACAATACATTGTAAAAAGTCGGCTTGCTGAATTATCCCAAGGCATCGTGCGTCTTCATCGTTTTCCAGCCAGGCAGAGCTAAATGACTATTTTAATCTCAGACATGACCTCCCTCCCCTGTAACGCTGAGAACTCCCCCTAGGCACTCAGCTCCCGAGTGCCTTCGGTCATCAGCGTCTGTGATTCCTCTGACAGAAACTGTAATTTGCCTCCCTGGAGATCTAAGGTGCGAAATAGTAAATGAGAAGAGGCGGGAATGTTGACTCATCTGGGCCGGGCAGTGATGGAACACTTCCTGGTTGAACTTCTGCAGGACACTGAGGATGGTTAAGTCTCCTGTGCTGCTTCTGGTCCCAGAAGACAGTGTCAACAGAAAAATGGTGAATCACTCAGTACCTTAAAGGCAAGATGGCGGAGCTGTGCATCACAGACCTACAGGGGACTCTTCTACATCCCAGGGGGTTAAGGCGGCAGGCCCCACACGATCTGGAAAAAGCACATAATATTTTTTGGGCCCCTTGGTCCCCTTGGTGAGCAAAGCAAGCATGTGAGTGTAGGGAAACACAGAGAAAAGATATGAGATGCGTGAGATACAAAGATCACTGCCAGATATCATGTTAGAGGCTGAAGTAAACAGGCTTGGCGTCCTCCAAACCTGCACTGTAGAAATATTTTATGCCAGGTTACAAACGAGACCTGTTCCCTGCATTTGTCTTTACATGGAATTTGTTGGAAACATAATAATACAGTACATAACAGTAATAATACAGTACCTACGTATGCTACTGTACTGTACCTCGAGGCAATAAACTGCTGAAGCTGCGCAATGTTTTCAGGAGCATCACAAAGTAGCGAATGCGTTCGCTATTACAATGCATTGTATTTAACCCAAATTTTTAATATAATAGGCTTTATAACAGTCCGTTCAAAAGTACGAGCTGTCCAAAAGTCGGATGCTCTTAACGCGGGGTTTGTGTGTCATCAGCAGCTTCCGCAACATTGCTAAGAACTCACAAAAAAATTCCCATTTCATTTCTTATGTCGACCCCACGTCGTGTCGAAACTGTGACGGGGACAGTTGTGATGGAGTAGGGGTGGTCTGTAGTCTCCTGCTTCACTGCAGGCACCACGGTTCCAGTGCTTGTTCTACAGAAGTATAAACAGACCATCTGGTTAGTGAGCAGCTCCTGAAAGAACCGTTTCATGTTTTCGTATCTCAGGGTAAAAGGGCAAAGGTCATGTCCATCGGAGGAGGAAGGGGGTAGGGGGTGTGGCACTTGTTTAGATTTAGGGTGGGAGGGCACATCCATTTCAGTGTTTCTGAGAATGCTAAATTAAGCAAACACATGGGCAATGAAGCTGAAGTGAGAAAAAAACATCTACAGGACTGGCGACTCTGCTTGACCTTTGCATCGACTGCATATATCCGCAAATACGACTCCCCCCCCATCAGGCCCCAGTGGTCACCTCCTGGTCTCACACACCGCTGGCATTTGTCTGGTTGTCTTCTATCTGCCATCTGCAGGACAGCTCCCTCACCTGTATTCAGCTGCGCGTACCCAGCCTTTAACTCCAGTCGAGTGCCGGTGGGAATAAGGAAAAGGTCTGTAAAAGGAGCCCAGTCTCACTGCAGGTCTGGGGCGGGGGTCAAGGGGCCGCCTACAGGAACAAGTCAGCAGGACGGGGAGTGGGTCTGACCCTTCATTTACACTCCTAACTTTATCCATAAGTAACCAAGCAGAGTACGAGACTCCTGCCATTTTTGTGTCTTGATTTCAGTCACAGACTTTTATAAAATCGAGTTTCCCTTTCTGGGGACTAAAAAAATGGTCCACACAATGTCTAAATAACAAGTTTTTATTACCGTAATTTATGCCCTCCCCCCCCCCCCCACACACACATACACACACATACACACACTCCCTCTGCACACTGCAATGTCATCCTCCTATGTGTGTATATATGAAATAGAGTCAGAGATGTATTTCACTGGGGGCAGGTCCCCACACACTGACTCAGAGAAGCATTTCTGCTAAAACATGGTTACTCATTCATTAAAAAAAAAAAAAAAAACTGCTTTCAAAGAGGAAAGCTGAGTGCACTTGTTAGCTTAGGAAGCCAGACAGTCTGCCCTGGGGAGTATAGGGTACAATAACATACTGCATGGCGCCTTGGGGACTCACTGCTGTGTTATGGTCAGTCTATTCAGACCCCAGGTCCAGTCAGAAGGTTTACCAGGTTCAGTGCTGTCTCACTGGATCTCAGCCCGGCTGGCTGGCCCTGCTGCGTGACTGGGTTCTGCTCATGCTTCATTCATGTCACCTGTGGGCGCTGTGTGAAAAATGCCAGTCTCCAACAGCCAGCTCATTGCTTAGCTTTCGTTTCCTTGGTTCACTTTACAAAACAACTCTCCCTCCTTACATGAAAAGTAACAGAGGTGGCACAAATTGCTATGTCATTAATCAGCTGCTGAATAAAGATACTTCTCAGTTAACAAGATCCTTCAGCTCCAAAAACACCCTACAGCTTGACTACTGTCCAATTTCTGCCTTTTTCCCACTAGGTTACTGAGTAAATCCATAACATTTCTGATCAGTGCCATCAACAAAACAGAACAGAAGGTGCACCGAAAGGTAAGCCAGAAATTGGACTCAAATTACAGCTAATTACAGTTCCGTCATGTTCTGTTCTTGTTTAAGGAGCTCATTAAGCCAGGCGTTGCCTGGAACAGGCTGAACGTCAGGAAGAACAGTCCATTACCACGGGAACACAGACAGCCAAATACAAGTACACCTGATAATAGCCTTCACTGGTCACCATGCTGCTCATTAAAAATTCCAAACTGGGCGAAGGTAACGTGTGTGTGTGTGTGTATGTGTGTGCGTGGATTATGTATGTATCACATTGTGGGGACCAAATACCCCCATAATGTGACAAACCTATTATTTTGATGTTGTGGGGACCATTTTTTTCCATCCATCCATCCATCCATCCATCCATCCATTTTCTGTAACTGCTTGTCCTATTCAGGGTCACGGGGTGTCCGGAACCTGTTCCAGAAGCTATGGGTTTAAGGCAGAGAACAACCCAAAATAGGGTGCCAGTCCATCACAGGGCACTAACTGCACTCAAAAACTAAAAATGTCAGAAGTCTTATATTTTGTTTGGTTACTTATGGTTAAGGTTAGGGCTGGGTAGGGGTTAAAGATTGTCATACTTGGAATTAGGGTTATGCCCATAGAAATGACACAAAGGTTATGCCCCACAAAGATATACATACCTAATCTGTATGTGTGTGTGTGTGGCTATTGGACAGCTTGGCCTGCCTGTCAAACAGGAGAGTGCTGGGATTGGATAAGGTGCATGGTTGCAGTAGATACCCTCTAGACCTGTGAAGTGTTGCTGAGTGGTCAGCAAAATCATTTGCCCTCCCACACACCCCCCGGTCGACAAATTTTGGAGAGGGGGACCATGCTTGTACTTTGAAAAGCTGAGAAGCCCTGATTTAGACGTTATAAGAGAGTCTTCCTCTTTTAGTGCCACTGTGCCGGTCTCAAAGAACAGGTTACCCGGCCATTTTTAAATAATTCTCAGCGTTCCAGTCATGCCCTACTGGACAACACAGTAGTTCTTCTCTCAAGTTTATCTCTGCTTTTGCTCTGCAGTGGGGTGCACTACTGACACAGAGCAGCCGAGTCGCCTGTGAAGAATGAAAAACAGGCTAGGAGAGAGGAACCATAGATGCCTGAAGATAACAAGAAAGAAAAACACTCTGAAAAGAGCTGGTTGTTGTCCTCGATCTGACAGTCAGCATGACAGGCCGGGAACATGACCTGCCAGTTTACAGCACCATCGAAACCAGTCAAAGAAGCACTGAGGCAAAAAGCAGGCAAAGGTACATAAACCGAGGAGCAGCTATTCAGAGATGGCGTCAGTTCTCATTTTTTTCATCGGTGTCTGCCTCAAACGAGGAAAATCAATTATGCTTTAATGAGACTTCCAATTAGGCCAGGAGCATTGTGTTAAATATAACCTTTTTTGTCGTGATCCAATAAAAGGCAGGCTTCCTTTTGACCCTGTCAGCTGGGCAAGATGATAAACCTATTTGTTATATTCCACTGAGGGTCTCGCTTGGTAAAGACGGATAGAGAGGCAGCTGTGCCCAGAACGGTGGACCTCAGACTGGCTGGGAAGTTGAAATGTATGGTGAACACAGCCTCAGGCGAATGGGAACACAAGGCAAAGCCATGAGTGACAGGTCTAAGGTAGTTCCTGAAAATACTGTTGAGTTAGTAGGTTGTGTTGCAAGACCATTGTGGCACCAGTTGACATTTATAGGGACCCTGAGCATCAGGCATTAGGAGTTATCCATCTACCAGCAGATCCAGCTCAGCAGATCACACCCGCAAGCCCAGCAATGATCCGGGGAACACTCTTAGCAGAGTATAGTTCACTGGCCCTCCACTGCTGGTAACTATTAGCTGTATCCTTTAACAGCACCAGCAGACCTCTACCTAATTATTCCCATGCACCTTTGAAGTTCTCCTCCCCCACAGCCCCAGCGTGCTTGGCAAATACCTCAGGAGGCCACGAGGTTTGCAGTGGTTAGCCACTAACTCCCCTTCCAGGTGTGTTTAGCCCAACAGAAACTGAACTGACACCAGCAAGCAGGAACAAGATTTACTGCCAGTTGTTTTCATTTCAGGGCCACCAGAAATGTTAGGTGATGGGTCTCCATAAAGGGTCACTGGAAAGGTCACCTTGAGTATAACCTGAGGAGGTCACAAGCAGACTCTTCCTAAAGGTGCAGCTCTTCTTACCTCATCCAGATACCAACCACGTGGACCAGATGGCAGTGGGTTGCAAAACGAGGACAATCTCATTAAGTCTGAGTAATGAAGCACAGTCAGGCTTATCCGGAGAGAAATGGCAAAAGGTTTGCTTTGAATCAGTTTTAATTAGACGAGAAGAAGCCGCCCTTTGACAGAGGCAGGCATTGCGTAATGGACAGTGTCATGTGATGGTGTGAGACATTGACCTTGAGGATCTCCCCTACCATGTGCCCATTCAGCCAAAGCATTGCTGTTGTTTGCCTCGGAAAAGTACAAGCTGCTTGGAACACGCAGCTGATCAAGGTGACTTAGTAGGACATACCTGCACGCAAGGTGAACATCTCAGCTGGATGCAGTGAACGTTCTGTGAATCCATGACGCGTGACCGTCTGCAGTGTGGTTCACCTGCTGGCAGTTGGCCCTTGGATGTCCGATTACTCCAGTCATAGACGTTCACAGTATATAAAATGAGATTAGCTATAACCGTATCCTGGTGCCCCCCCCCCCAGCATTGAAAACACCATTCTTATGACTGCCCATATTTTGGGACGTGCTAATCTTGCACTATTGTTTGTAAATGAATGAGCTCACATGAATACAGCACTTTGAGTGTATGTGTGTGTGTATGTGCGTGTGTGTGTGTGTGTGTGTGTGTCTGTGTTTGTGTGTGTGTGTGTCTGTGTGTGTGCTAACAGGTTTTAGTTTTTTGATTGCATTCACAGATTTTTTATAAAATTGCGTTTCCCCTTGTGGGGACCAGAAAAAATGTCTGCACGGGGTAAATAGTAACAGGTTTTTATTACATTGTGGGGACACTGAGTTCCAATAATGTCATGTATACAAAACCAGACACACACACACACGTTTGTATTCATCTTTCATTTCTACGGGCAAAACCCTAACCCCAGAAATAACAACCTTAAACCTTGCCCAGCCCTAACTTTAACCATAAGTAACCAAACAAAACACAAGACTTTTGGCATTTTTAGTTTTTTGATTGCAGTCAGTCACAGATTTTTATAAAACTGAGTTTCCCCTTGTGGGGACCGAACAAAATGGTTCCCACAATGTAAAAATAACAGGTTTTTATCACATTGTGGAAACATTTGGTCCCCACAATGTGATATATACATAACACAGACACAGATACACACACACACACACACACACACACACACAGACCATTAGCTTACCCATTAGCTGTGCCACTTCATACTCCTTTGCAGCTCCCCCGCACCTCTCTCTACGTCTGTCCTGGGGGGGTTGGGGGGGGGGTGGGTCACAGGCATCAAGCATGGGATAAGAGGCAGAACTAGATAGTGTTGGGCAGACAGATTGTCATCTGCCTAACGAGGGGGTGAATCAGGGGCCCAAAGTTGCCTGCATGTAGGAGGCAGCACTGACCAGTGGGGGGCAGTGCACTGAGTGGCAGTTTCATCCCTGACTGCCAGGAATGGTATGGTCCCAGCCAACAGCCAACAATCCAGAGATGCAAAGCTATCTAAGAAAGTTGCGCCCCGCCACTGTGTTTGCGGTGTAGTCAGTCTATTCTTACATGACGATGTGACAACGTGACTATAAGTTTCACATTCATCCTGATTCCTTGGCGTATCATTCTGTAATGATCTGTGGCTATTTGTTTCATATAAAAAGCTAAAGTATGTAACAGATGAATGAGCCTCTTGTACAAATTGCTACTAAATGTGTGAGGAACGTAAAGACACACAGGGGAGTCGGCAGAGATTTTGGGCCCCATGAAAGTATATCATACTGGGCCCCCAACCCAGACCAAGTCTATTATGGTCAAAATTTTTTAGGGTCCCTGTCACTCAGGGACCCTTGGAATCATTGTTAGTTTTACCCCCCTTTATGGCACCCCTGGGTATCGCTGCCGTCTATGACCCTTGCTCTGCTCATCTTTGCTCTGGCTGCTTAGTCCATCGGCTTGGGAGGAATGTGAGAAAGTGATAGTCAGAGATGTTCATGAAACATTCATGGGTGATGATGATGATGATGATGATGATGATGATGATGATTATTATTATTATTATTATATTTGTTTACATTTTATTCTAACCCTTCCTTTTGCAGTCCCCTAATTACTAATTACCCTGTAAATATATGGTAAATTGTAGTATATTATTGGTTAATTATCACAGGTAATAAGTAGGTAAATACAGAGAAACTACAGCTTTAATACTGATAAAAATCTCCACTATTACCCTTTACCTCTTTTAATACTATAGAAACAAACAAGGCTTCCCTTTACAGTACAGTGTCAGCTTACTTACTGAGTAAATTGTATAAACATCTGCATGAACGTACCCAGTATTTAAAAAGATGCACCAGGACTCTACAGGAAAACAGCTCCTACGGGGGCTGTTACCAGGTAAGTATAAGGTAAAACGTAACAAACCCTTTATAAATGGCTGTATCCATAAACAATATCTACTTAAGAAAAAGCAATGTATTGGAAAGTACTGTCTTAATTTGTCTTAATTTCTGAGTTACACAGCGGTGCTGTCTTGCGTTTCTCTTTGCATCACTCAGGGAGTTACTAACTCAATCTCATTGTACTGACGTGTTCAGTTACAACAATGAAGAATTTAGTTGAATTGCACTGCAGCATCATGTGTCCCGTAGCATTGATGTGATGTGTTGCATCGCACTAAGAGCTGCAGGGAAATGGTCAGTTGCGTGGGATGCAGTGAATGCAGATGGCATTGTGTCCATGCCTGTGTGTCCATCACTGTACCTGGACAGAAGGCCTGTGGACGTTCAGTTTTCACAGACTATCTTCAACACAATTCCACCTAAACCCTTCTATATACCTGTGAAGTTAGGAGCCAACTCTTTCTCCAGAAAACAGGTTAGATATGTGGCACCGAGGGTGTGTTCACACTAAGTCCATGTCAGTTGTGTAACAGGACAGGGTGATCATTTGTAATTACTTTAAAGGTCACTATAACTGGAACTCCTCCCTCATGGAGACGAGGTATATGTGTCAACCATAGTAATATGGGACATTCGGTATGACATCATAGGACAGTCAGCAGGTAGAGTGGGTGAGGGAGGGTCACATGACAAACATGACAATGTGCTTCCTACACCATGTGCCGATACTGACCTTCTGTGGAGGGGTGTGTTTATTTATGTGTGGGTTTGAATGAGGACACATGCCCCCCCACCCCATTTTTTGACAGCAATGAATGTCAGGACCTATTAGGGTCAATATGTTGGGTCTGTGGAATTAAACCTTATAGAACTTTATGGAGGGTGACCAGACCAGGGGGCAGAGTCACATGACAAATAGTCCCTAAATGTCACGGATCAGGGCAGGATATTGTGGAAAAGCCTCCTGGGGTGTAATGAGAGCCTCGTGCATTTTTGCATTGAGAGCTCCACCCCCTCCCCCAAGCCAGGCAGGTGATCCATCAGTGTGCGATGGAGTGCGTCGACCCAGGAAAGAGGGGAGTGGAAGACCCTGCCCACATGTTGCCATAGTGATGTGGGTGTGGCCTGACCCCTAGAGACCAATGTGGGGGAAATGTGCTTTGGTGTCCCATTGACGTCGGTTTGAATGTGCCCTTTTATCCAGTCAGACTGGAAGTGAAAATTTAACGGGGGGGCACTGGTGGAGGGGGTAGAGGGGGCCACAACAGGCATGGCTGCTTTTAGAAAATGTCAGCATCAGGCGTGCACTGCGAGGCAGACGTGGGGGACGTGACTGACCTGTGGGGAGGCCCCTGCCCCTCCCCCACCCTGGCCCCCCCTGCCGTGACCTTTGCCATGGAATCCCGGCGGCCGGTTGCAGAAAGGGTTTTTCAAAGTCACTGAAACTGAAGATCCGGGCATGGGGTGCCCCTGTGTGTGGTGTGGGGCTGGTGGCCCCCAGTGCCATGCCATGACTTGCATGTGTGTGTTCACTGGGTGTGTGAGAAAGAGCATGTGGCTCCTGGTGAATGTATTTGTGAATAGAGACATTGACAGCCCCAGTACTGGTTCATTATTGACACTGAAATTGAAAAACGTTTCGAGATTCAGTAGGAGGCTACAGATTCCTGGTACAAAGAAATGCACTTTAATGCGTAGGTTTACTCAGGCTATGTTACACCTGGCTGTGGCAGATAGATGGCCACTTCCGAAGGGTGGGACTGGGCCATGTGTCAGCCTGGGGGGGACACCACCCGGGATTCTGAAGTGTTTCGTCGTGTGGTGGGTACAGCAACGCGCTGTACCAGTGCATGCTCCCCTACCTGACCTGAGCTGACCTTACCCAGGCTGAAGCCCAGGACTGTCCTGTATTTTTGGGTCTGAAAAAAAGCAATTTAATCAGGATCCCCACCGTTAGCAACAATTACTGTCACCACCCCCGCCCCCCCCAGAGAGGTTCTCTGACAGTTAACAAACATCACATGCAAACGACGGCGCCGCAGAAACCGTCAGCGTCAGGTTTGCAGAAAACGAAAGCGTCAGGTTTGCAGAGGCCAGAAACCAGATAGAGATCATTAGCCTGCAGGCATCGGGCCACAGGTGGGCTGTGATACAATGAGAGTGGACCACAGGATGCGGCACTGCGAAACAAACACAGGCCTCAGGCTTGGCGTGAGCTTCAGCGAGGCCAGACAGCGACCTGTGGTAGGAAAGTCTGATTCGTTTTACTGCGTGAGACGAAATGACGTTTTGTTTTGGATGATGGAGACTTAGTGCTGGGAAGTCAGGGTCAGGCCTGGGGTCAGCGGCACGGCTTCGCTATCACCGTCAGACCGTCCATTTCTTACTCACAGAAGAAATTTCCAGAAACTACCTTTGTTCCTCAGCCTGCCCTCCCTTGTCCCAAACAGGTTCCCATCCTGTACCCCCTCCCCCACCAAGGGAGGGGCACCCTGCCGGCTTGCTGAGCTGTGTGCAGCTTGGCAGACACAGAAATCAATACTTTCATTTCAGCACTGTCTCTGTTCTCCATTAAAGATGAAGCAGAGGTCCTTCGAACCCATCTATCAGTCAGTCTGAGCCGCCAACGCTGGCTCACCGCTGAGCATCCCGCTCACAGAAAAACGATCCATCACAATCTCTCAATAATTCAAGACAAAACTCTGCAGCTGGCACCCCTTTCACACACACACACACACACACACACACACACTACCTGTAATGCACCCCCATACACACTGAACAGCACATCAGAACTAACTCTAATACACCCCATGCACACACTGTAACAGGACAAACAGGTTACTGACACAAACAGCCAGGCCAAAAGTCTTGGCAGACCCAGTCTCTAGCCACTCTTAAAAAGCCAGAGGACCCCGTATGGTTTCCATGGCAGCCATTGCCTGTCCATGCCACCCAGCTCCCTCACGAAAGCCCATTATTTCTCACCTCTCTGTGGCGATTAAGTGGCGGCCCATGTGCCCCTATGTTTGTGACAAATCGGCGGCACTGAACGGAAGCAGAAACATGGCAGCCACTGGGGAACGGTCATTCTGTACAACTACAGGAAAATTCTAGCTAAGACTTGCCAACAAGGGAGTGCAGACATGTGGCACAGCTTCCTGACTGTGAATAAAGAGGATGGCAAACTAGGAGGGATTTACTCAGAGCTCATAATTAGATTTAGGTGCTAGTACAGTAACTACAGTAAAGAGGGTGAATTAGGGACATGGAGCTGGTGTCGTTCTGCTTATGTCTTACACAGGTGGTGTTATTTTTACTCTGAGACCTCCATTGCCTCACATCTCCAGAGCTGCTAGTTTGAATCAGAATGTATATTTAACTCCAGGCCCCAGAGATAGGGAACAGAGGGTGGTCACAAACTTTAGGCCTCCTGGCAATCTTATTCTAGCATCAGGGTATTCTCTGAAGCCCATAATTCATGCCCTTTCCTTTTAATTGTAATGCACCACCTCTCACCCTAGACCTAATTATCCTAACCCTAATCCTAACCTTAACCCTAACCCTAACCTTAACCTAAGCCGCCAGCAAAAAGACAGAGATCAATCACAGCCTGTGGACAGGTCAATTAATTACATTTCAGCGAGGAGAGGAGACTTGCTAACAGCAAAATGTAGGTGGATACCTCAAGGCCTGTACCTTGTGGTAAATGGACCTGGAGGAGTGCCAACAGTGGCCTGCAGAGGAACTCCAGATCAGGAACAAAAGTCTCCATTAATTGACCTTCGATCATGCACACCTCTGTCCATACTGCTGGAGTAATATGGCCACCAAGTTGACATAACCCTAAAAAATGTATCAAAGTGTAATTTCAGATAATGTAATTTCCAGACATTACTCCACAATTATCCATCCATCCATCCATCATCTCCCGCTTTATCTGAGGTCGGGTCACAGGGGCAGCTGCCTCAGCAGGGAAACCCAGACTTCCCTCTCCCCGGCCACTTCATCCAGTTCCTCTGGGGGAATCCCGAGGCGTTCCCAGGCCAGCCGAGAGACATAGTCCCTCCAGCGTGTCCTGGGTCTTCCCCA
>JAAGVU020000001.1:45259848-45310272 GCA_011763525.2 Mormyrus iriodes
TTCTTACAAATCTCACTGCATCTTCTGCGAGGACCCCACCCCCTCCCCCATTCCTCAAAGGTGCCAGCTGGAGGCGTGTCTTACAGCTGAAATATCTTCCAAAACAGTAATGCCAATACATCCTCGCAATGTAAGTGAACCCAAGAAGACGTCTGTGGAGAACACCAGTAATAAAGCCATGAATGATTCAGGAGCCCTGGTGCCTTTCCACACTGTATGGACTCGTGGTCACCCCCATCTGCTGCGCATTGAGGACACGCATCCTCTAAATAAAACAGTCTTGGTTCTACAGTCAAGGAGAGAATGTATAGTACAGACCTGCAATGGCAGCAACTGGCCTTCCGATATCTACACAATCGATAGAGACTCTGTTGCACCTATTACCAGCATTGGTAGTAATGTGTTACAAAGAAACAAACTAATGCGTTACTGTAATTCCACTACTTTAGGCGGTAACGAGTAATGTAACTACCTTTTCAAATTAAATAACACAATTAAAAGTACTTAAATTAAAAGTTCTGTTATTTATCCCAATTAGGCTATATAACCCACAATAGGGTTATACTACATGCATTTATATACCGTGCGGTAGATTTGTTCTGTTTACCCGACTTGTAAGCATACTGATTAAACCCATATACCAAACAAACAATTTAACTAATTAAAAGTTAGGTATTTATTGTTTTAAATATTGACAACATGACAGAACCAGTATCAATGGGCCTAATAGTTACACTGAACTGATTAAAGCAAAATTACAGAGAAATGCACTCGCCGAAACACACATTAGCATATGAAATTATTTAAATATCGTTAATAGGCCGAAATGGAACATGATCATTTAACAATATTATGATCTTGAACCAATATCCCGGTGACGTGTGTGTGTGCTGTCTTGTTATGTTAATAAGATTAATTAATAAGAGACTTGAAGCGATGGAAAGGTTACTTTCCCTACTAACTAATTACTTTTACATGCAGTAATTGATAAAGTAATTGAATTACTTTTGAATGAAGTAACTAGTAACTGTAATTACTAATTTTCAGTACCTTGCACAACACTGGCTATTACTGACCTTACCATCAGCACTTTAATGTTCTTCCTGGTGATGTGTCTTTTACAACGGGGTGTGTAATTAGTTTCCATAGAAAACTTAGGACATACAGGTGCACCAATGAGTATTGATTGCTTTATATGAGGAGACACTGCGGGGCCGGTCATGCTGCTGTTACAGACTGTTTGAAGACCCTGGCACAGTGTCGTTGCCCACTTTGGGTCAGCGTAAGGAGACCAGCTGGGCTCTGTGGCTCAGTATGTGGGGTGCTGGTCCCCAGTGCACGGCCTCAGATGCTTCTAAATCAGGGACCCCTGAATCTGGACTGATCCTCCGAATTCATATGGGTAAACAAATTTCACACTGTGGCATTCTGGGTAAAGATGCTGATCATCTATCTCTCAGAACTGAACAGTGCCGAGGAATCACACTGGATGACTTAAAAGGTCCAAACGTGTGTTCAGAAAGGTGGCATAAGCCCTTTGGGAAGCTAATCTCTGCTTACAGATACCTGAAGCATGCCTGCACAGACATGATGAGACACCCACAGTGTGGCTCTGTCCCCGGGAAGTACTACTCAGTACTATTTGGACTCCTGGCACAGCCTGACTGATGGGAACCTAATCAGATAATTTGCATATGCAAAGCACGGCACGCGAGGGCTGGCAAACGCTGGCCTTTTGACGTTCATTTGCATGAAATGCCTCCCTCTCTGTCGGATCCTGGACGCGATGTTCAGACGCTTCCAGGGAATGAGATTAACTGCATCAATGACCAGCTGTGTGGTTTCAGTATCTGGTCCCTGAAGCACACCAAGATACCTTTACATATACTGCTTGTTAAATACACAATTTTCATACATACTACTGAGTAATATGCTTGTGATGGGTTGGCACCCTGTCCTGGGTAATTCCCTGCCTTGCACCTGTTTTTTCCGGGATTGACTCAGGGCCCCCACGATCCTGTATAGGACAACTGGGTGTGAAAAATGAATGAAGGAATGAATAAATATTGAGTAGAATATGGCAAAAAATATGCACATTGGGTTTACAGACGTGCTAATGCAAAAAGGGACATACAGCTGTAAGTAAATTTTGATTTAATCTTTTTATTTATTTGTGTTGTTTAGCATGCATTACTAGTATATTTTTGGTGTATGTATTTTTTTGCTACAAGGTGTCTTGAATGGTGTGTTACGTAAGCGTTTGTGGAACAGATATCTTGCATCAGTCAAGTACCACCTATAGTCTTCCTGGTGGATTAGCGTTCTTGTTCATTGTATCTATACTGTAGGGTGTGTACACTATAGGGTTTGTACCCTGTATGCAGCTGGTGTGCATATGTCTCATTCATACATGTAAATCAAGTCCCTTTGCCATGTGACATCTGGAAATAAACTCTCAGCCTTAATCACACTGGAACTCTCTGGGTCTGCAAACATTCAACAGACCTGTCTGCATAAGTCTACTCCTGTCACAAGGACCTATCTGACCTGACGTAAAGGGTCATCCCATTTCTCCAGACCGGAGATCCTCTGGGTTTGTGACATGTCACATGACTACGCTGGTTAATCAAAGAAAAACACACCTGCTGTTATCAGCTTAACCCATTACACAGTTATCAAACATCTACATACTTCCATTAATTTGGAAGGACACATTATTTTCCCCATTAAAACAGGTCTGGGAAATTGGGAAAGGTTTCCATGGAAACCTGCTGTCTTCGGAGATCTATATGATGATTATCTTTTAATAGATTTGTAATGAAATAATATCCAATTTCAAAACTCATCCCAAAATGTTTAAAAGCAAATAGATTTAAAAAAAAAAAACAGTGGGGCTGGAGCTCCCTGCTCCTGTGCTACGCAGCTACATCCCAAGACACAACCCCCCCCCCCCCACCACGTCAAGCCAGTGCAGCTGAGGTCAAAGGTCACGTGCAAAGAACACTACGCGTTCTGAGTGGAGCGTGTGGGTGATTTGAAAAGGGCAGCTGCACCCAGGGCAGGGGTGACGTGTACTCTCTTTAGCTGTTATGTAAGCGATTTTTAAATGAAGCAGCAAGATGTTTACAGCTGCAGTGTGGCAACCCTTGAACTGCCTTAATAAGGCTGAGAAGACAGAAAAGGCCATCAGCAATACAGCCAGCCGTGTAGTCTTACCCTCCCCTCCCATGCATACATACACACACACACACACACACACACACACACACGACAGGTAAGCCCTACCACCAACCAGGTACTTCCTGAGAAGCACCATTCGCAAAAACAATGTACCTCTATAATCTTAGCGCAATAAAGGCATAATCTGCTTTTGCAGGCCAAGCTCACAGCTGGACAGGCAGGTCCTCAGGGCAAACAGGAAGATGAAACTTCTCCCTGTTCAAACCGCATATATAAGCTAGTGTGGGAATACAGCAGCATGCTACTAAAGCATTCCAGATGCACTTTATTTTATTCTTGCCCAGGTGGAACATGATCTTTTCCTACTAATGTTTGATTGTTTAATAAACTATATTCGCAAAGTGAGACCACAAAGTGCAAAGCTTCCATGAAAAAAAACACCAGCTTCAACATCACTATATTATTTAGTATTTTATCAGAGGTCGCAGGGTTGAATGCCCTGAGCAGGTGTTAGGGGGGGTTACCTTCTCTACTACATCCTCAGCTCGCCGGTCCAGGATCAGCAGAGTGAGCGAGAGGTGCTGCAGTGGACTGGTACGGCACTCTCGATATTCTGATCCCAGTCCAGAGAGAGACGCACAAATGGCACAGGTTTTGTGACAGAGTTGTGCTTTATTGCTGTACAGGTTTCTATAAAATTCTGGAAACAAGGTACATAATGGGACATTCCTTCTCTCACAAACACAGTTATATTATAACGAACTTAAAGGGTCCGATTTACAAAATAGTAAAAAGATGAGTCAAACACACTGTGCAGTGACGAGCACGGGGTCGTCACAGTGAAGACACCCCCTCCTTCACCACCATGACACAAATAAATACATTGCCCTGGAGACATCAGCTTAAGAAAGGGGAGGCGCTCAAAGGGCACCAAGAATACTATTCCCGGGGCCCGTCCGGCCCATGGCACAGCATCTCCAACAGGGGGCGACGGTGTTCATTATGCTTATGAAAAACTCAATGTGGATGATCTTACAAGGGTCTGGGAAAGCTCGTCATTGAAGCTCATGCATTTAATAAGCCGCAGATAGAAAGCTATATTTTAGCAAGGTCATCTTTTTTCGGTTTTCAGCGAAATAATAAATATATTTATAAAGTCACGATACTACAAGAGGGGCGGCCTTGAACTTGTGCTGTGCCCTCTGCCTTTACCAGACGATTTAGTCACATTATCCTTCTCGAGTCTTAATATTCATAATTGAACCAGACGGATTCCAGTTCAGTGTACAGGATGTCAATAGATTGCTCCACCATAACTCTGGCCCAGCAGTCCAGTTACACATAGCAGAATTTGTGTTTGTATCTGTAATCCGCTCTGTATTAGTACGCAAACACGGGGATTGTGTTTCTCTCACGTCATAGGTGAGTGAGGCGCTTCGTAAAAGCATTGTGCAGCTACATCGTTCATTTCATATCTCCGCTTGCCCCTATCCACCGATACCTACTGGGGACCCATGACAAAACCTTGAGTCTAACACTCAAAAAAAAACCCATACAGGCTTGTTTGGAACTTGCGAAACCTCATTTGCATAAAATGAAACGTTTCTAAGTTTCTTCGCAAAAAGCCTTTTCGTTTCTTCAGTTAACATCGATGCCCCTTGCAGTGAAACACATTTAAAGGAATTCCCATTGTTAGCGAGGGGCTACCACACCCAGGCCTGTGTTCAGTGTCAGGATACTGGCTGTGCTCTGATACAGTTCAATACAGTGCCATTTCTCGTAAGTCACTAGGGTCAACACCCAGTATCTCAGAGTTCTGGAAAGGTCCTTTTCCATCCCATATCAATCATCATTCACTAGGTAGCCATTGCGCCCATATAAACATGGCCCCCTCTTTATTTGTGTGAGCTGCTGGCTCTCAGCCTTTCTCACCCTGTGGATGGACAGAATTTCGATTGGGCCACAGGCTTTGATTTGTACATTTGCTTATCTCACATCTGCAGGGGCTCAGAGTGAGTGTATAAGTGAGAGCAGCAGCCTCGTGTGCGTGTGTGTGTGTGTGTGTGTGTGTTTGTGTGTGTGGGCCTTTTTCTCTTCAAGTCTTCATGTTCTGTTTGCGTGGGATGTCCCTAACATCCAGATGCTCTTGGACACTTGTGAAGGATGATGATTGGTTGGCTTAGGGCATGGATTTGGTGGGGGGGGGGGGTGGAGGCAGGTTATCCTCTCTTCAGACACAGTTAAAGTACGACTTGTCGGTATAGATTATCATGGACACCGGTCTGATCACTAGTCTGCCTGATGCTAACAAACTCATTAAAGCTCGTCGCTAAGATTTGGCTGACGCTGAAATGCGGTCACTAGTGCGTAACGGATCTGCGTCTGAGGATTCGCTGGATTTCCCTGAATACCCGACCCACGCTTCAGGATTAGAGAAAGCACCTGGAAAAACGAGGTGGATCGTTTCACCTGAAAAGTCAACGAGAAGCCAGCGCATCGAGGTCAGCACAGTGGTGTGAATGTAAACCGCGGAGACATGAGCCCCCGATGTGTCACTCAAGAGTGACCAGCACCAGTGGGGTTTGGGTTTTGCTGGATTGCGCTGCCCAGTAAGCAACAGGCAAACGTGGGCGTCTGCGGGACTGGAATTCCCTGGTCCATCCACCATATACATTAATCGCTGTTACCCCAGAGAAATCATCCATCTGCCTCTAGGGGCAATAGGAATGTGTCCTGCTGCACTGGACCTGTCCCACTACCCTTGATAACTCGATTTCTGTTGCATGGACAGTGGAGGGATGAAGTGAGAAGAGTATGGCTCCAGAACCCAACAGGATGGCTATGGAAAGGCTTTCTTCCCCAGAGTGGGGGCGCCAATGCAGGCTGGGGGCGGGGCTGAGGGCGGGGCGAGGTCGGACAGCGACCCCGCCCCGCAGAGGAAGCGCCGTTCTTCGCACAGCTTCCTGCGCCATGCCAGCAGCTCCTGCAGGGCGGCGTGCTCATTCTGTGACACCCGGAGCTTCTGGATCACCTATGTGCAGAAGGTCAGAGGTCAAGGGTCAGGAGGCAGGCAGAGGGCAAGGCGCTGCCCTCCTGGGCATCTCCCTGACCTTCTCTTTGTGTACTTTACACGTGTCGGCTGTTAGATTAAATTCCTGTCCTTTTACTCTGATTATCTAAATCTGCCACAACACAGACCCACTAAGATTTCACTTTATCTGCATCGTCGTCCACTTTCCTCTGTACCTGGCTCCACTAACCTGCCCTGCTGTCTCTAATTGACTCTAATCCCCCCGGAAGTACTTTGTGCTGCTAATGGGGGGAGGGGTGGACAGGTCTAATGAAATCATTTTAATAGGTCGTCTATGCATCCCTTCATGTTTTATTCATGGAATCAATTAAGCCAGGAAACGCATAACAAATCAATGCAGGAGCCACATGAATGCACACAGATCTACAGACACTGATATAGATAAGTACGCCCAGACAAAGACTGATACACACTGAAAAGGCCAGACTGACCCAAATAGACCAGAATACACTGACAAGGCCAGACTGACAGACACAGACCGACGAAGACAGGCACACACTGACAAACATAGACGATATACACTAACAGACAAAGACTGATACATATTGACACAGCGTCAAACTGATGACCAATGACATCATGTCTTTTAGTGTCCCACGCTATCCATGCATGCACGTGCATATTTGTGTTATATATTTTCCCCTCTCCTGCATCTGCTCTGTGTTATATTCCTAGTTTCATCCTTCCTTTCACAAGCTGCCATTTGTGACCCCTGGATCTTTTGCCACCATCTTTTGGCCTGTCACTCTGGCCTCTCCTCGTCTCCCACCTGGAGGGATCGCCATTCTATGTCCCGTCACCTGCTAATGAGCTTTGCTGTCTAGTGTTAGGGAGTGATATGCACGATAAGATCTGAACATCAACCAAACACTCATTGGACAGATCCTTCCTGTTGGTGCCCGAAGCACTGTTTCGGTCGTGTTTTTGACTGATTCGCCACCAAACTGCAGGCTTTGCATGTGCTGGCATGTTCGACCATCCTGATCTGGCTTGCGTACTCAGTCCGATCGCTCATCTGTAAAGAAGCGCTGAGAGATGACCAGCTGTCCATCAGATCTCGCTTTCCATCAACCACAGAATCGATTAAAATGGAGCTCTGCTCTGATTAATCTCGTGGTAGGGGTGGTGGTGGGGGGGGTGGTCATGATGTATGTATGGGGGGCCCAGAAAATCTGGAGCAAGACAACAAGGGCGACACAAACAAATGAACCAAACGGCAAGATTGAGGCTAAAAACACTGGTATGTTAGCAGAGTATTAGCGCATCTGAAAAACACACAACTTCAGCTACATATGGGGAAAAACAGCAGTTCAAGACAGTCTCTGTCAGAGAGATAGCGCTTCATTAAAGTCTGGAAAAACGTGAGAAAAATGCAGCTGTCCGTATTACTGTGGGCAACAGCATAGGAGACAGTTCGATATCAGGATGACAACTTAATAATTTGAATACAAACGTCTATTTATTACGGGGATGAAGAAAGCCAAATTAAATATTGGGGGGTACATAACCCCTCCATCCCCCACGGTTCCTAGGCCCTTGACAGAAGGTCAGTTCTGCAAAAGTATAATTAAGTCATAAAAGAAACTAACAGTAGTCACAATATGCGTTATTTTATTCAGCAGAAGCGTCAGCCAAGGTGACATCAGTTCCTTTTTGTTTTTTTGGAGAAGGCAGGGTCAGACAGCCTGCCCACAGCATTCAAACCAGCGACCTTCAGGTAACAGTCATAGCACCCTAACCCACTGAACCACAGGCAGGCAACATAAAAAAAAGAGTCTTTCAAACAGTGAGCTATGTGAACTCAGTCTACAGTGTAAAAGGCTCCCAAACAAAATCACGTACAGCGGCGGTTCCAGATGATTCCGTTCGTGTTGCATTCCAAAGTGAACACATCTGTGCTTTATAATTAATTGAGCTCTGGCCAAACCTATACGATATGTACATCTTTTTGGCTCGACATGCAATTCGAATGAGGCTCACCGCCAGCTGTCACTGCTGCAAACTCCAGCTTGACTGATATGACCTGTGTTCCAGCACAGACTGTCGGTAGCAGATCCACAGGCCAGAAAGCATAAAAGAATAATCTGTTTTTCACCTGTGAATAGGATCGCATGACTGTCACCCTGTTTGTAAAGCAGATGCCTACAAATAGAATGAAACTGCGGATGAGTTAATAAAAAAAGACAAGGGGATCGTTCTTCTCGACGGGTCCTTCTGGTCTGTCGCAGCCTGTAGCTGCGCTTAAAGGTCAGGCAGAGAGTGATGTTAGCCCACTGCGACCATGTGGTTCCCATTTATGACCGACACACTTGATTACTGGGGACCCAGATGAACACAGACAGGCAATATATCTACCCCAGTAATCTAAAAACACACATATACACCTAACTGAAGCAGAACTGACTGGGGATTGAAGCTACACACTTTCGCAGGAAGGACAATCAGGAGGATAAATTAACTCAAGCCACCAGCTGTGGGAACCAATCAGATTCTTGTCTCCGGTATCAAAGGGTGCTGTCATCATCATGGTGGACCCATGCGAACTGAATGACACCCATTGCACATAAATATGTATCTGGGGGCTTTTTCGCATATTGAGCCCCGCCACCTCGATATATCGCAAGCCTTAGCACAGTGTTTGTTTTGATCTGTTGGGGAAAACTGGGACGGACAGAGCCGGCTCATAAAAGAAGCATAAGCTCAGAATCTGACAAAATTAACAGTAATGAGTGTCTGATTTCCCTCATCAGGATCAGCAACGTGCCATTCACCACAACAGGCTACGTCTTTCTGGACGGCACCACATATAAAGGTGGGAGACACTGTGATTGTACAGTGACAGGCACCACCAACAACACGCAGTTCATTAGTTCCTTGAAGGATCAGAATCACACACAGGAGACCCCAAAAAGTGAGCCCTGGAGAAGTTCAAAGATCATGGCCGGGCCAGTATGATTCACCTCCTAGTCAGAATTTTATCATTGTTGTCGTTCAATTTTTGCATTAGCAACTTCAGAGAGTCTCCACTATTTCAGCTTAAGAAAAGGGACTCTGCGGCAGTCACGATTACTCGATTAAACTCGATTACTCGATTATTAAAAACCATCGATTAAAATTCACCTTCTCGATTACTCGGCAGTACGGCAAAAGGAAAACAGCGCATAGCGGATGAGGGACCAAATGAAGAGAGAAAACATCCGTTATGTAAAACATATAACATTGAAAGTGAATGAAAATGCAGTCGTCCGTCAATATTGTTTAAAATGTACATTTTAAACTGATTTCTTTAAAACATAAACTTGATAATGTTGAAAAAATTAAATGAAACGGGTCACTTCTGATGAACATCCATCCATCTTTTAAGCATTAGGATGTCGGGGGGGGGACTGGTGCCTATTCCAGGTAGCAAAATGTACAAGGTAGGGTACGTCCTGGATGGGAAGCCAGTAATACACCTCCACACACAGAACTGGGAACTGGTCCCCCAATCCTGTGAGCCATGGTGACTAAGAACCTTAACCTCAAAACCAATAACCCTCTGACAATTCAAATGTCTGATAACCAGCAGCCAGCTAACACCTGATGATTTTCTCAGCCCCGAACAGCTGATAAAATACTGACTGTGCGTGTGTACACACACATGACATACATGACAAGGTGTGGATACACACCCCTTTATGTACAGTAATGCTGACCATCCGGTCCCATAGCAAGACCCTCGCGTAGACTCCCCCTGCATCACAGAGAGGGAGGTAAGCTCATTATGCATGTGTGTGATGGAGTTCACGCAGGAATAGTGTGTCTTCAGATTTAACACAAGCACTGGGAATCCCCCACCTCAACTGGAGGTGCCAGGCACAACAGCACACTATACATACCATAACGCAGCCAGGGGAAATACTATGTATATATACAACCTCCCTGTTCACTAATGCATGCACACACATGACACACAGGAGACAAATGGAGGAAACCTTGAAAAAGGAGATGGCATCAAAGCTAGCAAAAAGACTGACCATCTGATATTGAAACATGCTTTAAAAAAAAAGAATCTAAGCATGCAATAAGCATGTGGAGTAACGGAAGGATGGGCTGAGTCAAATAGATGAAAACAACAAATATGCATAAGATGAGAATACAACTGCAGCTCAAGTTTAGTTTGCGCAGACGACAGCATTCCGGAATGCTGATGGCGTAATCGTCAAGTGAAGCCAAAAAGGAACTCAGCCGAGCGACTTTTTCCAGACTTCTTCAATATGTACTTCCCCACAGTCCTAGTTATTTTCTCAAGGAGTAATCGTGCGTATGTAGCCATCTCTGACGCCAAACCCTACACACAGTTTAAGACTGGTTCTATACAAAACTCTCTCTACTGACTGCTCCATTGTGCCCGATCCATTACAGAAAGGACAACGGGTTTAATCTCCGCAAGTGCGGGGGTGTCAGTCCTTCTACAACTTGGTCGCAAAGTGGAACCAGCTTAAATGGAACCAGAAAATAAGCATTTAAACGAGGAAAGTGATGATGGCCTTATATTCACTCAGGAATACAGATCACTGCCACTTCTGTTGTACTTCAAATGCAGTTTAAGCTCACTTGTACAGTAATACTATGTGTGATAAGGGCTATTAGCTTTTGCTTAACTGGGTCTTTTAGACTTTTGCATGGATTTTTGTTTTTTTTTCATGGATATTAGCCATACTGTTTATCACTGGCTACATGTATGCTCTGTTATAGTGGGATCCTTTATTCTAATTCAGAAAATGCAAAATCAAGCAATGTAAACACAGTTATCTCGGCTCACGCAGAAATCAATTAGCCTCCCTTTTGAGGGATACTGCATCTCCTCCACAGGCTTGTTTTGGCGGTGAGGAAAATCCCCTATTTGTTGCTGGCTTAAAAGGGTTTCCCCTGAGCTGTCTCCATAACAAGAGGGCAGAACGTCACACACAGACCCAAACATCAAGCTGCAGTTCCCATCAAGGATGAAATCAAGTCGATGAGCACAGTGATCGCTGCAGTGATAAATGATATACCAGACTCACCCCCTCCCCAAACCTGATGGGGGAGGGGGCCACACCTGCCCCCCCCCCAAACTTCTTAGAGAGCTGCTCCCGCGCCAAAGGGAGAGAAGTTGAGGTGACCCCTCTGAAAGCACAAGACAGGAAAACAAGGCAACTATCCTTAGTTGGACACACGCAACACAGCGAGACATGGAAACCAGCTGCAGGTCATGGTAGACGGTACAGGAAAGTCGTGTCCAGCAATGACGTTTGGCGAAATTTGTTTATATAACAGTACAGCCTTTGGGAAATTTGCAAGGACATTGTGGCTGCACCAGCTACTGTGGCATGCACTGTCCGTCCCTGTTTTTTGGTAGCTGGGGGCTGCTGGGGACACGACGAGTGACAGCAGCAATGGAGCAGCCTGCCAGTGGCTGCGAGCGGACTGGTTCCAGTGCAGCCCCGTCAAGTTGCAGGCCTCCGGCCTACTGAAACATTCATGGGGCAACTGAATAATGAATGAAACCTTTCCTTTAAAGCACCGGGGACGTGAGCTTTACAGCAGCAGTACCGTCGGACAGGATAGATTTGGCGTCTCTATCCCCATGCCGCTATTGTCAAAGTGCTCCTTTGATCCATACGCCGTCGTCTCAAGTGGCAGTGAAGTGGAAACTGGGTACGAGCTATACTGTAACTAGATCGTCAGGCATGGAGGTGGACAGCGACAAAGGAATCATGGGTAATGGAGGAGCTTTACAAGGATCTATAAAACACTGCACTATTAATTCTACAAGCAGAAGGATTTTAAAAAATGAGTTCGGGCCACTTTTCTGGGATAGGCTTATCTGACACACTTTTGCATGCAGGTCGTGCTGTAATGTAACATGATGTGGGTTAGTTAATGTAACATGACGGGGGTTAGTTAATCTAATATGATGAAAGTTAGTTAAACTGATAGCACTTCCTCATCCATTAAGGTAATGAGATTAAGGACTTATTAGCCAGACCTGGAAAAAAAAAAGCTGATATCACTATTGAGGAAATTTAACCGCCTGGCTTGTACCAACCCTGGTAAATGTAATGTTGTTTCTAGCTGAATAGGAGGAGGTTATGAAACACAGAAAGATGTTCAAGGTCATAAAGCACATCAGTGGAGGCAGTCCTGCCATTTCACACTGCCATTGACGTTTCCAGAAGCAGAGAGCCGTGTCAACCTACTAAGTGGCCATAAACTTAAGGGAAGAAGCATTTCGAAGCAACTCCTGTTTCTGCCTAACGCAGGAGGTATAAAACACTAAGAATGAGAGCCGCTAAGCAGTACTCACATGCACATGTAGTAAAAAAGGTTTATTATGGACAGAAGGTTCTGGAAGGGTCTCCGGGACACAGGGCGAGGTCATTACCTGGCTGTGATGACTGTCCCTGTGCCTGTGCAGGTTTGCTTTGCTGTGTGACTCCTCCAGGGACCCTGCACAGACCACACAGATACACAGGTTATTTTCCCTCTCTGAGGTCGTAGTCTGGGGTCACAGGGTTCCTCTCCACCACTTTCTTTCTGTCTTGTGTTTCCCTCTTGCATGGCCTCCCCTCCCCCCTCCCTTTTTCTTTCAAAGTGCTATAAAACATGCTTGTGATTGCCATAGAAACCTTCTTGCAAATTTAAGATCTGTGAACATGCCTCTTGGCTGTCAGTCTTGAAAAAGGACATGGTAGTGAAGGTTAATGGTAATTTTTTACGCACACACACACACACACACACACACACACACAATCTGCCCATACTTTATCTTGGCACAGGAAGGTGGGGCTGAAGACAGAATGAGCCATTGAATACGAGACCGTGGTGAGTTTGGAGACGCGGAGGATCCTCACAGCTCATACCGCTAGGCAGCCGGTTGCCATTCTCGATAGGGATGGGGGCAACGTGATTGTTTGCATTCTTGTCCTGGAGCTGTGGGGAGGAGGGGGTCATCTCCACATCATCTCTGTCTCGGTCCGGTTGGTTAATGTTGAAGCCTAAAGAACACAGAAACGTCAGCTTTAATGCAATGTTCGCCTCATATATTTAACAGGCGCTTTAATTGAAAGAATCACACTTTTTTTGTGAAAGCAGGGTCAGACAATCCCTGCAGCAATCGGGAGTTAAGGGCCTTGCTTGAGGACCCAGCAGTACAATCACTCGGCCAACCCTTGGGATTTGAACCAACAACCTTCTAATCACTAACACAACATCCAAACACACTGGACTACATACTGCCATTCTTGCTCTTGTCATTTATTACTCCTGTGTCCAAAACTTGATGGCCCATTAAGCCATTATGGACAAGAGTATCATCTACATAACTGTCAATTCTTCTATCATCCAACTTGGGGCAAAAAAACGAAGGTGCATATTAGAACAAAAGCTGACAGCTTATCTTCTCATATGGATTCAGTGTCAAGCATGTTTACTATGGTTGTGACTCAAGGGTCACAGATCAGGGCGATTGCTTCTACTGAGAATACACAAGAATAGCGGCCAGCAGCTGTGAAGGGCCTCTCTCATTCACTCGCCCATTACAAAAGTACCCTGTCTCAATGCTGGTACGTATGTGTCTTGCCCTGTTCTACTCTGTCCTGTAAGCTCTGGGGGGGGAAAGCTTCAAACAACCCTGTAGCATCCATTTGGGGAAACGAAAATGTAGTGCAAATGTGAGCTTATTCAGCCCTAATTACTTGTGCCTCCATAATCACTTAACAGGCAACTGCCCAAACAGCCCTGAAGCTAATGATAATGGGCATCTTAAACGAGCCCCGCCCATGTGAAGGACCTGGGCCGCCTCTCTCAGGGGCCAGACGTATGTCAGCCTGTCACCCAGACAGCAGGCGCTGTTCAGGTGTGCGAAACCAAAAGTCCATCAAAATGAGTGACAGTCCACCTTAAGAAAGATTCCATACCCGGCAGAGATGTGCCCCACCCCCACCCTGATCTGTGCCTGAGCTCTCCCGAGGCTGAGATTAAGAGGAAGTTACATGGCTATTTCCTGTTTCTGCACATCCCCTTCGGAAATCAGAGATCAAATGCTTCATTTATAAACAGCAGGGAGGAGCGAACCCGGTGCCACAGCCGGAGACTCGGGCCGCTCTCCATCCTCCGTCTCCTGCTCATTTATTATTGATCTGGCAGCGGTAACATCTTCTAAGCTTTCAAACAGAGCGAGAAGGAAGAGCTGACAGATAAAATAACCCCCAGCGGTGTCAGGGGTGTCTTCGGTGTGGAATGGGAGACATCAGCATTTCGGACTGAGCCTGCACAGAACCCTCCCCGTGTGCACAGCCAACCAGCCGCAGTTCCAGTGATCACATGGTCTCTGTTTCAGACCAGGTAAAGCGGCATGTTTCTTTCAGTCCCTGGAACATCAAGCGGACTTTGCAGACAAAATTAGCCAATGAGGATTGATTGTAAAAAATGTGCTATGCTAATGCAACGTTGCGATTATGAATGATGCGATGCACAGTTTCATAACCAATGACCTAAACCCCACCCCCATCATACTGTCCAAAACTCACGTCATTAAAACACAGCCAGAAGTCATATGAAGAAGAGACGCAAATCACCATGCTGGGGCCACAAAAGGGCTTCATTCATTAACTTCTAAGCCCACCTTGTACTGCACAGTCAAACAACACTGGAATGAATGACTGGGGCGTGCTCAGAGCCATGTTGAGTCACATGATTAAGCCACCATTCATGAAAAAAATTCCCAGAGCGCCAGTAACTGGGCTCTTGGCATGAGCAGCACAAGAATATTGCAGAGATGGAGTAGCGCACACAGATTCTTCAGGTTAAGAAGAGGGCCAAGGAGATCCCAATCCAACAGGGGGACCTGATGTCATGTTGGATTTCCTAGTGTTCTGTTATGATACAGCACCTGTACCAAAAGCAGACCAACCATAGAAAATAGTTCGCAATAAAGCAAATCTTAGTCTCTGTGAGGATTAAATAGAATCACAAGCTGTTTTCTGGGTCAAACCTATTTGAGTTGCTGGGATGACTGGGTTTGGGTCACACTGAAGATCTGATGATATCTTTAGCCAAGCCAAGAAAGTGAAAGTGGCCAAACTTTGAAGTTTATATTTAAACATGACAGAATCCCTACAGTCTTCAGGAATTTTACAATGCAGAGTTAGCTAGACATGGCTGTTAGATTTAACTCGATGGTTTTAATGACGCTGCTGACGTTTACTGCAAATGCTTACTTTTGCCTCATGACAGTGATGAGTCTCTTTATAGGGAACAAGGCCGATTTCTGTCAGGCCAAAAAACATGCATTAAAATGTGTTTCTAATGAGCAAATGAAAGAACAATGCCTGACAGCTGGGCTGCCAATGACAGGACTTGTCCATAGTGGAGTTCTTTTGACAGCTCCGACTTTAATGTGAAAACATACATTTGGCGGACACCGCCCGATTCCAAAAAAACAAACACGGAGTGAAACATGTTTCCTGAGCGCAAATAAAAACTGTCCTATAAAGGTAGGCTTGTGCAGCAGGTGACAGAATGTTCTGGACCATGTAGCACAGGGGATGTGTGCAGAGGAGAGGTCACAGGGGCACTGGGCCCAGCTGAAAGCTGACTGGCCCCCAGAGTGACCCCTCCCTTGTCACTCACCGATTCAAAACACATCACTGCTTAATGTTACGATTCATCCCTCTGTATGAATTATAAGCCATCTCGTGCCCCCCCCCATTAAAAAATTCCTAGAATGACCCCAGTTGTGGTGTTCGGGGAGAGGTGTGGAACCGGGCCTAAGGGTGCGTGTGTGTGTGGAGGAGGCTCACTGACCCAATTCACGGATCTTCTTGCCCGCGGCAGACTTGCGCAGTAGGCTGCGGCCTGAGCTAAACAGCGTGGTGAGCTCGTCCAGTGGGCTGGTTAAGGGCCTCACACCCACAGGATTGAACAGCAGTGGGGAGGACGAACAGGAGTGGGCCCGTCTTGGCTCCGGCCAGCCTGTCTTCACCGGGGAGTGGGGGGGTTTCCCAGATCCGGGGGGTGCTTCCGCTGAGGCGTGTCCGCTTTTGTGGGTGACTCGGAAGTGGTCGGTGGTTGCCACAGATGCGGCACGGGTCAGGTGTGGCCCGACTGTCTCAGGGGGGAAGGGGAAATGGGAGGGGGGCCTATATGATGGCATGAAAGGAGGTGGTGGGGGTGGGGGTGGCGTCAGAGGGGGCGTAGACTTGTCAGGCACGAAGACAGACAGGCTAGGGGTCGAATCGGCTCTCTGCCGGGGGTACTGGGGGGAGAGGGGGCCACCTGCTTCCCCCTGGGCCCCATAGCCTAGACCTGGCTCCATCACTGGAAGCTTCTTCACTTCTAGTGGCGTCAGGGGTGACTCATCCGAGGCGGGCGAACAGGTGACTGGAGACGGTGGGAAAACCAGCAGGGGGGGCCGATGGGGCAACAGGTTGGGGAAGGGAGGGGGGATGTCGCAGGGGCCATCCTTGCCGGGTGGCCACCCCCCCGGGCCAGCGACAGCACAGAGTTCTGCTGCCATCAGCCGTTTAGCCTCCAGAGGGTGGGGCGGGTTGGGTCCTTCAGGCTTTACTAGAGGAGCCTCCGATGGAAGCGCTCCTTCCTCGGGCAGGAAGTACTTCATCTCCTCATAGACAGCCTCGCCTTGCTCGGGGCTCTCCACCTCAACCAGGCTGGTGTTGCCAGGGTGGCCCACCATCTCCATGTAGACATCATCTTCCTGGGAACGGTAGAGGCTGAGGACGCTGCCTCGGGGCCCGTCGGCAGACGCCACTCGTTGGATGGGCCCGAGGCAGTGCCCCCCCCTGCAGGACAGCTTGGCCTCCGTGGGCCGGGGGGCAGAGATCTCCTCGTAGGAGCCCGTAAGCTTGGTATAAGGGCTCCGTTTGGGTTTTGGGGGTGGGATCTTTTTCATGGTGCTGTAGTCATCACTATGTGGCCGTGGCTTTGACAGAGCTACAGGGAGATGGAGAAACACAACAAAAAATGTCAGACTAACTCAGACTGCACCCCTTCTGCATGGCCGAAAGGACGACCATGGAGGTCCTGGGGGAAATGGTGACACAAGAGCAGAAGCTCTTGAACAAGAGAGCAGGTAAACAGAGGCTCAGCAGTCAGAGGAGACCTCTAGCAGGAAACTGACCGTCAGCTTCGGCGTCCTTTGCTGCCATGGAAAGGCATGCGCTCACAGCCTCATACGAGGCACTCAAGCGTGTGTTGGGATCCCTTTTTGGCTTAGGGGGAGGCTGTTTCCGTGGCGACGACAGACAGCCCCCAACCCCTCCTTCCTCCGTGCCGGCTAGCAGCTGGGAGGGGTGTTTGACCAACAGGCCGGTGGAAAGTACCAAGTCCGTAGTCAGGGGGGAGGACACGGAACTGGAGCGGAAATGCTTGAGAGGACGGTGCGCCACACAGACGTTGCCTTCTGCGACCTTCCCAGCCTTTTCTAGGGCCCTGTTCAAATGAAGCATCCAATGCATCATTCAAAACAGAAACTGTCAATGTGTGCATGCCTCAGCTCCACAGGTAACATTCAGCAAATGACTTTGAACCAAACCATCAATGATGCCACCCTACAAACGCCTTACTTAAAATATCAATTGTTTAATCAAAGTCACTCCCTGTTTCTCCCTCAGATTTAATGTCATTCTCTTTATCTAGGACTACCATCTGTTGTTATGGGGGTGGGGTCAAAATAAAGATCTTCAGCAGAGAAAGAAAGGTCTGATCTGGCTTCCAATCATGCCCCTCAGACCCTGACAGGCCAATGACATGCTTATTACCACTGTGCTGTGATTGACATCCCTCCCATACACTCCAATCAGGCCCCTCCTATCCTGGGGGCAGAAACAGCCGAGCTAGCAGATGTCCCACCTAGACGGGGGACGGGGTAGGGTTAAACTCCATGGGTAATTCGTCTTTTCACCCCAGTGTGTAATTATGTTCCCAAAAGTCGACCAGCTCACAGCTGTCCCGTCCGGAGCGGCGGTGCCGCTAATTAACATGCTTTAAATAGAGCAAACAAAAAAGGACGACATGCATTATTTGCTGCATGCAGATGAAGCGCCTCCTGGTTTAATCCCCAACATGGGATACTGAGGTGCTGTCTCTGGCAAAGGCACAAAAACGGGCTCTGTGTGTCAACACTGAAAAATACTGACTGACCCGGTATTGTACCGAGCGGCACGCCGGTGGGCTCGGGACACACATGTGGCTTTGTGAGGTGGGAGTGAGCTGAGAAAACACCCAAAGGAGACACTGGGTGATGCTATCATCAGGAAACACTGACACAGCAGCAGAGAGAGCATCCTGAGAGCAGTAGACAGGAGTCTGACAGCCCCGGAACTGCCCTTGGGCCATGACTGTTTGCCTGACACTGAAAGGTACGGTGATCAGACAAACATCTCTAATCACATGTCCGAACCCTCCCAAAACAGGACATCCAGTCAAATATTGAGGGGATGAGCTGCATTCCCAGTAATAATGTACAAACACACATAGATGCACCACAGTCCTGCCATGGTAAGACTTTATTTTCCATGTGACACTAGTGTTAGCTACACACTGTTAATGCACAAAGCCTTTGCTGGCTGACTGCTGCCCCAGGCAGTAAAACCTGCAGACACGCAGTCAGCTGTTGTTCCGTAGGGTTCAGGCTGAGGCCGATGCCCTCAATGACCCTTTATTTAAGAGCCCCTCCCCCACACAAACACATGACACGGGCTCCGTCACTTCATCTGCCCCTCCTTCCATGTCTGCTCACCTCTTGGGTGGCTCCTCCTCCCTCCCCAACGGCTCCGGCCTCTCGGGCAGGTGGGTGGAGCTAAGGTGTCCACGCCGATGGTCACTGTGACGGGCAATATCCGAGGCATTCTGGATGACCAGGCTGTGATAGGCTTGTAGGCCCAGGTCTTCAACACCCTGCAGGAAGTTCTCCACCTGGCCTATCTGCTGCTCCCGCTGCTGCTGCCGGGCTCGAACCATGAGCCGAAGACGCTTCCTGCCCAACCAGCCCCGCACCACTGCAACAAACACACATTGTATATACAAGGTTGTTCCTGCCTTCAGCCATTAGATTCACCCTACGGTGGTATTCTTAGGCATATTCACAGAACATCCATTCTTCTGGTGTATAACCCACTGTGAAATACTATTTACTTTCTGTTTCCCTGACATTCTTTGTACTGTAACTGTTCATCGTTGTCTATTATTTATTACTACTGCCTATTAATGACCAAATGCCTTTTAACTGACGAACATTGCGTATTGTATATCTACAAACACATACACTACATAACACATGGACACATACCGTCTCCTAAATGCAAATATGCAACTAAATAAATAAATAAATGAATGCAATTAATACTGCCATGCGTGTAATTTCTCCAGTGACATACCACTGGTGTCAAATGGATTTCCCCAAAACAGCCGAACACTTCCCATCTTGTGACCTAGCATAAAAAAACTAATTAGAATGTGGTTGTACCTTTCTGACAGATGATGACCTTCCTGTTGAGCTGATGGCAGCGGTCGTTGAGATGGTCAGCCTGCCAGTACCTCAGGAACACCTTGGTGTGACCCATCTGGAGGAGTCACGAAGGAAGAGAGCAGCATAAACAAGGAGAACGATGGCAACATGTGAACATGTGTGAACGTACCACTGTGTGTGCTTATGGGGCACAAAGACCCTACCTACTGCCTCGGTCCCTAGAATCAATCTACTGTCTTAAAGGTGATCAAGCCAAAAAGACCAATTTCTCACTCTTTTAGGGGAATATGGTAATATTGTTATCTATAATCCAAATAATTTTTTTTTCTTCATCTTTTTTTGCACAGGGCAAGTCAAAGAGGCTCAGCAAAGGCTTGCATTTTTGTAGCTTCTTCCCTTGTTCCCTTTGTTTCCATATTAATCTTGATTATCTCATTCACTCCAGCATACTGGCAGCAGATTAGCTGAAAGCCAAAGCCTGAATTATGCTACAGGACCTTTCAATTCTCAGTAATCCTTTTGGAGAGGTTGCGGTGGTGGGGGGGGGGGGAGTGGCTGTTGACCCAGCGGGGGATTAAGGGTCTAGAGTTGAGGAAAAGTTATCCTCACAGCGGGGCTCTGATGTTGGAAACTGCTTTCCCTTCCACTGCTAGCTTCCCTGCTGGAGGTGAGACATATGGTGTGGAAGCTCTCCTTATTAGTGAAGCAGCTGCTATGTGCTCAATCATGGAGGGGGGGTGGTCATTGACTTGGACTCTGATACACATACTACTGTGGCAGGAGCTTAGGAGCCGTCAGAAGTACAGGTAAGGAAAGGAGCTTCTGCATGAGGAGCAGTGCGACATGGGACTGACTGTCCCTGTGAGTGTCAACTTGTGCTCATTATTTTTTTTTTATCGTTTGAGCATCTGAAGGGATGACCTCTCGCAGCTGCATTCAGCACGGAAATAAAGCAGGGGCCGGTCGGTGCTGGCCAAACAGCCTGGAGGAGGATGGCGGGGCCACGGCAAGAGGGAAATTCCTGTCAGGGAAACCACCCCATTAGGCTGCCACCTCTCTGCCAACATCAGGTGCCCTTTAGCGGACAAGCCTGAAAGTCCAATTCCTACAACACGAAAAGCCATCCTGCTTGGTAAGATAACGCTGAGAGTGGCGTTATCACCAAGCGGTAACCCACATGAAGACTGACATCCTGTCTACGCTGCGATACGCCTGACAGCGAGCGGACACTCCCACTAATGTACCTTTTCTCATCGGGGGATTACAGCTCTTTAACATTTTAATCAAAACTACTCCCCCAATTGTCCTACTTGGTTCTGTCCAAGCATATCATTAGCAACAAGAGATGCTGAGCAATACTTCCTGTGCCAAGTACAAACACCCCAGAGAGACCTACATCCCCAAACGAAGACACATCAGCGAGACTTGCATCCTGTATCACGTTCTATCCAGCTTCCTGGCAATAACAATACTGATACCATGCATGGTGAGAGTGGCAGACAAATCAAGCTCAATGTGTGTTTTCCTGACATAACCCATGGGGTGTGTGTGTGACCCAAGCTCTTAAAGGCACAAACACTGGACAAGCGCATGCACAAGCGTCCAGATTTCATTGTAGTCCTATGACTGTGAGAACCAGAATTACTGTGCAGCAGAAGGTATGTTTCCCCAAATCCTCTTTCAAGAGGCCAGTGGGCTTATTGGTCAGGTGCACAAGGATAAAATATCTCAGGATGGAATCCGACTCACAAGCTAAAGACACCAAATCCCCAAAGAGATACAACTGCCACAATGAACCACACAACCTTGTGCTAACCCTGTAAGCAGCTGACCCTCTAGTACATTCCTTGAGCTTCAGATATTAAGGACCACTCTTAATATCAACAGAGGTGGGTAATTCAGGTCCAGAGAGTAAAAGTCCAGACCAAGATTTTGTTTCAACCAACCAGTTGAGTATAAAGAGCCAGTCACAGAGTACTCCACTGGTTGGTTGAAACAAAATCTTGGTCTGAGCTTTTACTCTCTGGACCTAAACTACCCACCGCTGAATACCTGTAGGGTTTGGAAGGGGGGGGGGGGGGGGGTAAGCTCTCTTCTGCTGCCCTGCTAAGTCCTCACTTTAAGTAGCAGACATCTAGTGAAATGCTGCATTACCTGCAGATCAAGGTCGCCAACTGGAAAAGCATCAAAGAGCCTTCAGAGAAAAGGTCAAGGGTCACTCACCTGCCATCCCTGAAGCTTGCAGTGCTGCAGAATGTGGCGGCATTTGTCTTCCATGGAGAGCTCCCCATCTCCCAGGATAGCATCCGCCAGATCTTTGTACCTGTCAGGCCGGCAAACGGGAAACATTGATTAAAGGGCGTCATCAAGCATGTCGCTGTACAGCACAAATAAATGAGAACATTTGTGAAGGTGCACGTTTTATCGTTGGCTCCTAGGTGAGCACTTTAGATTCAGACATCTACGCGGCAGGGGCCAAACGAATGTGGAGTGTATAAATGGCATGAGCAGCGAGTTCCAGGACTCTAGAGAACACAGCAGAGAATACCTTGTTATCTGTACTGCTGACACAAGAGGGCTGCTGACACCAAACCCAAGACTCATATGATACGGAGGTCAAAAGTCAGAGAGTTAAGGAAGCCTGTAAACACCTGCTCCTGTTGGTGTCACCTAAGGTCAGTAAGCTCATACACACGCCTGTTGACATGATCCAGAGCGAGGAGGAGGCTGTCCTTCCCGAGAGCCTGTGCGTGCCCTCTTCATACCAAACTTTGCATGCTGACAAGCCAGGGAAATGACCTCCAGCCTGAAGTGAATAACTATCTTCATTCAGTATAATCGGAAATATGAATCGATGATGTATATTTCAAATATGCACGTTTGCATTTGAGTGTTGCATTTCCAATCTCTTTTCATTGGAACTCTGCGCACCACTGAAAAAAACCATATCATTGACGTTCCATGAAAACCACGTACGGCCGCTTTTTGACTTTTTACTATAGATGGCCATTCTCTTCTGACTACTGATAACATCTGACATGTCATTGACAAATGACAAGGTGTTTTATGAAATCATTTAACTAGTATTTATGTTTGTACTATTTAACATTTCTATTCATGATGATTTGTAGGGATTATGTTATATTGCTAATTTGAACAACTCAACATCGATAGCTAGATAGCTAACTAACGTTACTGTTAATTGTGAATATAAAGTTAGATTAGTTTGTATCTTGTTGACACATATTTGCATCACTGATAACAATCCATATAAGTCCATGTAAAACATTAAACCGTTCACTGAGAGCTGTATAAAGACAGATATCTGTTTGTGGCACTAAGGGTATCTCATTACAGTGGAATATTGGTGATATGTGTTTTCCATTAGAATGTGACGATATATTATATTTTGCTGAATACCAAATGATTTCTATGGGGACACCACATACTAACAAGGGGCAGTGATTAGCAGAGCTGCTCTCCCTGCCAATTTACTGGATTTTCTGATTTTACAGAATTTTCTGGACCGTTTGTCACATGATGCCATTCTTAGGGCAGTTTGACAGCAGTAGTGGAAAGCCAGCAGCAGCCAGGAAATAGGTTTGTGGGTTTTAATGGTCATACAGAGTGCTTCTCTCTCCTGGCTATGATAATGAAACGTGACTAAATCGCCACGCAGCCCCCAGGTGCCCATAAAACAAGAGAAAACTGGCACTGAGTGTGAATATGTGAAGACCCATGAGGATCGGGACACTTGGTCTTAATGAAGCGAGGGCAGGCAGGCGGGCCTTTCGGCGGTGGGGGGGGCGAGAAGATGGGCCGAGTCGAGGGCAGAGCCATGCTTATCGTTAATAACCATCGGCTGTCCTGCCCCCGTGATGCCTTGTTGTGCAAGATAGTATAGAGCTCTGATTAGCATAGAACATCCCATGAAACCTGCTCATTACGGCTTTGGACAAAATACATGGTGTGTGTATGAGAAATTAAAATGCAATTACATAATTGCAAATGCATTTGCAATGTCATATAGAAATTATGCTTCAAATATTGTCTTGCTTTGCTTATTCAGCATGTCCTAATGAATGCTTTGTAGGCGCATGAACTCACCATGATATTATTTTCTTTATAACATGAATATGAATATCCTTCTGCAGAATGGTCACATCAACATATACATGAACAATCATGGCATAGAAATTTTAAAATAAAACATCAGTGTGAGCAAAAGTAAATGACTCTGTCCTAACACATGAAAGAATGGAGGCATTGTTTCGTTACGACACGGGGAAGATTTATAAGGCCGTTATCTTCATTAGGCCACAGGTCGACAGGCACTCCATTTAAGGACCAACCACCCGCTGGCGAGCGAAGCGGACCATGCACTATTCGGCACACGACTCTGCACGTGGCCCCTGTGTGTGATTCACGCCAGCTTCCCCAAACGGTACTTCTGGGTCTCTCTCTGTTGCATTACACAACACCAGGAAAAAAGGCTTTGTTTCACAACGAAGCTATTCACGCTAAAGTAAACACTGGAGTAGATCGGGGCCAGAGCGACCCGCGGGACTGAAAACGTTATGAGTCACATGACCCGCCATACCTTTTAGTCCAATTTCCAGCCATTTAAGGTACTTGGGTTCCTATTATATCCCTACGTTTTAAACAACATGTCTGCTGTGTGTCGTTTCAAAGCAAGAGACTGGAGATGGAAGATGACCATATATATATATATATATATACATATATATGTAGGGCAGTGTTTCCCAACCCAATCCTTTCGGACCCCCAGATGGTCCATGTTTTTCCTCTCTCCCAATTCCCTGGCAATTGGGAGAGAGCAAAAGGGTGGATCGTCAGGGGGTGCACGAGGACTGGATTGAGATATCCTGATATAGAGGGTAGTTAATGAACAAATTGCTTGACATGCCACATCACAAAGCGGTGAGAACGGGACCGCGCCTGCATCAGCGAGAGACAGCTGTTTCCAATTCCATCTCCCTCCCATTTCCCAAAGCAAGGAATTTACGACAGCATCTTCAGTCACCACCCCTAGCGTGTCTGCCTCTGTGACCAAGCCAGTGCCCAGTCAATCCCAGAAGTTGTCATAAAGCCCCGACATGACTACAGATCTCTCTGGAATATACACGGGGACCATGAAAGGTGGTTAAACTCTACAGGCGCATGTGGCATGGCCAGCGTTTCAGCGATTTGCAGAAAAGGTGATGATTCACGCCAGCCAGCTGGAGCTGGATAAAGAGCCTGCAGGCAGAGCCCACCGCAAGGCTTGGCGAGATGTTAGCATGGCGGAATTTGGGCCACGCCAGGGAGATGAGCCATGTTTATTTTTCACACCATGGCCTCATTGTCGGCTGTCTTCTTAATCTGTCTAAATGTGCATTTCCCAACCTGGTCCTTGGGGGCTCACAGACAGCTCATGTTCTTGCTCCGACCCAGCACCCTGCCAGACAGAGCACGTTTTTGCTCCCTCCCAGCTCCCGGTGGAAGCAAATACGTGGACAGTCTGCAGGTCCCCAAGGACCGGATTCAGAAACACTGGTCTAGATTGTTAACAGAAGAGCCACCATCTATCAGATTAATTACGGTAGGGTGGGAGATGAGGCATGGAGAGAACGGGGAGGTGTGAAGACCCAGCCTGGTGAACTCAGATCCACCAGACAGAAATTGATGGCAATTCAGTGGAAGGTAGCCCTACTTTCTCCAGGACATTTGGAGTCTTCTGCTCTCTTCCAGAAAAAGAGGAAGAGCCGTAGGGGGTGAGTTCCATTTACATTCATTTATTTATTTAGCAGATGCTTTTATCCAAAGCAACGCACAATTGAGAGAGCAGAGTCAGCCAGTCCCTGGAGCAGCTGAAGAGCAAATTTATAAAACTCAGTCCACAGGATACGTTTTTGAGAAAATTGCCGTGGACTTTTTTAGTTTTGAAAGGTTTTTTGTTGGATTACATCAGGACTGAGTGAGTTTTGGTTCCCAATACTGTAACATGATGAGGAAGACTGCCTGGCCTCATCTCAAAAACAACAAAATTGACTAAACAAGGTCTGGAAATTTGCTCTTCAATTCAAGTTAAGGGTCCTGCTCCAAAATACAATGGCAAAATCACTCTGCTGACCCTGGGATTCAAACCTTCTGATCACAGGAACAATATCTTAACCCGTTCAGCCACACACCGCCCAGGAGAACGCCCCTACTGAAGCTGAGGTATGACACCGTGCATTCATCACATTTTAGGTCATGGCGACCAGCAAGACAAAAACGACCTGTAATTCCTGACAGTTTCAGCACTGCCTCCATGACAGCAGAAGCTGGCAACCCATGTAGGAGCAGAATGAGCTGCATTTCAGCTTGATCTGTAGTCAGCCTGCAAAAGGCTCTCACCCCACGTGTGCTTATGCAGGGCTGGCAGCAGTTCTTCTCACTATTTTTTCGGAATGTATGGATCTGGAATAATTTTTATGTAGTGTGCAGAGCTCACCGAGTCAGGAAGTTAGCGAAGGGTAGCCGGACTGGGTATCCGTAGTGGATGGTTCGGACCATGTCCAGAACTCCCACGTACTGCAGCTGCGTAGATACATGGTGGCTGTCGAAGGAGTTGGGCTGTCGCGTGCCGTTGGGTCTGACACACTGAATAAAATGAGGTGTGGACCCCTGCAGTTTGCTGTTGATCTCAGAGAGTGAGTTCTGGGGCAAACAAAAACCCAAACCAAACAAACAAACAAACTATGGTGAGACCTGTGCTTCAAAGCAAACTGCTCTCAGTGACATTATATAAAAAAACAGCTCCCCCATCAGATCTATAAAGAAACATGAGTTAAATAAAGTTCCTACAGCACATCCAGGAAGGCTTAGAAACACAGACACACAGATGGAGTACTTAAAAATGCAGTGAGCTTAAACATCTGACTGATGATGTCACAGACATATTCTGATGATGTCACCAAAATATTTTGATGATGTCACCATCTTAATCTGATAATGTCACCATCCCAATCAGAGCAGCTATTGGGACACAGTCACTGTGTCAACAGTGATAGACGTGTAACTGGTGGTGGACATTTAGGCAATACTGCATACATACTGCATGTGCTTATAGTACAGACTGCAAATCTGACTTACATTATGGAAAACAATCCAAACTTCAATAATCTTTATCGGAAAAAAAATCAATGAAAAATTAGTGACATCAGTTCAAGAGGTTCGGTAACCCCTTAATAAAATAAGTCCTGTGGGTGAGTTTATTCATTGCCACTTGTGCCTGTTTATATATGTATCCTGAGGATATTTATAACAACTACATTGGTAGTCTGCTCACAGACAGGCCTGCTTAATGTAGCTCGTGGTAGTCAGTGTGCTTTGGAAGTCGCCTTGTGTTTGGGACAATATGGTCACCCAGAGAAGGGTCTACGTCCCATGAAGCAAAGTCCACACAGGAGAATCACACACCACGTTATTCTACCGCCCCAAGAACACAGAATTGTCCATTTAAAAGCTGTGTTTATTACTCAGCTAAAAATTAACCCGTTAATGCGAGCGAAGTATTGTGAAAACCCTCCCTCCGTTAGTGCTATTGTATGTCACACTGTGGTCCGGGGGGAACATTATTCTGTGCCGCTGTATACCTGTATATAGTGGGTATGACAATAAACCACACTTGACATGACTTGAAATAGGAACATAGGAACAGCACCAACAAGAACCACTTCACATGAGCAGTCTGGGAGGAATCTCAGAAAGACGCTAAGGCGGACAGCCCCCCTGCCCCCCACATCAGGCACGCTCTCACCCTGAGCTCCGCCGCCACAGTGACTGGCCCACACCTCTCGGACCGCTGTAGGAAGGAGAACGAGGTCCCTCCTTTTTTCTTTAGAAGCTGCAAATCGTAAGAAAAGAGAGGGGTGTCAATAACGGGCTTCACGCCCCAATCAGAATCAGAATCGAGTATATTTCGGCAAGTACGTTCACACATACTGGGAATTTACCTCCAGTTGTCAGTGGCTCGCATGCTTACAGTGAATATGTACATAGTTAAGAAAAGACAACAGTAGCATACATTTTGGTTAATACTGTATATAGGATATGGATGTCCATCCATCTATTCTTTCATGCGCCATTGTCCTACGCACGGTCGCGGGTTTCTGGAGCCTATCCCAGAAGCAACGGAGGCAAGGCTGGAAATAACCCAAGACAGGGCACCTACCCCAGGACTTGAGCCCTAGTCTTCAGGCCAGTGCTAACCACTGGCTCACCGTGCAGCATCACAATGTGGACGTGTTGTTGATAAATATATAAAAAGTGCTGAAGTGTCTGTCAGTGCAAAGCCTGCTGGAACAAATACAATATGTACAGAAAAATACAAGTATAGTGGGCAATAGATTCACTGGAACTCAGTGCTGGGTTCACATGAAGACCAAAACGCCCCAAAGCAGAAACGGTGACTGCCCATGATTCTGTGAATGCAGGGCCGGCTACACGTAGAGGCTGCTTATGCACGAGCCTGCAGCAAAGGGTTCCACGAGACAGCGGTGTTGACAGGCCACAAACGTGCTCTCCGGGTGAGGGCATTTCAGACATTCAGCTGTAATTTCAACAAGGGCCTTGACAGATATGGCTGATAGCTGTAGATAAGATAAGCTGAATGTTTGGCCATGAAATTCATCAGAAGCCAGATTGAGCTTGAACACGGAATCCTGGAGTGGTCACGCAGCACCCAGACATGATATTCTGTTATGTCGAACAACCACCTACTGTGCTGCAAACAATCCAGCGTGTGAAACGGTACACAATGTGACAGGGCCGTAACCATTTGGCCCAGCTGTTGAACAAGCCTCCATTGGATCCCCCTGTCCCCAAAATTCCTACTGCAAGACACAGCACCTTACTAACTTCCAGATACTTCTTTGGTTCCCGGGTTGGGTTGGGCAGTGTCGCCCTCTGGAGCAGCAGGGCAGATTTGGGTCCCAGCGCCTTCAAACGCTGCCGGGGTGGTACCAGCGACCCCGTCTGCGTCACTTTGCTCTGGAATGCTTGATGGATGACCACGTTCTCGCTGGCTGTGTAGGGAAAGGGGTTTGGGGGGGTAGGAGGAAAAGGGATGGATTTACCGGGATAAACAATTGGTCCAGATAATGGGCGGCGTCGGGCTCAGCTCACAATGGGTTCATTGAGGAATGGCACCCCGCCTGAGTCACAGGACCTGGAAGCAGCCTCTCTGCAGGCCGGTGATTGATGCACAAATAATGGGCACTAGTGCGGATGCTGATGCATTGGCTGGCATAACATAAACAAACGCAGGCCTCAGCGCTCATTAAACCCCCAGAAGTGGTTGGGCAAAGTGTTTAAACACCTCCTACACTGACCCTTCACCTAGAAAAAAGAAGCATTGTGTATTTGGAGGCGTGCGGATCGAGTGTAGATTGATCTGAGCTGGGGAGTTGGCGTTCAGGACGCTCTGACACTTTCCTGGAGCCTCGACACAATGAGTCACAAATCTGGCCCAAATCTACAACGTTCCCTCAGTGTTAAATTAATGCTTCGGAACAACCCTGGGCTAAGATCTGGGAATGAACAGACCTGCACTCAATACTCAATACTCCACCAACCATCGGTATCCCTAAGCTGACCAGCGCACCAGAGGTTCACGTGAAGACCCATATCACAGTACAATCATGTCATTTCTGAAGATTTATGTAAGTTTCTTTGCATATAAAACTTTCGCATTTAAAAGTGCCTAGACTCCCTGATCCCTGAGAGATTCACGCTAAATTAACATGACTGTGTGACAACACATGTATTGTTATTAATGCGATGATCAGACCATATTCATCTCGACTCAAAGCGAGCGTAACATCAAGCATGAAAAGGTCAATCGGGCACCCTCTCTTGCCTGGAAAAACCGACTTTTTCAAAAATACACGCAAAATAAAATATCTGAAAGAAACTGTATACTGATGTTCCCCGACTTACAACCTGTGTGACTTACAAAAACTGAAGTCTTTTTTTATTTAAATTAAGTAAATCAAAGTACGCAAAGTACGTAAAGTATGCAAAAATAAATTTCAGTTGGCCGTAAGCCCAGCAGCGCTACGCTAACCGTACAATAGATGCTGTGAGGAACTACTGTACTGTATGGCAGTGTGACCATCCCAGCCTCACATGCATATCCCAGTCTCATTCTCATACCTAAAAGTCCAAAAGCGCAGTTACCCCATTCTGACATATGTCCATTTCAGCGAATGACCCGTTTGTCGGAACAGAAGCCAGTCGTAAGTTGGGGACAGTCTGTACTAAATTTTAACCTAATTTTCTGGAGTATGTTGGGTCCCAGCAAAAAACCCAAACACGAGGACCAAGGGTAGGTCTGGCTTACATTTCATTACGAAGAGGATGTTCTGGGGCAGGGCGTCCTTATTTTTCTTCAGCGATCCGGTAAGGTCATAGGTCACCTGTCAACCAGATAAGACAAAACAAGTCACACTCCTGGCACCTGTCAAGCAGTTGTCCTTCTGGATTGCAAGCATGGCTGGGGAGGTGTACAACCCACAACAGAGAGCAAGAGACACAATGGAGTCCCCCACAGCCATTCTCAGAATTCCCCAAAACAGCTGTAGGCCTTTACAGTCTGTTATGATTAAGGGGAGGCAGACAAACCACCGGTCAGCAGCCGTCCTCAGTCTGGGACGACGCTCTCGGCAGACCAAGGGAGGCCGTCCCAGAACGCCATGCTTCTCAAAAAGAATACAGGAGTCAAAAGACACACGGCAGGCAGACACACACTGTCTATGGAAGGCATCAGACTGTGCAGAAAAAGTTTGGCGTACAGAACACAGGCAGGACTTCCTTGCTTGGCGGACGGGTTAATGAGGAGGATCTGAAAGGTTAACACATTTCTCCTCCTCCCCGATCATATCAGGCTCTGTTCAAAAGATGATATAAATGGGTTGGGGGGGGGGGGGGGGCTATGTGTGTCGGGCATCAGCGACACACTTCATCAGGGCCTTGCAGGGATTTTTTGGGAGTGTTAAACTGCGTGGGGGGGGGTCCTCTTCAGTAAAATCTGCATGATTGTCAGTGGCAAGGGGTACAGGATCACAAAGGGGGGGTACTTTCAATTGTCCATGCAAAAGGACCATATTCTTGGCCATCCCCTTCCCCTACATGTCCCTGCCTTTGATAATTCTCAAAATTCTTTATTTATATTTAGGTACACTGGAATTCTCATTGCCTACGTCATACTGTTCTCCATAGCACAGGGGTCACAGCACAGGGTCAGCCAACATGCAGTGCCCATGGAGCTTGGAGGTAAGGGCTTTACTCAAGGGCCCACAGAGATATGACTGTTCTGCCAAGGCTGGTCTCGAACCAGTGACCTTCTGATTACAGCCACGAAGGCATAGCCCACCGAGCCACACACCAACCAGTTTACTTCATCAACATAATATGGTGGCCATTTTCTCAGCTAGCACTTCATTCACTTTCTTTTTATAGCTCTGATAGTGCTGCTGGCTGGAGAGGAGAAACCAGATCAGTGTGCAAATCAGTGAAGAATCCCAGGGTTCAGCTGGCCCCTGTTTTTCCTCCTTGCCTAGGCCCAGTCAGCTTCACCTTTACTGCCCCTCTCTGTACGGACCTTCTGCATGCCCTACAGCTCCTCACCTTGCCTGCGTAGTGGGCGACCGTGAAGGACGGCCCATGGTCCTTGGGTGGGGGGTTGCCGTTTCCATCCTTGGCATAGTAGAAGATGCCATTGGCACTGGCTGTGAGCAGCTGGCTCTGCAGTGTCTTGTAGAGGTTCTGCTCAGAGGGACGCACCGTCTGGTTCTCCTCATCAAGAGCTGCAAGCAGGCCCTGAGGTTTCTGGGAAGAGAGAAATGTGACATACTGTAATTGTTGCTGGAGCCACAGAAAAACACGAAACACTTTTTAACATATTTCTATATTTGTTATTATTGCTTAGGAAATTGCAGCTTGCCACCTGGAAGAAGAAATCCAGAATTCCGGAGTTGTTGCCTGGGTAGCATAATGTTTCCATGGTGACGCCCTCCTGCAGACATTCTGCCTGCTCTTGATGGAACAGCAGATCCATGACATGCCGGTGGATCTTCTCATTGGTCATGTTGATGCAGAGCTGCACAAAGGGTACACACATGTGCATACAAACAAATCAGGAGGAAGGTGTGGCTTTTCTCCTAGGACTGTTAAGTCAGGGTGCGAAAGCACAACTGTTCTTCTGCACGAAAACCTTTAAAAAGTTATAAAATACAGCCTCCAAAACGGCACTTTGAAATATAACTAACATACCCTGTTAAATATAAAACATAAAGGTGAATTCCGATAAAATATAAATCCTGTTGAATTAGGCTTTGGTGACATAGATCTAAGTCACCCCGGCTGCCTGGTGGATTGCAACCTGACGATTACCCAGAATCCTCTGCATCAGCAGAAGCAGCAGAGGAACCTCTATTAGTGGCTAAAGTAAGGATGTGACCCTGCATCACTGCCACGGGACATCAATAACATTATTTCAGCACCCCGCCCCAATTGCGTTACCCTCCAGGGCTGTGGGGGAGGCACAGACAGTGAGTGTGTAAGGGTGATGTAATTGCTCTTTAATTAAGAACATAGTGTCAGGGTCTGGAAGGGAAACACGGCCCTCCTCCCTTATTTGTTTAAAAAACTCATTTTGAAAAACAGCATGTCCGCAACATTAACCCCCCCTCAGCCCCCAGGAGTGAGCACACATGGCTGGGGAGTCACCATAACTCAGGCCTGCCACAACAACCACTTACTTAAAAATTGCTCAATGCAGATTACAAATTCTTAAAAATATCTGGAAAATAAATCTGACTGAGACACAACCTTATTTCCCAATAAAAGATGCTTGCTTTCCTGTGGTGACTGTAGGTGAGACTTATTTCATAAATGAATGACATGAGTCGTTATGGAGAACAAACACAGTATGTCCTAGTATGTTAACTCCATCGTGGCAGAATACAAGTGCTCCAGATCAAGGATGCAGATGAGGATCCGGTTCTCCACAAAATGCCGAATGATCGGGCTCCCAGAGACAAACACAGATCCACACGAGGTGCTTTAGCTAACAGGTCCTCCGGCAGACATGAAAGGCTCATCCAGCAATTTTCAATGATGATTTCTAAATTGCTTCGCTTGTGACTTTATGATCCCACCTCATGTTTTAATGAGATTGCTGATGTCATTAGCATGTTGTAATTTACAGCAGGCTAATCTGAAATAGGCAATAATGTTATAGAATGCATAAGGAGTCTGATTTTCCTTGTTTGGGTCAATTACCCATAAGGAGATGTGCTGATTGACTGTTGGATGTTCCTAATAGGGTGGAAACTGGAACCTACCATCACATACTGCCCTTGGGTGAGAATAGGGCAGCAATCCCTAAAGGCAAAATATATAATAACCATAATTCTCAGGAGGAGAGCAGAACAGCAATCCTAAGAAAAAGAATAGAACCACAATATTCAAAGTAAGACCTGAGCCGCTGCCCTCACAGGGAGAGCAGACCCACAATCCTCAGTGAGGGAGCCGACCTCCAGTCCTCAGGGGGACAGCAGACCCACAATCCTCAGGGGGGAGCAGACCCACAATCCTCAGGGGGGAGCAGACCCACAATCCTCAGGGGGAGTATCCTTGTCTAACTTTGGATGGGGTGTTCCTCAATATGCATACTTGACCACACTTGTGTTCTCATGGATCCATTTTACATCTTCCATTGTCAAAGTCCGGTTCCAATACTAAGAACAGAAGTACAGAGGACAGTAAAAATCCCCAGATGTCGTTCTTGCCCCGCCCCAAATATCAAAGATACGTCGTTGCATCCTCGCCAAACGAAACAAATCCCATGATTCATTGAGCCCCACGTTCGTTCTTGGAAGGCAAGCTAGTAAGACTGGTCTTGCCAAGACCACAATTGCAATCTTCACGTTCTTGGTATTGAGAAACAGGCACTGTGTCATCCCACTATTTACTCACTTTACACACACCATTGGAAGATACACTATTACATTTCAGTAAAGTTCTCCAACTTTATGTACAGATGTTCCTCCGCTTACAATGGGGATATGTTCTGATGCACCCATCATAAGCTGCAAATATAGATATAATAAATGATACGATATATAAACATTATATATCACAGAAAAAACAGCGTCTGATATGTTACTAAACATACTATGTGAGATGTTTACACTCATGATAGCTATTGAGACTAGAATCATTTGCTGAGTAGCAAATCTGCACAAAGTACCGTACGACATATTGTGAACAGATCAAAAATTCACTATCGCACCATCGTGAAGCCGAAGCATCGTAAGTCAGACCAACATAAAGCAAGGAGCACCTGCATTTTACAGGGTAAATCGCTGTGCAATCGCCTTTAAACGGCCCATAGCCGTGGCTGAGCTCTGCCTCTGACTACAGAAGGGAGGTGTCAGAGTTCATGTGCATTTCTCATAGCGCGGTCCGACCCCAGTGAGATGGGGGGAGGGCAGTGCTAATCACTCGGCACAGCCCCCGCCTTTACAAAAGCCAGGGCACACAGACTCCCCTCCCGATGTTGGGAGTAAAATAAAAAATATGTAATAGACACAGAAAAAGTGAACTGCTGGGATGTAGGGGGATAGGGGACATGTTCACGGTGCCCTGTCTCAGAGGTCTCCCAACATCACTTATCCAGTCAGTTTTGAGCATTTTGGGGTCAGTCAACAGTGGCAGTAGAGAAGAGTGCCAGTAGGGGTCCTTTATGTGATAAAAAATGGTTTCCTGTCTGAAGCACCTGCCCGGCGTCCTCGTGTGAGTCTTGCACTCCCTCTCAACTGTGAGCTTCTGGTAATCTGGCTCTTTGCTCTGCTGTTCTGCTGGGGGGGGGGTTATGGGATGACTAACAATGAAGCCATTCAGAGGCAAAGGCAGTTTAGCACAAGGACTTTCCATTGTGTCTTGCCTGCAAGTCAACTGAGGCAACGGTAGCACAGCCCAGAATCCACACGCAGAGGCTCCATGAACATACTTTGATAAACGACACCTGGGAAATTTTGTTTCATAGCAACAACCACTAGATCCGCTCTCAGGCCCATCTACAGTAGGGCTAACAAAATGCCCCCTTCAGCAATATCAGGAGCTCTATGCTTCACAGATGTCAGAACATGGAGGGTTCCTAATGTTCCTTTGGAGTGCCCTTGATGGAATTTTGTGAGGTTGCAGAGCTCAGCTGTGGAAGAAATCAGAGCCCTAGTCATTGTCGTCCCTACGCTGAGGCTAACCGCAAAGATAATGTCTTCATTCCCAGCTGGATATAAACGGCCATTAAAGCCACATCAAGCTTCCCTCGAAGGCTGGGCACTCCTCTTAAAACACAATTACATGCTTTGTTGCAAAAGGCTACGGGCTGACGTCTTCTTAGAAACACAAATGCACTGACGGGTGACAGTTAAACGTCTTCAACAGTTATAGGGCGCATGTGTTTATGTGGTGGTGAGGTATAATTAAAATAGACGGCTCTTTAAAAAAATTGTAAGAGGACACAGTGCTGGATTTCTGAAAACCAGTGACCTCTATTTAAAAGCTGTTTCTCGATGATGTGGTAATGCTTCCAGGAATGACCGAACGATCTATAATGAATGATTCTCCAGTCCTGACATCACCATGATATTGTGGCTGCTAGTACGAGAGCAGTGTGACTGAATTCTGGTCACCGAAATGGCACCATAGTCCTTTGAAGATCTCCAGAAGAAAAACCAGGCCTATATATATCTGGACAAGGGACCTTTCCAAAGGAGAAGCAGACGTACGTGCTTGTGGCCCAGATGGTAATGCTCATTGATAGCAGCAGTCCGTAACTGACACTCTTCTCAGAAGATGCTGGACTGACAGATGCTGGTTGGCCAGTTCTGGCCATATTGTGCAGACACACCAGCCAGATATGCAACAAGGAACACAGGAAAGGCTCAATGTTGGCTTATGTCATGCGAACCTCCTGAACCAAGGAAATCTAATTCCCAGAGACACACACAGCTTTCCGGAAGCACAGTTCCGGAATCGCCATAGAAAACGCAGGAATTAAACTTGAAGGAAGCATTGCTGTACCTGTTCAAAGCCATTATCGTGCAATTCCTCAAATCCAAAGATGTCCAGGACCCCAATCTCCAGCACTGCCGGCCTTTGGAAGAAGGATAGGAAGGAGAGTTAATGAAAAGAGTCCTTATGATGCCCGCTGTCTACATTATTTAATGTATCAATCATTTATAGAAATACGCATATTAATATTATTTGATCCTTACTGTCCCCTCTGGGATTAATTAAATTGTAGTACATCACTTAAATAAATGTCCGTTATCAAATCCTCTGCATTTTCAATAAAACTTGTTGCACTGTTAAGCAAACCAGACTTTTGTCTAGTACCTTCACTTACGAAATTCAGTTGCGCCATTCAGCTCATTAGGAGTTTGGGGGGGTGGGGGGGGGGGGCAAGATTCAGACATGGTACTGACAAAGCTAAAATTACACTGGAAAAAAATAATTCAGAAATAAAATATGAGATTCAAGTTATTTTTTTCTCTATATGTTTTTGTGGCCTTTTTCTGTGCTGCGGTTCAGTACAGTTACCAGAGCTTCAAATGAAAAAAATCTGCCAGGGATGGTGACACTAACTCAATCATAGAAATGGACAGTCAGCTGAGGTCCCAGGCTTCTTCTTTTCCAGCCAAAACGGCTGTTTAATAATTCAACTGTTAAAGAGAGTTGTTCTCTTCATATCCACCTCACAGTTGGCTATAGGTGTCTGGAGATTGCCTGTGCAATATTCATGTCACCCTCCACTGAGCTCAGTTAGTTCACACCTCCGTAATCCAGGAGAATATTAACTGCTCTTTGTGCTGAGATAATATGGCTCGGAGCACCGTTCACTAAATTAGTTAATATATTAGAAAGTTCCAGAAGATTGCCAAGGGCTTTAGACGCATGAATGCAAGCTAGCTGGCCAGCCATTTGGAAGTGGGCTGTAATACAATAAACAGCACCATGTGTCCATTTGCGTGTGCACGTGCGTCACGACCCTCCTGGGTTCCACATTTATTTCCCCTTGTGAGTGTTTTTCACAAGCTCTTACTGACTGGCTCTCTTTGTTGATATGGTCATGTCTGCTGAACAGTGCACTGAAGGGCATGGCACCACAACACTGGCGCCTGTGTGCTGATATCGGCAATGTGCGTCTCCACCAATTCCATCTGTCCCAGGTACATGGGTCACTGAGGGACACACAGGTTCTGGAAGTGCACCACGGAGACCGTCGGGTGTGCTGTATTAGAGGGTGAATGTTCCGGAGCACGTTGTCCACAAGCCAGCCCACCAGTCAGGATGCCACGACGCAGGCTGGCTCAGCGAGACACTCAGCCAGCTTATGACTGATAGATCAAGCTCGCTGGCTCTTTCCAATTCAGGCATGGGGGCTATTCAGAAACTCCGAAATAAACAATGTGCTATGACTAACTGTGAGGTGATTAGCAATATTACTGCGTTATGCTGGCATCAGCTGCTGTATGTTGGAAAATTTATGACTTGTCTAAATAGCACAGGTTTATTACAAGTTAGATCAGCACATTTTCAAAGTGCTACACTGTCATTTCCTGATATTCATTGCTGAGGATGTTACAGGTGACCTATGAATAATGCTATCAACCTTACCCTGAGATTTCCTCTTGGCCATTCAGGTAGCAGTTGATGTTGTTGACCAGGTATCCAAAGAGACGGCTATATAGGGACTTGGCGAGGAGATCTCTGTTGTGATTGGACATCTCCACTGTGCGCTGTCGTGTGATGACATCACCTGATGGAAACGGTTAAAGTGAGGAAGCTGTCAAATTGCGGACGTGGGGACATAGTGCTCCTGGTCAGCCTGATGAACAGATGATCAAAACGAAAAGGGCGCTGATCATACCCGTAAAATGTAAAAGGGTTTCAGGGCAGAAGCAGAAAGCTTTTCCACACATAAAATGCATTTCTTACATCAGACACTGTTCAGATCTGACTGTTCAAAGTCCTCAGTAATCGTGTTTCCAGTACTGAAACTGAGGACCATGGGGAGAGGTGGCAATGGGGGGGTGGGGGTGAAGGGGATTACCTTTGAAGAACTGCACGTCTGATGTAAGGGCGGAGCCTAAATCCTCAGGGCACACCTGCAGCATACCTGACACTGCAGAAAACAGACGCTGGAATCAACTGACACCCAGTGCTGCGCGTGAGCAGAATTCTCCTTTACTACTTTGTTTGTCATACAGTAAATTGTTACTAAAACAGTGGAGCTTGGTGGAAGAAATTACAGTAACTTCGTTCCAGTGACATCATCACCGATTGCATCATGTAACCCTGACAACGGCCTCCCTCTCTGAGTGGGGCAGCCGCACGTGACGTCGCTTGTTTACAGCCCGGCTGGGAAATGCCTGCGTCATTACATAACAGGACAAATTCATATTCCGCCTCTGCCAGCTCTGAGAGGAACGTGTGAGATCTTAGCCAAGCCACTCAATAACAGAAGACGGAGAGGGAGAAACGAAAAAATGCAGATTGAGGCCGATCACGTGTATGCCTGCCTTGCAGATCGTACAGAATGGAGAGAGGATAGGGCCAGAGACACAACAGAAACGTGATGTGCTTCTCCCTGCCATAGTGGAGGTGCCCCTTCCCCAGGGCTGCAACAAGAGGCACCACAACCCCCACCCCCCCCAGCTCCAACCTGTTTCCAGCAGCTGCACATCAGCCACGATCGACATCTCGCTGTCCGTCGGTGCAGTGAAGCACAGGTCTCCCAGGTGCAGAACAGCAGCCAAGATCACAAACAAGTTCTCCACCTCCTGGACAGGGAGGGACAGGCCGTGCAGAGAATCAGGGGCTATCGTCACACCGGCAGCCGTGTGAGTGTGCCACCTGTCGGTCACAGCAGCGAACAACAACAACAACAACAACAACAACACAAGCACTGACTGATGCCAAAAGCAGGAATAGCACCCTGAAGCGACTCATTAAAACCTTATAAACAACAACTACTTAAAAGGCCTCAAATTTATTTTTTAGCTACACTTAGAAATCATATACGGATACTCTTCACTTTACGATGGTTTCACTTACGATATTCTGACTTGGGATGGTGCAATGGTGATGCACATTCAGTACAGTAGTCATCAACTCCGAATTTCGATCGGTTCACTGCCTAGCGATATGCTGTATGATACTTTCTACTCGTGCCAGACGATGGCAGCATCTACCCTGGTACACTTCCAGTCTCAGTGGCAATCGTGAGCATTAACATTTCATACAGTGTTTAACAACATATCATACAGTGTTTTAATCTGTGTGATTTATCAAATCATTTATCATACTCACTTATGATATTTTCAATGTACAATTGGTTCATCGGAACGTAACTTAAGTAGAGGAGCATCTGTACTGCATAAAAGTGAGCAAACAAAAAGTCCGCAGTGTTTTTCTTGATTTAATGGTGACTTGGCAAACTGGGATTGTGTACCACTGGGAGGTTTACAAAGGCCTCTGGCAGGCTTTGCATAACCACCCAGCAGAGCAGCGCAAGCAGTGTGAGGCAGTTCTGCCCGGTGAGTGACGGGCTCACTGAGGATCTGCAGAGGAACCAGAGGAACCAGAGGAACGTGGCCAGCCCACGCCATCTCCGGACACGCAGGAATCTGCGTCTCTGGGCCTGAGCATGTGTGCTGGCCTGGTCATGGCATGTGTTTTTACAGCAGTGGTGTAATAGTGGATCTCTCCTACATACCAGGCCATGGAAGCCCACCGCCCTCAGGGCCTGCTTCAGGATGGTCAGCTTTTCCCTGCCCTGTACGCTGGCTGGCACAGCCGGCCGCTCCACTGAGCACCCCTGCCTCAGGTACCTGCAGAGGGACACACAGCAATCTCACGTCTGTTTGTCAACAGCTGCTTTACACCACCTGATGTCTCACTCCACAGCCTGATGCTGCCACTTTCACTCTGAAGAAATAAGGGCTGCAACGCCCCAGCACAGGTCCCTATCAATAAAATTTGCAAAACCATACAATGTGTTTTACAGAATGGGGCAAAAACTTGTAACATATGGAACGATCCTGAAACATACAGAACGATCCTGTAACATACGGAACGATCCTGAAACATACAGAACGATCCTGTAACATACAGAAATATCCTGTAACATACAGAAGTATCCTGTAACATATGGAACGATCCTGTAACATACGGAACGATTCTGTAACATATGGAACGATCCTGTAACATACGGAACGATTCTGTAACATACAGAACGATCCTGTAACATATGTGACCGGTGACAGCCCTACTGTAGCCCCAACTCCTCCCAGGCCCAATCCCAGCAGCCAGGGCAGCTGAAAACAAGATGGTTTCCAGGGTATGGTTTGGGGCCAGAGCCGCTGTTTGTGTGGAGCACGTCAGCGAATTACCCTGTTTGATGTGTCAGTTGCACAAACTAGTCTCACTCTATAAAGTCTTCTACTAAAAGTTCTAGAGGGCCCTTTTTATCCATTCAGTTTGATTCAGTGGCCAGAGATTTCGAGTGTTATCACTGAGCCTCACCGCTGAGCACAATCTCTAGCCCCGACGAGATCTCGTACTTGGGGGCTTAAATGGAAAGCTGAACGCTAGACTTCCAGATATCTCCCAACAGAAAGACAAGATGAACTGCTGACCACGCTTTGCCAAGACATGATTGAGGTGAAGCCGACCTGAAAACAGATGAAAAGACTACCCCAGGTTCTCCATTCACACTCCATAGTGGAGGGGAAACACGATAACTCTGTAAAGAAGAAGCTGTTCTGTCTGCCAAAGAGCACCACTCACAAAACACATGCGTGTGGTTGGCTGAGATCCCGGACTGTGCATTTCCTGCTGATGCGAGCCAATGCCCAGCTGACGGAAGCGTGTCTCATGACAGGCGGTGATGGTCCTATGGTCCTGCCAGTCACCCACCTGTGTGTCAGGATGTTGCTCAGATGCATGGCGCTCTTCTCCTCTGCTGACATGCCTTCAGCCATTAGGTAGAAAATGCAGAAGTTCTGCTGTTGAGGCTCAGATGAGACAAGGCGTGACTTCTCCAGGGCATATGTGAAAACTCGGGCTTAACACACACACACACACACAAACTTGATTAAAATACATGTACATAACAACATGCAAAAGCTCTGTTTGAAACCGTAACACACAGCTTCTTCACTGCCTCACTTTTTGAGGGCTATCTTGTTTTTTTATTTAGTCACAATAACGTTTCATTTCAGTCCGTTCTAGTCAGACTATATAACCCATGTTCCATTTGGTACACCGTCATTCAAAAGCGACAGCAAAGCGTTTTAAAGCGCTTTATCTTAGCGTGGTTCTGGCGCCATCTACTGGTAATGATAAGAATATAATGACGAATGGGTTATTTTGTTTGCTTGTTGGTAGGGAACTTCAAATTTCAAAATCTTATTTTAATTCTTAAAACATTATTAAAATGTTTAAATATTACTTTTTGAAATAAATAAATAGTAAATTACCTCTAATTAAACTCTTCTTCTTCTCACAGTATTGCAAGGAAAGAAACTTAATAAATCGGCTTGAGTTGTTATTCATTCGCGTTTTCGCATGACCAAAAGCTTCCAGGATGCAGTTCACCTGAAAATAATCCAAATTAACAATGTTTTTTTTTCAACACAATTAGTATAGTGTGGATCGCTCTATCGCAGTGATAGCATTTTACCACCAGGGGGCAGTAATATACAGAAAACGCATGATGCATCATGATGTCCCTTCCTGTGTATGCATGTCAATTCCCGCAAAGGAACACTTCAGACTCTGTGATTGTGTGTCTTTGTGTGTGAGGAGGCGGAGCTCCAGGCTGGAGAACATACAGGGGCCCAGCTATCACCACAGCAATGCCCAGACTTACATGCTTCATCCTGGGCTCCAGGAAAAAGTCTTTGGTGCCAGAGCGAACCGCCAGGTGCCTCACGATGTGCTTGCAAGCCTCAGTCTTCCCTGAGCCGCTCTCCCCACTGTGGATAAATGAATAGGTTGACAGTAAGGGACTTGCAGGATCTCTGATGGCGCACGTACATCCCGCACCACTTGTGACGTCCTTAGAAGGTTCCTGCTTCTTGCACCAAGTTGCCTGACATGTAAGAACGAGCTTATTGAACATGCGAGTCCCTGAAGAGCTGCACCAGTGGCTGGGATTGACTGTGACAAATGGACCAGAGGAGCAATAAATGAGCCTCCCTGCAGGAGCAGGCCCACGTCACAAAACAATAGACGGCAGCAGCCGGCTGAAATGTACAGCAACCTCAAAACGAATTGTGGAGGTTGCAGGCAGCCGCACGGATAGGGGGACACGTCTCAACTAGCGCTCAGGGGTCATTTGTTCCCCACACAACCCATACAGACTCTCAAGGGCGAGATTTGTTTGGAAAGCCGGGACCTGGCGTCAGCTTAATTCAAATTCATCAATAAGCACAATGCTAGACGGCGGGTTAGCGCATAGTAAACATGCTGACAGGCATACTTTCCAGGCCCTGTGGTGAACGTCAGGGATTAGCGCTAAGCACACGAGCACAGCCAGCAATTAAGCTGCCAGAGCTTCTCGAGTGTCTTCTGAATATGGAGGAGCGGGTGGAACCAGGCACGTGGAGAATGGGCTTTTCCACTGTCCCGTGGTGGGATTACCAAAGAATTATTTGGAGGACAAAGTGAGTCCTGCTCCAAATGTCCCACTGTTGAATGCTCTGCCCACATAAATTGCGTTTCCATAAACGGATGGTTACGAAGATTACAGAACGGGTAAATGTGGCGCCCCCCTGTGGTGAGTGATGGAAGTGTCCACCTGAGGATGAAGCACTGCCCCTGATTTTCTTGCAGCATCATGTGATAGGCCCTCTCGGCTGAGGAGAAGATGTGGGGGGGCAGAGACGAGCAGAGACGGCCGCTAGAACTCAGGTAGAGCTGGCTCACCTGGATCACATTGGCGGGGAAGGGGTGCAGGGAAGAGAGAGAAAGAGAGGCAAAGAGAGGGATGAAAAAGCTTGTAATATCCAGGATATGTCCACATGGTGCAAAGTAAAGCCCACGGGTGGGGTACACCATACCCTAGATATCGTAGGGATCAACTCACTGCACTGTTCACTGGAATATTCAGGTTATTGTAGCAAAACTGCACTTATAGGGTACTTGGGGTAAGTCCAACACAGCACAATAAGAGAGGCTCCTCTGAGGCTGAATCACTGGTCTGCGTGGGCAGCACTGAGCTGGGAAAAAGCTAGAAAGTACTCGCACTAGTGGATTTTGGGCCACACACAGGCTGAGGGAAGCTCTTACTTTACCTCCACTGTAAAGCACCTTTGGGGGGCAGACATGGGCGGGGAGCTTAAGGGCAACCGGCAGTGTGACCAAACCTGACAGCAGGGGGCAGTGGGGCTCACTAGCAGATGCCACCACTTTAGATACTGATAGTGACCCCCCCCCCCCCCCACTTTGTGTCTACTTAATGGATTTGACTTTACTATATACTTCACAAGCGGTCCTGAATTATTCATGAATATATCCAGTCTGAGTATTTACAACAACTTCCCGTAGCTTCTGGTAGCCCAGAGGGTTCTTTTTGCTTTGAATAAATGTTTATTTTTTAGATATTACACTCACCAATGGGGAATAAATGGGGAGATCCTTGTTGGGGTTAATAAGCAGAAGAATGTGTCCGATATACGTCTGAAAGAGAAAAAGAAAATTACAAACAAGTAGCCAAAGTGAAAAGGAGGGAAACAGTCATTTTGGTGGGGGGGGGGTCATCCCACAGACAGGAAAGACAGCTTATTCCAGTGACCTCTTTGAAAGGCTCATTCTTTTGCGTCTCCTTTCACAGGCACTGACCCTGATGGTCAAACCCATCGAAGGTGGACTACTCAATGACACCCCTAGTGGTCGTAAGTGGAAGGACATGCTGCCTCATTAAAAATGTTCTATGAAAAAGCTGCCGCTGAATCTGGGCACAGGTCAGACAGCAGGTCTCTCTCAGGTATGCAAACACAGGTCCAAAACATACAGAGGGGTGTGGTAGCAGTGACAGGCCTGTCCACACGGCACCTTGGCCCTCCAGGGGCACTGCGGCATGATGGGAAATGGCTCACGGCATTATTAGGGGGTATTCTGGGCCGCAGCATGAATAGGCTTTGATGGGGTTTTCAATGGATAAACTGCAGCTAAGAGCTGAGCTGTTATTCTCATACGGAGCACATTACATATTGATGATGGTCTGAAGAATAAGAGCCACACAGCCTCAGTTTCTGTAAAATCACAGTGGGGGAGTAGAGATGGACTGATAATGCAGCCAGGGTCTGACTCCCATTGATTATTACATGCACTCACACTCAGGCACACCGGATTGGTTTGGGGGGTTGGGGAGTGGGATGACATTTAGAGGGTGTCACTGGTGGCTGGTCACCAATGGTGTAGGAGAGAGTTTGATACCGGGGGAAGACACAATTCAATAACTTAAATGTAAGGGTCTATTTTTGGGAAGGGATGAATGAAGCCAATTTAAATATTGGAGGGTACGCCCCCATCCTGGTTCCTGCTCCCCTGCCAAACACTCACGTAGATCTGATCGTTGCCGAACCGTTTCTGCATCTCATAAAGCAGGCTGCTGTCGGTGAGGTCACTGAGAGAGGCCAGGTCATCACTGGGCGCCGGGGGAACCAGTTTCACCTGGATGCAGGAGCAGCAGAGAAATCTGAGCACAGCAAGAAACTGCCATGTACTATTATTCAGGAAACCCCTTGGGTGCCACGCCCCTGACACTGCCAGCCAGATCTGTGGCACTCTGGTCCAGCCTTGAGTCCACATATGAATGTACTCGGTCTTGTCATGCACTTGGGTAAATTTTTACTCGGTCTTGGGTAGTTCTCAGGATGCGTACTTGACCGTACTTGTGTTCTCACGTACCCATTTAACGTCATCTTCCATTGCCGAAGTTCCAATACTAAGAACAGAAGTACAGAGGACAGTAAAAATCCCCACAAATATCAAGGATACGTTGGTTGTATTCTTGCCAAACAAGACTTATCCGGTGATTCACTGCAGCCTAAGTTCGTTTTTGGGAGGCAAGTTAGCGAGACTGGTCTTGGCAAGATCACAAGTACTTTGTGTTGTTGGTATTGAGGACCACCCCTCGACCCTGACTGGAACACTCTTGACTTGTAAAACCTTCCCGAGTCCATCCTAGTGGAGGAGATGGTGGAAGTGAAGTATAAGTTCAGTCCATGTTGCCAAAATGTAGCTTTTTGGGGAAAGGTCCCAGACACGCTGATAACCGAAGCCATGTTATTATTTATAAAACTCCTTCTACTGTCTTCTTATTGCATGAAAGTACGACGTATTTTCACTGGGTGAAACAATGTCTGCAGCCTGTATTCGACTAAGGTGAACTCAAACACGACACTGCTGCCAGTTCCAACAACTGCAAAGTGTGTGGCTCTCTGTGCTAGGAACATGGGACACACACACACACACACACACACACACACATAGACCTGTAGTCATATCTTTGTGGGGACCGTCCATTCATTTCTTTTGGCAAAACCCTAATCCCAGCAATGACTACCTTAACCCCTACCGAATCGTAACCTTAACCATAAGTAACCAAAGAAAATACAGGAATTTTTGCATATTTAGTTTTTTGATTGCAGTCACAGATTTTTATGAAACTGAACAATTTTGAAGTTTTTATAAAACCAAAAAAATGGTCCCCACAACGTAAGGTATACCTGGACCACACACACATGCACACGCACAGCACACACACATATACACACAGCACATACACACACACGCATACACACACAACACACACACACACACATACACACAGCACACACACACACACACACATACACACACAGCACATACACACACACACGCATAGACACAGCACACACACACACACACACACACACACACACAAGTTGCTTCGTCGGTCATGCTTCAGGTCTCTCTGTGCTGATGATGTTACTGCACACTCTTGGAGTGGATTCTCCTCAAAAACTGCATAACTGGTCTGCCAGCAGCCTCCGCTGACATCACAGCGTTGTTAATAAGATGCCGCTCGTTTCCTTGTGTTCACCTTGGCCTTCAGAAGCAAGACGTGGCCATTTATTTGTACTTGAGTCATTTATCTTGACTCGGTTTATTGAACATTGAACATTGACAGCGTTCTGAGTGTATATCGCTATAGCCGACCTGGAACTCCGTGGGTCAGGATGCAGAGTGCTAATCAGAACGTCACCGGTTCAAATCTCTGGGTCGGCAGAATGATTTCATAATTGGGCTTTGTAGCAGGACTCTTAACTCTCAGCTGCTCCAAGGACTGACTGATCCTGCTTTCTCAAATGTACGTCATTTTGGATAAAGCATCTGCTAAATAAATAAATGTAACCCACCCCAGGGATGTTATGTTGCCTAGACACAACATAAGCAACACGGCCTATGTATGATATTTCACTGCTGCTTGGGCGACCGATTTGGGTGATGGGATGTGGGGAAGCCAAACTCACCTGCTCGAGTTTCCCCCCGGCAGAGGGAAAGTGGCCGTCAAGTCCATTCTCCTGGGCCGGCTGCGGGGTCATAGCCCCCGGCACGTCCCGGAACATGATGTCCTTCTCGAAGAGACTGTCCTGCTTGGAGATGGGGAGGGCCAAAGGATTCCTGATATGGTTTCAAAGACAAGGCGAGAGATGCATCGAGTCAGACGTTTGGAACAGTCAACACGCAAAAAAGGGTGACTTATGGCAAAATTCGTTCAGTTAGACAGAATGAATAATGATCAAACGATAAGACTGTGAAGAGCAGAATCAAAGCAGACAGCCTCCACTGTTGGCATGCATTATTCACACGCAGCCGTACGTTGCACGTAATAACAAATGAGAGTCCACCGTACAGTTTCCTGACAGCTGTGAATACGTCCCGGACTGCCTCCTTGTCATCTTCATCTGCCACCAGAGGTGGCACTGAAGGGTCCCTCAGCTGCTCTTCCCAACAGGCCTCAGCCCTGAGGAGTATGTCTGCGATGTGGTCGGTGGCGGCCACGTCTGCAAACCGGGACAGGGACTCGTCAGCCTGCGCCTGCTAGCTCTGCGCTGACATCATATTGTTCTCAGATGGTAAATATATGCATGTCTTTTTGAGCTGGGCTAGCGCCACAGCGGGACAGCTGTCGCTAACGGACAGCAAGCGCATCGTGCAGCGCCTCGTCCGCGTGCCACCTGGAAGCCGCTGGGGGGGGTGCTGTAGTCAGCCTCATCGGAACATAAATAAATAAAATAAATAAATAATAAAAACCATAACAGCCAAGCCGGTCCGATGCTGACAGTGATGTATGACTAGTTAGCTGGCGAAGTCCAGGAGCACGGAGAAACATTAAAACAGAAATATAAGATTTTGAATACAGCATCTGTTGCTATCAATGCTCTGTGAGTTGCACACGCAACACCCCCTGCTGGGCTGAAAGTGGAATTGATAGCCTAATATGAGGTTCTAGTTTGAACAAGCTCTGAAAGGGAATAAATCACTGGTATCTAGTGCCGGTCAAAGTATTAGGAGACATAGGGCTACAATATAAAATGACACTTTTGATGCTTTTCCACTGCCACCAAGAACTGAGCCATATTGCGCAGAGACACATTACGATCCCTACGATATCTGGGGTATGGTGTACCCCACCCGTGGGCTTTACTTTGCACCATGTAGACATATCCTGGATATTACAAGCTTTTTCATCCCTCTCTTTGCCTCTCTTTCTCTCTCTTCCCTGCACCCCTTCCCCGCCATTAAAAGTACCCGAGCCATACCTGACCCGTATCTGTACTGACATGACCCTGCTTACTAGAAGGTCCGAAAGCGTGACCAAACAGAGCTGGAGGTGTCACCACCATCTGATTAACTGAAAGCATGGAGATACCGGTGATCTGTTTTGGTGTGGTATGCATCAGAAGATTAAATAATAACACATTATATATATATTATTAATTATATGTAGTTTTGCACATAGCGATGTATTGATGCATTCCTGATAAGTCAGAACTTTCCAACCTTCTTCTTAAAAAAGAACTATAAGAACAGCTAACAGAATGGATTCGTAATGAAAATTTACACAAGCGAATGGTAATTCTGCTAGCATTCGATGCTAATATAAGACGGCGATGCTCACAAATGTGCTAGCGGAAATTAGCACACAGTAAAAAGCAAAAAAAAATGAGCAGATAGTAAATCATGCTGTACACCGTGCAAACAGTAAATAAGCATCGCTTCAGTTTTACGTCACTGTCACTCTCCTAACGCTTTTACCAAGTCGACCCTTCTGTGGTGGAAAACCAAAGCGAGCTGGAACCGCGCTTCATCTAGCCTCTCTTCGCGGTATGGCTTGGGTACGGCTCGGTTCCTGTATGCCAGTGGAAAAGCGCCTTTTGTGATCACTTTTATCAGAGTTTCGTTGTACAGTAAAGATATTCTATGGACCTACAATTTAACTGTGGTATAACAAAGGTGTTGCCCAGGGTCAGTGAAAAAATAGTGACCAGTGTACATGTGGCACGGCAACGGTACCAAATCTCCATGCCTATCCTGCTACTGAGGTTTGTGCCCCCCCATAAGAGATAGTCAGGAGGTTCATTAATACTCTTCATGCTACTGCAGACACCTTTGAGCCAATTCCGCAGCCCAAATGAGTTATCGATTCAGGGAGGCAGTGAATATGGGCCTGTATACAGCGTTATCTAGGTGACCACACAGTAAGGCATGCTGTAAGTCCCTGCAGCACATTTTAATGTGCAAATCCATAACATCTGCATATTAAAACACAAAATCTGAAGATGGAAAGACCCCTCTCTGGCAGACATTACCACAGGAAGTGTATCTGGCAAAGGGAAGTTACCCTGTTACATTGCATTAATGAAAATATCGACAATACCTGTAGTATATTTTGGTTGCTGCCTCAGCTAATAACTTTAATAATAGTTGGGGGATTATTACAAAGTGGCAGCTTTTTTTTAATAGTGTAATGCCATTAGTGCTTCAGAATTCATTTTACAGCAACTCGTTTATCAGGCATTTCAAAATGTCTTCCTATGTATTTCAAACTAAGATTAATTAAATCGCAGTAATGAATATACTTTATACTAAAATGAATAACAGTCAATTTCTTTGCATGTTACAACTGATTCACTAAAAAAAGGCAGGTGTGTTGGGGGGGTTGACGCGCTCAACATCTCCCCCTGGTGAACATTTAGAGCAACTGCAGGGTTTGGAGGCAGTAGATGCCGGCAATTTGTGTGAAAGTGCTCCAATTAAGGCTCATTTCTCCTGGGGGGCAGAAGATAACGGCTGGACCCCCTCACCTGAAGGCTTGGCTTCATCACCGTTGAGGAAAGTGGGGTCCGCATGGTGCATCAGCAGCTGTCTCACGGCGCTGGTCTGTCGGAGAGAATACAGCCATCACCCCTGTCTCACATAAAATCTCTTGCAGAGGTGTTTCCAGGATTTTTTTAAGGTGGTGAACATAAGAAGGGCCACAATTCATGCATGGGGCCAGCCTTATCATTAGCCAATGATGTGTTTTGAGTCAGTGAGTGACAGGGGAGGTGGCACTCCGGGAGCCAATCAAGTTTCAGCTCTGGCCAGTGTCACTGTGGCCCCTCCCCTATATATGGCGACTGGTATTCTTTGATTTCATTTATATACTTGTCTCCAAAATGAGGCTCCATTCCATTGCTGGTGCTCCAGCCTCCAACCCTATAGATGATCAGTGTGCATGTGTGATGTGTATCTGGTAGATACTCCTTCCTGCCTGACGACATGGAACTCGCTCTTAGAGCCATCACATCGCACGTGTACATGTCCCTCAGGGCTGTAACATTTTGCAGAATCAGCATTACGTGTTCACGGGAAGTGGTTGGGGAGTGCCAAGTATGAAGCACTTTAAGGGCGCTAAAGTTCTTAATACCACGTTTCCATCTATACATGAATCACTTGCATGTGCAGCTAACGTCTAAATTAGCCATTGCCAGGAACAGAGGGAATTATACTGAAGGCTATTCCATGACAAACAAATCCTTTAAGGTACATGATGAACCTCCAACACCTGTATGCCGAACACCCAGCTGTCCTCCCATCTCAGCTGTAAGTAAAGCGAGAGCCAGACCCACACCCACTACTCCGACTCGGGCCGTGAACCTGTCCCATGCCGGACTGTAGGGTATGGCCTTGATTCTGAGAAAGCAGCAGCAGCCTTTCTGCAGTGTCTGGTTTCACATTGTCATTCCAGGCTTTGCCAGTTTGGGGGCTGGGGGGGCGTTTCTGGCTCCAAGCCACAATTGCAGCTATTCTGAGCATTTTCACCAGCTCCACACTAGATCGACGAATCCTTCAGAGAGATGGGGGGGTGGGGGGGGGGGGGGGGGGTCCCTGGGGCGGAAACCCCGCGGACCTCCATGGGCCGGCAAGGGTTGGGGGGGGGGGGGGGGCGCCACGCTTGAGTGAAACCTGACCCAGCAAAACTACA
>JAAGVU020000001.1:45310372-45334529 GCA_011763525.2 Mormyrus iriodes
CTCGCTCCCTCCCACTTGTGTCGCGTCTCCAACACCCTCCCCCCCCACCCCGCGGGGCGTCGGCCACCCCGGAGGGGAGGGGGGGGGGGGGGGGGGGGGGGGTGTGTCACTGGGGCTGAACACCTGCTGACCTACATTGGACTGCAAGGTTTGGGGTGGGGTGGTGGGGGGCACAGTTGAGTGAAACCTGACACAGCAAATCTACAGTCATAGGGGCAGGATGGGAGAGTCCAGCTGACTCACACTGTAGAAGTCGTGACCCTCAAGTCAAAGTCATAGACCAATGAGGGCCGAGGATTCTCAGAATTAACACCGGAGTCAGTCAAAGGGCACAGACGTGCAGTACAGGGAGAGCTAAGGATTCTGGGAATGAACCTGGTGGTCAGCAAAAGGGCAGGGACATGGGCTGTGTTTGAAATGTCCATTTTTTCACTCACTCACTGACTGTATAGTGCTCCCTACATAGATTATTTCCTAGGGGACAAGTGCAAGCAGTGGTTGATACTAGGTGAAGGTAACACTATTATATAATTATGTGCCGAATATTCGTAACTGGTGTCTCTGTCGCATAAATACCAAAATATCCCTTCTAGCGTTAAATTATAACGTGAAAAAACGTACTTTTTTCTTTATTGTATATTTTGTGTTTATGTGTTACTTGTTCATTATTGTTATAAAAAAACATGCCAAAACATACACACCAACATTTTATTATTTTTGGATAAGTACACATTTTAATTGAATTATGTCTCCCCAACGTTGAAATAAAACAACACAAATCTGTGCACAGGTAACTTTATTTACAACATACTTCACTGTACTATGGCCATCTACGCCAGCATGATGGGGACTGCAGCTGTATACTATAGTGTTTTATACTAATTTTCAAGATACTGTATTGATTGTGAAATAATTTTACCCATGTAAAGCAGTCAAATACATTAAAATAACCGTTTTAAAGCAGTGATAGCATTGGTACTGTTATGATAGCTCAAGTGCAAGTATTTCATAAGGGAGCTACTTAACAGCGGTTACAGTTCAGACTGAGCAAAGTTTCTCAAATATGGTTCAGACACTCACATGACAGGCCACAGTGCATGATGGTTTAAGTGGACCGATGTAGGGTGCAGCTTCTGCACACTACATTTTGGTGTGCACTACAGTGAAGGAAATTTACAGTTGAGAATTCGAACAGCACTACAAAGTGGCCGACTCCCTACATAGTGCACTATATAGTGGGCGAGTGGACATTTCGAACACAGCCATGCAGTGCAAGGAGCGCTGAGGATTCTGTGAAGGAACCCAGTGGTCAGCAGAAGGGCAGAGATATGAAGTACATGGAGAGCTGAGGATTCTGGGAATGAACCCGGCGGTCAGCCCAAGGGCACAGAGAAGTAGTATGGGCCGAGCTGAGGATTCTGGGAATGAACATGGCGGTCAGCCCAAGGGCACAGACATGCAATACAGGCAGAGCTGAGGATTCTGGGAAGGAATCCGGCAGTCAGCCCAAGGGCAGAGACAAACAGTAAGGCAGAGAAAGCAGGCAGGGCAGGGAGACCCAGTATACACAATGCATAATGGGATAACCGCAGTACCAGTTTTGCTTGCTGGGATGAGACATATTGAAAGCTGTGGTTGCCACAGTGAAAATCTGCTGCAACTCACTAATCGACAACTGAATTATTGCTATACTCCCAGATGTCTTCCCCATCGTAGCCTTAAATTAATAAATTAGCCTATAACTGCACAGCTTAATAATCCTCCGCTTTGGCAGAGCTCCAAGACCACACGGCCATACGACTGAAAACTAATCTGCGGACTTTGCCCGTGAAGAAGGACCCATCCCTGATTCCTGATCTGATTAAAGTACTTCCCGTCGACAGCACGGCAAATGTTCAAGGTCGCAGGAAACCTGCAGCATCTGAGAATTATGGTTCAGCACACTTGAACACGGGGCACAGATGGTACACACGTGGCCGAGCGCATAAAGACCTGGAATTATGAGAATGTACTATGGGTACAAGTCCCCAGATCTACAGTATACCCAATTATGGAGACCATGCTTCCACCTATGACTGCAGAATGCTGTTGCGCTAACAGTGTGAGTCGTGTTAGGAGCGCGCTTGAATCTTAAACACACCGCGGCAAAGAAAGGTGCTCTGGGGAACGGAAATAATGAAAGAGGAATCATCTTAAACGTGAGCAAATTCCTCTTAGTCAGCACCGGCTGCACCACTTTGCTCAGGGACGCAATCAAACATTTGACCATGTCAGCAGAATTTCACGGTGTGTCATTCCACCTCCAATGAAATCAATCTCACTCTTTATGCAGTTGCATAATACATCTAATACAAATTACCTTGATAAATGTACACAATGGGCAGAGGACCCGGGAGAGGTCTGAATCCCTTGAATTAGTAAGACACTTTATCAGAAGAGTAGGCACTTACCTGGTCGTTCAAGGATATTTTAATTGCACTATTTAAAAACCCTCTGGAAAGCTGTCTGGCGTCAAGGGCATGGGAGAGAGTTTGATTAATTTGGGGGGGGGGGCGGGCTCAACTCGAATGCAAAGGTCTGTTTATTGGGGGGGGATGAATTCAGACAAATTAAATATTGGGGGGTGCAGGTGCCCCAGTCCCTCTTGGTTTCTACGCCCCTGTTTGGTGTAACAGTTTAAGCACTTAATAGCAGAGGTGTAAATTTCCGGTCCAGAAAGTAAAAATCCAGACCGTGATTTCATTCCAACCAACCAGTTGAGTCCGTACAACATGGCTACAGAGCAAAAAAAAGAATAGGAGATGCTGTAGATAGTAGAACACAGGTATTAGCCACAAAGTGACTCCATAAATGACATCTTCACAGGTGGCATATTTCACTGAGGGTGTGCATGAGCTTGTGGAGCCGAGGCTAGGTCGTTATGGCTTTATACCTGTCCATATTTGGCTGCCAGGTGCAGAGGGGTCCAGAAACTGTTGTCAGCCACATGTAGTTCTGCCCCATTCTCCAGCAGCAGGGAAATGACCTCGTTGAAGCCGCTGGCACAAGCGATGTGTAGCTGAGGTCAGGAAATATGCTCGTGAGTGGGAGGGCCGTGCAAGCCTCAGACCCACCAGCGGGGGGCAGCAATACAAACAAATATATTTAAATAAAAGCACCCCAAACGTCATGGGGCTATCTTCCATTAGCAGGATGATAGGTGCGACTGAGAAACATGACAATGTTTTGGTTTGTGGAGAAAAACATTGGGCGATTACAATGGTCTGCACAAAACACTGACCTCAACCTGAACCAGAATGTAGAAATACACCCGTCCCAAAGGAGAGGCACTACGTAATACATTAACACTGTAAATAAGGCCCAAGAGAAGCCTCCCAGCTATTCCATCCCACATCTCTGGCAGAGTGTGAGGGTTCTGTTACCTTTATGCCGAGGATAATATTTATCTGGCTGACCAATCAGAGTTCTTCAGTCCTCAGTGGCCTTGCTTATTTGCTGCATAACAATATCTTTATTCAGCTACCATTCACTGCCCTTTAAAGATAAGCACCTGTCACGCGTAAACATGCTGCAGCGGAAGCCGGCGAACTCACCAGGGTGACGCCCTCGTCATTGCACTGGTTGACGCTGCCCCCTGTGGTCACGAGCTGCCGCACATCTAACAGCATGGCGCTCGCTGCCTGCATCTTCACGTGTCGCACGGTGCTGGCATCCAGGCCTGCGGGGGGCCAGAGCCCGTGGTCACAGTCTGTCTGAGCTTGGCATTCACACAAACACACTACTCCCGCTGTATACTTAAGTATCTCTCCTCTCCTGAAGCATCTAAATTATTTTCACTCACAACTAAAAACAGGCATTTGGCCATTAAGACTGGGGAGAGCTGCCTTGTTTCCTCCTCTCTGAAGATTAACACTTTACCATGGCAACCCAAATGAAAGACAATGTCGACAGCCTTCTCCCAGTTTACATGCAGCAGATGGAAAATAATGGACTATATCACTCCTTTCTGCCTTCCAGTGTTAGTGTCCTACTAGGGTAAGCATTGCATCAACATTTTTATAAAAACAAACCGAAATTTTGAAGGCATGAAGGTTCTTCTCCTGCCAGCCTGACATTCCAAAAAACCTTCTTGTATGGTCAGGGGCGCAATGAGAAGAACATTTTAAAAACACTGATTCAGGTGACAGCTGGATGAACACCAGTGTGGCAGAGTTAGAGGGCACCTTGCCACTTTGCCAATGAGCCAGTGTCAGGAGGAGCCAGTGACTTTGCAGCTAGCTGGGCTGCTTCTCGAAGAGCGTGTTCCCATGATGCCATGCTTTGGAAGTGATGTGATGTGGCATCACCAATCAGGAAAGACTGCTTCCCTCTTGTTTCTATGTTTTTCATGGTAACATGTAAACGAATCCTGACGTTATCTCTTGTGGGACATGTCTGCTCCAGGGACATCTCTGGGTGGGTCAAAACTCAAACAAGGCTTCTCCCTTCCCTTCCCAAAATCAAGTGAGTGTTCCAGCAACATTACAACTCCACTCTGCAATTCACCATCTGGTTAGTGGCTTTACCATTGCCGTTACGACACAGAACGGTGTCCTGGGTGGTGTTTTCACAGCCATCAGCTGTGATGTCTGATCTGCGGCTGATGAAATACTGGTTCCAGGGAGGGGAGAGTCTCTCTCAAAGAAATATCGTAAACAATTTGAATAATCTAGATCACGGAGAGTGGCTTTCTTTATGGGACTGTTGTGTCATCTTGACACTGAACGTGGCATATATCTGACAGCGGTTTGGAAGCACCTCTCGTCTCTGGCCTTGTGCCCTGGGGGGTCAGAACACAAATGAGCAGACTGGGGGATTTTTACCATGTTCCTCCAGGTGCTGTAACAGGATGTGGCTGGCCTCACTTCCTTCCGTGGTGTAATCCAGCGGAATATTCCCGTTCACATCCTGCAGCAAGATGTTCGCTCCTGCCTTCAAAACAAACGCAAGTTAAACACAAAGAAACAGGAGGAGGTCGACACACTGTGATGAATGTTTTGCATTCAGTCCAGGTGCATTATCTTCATAAATGCACAACTGTGAACAACGAATCTACCCAGAATGCAAGTCATTTTCAGATATCTGGTATGTCACTTGCAAAAAATACTAGCGTTGTTCTGATCACATCGGTGACTTCAATTAATTTTATATACTGTAGTTACACGGGTGCAAAACACATGTAAATATCCATCCATCCACCCATTCATCCATCCTCCATCCACTTATCTTGGTTGCAGGGACCTATAAATATTAATAAATTCATAGTTTTTAGATATTAATGAACAAACAGCAGAGCTAGGTTCTGCCTGACAGACCTAACAGATTTCCGTTTGATAAAGCGGCTGTTTCTCCCAGTGCCTCTTTCTCCCGTCTAGCTCCGCGCCTCCTGGCCTCCCCCTACACCGCAGAAGCAGCCCCCTGCTCACCCAGTACTTACTTCAGCTCCCTTATAAGTCCGCTGACTTTCCAGGTAGAAAAAAAAAAGAAATAACAACATGCCGTAATGATTAGACCTGCACCTTCCAAGATAAGGAGAGTGTGATTTAACGGCTGGTCCCTTACTGAATATATACTGCTAATTGAATTCTAATGAGCTCGTATAACATGTGAGATTTACAGGCCTGTTGTGTAGATCTGTGAGTCTGGCAGAGTTATGGAGTCCAGGGTAAAATAGTAGAATGAACTCCACTTACAGATCATATGGTTAACAAGCCACTCCTGACCGACCTATGCAGCTCCTCGCTATTGGACAAAAGCAGTAGTCTTATCAGATATGCATGTTAAGTCTCCTACAGGTAGATGAGATCCGATGAGAAAACGTGTGATCGACTTGCAGATGCCCTGCAGAGGCACCCTAAGCACTACAGAGATGGATTCTAATTATGAGAAATTATGCCCGAGCACATTTCACCATCAAAGCCCAGTTTGTTTCACTAGTGTGAATGCTCTGTACCGTGCCCAGGCACAGAACCCTTAACCATACCCTGGCCTGCTTGATGAGGTGGGCCTGAGCACAGTTAGTCAGCCGTATCTAGTGTGATCATTAACAGTGCCCGGGTATGGAACACAGAGATGATGTTTTGCATTTGATTTTGCAGATCAAAATTGCTTTGTGCAGGTGACCGAAATTTGGGCTGGTTTGGGATCCGTTTGGCGGATACATTGTATTGGCTGAAACCTAACAGTGCATATAATCCAACCAATCAGTCATCAAGACATTACTAGACAGCAGTGCTCACTGCAGAATCGGCTGGTGACATTAACGCACCCTCTTCATGCATGCTTTATTTAAACAGCTAACAATCAACAACCTGATCTGCATTTAAAGATAAGATCTCATGCACACACCTGTCTGTATGGAGTCAAATATAATAATTATAACAATAATTAATGAGTCATTGTGCATGTAAATAATTATCTTAAATCTTTAAATTAATTTAAATCCACACACTGTTTGTGCATGTTTGCATGCTCTCACTGAATGCACTCTGAGTGTATTTGTGCTTGTGCAGGAGCATAGAAGTGAACGGAATACATCACCTTTATATTGTCATGCTATTAATGCTATCTCTGTGGGACAGGACAAATGCACCTCATTTTTGAGATGTGCGTGACGTGTTGGTAAAAAACGAAGCTTTGTTTCCAAAGATCACATGAGAGTGTGGTTTCAGGTGAGACTCTGGAGCATTGCTTCAAGACCAGGTCTAGGCTAGGAATCCAGGACCCCATCTCTGCTTTTAAGCATGGTACAGTAAGTAGTCATGGTAGTTAAAATACTGGAATATTGAGCAAATATTTGGGGCAGTTTCGTGTGCATTTTGGAGGTTAGGGTTAGGATTAGTGCTGGAAATCAGCTCAGGTAGGCTGCACAGGGGGGAGTTAGGTGGGTTAATTTAAGCTTGATTATCCAATAGGAATTTAGGTAAGGAGCATTCCTTGGACAATCATGAATTCGAGCTTAAGTTAACCCAGCTAACTTAGGGATCCTGCGTCGCGGATCACGCCCCAGATTGCATCATTTTTTAAAATTTGCAAAACTGCGTCGCGAAAAAAACACAACGTGTACAGATGGGGTAGCAACAAACAGGCGGCAAATGATTCCTTTGGTCTGTGGTACTGTTGTGTCTGTTGTCACAATAGCAAAATAATGGAGAAGGGTCTGGCCATTTCTTCTGCTTTCTTCCATTCATCTGCAATAAAGAAACAAAAAAAACTTCCCACGCAACACATTATGCTTTATGATTATCTAACTGCTTATAACAGCATAGTATAATAACCTGTAGGTACAGATGCTAGCTTGATGATCTTAACGTAGCCCGTTTGCTGTATTATAAGATCTCTTCCATAAATCATTAACTTGAAGCTAGGGAGATCATATTTAACTAGCTGACATTTTAGTATTCTGCATAGCATAATGCGTGCAATTTTGACATAGGGTATAATTGAGTTTTGGTAGTGGTTCAGCCATATTGAGTCCATGGTTCTGATTCAGTGGTTAGTATTAACAATATATAGCGTTAGCGACGTCCGTAATAGTGTAATTAGTGTTGATAATAAAGAAATGTAATACCGAAGAACTTTCAAAAACTTTAGTTTTTAACTTTAGATTTTTGCTCAGATGTGGGACTATCTTCTTATACGTTCAGCACAAATATGTAAAAATCGCAGTGTTGCATACTAGATAAATCTATGTATGTCATCGTGCCCAAAACGATTCCAAACAAGCCACAAAATAAGGACATTAATCATGAACTCTGCTGTGCGATAGTGCTCTCCTCCCTATTTTCCTCAACATAAAAAACTTGCACGGTGATGATGAAAGCGTGCTCAGGCTAGGATTGCTAAGCGCAATGTGAGTTCAGGCCAGCGGGGGAGTGGGGGGGGGGGTGCAATCGTGCTCGGGCGCGGTACGAGACAACCGGGCCAAGTGTGAGTACACCCTAAAGCTGATTTTGGAGAATCGGCATGTGATCTTGTGATCTAATGGTGCCACCACACTCACATGGTGAGTGATAAGCCCAGAGACAAACTCCTATTTGTTCTCATTGCGAATCATCAGCTGGATGGCGGCCATCGAATTCTGAGATATGAAGAAGAGATCCACCTAGGCAGCTGGGCAAACCGTCGACCTTTGACCTTGAGGCGATCCCTGCTCTACGGCAGTGCAATGGATCTACAAAGACAACTGTGGTAGCAGAGATCCACTACCACTGGTCATGTCTTAATATAACCATGTAATGTATTACAAGCATCATACATTCCGGTGTTTCAACTGTCTGTGTTAACGATAAAAATTACAATCATGACATTATCGTTGTTTTGTTACTGTTGTATTGGTAAAAATGATAGTGTTGGCTATGAAGCGCATTGGACCTCAGCGACACTCCTACACGGGTGACTTGCTACAATTAGAGTGTTTAATCGTTCAGATGGCCTGCCAGCATGTATGCAGGCCCTCTGCAGAGGATAGCCAGAGCCTTCGCGGTTCAATGCGCTCGTACAACACGATTCCCACAATGCCCTGCTCTCAGCTAACAAGAGGTGAAACTGTGTGGCCAGGGGAAGCAAAGATCAGGACTCGTTGCTACTCATGCGGTGTATTTTGCTGATAAGGGTATTAGTGACGATGGGCCAGTGAGGCTAAACCCCAGAGAATCCCTAGACGCCCCCCCCACCTATCTGTGAGAGAGGTGTGTATTTCCATAAAGGGCCCTGATAGTGAGGCCTGTCCTTGACAAATGAGTTGCCCTTCCCCATATTTGCCAGTCTGCACCGCATAACAATTACTGCCGCAGCACAATTAATGGCATGGCTACTCAGCAACACAAACGAATCTGTCTTAATTAGCACCTTCAATACCATGGACACAATGCTCACGCTATAATCTGCATTTTGGAGGAAAACCAATCAAACTGAATTTCATCATTTTTTCATATTATTGTCATGCTATAATGGAGCAGAATCCAATTCCCACGCCGTATTGCGGGGGCTTGCAGAGTTCAGCACAAAGCTGCCGTGTACCTCGGCAGAAAGGATACTTGTCGGACCAGTCTTGTACTTCAGAGAGGCATGGGCTCCCAAACGTGTGGTTAAACGTGAAAACACCAGCCAAGGATACAGAGTGCCTTGAAGCATGACAAAATGTAGGTCACCACAGTCGGCTGAGTTCAGAACCTATGTACAGCTCAACCCAACAGTGTGTTGGTTTTTGGAACATCGTGCTAGGATGGAGATCAACACAAACACTCGCCCATCAGCAGCACGAAGTCCAGATTTTTCGCAATCATGTCAATGAGGCCACTTCCGGAAATTCACATTCAGTCCACTGGCTGACACAAAGTCAGTGCATGTGCAGTCGTGAAAGGCAGGGCCATAAAATGGATGTTCACCTGAATTTCCCATATGGGAGCAATAAAATACCTTAAATCTTTATCTACCCCATCTTGCTCTCCATTACACACAAGCTTGCCAGCAAAGGGTAGCCGCCTGCAGTGAGACCCGTGAAGCTGGGGATTAAGGGGCTTACTTAAGGGCCCATGGTCATGTGACCATTCTTCCGAAACCAGGCTTGAACCGGCGACCTTTCGATCGCAGGCACAGAGGCTTAGCTCTCTGGACCGCAATAAAAGTGCCTTTATTATTATCCACCCATTCATCAATCAATCATTTAAATGTGCTGCACAAATCTCAGGCAAGCCTCGGTTTACAGATCCACTAGCCTTACACATTAACCAGAGCACGTAACAAAAAGGATACCTCCACTGTTCACCCCGATTCCCAGCATTGTTGCCGCAGAAACTGACCCAGGGACATGGGGAGGCAAACTTCCACCCACCAAACATTTCCCAGTTGATGTCATAATGGCACCAAGCCAGCTGTCCGGTTGTATAATGATTACAGGGAAACTCTCTAATCCATAGCAGGTTCTTTTGTCACATGGTTACGTGGTGAGCGGTGGCTGATTTGTGCATAATCGGGAAGGTGATTGTCATTGAACCTTTGACGAGAGACAGAGTGACATGGCCCAGATTTGATAACGTGCTGGGATCTTCAGGCAGTAAGGTCAGGACCCATCGTGTGAATGACAGACCGCCGTTCCCCAGCAGCACACACCAGCGCACACTAACAATGCCGTCAGCCAATCCACACCGCGGGAAAGCTGGGGGGGAGGAGACAGAGAGGCGGGGAACAGAGCTGGCAATCGCGAGGGGCTGCAAAGCTACGCAACGGCACCTCCTCCAGGTCTGCACTTCAAAGAGTTGAGGCTGGCAGTGCACAGGGAGAGCAGGCTTTGAAGTAGAGTCGTGAAAGACAGACGTGTGCTTCAAACGGGACGAGCAAGAGGGAAAAAAAAAATCATCAGCGGTCCCCTGATACATGGTGGGGGGGGGGGGGGGTCGGGGTTCATTAAGAGGTCAAGTCTGATGGTAAAGTAGTCACATCGCAGAGTACCCCCTCATCCAAGCATCATTCTGGCCTGGAGGAGGTGAGGAGGTGATAAACAGAGAAGGAGCAGGCCTCACCAGGAGTAAGAGGAGGACCATGTCCGTGCTGTCGCAGGCGCAGGCCACGTGCAGGGCCGTCCACAGGTCCTCATCCTGCTGGTTCACATTCAGGCCTCGCTCCACCAGCAGTTCGGCGGCAAACGCATTGTCATGGCGAGCACACTGCGGGGGGTGTGGGGGGGGGGGGTTAATGAATGTGCAGCCACCTACATTTGTCCATCAGCAGACGCCATCAAAGGAGACCCATCACTGTGTGATCCACACTCAGGGCTTCACCCTATAAACCATGTGTGTTTAAATACATAAATATGGATTTCCTATATATTTCTGTCTTACACATAGTTGATCTGAGTGAAAATGGGGTGGAAAGCCTTAGAAGGCTGCAGTATTTTAGGAAGCACACATTTACCCATTTAAAATGCAATTCTAGGGGAGCAGGTGAGATGGGTAATGCAGGCAGCACTGCCTTGCTCCTTTATTGGCACTAGGTGGCGCAGTAGATAAGTAACTGACTGCATGGCCACGGCTTGTTGATAGAGCTAATAGATGAACACATGTAGTACCAGTCAAAAGTCTGGACACATCTGCTTTGATTTTTAATGCATTTGTATCTATTTTAGCTGTTATTCACCGTATAGCAAAAGGCCTCAAAACGATGAGTTAATATATATCAAATATTGCAATGACTAACTGAAGTGTTCAACATCTCAAAATTTTCTCAAATTTTAGACTCTTCAAAATAGTCCCCTTTTGCTTCGATGACAGCATTGCAGACTCTTGACATTCTTTCAACCAGCTTCCAGATGTAGCCATCTGGAATGCTTCTCCAGCAGTCCTGAAGGAGTTTCCACAAGTTCTGGGCACAAGTTAGCTACCTTGCTCTTACTCTTCGATCCAACTCAAACCAGCTCTACCGGGTTTAGGTCGGGGGATTCTGGGGGCCAGGTCATCTGTCACAGCATTCCATCTCTTTCCTTGTTCACAAGTTAATACAGTACTTACATAACCTCGAGGTGTGCTTAGCATCGTTATCTTGCTGAAGAACAAATGATTTTCAGTAGACGGGTCCACTTTTGACAGGTACTGTACATCAAACAGTGTCACTGTAAACGTCTTACCAGGTGCAGCAGGGAGCCTCCAGAGGGGATGGGTAGGGTGGGGTCGGCCCCCTCCTTCAGCAGCTGCAGGACTGAGACATGAAAGGAGACGCTGTCAGCTCTGCTCTCACCTGTATGGACCTCCACTCACACTCCCCACAGGACAAGCCTTAAGATCCGGCTGAGTTACAGGACGGCTCCCTGTTTGCACGCGCGCTGGGGTCATGGGGAGCCTCCCTCAGCATAATATTCTCTTCCCTGACACACAGATCCTTTTCATACCTTTTTTTCTGTGCTACTCGTGTCAGACTCTGCTGGAGGCCGACTAGGCAGTATTGTTCTGTCACACAGTTCCCCACCAAGCAGACGGCGCTCTTTACACACGGTGGGTCACATGACACCATGGCGGTGAGGCGAGAGTGAGAGAGAGAATCCAGAGGCAGGCCTAAAGGGAGCCCTGCGGTGGGAGTGAGGCCAAACGCATAATACTTAACATGCATCAGGTCTCAGCAAAAGGAATTCATCATTAATACAGGCTAACACATTCATAACGGACAGTAGTTTTACATGCCATGAAGGGGAATTACATCTCCAGCAAGCTGTGAGTATCTCATGGCGGCTTTATTGGTTTTCCGTAGCACAGTCAAGACCCATTGAGTCAAATCATTAACAAGCTGATTAGGAGCTTATGTTATCCAGAGTCATTATCAAGTCTGTCCTCTCCGGGAAGCTAAATGTTAGCTCAGGACAGCTCGTAAATAGACGAGGACAGAGAAACACATGGACACGCATTGTGTAGCGTCCAAGTCCCCAGGGTCTCAGCGGGCCATGAGGGTAACGTCTGTCCACCAACATGTGCGACCTTGAGAAGCCCGACTGGGACACGAGCTCCAGTATGTGGTGGGATAGTGATGCAGCAAGTGTCTTTTTGAAAGTTTGGCTGATCGCATCTCGGGGTTCCGATAGCATGCTAAAGACAAGGCACGGAAGTGTGTCCTAGTTAGGCTTCCATACATCCCTATGATAAAGCACAAGAGCTCAAGGGACTAGCGTCTCGGTGCAGTGAGTGGTGGTCTGTGATGTCAAAGTAATACTTTACACATACATCCAAACATACCGTGGGCATTAGCTTAAGCAAAGAACTGACAAAGTAGACTGTTCTCTTTGGGTCCATGCACAACAAAATAAGGTAACCGGCTCTCTTAGCGTGTCCCGATTTTGACGTGTCCCTGGGTCAACAAGGAATGGGCTTGCGTTTCACTTTAACGAATCACAATATTCATTGTATGACATCACCACATTAATTAAAACCAGTGTTTCCTATTAAGGAGCAAGGTGCACAGATCTGTGAAGTGCCCATTTTGTTGTGCGTGCCTTTTGTTAACAGACATATCATAGACACAAAACACAGGAACATGTTTACCTGCAAAGGCTGTAAGGAGCAATGAAAAGGTACATCTTCATTTTTTTTATGATTATAACAATAACGATAATAACAAAAACACAGCTCGAACCGGCAACCGTCCGCTCACAGGCAGAGTTTTATTCCGCTACACACTGCCCCCAGCTTGCTGGCTGGAAGCTTTGAGTTCGAAAGTGAGAAAACACCGGACCAATGTGTCGATGTCATACAATGAAGACTGTGATTGGTTAAGGAAGTGAAACGCAAGCCCCGCCCTTGCTGACCCAGGGACATGTCTAATTCGACAAATTCAGGATGTCTGGCTCTCCTAGTGCAAGAATCACACATAGTAATAGTCTGAAAACGTTTTATTCAGGGGCTGATATTTCATAATATAAATAAGCACTGAAACAAGAAGATCGTGACCAGGTGACAGCATGGCAGTCAATCGCAGGGGCTGAGGATCAGTAGAGTTAAACATAGGAACTCGATTTGGACTGCAAGGCTGGGATTGTCTTCTAGAAAATGTTTCTGTTAAATGTTAAATATAAATTATGCGACATCTTTCCACTTCCTAGCTGTTTCCAGAAAAACATGACAGCTATTAAACTCGTAACATCAGCAAATTACCTGCCCTATTCAGTCACTGAAACATGCTGCAGGATTAAACATATTCAGAAGACCAGCTTTGCTTACTGCACAATCGAATATGGCAGCTTTTGTTTAAACTGTCAATAATTCAGTTTTGAAAGAGAAGGCATGGAGAGAGAAAAAAAGAAGCAAATCCTTCAAGGATCCCTGTGAATATTTTTGTCTGTCAGGGTCCTAAACCGCTGTTCACAAAAAACCTGTTAGACTGAGAAGCAAACAGGGCGTCCCCTCCTTAATGCTGCCTAATCAATGAAGTCATTGTCATTGCGTTTGTTTCCCTTCAGAAAAAAAGCAGCGGATTGCCATTTTCTGAGAGAAATACAGGATATGGTAGCCGGCTCAGGGATTAACATTGTAGTATCACAGTCAGAGAGGAAGAGACAGAGATGGAGAGAAGATGGCAGGAGTGGTACGCAGTACAGAAGACTCATCGGTGTAATTAGAAGGTTTTATATGATGTGCCACAATGCATAACAAAGCAAACCTGAACAGTGCTAAGTGAGGGTGCACTGGGTCCGGAACAGCAGCTCCCCCAGTCTCTGTGGAAGTTAACTTCTGTGAATTTAATCAAACTTAAAATCTTTGCCTGGCCTCCCAGCTCTCACTGGCTTCCCAGTGAAGCCCCCAGGGACAGCATGACTGGAGCAGATGGACACTCTGAATTCCCCCCCCCCCCCCCACCCCGACACTGTTCTGTAACACAGGCGTAAAGATGCACAGTATCTCAACAGTTTTCCACCAGAATAAACAGAGAAAGTGCACCGTGATGCTCTGTATGAGGAATCCATCAATGAGATCAAGCGACAGGGAGGAGTGACTGTGTAAAAGATGGAGAAAGAACTCGCTCCATCTGTGCTCCAACGAGGGCTCTGGGGAGGCGGCCTGTGGTGGAAGAGGAGCCCAGGCAGACTGGCACCCATGCTGACTAGGGAGGGCGGGACTTGGAGCGGATCTGTACCAACCGCCATTGAGTTCTGCCAACCGTGATAGATGTGAGAGGAGGAGGGGTAGAATAAGTGCCAAGATTGTCAACGGATTTCCAACATGAAATTGAGCATGGCTGTTATTTGTTTATCTCAGAGCACAGACTTGCAGATAAAAATACCCAGATCCAGGATATTAATGCGTTTGATGAAGAGAGGATGATGGAAAGCTCCACGTTATCCAGCGAGACTCATTCTTCATTTCTGTCCACATTGGCTGAGGGAAAATGAACCCTTTTTAATCCGGTTATTTGTGTGGCAGTTATGATTGAATGTCTATTTCCTGTTTTGGAGACCTGCTTCTTATCAAGTCTTAATGTAATTACCCTGGCCTGTAATACTGGATGTCTGAAAAAGAAACATTACATCTGCCTGCTGTCTGTAGCTGCAGGAGGTATGAAGCCTGAAAGAACCTGATTTCAAACCTGTCAGTCGTCCAGGGAAAAGTATTTCATCTGATTTGCTGCAGGTTCCACACCCAGACCCACAGAGCTTAAACTGAATTAAGAAGAATATGTATGTTTTATTTGCTATATTATTAGGAGCTTGACAGGGATGTTAATGCTTTTACATCCATGAAAATGTGTGAATAATAATAAAATAATAATAATAATAATAATAATAATAATAATAATAATAATAATAATAATAATATAAGGATCCATCGGCTAATACTGCTTGGACCCCTAATGATGATGATGATGAATTCTTTCATCATAACATTTTTTCTTGAAGAGAACTTTAAACAGCATGTGCTTCAATGACTTCTGAAAGGCTTATGAATGTCTGCTGGTCCAAAAGCAACTAGCTGTTTCGTTGTGAGCCAAACGGCTGGCATAGACCCCCACAGTCATCACTCTGGCTGAGGAGACCACACACTGGTCTGTGTTATGACTCCACGGACAATGACAGATGTCCCTCAGACTCCCTGTGGCTCAGGGCTAGCAGATCGCGACCATCCAGACATTTTGTCATGTTAGCCATTACACATGGTGCAGATGCTCGTATTTAAGCATTATTAAAGCTAGGTTGGGGGGTATATTTGATTGGCCATCATTTGAAAGAGACGGCAAAAAAACCTTTGCACATATGTGGTGTTGCCGTGGTGACGGGATGCTGTGGGAGAGCAGTGCATCCAGGCAGACTGGTCATGGAGACGTCAGCGTAACACATAGTGGTCTCCAGCCAGCGATTCTCTCACATGCGTCTCTCAGCCACCAACCGAGAAGGTAAGTTCCCAAGGTGACAACATCCTTCCCTCTGGTAGGACCATCGCATAGCAGAAATGAGGGTGATGATAGTACTGGAGCACTTCTGTTGTGCTTGAGACAGCAAGGTACAGGATGCAGACCAGATCTCCTCCGATCGTGCATCACTCTTTCTGTTTCTCTACTATTCTTCCTTCTCCATCTTCAAAGAGATCAGGTGTCAGCTGCTTCCCGAATGAGTCCCCTGGGACATTGCAGCTCTTGTAGTAGCAAGACGATGTATCACCAAACAAAGACACTAGAGGTTCATACCTGTTACTATGGACCATCATAGGAAATACTGGTTATATTGTCAGAGCTAACAATCGAGAGAGAAATCACAAAAAATGGCAGGAAAGTGAAGACATGAGGAAGATGAACAATACACAGCATCATCTGTCTACACAGAAAAAAACTATGGCTCTTCATCTTATTTAACAATTTCTGTGAGCCTCTGTGGCCCAAAGATGAGGAAGACTGGTGCTGACTGTGTTGAACTGGTACACAGGGCTTGCAAGAGCTAACAGCATACTAAGGGACAGCAAGGCCTAAGGGCTGTCAGGGGCTAAGGGCTAGCTGGGTCTAAAGGTTATCAGGCGGTAAAGGCTAGCTAAGGGCTATCAGCGGCTAAGAACTAGCCAGAGCTAAGAGCCAGCTAAGGGCTATCAGGGGCTAAGAATTAGCCAGAGCTAAGAGCCGGCTAAGGGCTATCAGGGGCTAATAGCTAGTCAGAGCTAAAGGCCAGCTAAGAGCTAGCAGGGGCTGTATCCTTGCCTGAAAAGTCAGTCGTCTCAAACACATGCTGGCAATAGATATTAGTGCACAGTCTGTCCTGAATAAAACCATGAAATTAATGTAGAGGCAGTTCCAAATCCACATTTACGTATTTATTCAATTCATATATCAAAATTGAATTTAATTCTTGGGAGACAGAGACCGCAGAAATAGAAAATACCCCAATGGTTATAGAAATAATATGAAACATAGGGCCAATTTCTTCAGAATCTTAAGCAGAAGGTATCCTCGCTTAGCCACAGTAAATGATGCTGTAAAATGCTCTACGAAGTCAGTATGTTCAGCATAGGAAACTGTCCCTTCCTTTATTCATTCATCCATCCATCCATCCATTTTCCAAAACTGCTCGTCCAATTCAGGGTCATGGAGGTCTGGAGCCTATCCCAGAGGCTATGGGCGCAAGGCAAGGAACAACATGGGGCGCCAACCCATCACAGGCTCTTCTACTACAGAACAGCGTATTCAACCTTGAGGAAAATACCCGTGTAAATAAATGCACATACAATCGAGTTGCATTATAAGTAATTTTAAATAAACGCAGCAGCAGCAAAATCATACTCCAGACAAATAAAGGTATATAAAAATATTTCTTTTGCAGATTATACATCATAATTTTTGTCATCTGCAGGACAGGCATTGTGTTTTCAGGGAGCAAAACTAGACTGCATACTGCTGTAGGGTGCATCGATTTTCCTGTCAAATCCTGCAGTTCGCTAACTCAACAGCGTGGCGTTTAGGTGCACTTCCACAAACAGGATGGGCCGGCAAGCACGAATCCCAAGAAGGACCATCCTTCGGAGACTTTAAATCAAAGCAATCTTTATGCTTTTGAACAAGAACTCGAAGGACAGGAAAATGGCATCCGCATGTCCGATAAAATTGCAGGTCTACCAGAGCCTGCACAAATTGCAGTGGTGAATTATGAGCAGGGTTGCTATGTTCTCTGCCTTTCCCCTGATGTCACGTCTGGCTAAATCAATACAATGGATAGAACTACACTTCAAAAGGATTCCCTAGCCTCCACTTTGCCTTTTACTTAATGTTCCTTATCCACTGGGACTTTGCATTTGGAGTTGATGTGCATATTCCATTCAAAAAAGTGAATCATTATAGTGCCCCCTGTAGAACACAATCTCCACGGTTACGGTCAATTTGTCCATGACATTCTCTCCATATAATGCATGGTTTTCACATGGGTCACAAGCCCATGTATAACCTTTGTGTGGAGGCCGGTATTCTTCCTTCTTCCTATTTCTCTAGGAAGTCCTTACCTAGTATTGCATTATCGGACTGCTTAAGGTCTCTGCGACCTCTCTCTGAAAGGGAGGTATGTGTTACTCAGACTGAGCAGCGATCACCGCTCAGTCTCATCTTCGAGCACACGGTGCTTGGCTTGGCTTGGAGTCATGTTGTCTTGCAGTTTTTTTTTCTGTTTCATCTACGAGTTTACACCTTTTTTTGCCAGCATCTTGTCTCCAGGTTTTGATTAACTGGCGTCTTATTTCTGAGTTTGCAGTCTTTGTTGGCTGGAGTTCCTGTTCCTGGTTCCTCTAGTTCTCTACATGCATTTCCAACTATGTTTAATTGCTAAATATATGCATTATGTGAAAGATCAAGTTCATTAATGCTTGGTATTTCCTAAATATTCTAAGTTGTGTTTTAAAAAAGCACGACCCATGAGACTTACAGCTTAACTTATAATAACCTATACTATGCTAAGATTAATTAATTTACAACTGTAATGTTTCCTCCAGTCCTTCAGGGAGAAGCAGGTTTGCATGGTCATGGATGCTCCTTGACCTCTCTGATCTGGAAGTGCTATTACATAAACAGCCTGGCCTCAGAGTTGATTCTCAGTCTTGTTTGTTTCTAGTGTCAAGTCTGAAGCCTTAGTTTGGCTTAATGCCTGTTTTCCTTGGTTCCTTGAGCATTCTGTGGTTCCTTGAGCATTCCTCGGTTCCTTGAGCATTCCTTGGCTTCCTGACCTTCACTTTGTACTGCCTGTTCTGTTACTTGAGCTTCTCACACCCTGTCTACACAGCATATTGTAATAAAGTCCTGTTGGCTGTCCAACACCGTGAGACTCCAGTGATGGGCAGAAGATCTTGTTTGTAGAGCCCCAGCAACACAGCTTGGGGCACCATGCTAGTCCAGAGTGATAATATCCAGTTCAATCAAGCAAAGAGCTTGCTGGACACATAATCCTACATGTGCTAGAGCCCCACATTTCCAGAACTGAAAACCACTGCTCCAAATAACTTTGCCTAACTTACCCACATGTAAATGGAAACTAACAGGTCAAATTCACACAAATGATGTTCAAGCAGTTAGAACAAACTATTTTCCTTATGCCTCAAACACCTTAACATAAATGCTCCTTCTTAATACATAATAATCTAATTTACTAAGGTATTTATCAAGCCACAGTTTAAACTCTATATGAATATACAAAAAAATATAAAAATATAAAAAAAATATATAAATATGAATGGAAATAGAGTCACAATCTCCTTCTCCACAGGCCTGTATATCCACCTTGGCAAGTTTCCGTTTTATCCCTTGGGATTTGTCAAAAACCACAGCTCAGGGAGCTCCTGTGGGCTGCCTTTTTGTGTCTACTAATGACTCCTCTCTGGGAGGCCAGGTGATGGATGGAGCCCTGGCCTGGCATGGCGTTGTCTCGGCAATGCCATAGTATCCTGCGTTGGACATGTGGCATCCTTGTGTCCCCTCTACTATCACAGTGGTTATGACCTTGTTCTGCAAGGTCACACAGCACACACTTGGGGGTGTAGCTATTAATATACGCACCCGTGAGTCACATTGTTGTTTGCTTACTATTTTGAAAAAAATTTAATTTCCATAAAGCGAGCCGTTGAACCTGCTCCAACGATCAGCATGCTAGTGCTGCAAAAGGTTGTGTGCAGGTTAGAGGAGAACATTATGGGAACTCAGCAAGATATTGAGTGCAATGGTAATTGTGGCCTGGAGCTGGATATAACCAGGCATATGGCAGTATTACCGTCATTACTGGTACCCTTCAAGTAACCTTCAGAATGAGGAGTTTTGGTATTCGAAAGTGGTACAGTGGATGTTAAGTTGGTGCAGTTGGAATGTTTCTTCTAGGGCACAGATATAGCTTGAGTCTGGCACTTTGTTAGCAGAGACAGAGATCTCCAACAACCAGAGGGCATCAGAATGAGTATGGCTGGTTTGTTTTCCACCACCAAATCAGCTCTGCACAAGTGCCTCAAAAGCGGCGAGGCTTGTCAGATTCCACATGTGCCAAACAGCCTGTAGGCAGGGGATATATATAACATCAGGGCTGAAAGCACGCCCAATGCTGCTAGAAATCAATAGGGTGGCAGGTGTTATCATACTTACATCGAAGGTGCTGGTGGAAAAGAAAGAAATGGAATTCATCTTTCTCTGTCCTGGGAAGCTTCACAAAGAGAACATGTGAAATTAAAAATAGGCATCCACATGGCCAAAAAAAAAATCCATTTTCTTCAGTAGAAATTTGGTCTGATAATCTGCCTCACAATGACTGGAAAGCGTGCTGCTTTGACGAGATGTGGCTGTGATCTCCTGGGGTGACCAAACAGCTTTCTTATCCCAGAGTCTTCCACTACAGCTCATGTTGACAGATTATAATTAGCCCAAAAAGCCACACTCTCTCTCAAACAGAGTATAAATTAAAGACTCGTTAAAAGGCACATTGTGAGCTATGTGGAATATGTTGATTAAAATAACGTAAGGCTGTGACAAAAGCAAGCTGTCACCCAAAAATCGCCCATGATTCCCTGCTCCCTGTCTAGTGAACTATCCATCTCCTGTGGTGTGGAATACTTACGGCTTCCCCTGTCTTTTAAAGGGATTAAACACTCTGTGGCTGGTAAAATTCCTGACAAGCTCCTTTAACCCTCTGGGGATATTTCAGGCATGAATCCAGGCTCTCTTCCCGGCATTCAGATGTGGAGAAGGGCATCCAGAATATTAGCTCCAACTTCAGGAGGGGATACCAGAGCCCAGCAAATAGATACTATCATCTGTCTGCAAGATCTACAGTGACAACATCTACATAGACATAACTGCTAATATGAACCTAATGGGATAGGTGAAGCCCTAGAGGACCCTGACCATGCACTTGGCATGGGTGCACACATAGAAACAGACAGAAAACACTAAGAGCAGACCACAGTCACTAAACAAACCTGCACAAACACTGGGAGAACGGGACTCCACCCACAAAAGGCCGGGGACACACAAGGTCCTAGAAGTGTGAGATGACAACACTGTCCCCTAGGTCGCCATGCTGACACATGCTACATTATAACATAGTGAATTAACGGATGCAAGAAAACAGAAAAAATACAGACGCAATTCATTTTACTCCATTTAGAGTTATGTTTGAAATTATATAATATTCACCACTAAAAAATGGTGTGATTTAATGAGGTTAGTCCAATCTAGACTTTATGAATTATTCTACTGTCTGTATATTTAGTATAATGTATTAGTTCTATGAACTGAAATATTAATTGGACTATTAATTAACAATCGATATTTGGAATTGGAATTGCGAGCTTTGACTGCTGAAAAAAAGTGTGAATGAATAGGCAAACTAAGATTTGTGGAGGAAGGGCAAATTCTAAAGAGTTCTCCTACCAGACATGTAAAGCCACACTGGACAGGGCAGAGGACAGCTGGGTCACACTGGTGTTTTGCCTCCTTCTGCTAAGGCCACCAGTGCTGACATGGTTAACACTCAATGATAACCAGGTGGTCACAAGATCTGGTTAGATTCCAGCTGGGCCAAGTCTCTACTGGAGATCCATGATCACAACAGCTGGGTCCGGAGACCATTTAGTCATCAGGGCGACTGGGAAGGAGAGAATGACCAGCACAACGGACCCTCGCGGCTGCTGGGGCAGCGGACAGCTATGCAGATGGACAGCTGGGGATGTGACTGGGGTTGGGTTTTGAAGGGGGGGTGGGGGTGTCACCTGTTCTGGTATTAATGAGAACTGGCTCAAGCCGTCTGCAGATAACTGGCAGTGGTCTCTCAGCTGACACAGCAAGGAACAGCGTCGGCCAACATACAAGAGGTAGGCTTCCAAAGACGTGTCGCGTCAAGCAAACGGCCTCTCCAGAAAAATGAAAGCAGAATGAATAGTCTTTCACCTTCATCTCTCTGGAGACTTCAGAAAATAGTTTCGTTACCACGCTCGATGGAGCCGCCGTGTGAGAGAGCTGATTTTGACGGAATGGATCGCCCCGTGGGTAAGCTCTTCCACTACACTGCACATCCCTCCACTGATACATCCGATTTCCTTGCACAGGCTCCACGCTCACAGTGCCACTTCCTGACTCTGGCATTATCAGGGTGAAGGATGAGCCAATAACAATTGTGACTCTGTAAATTAATTTTCCCACTGTCTGGATCGCTGATCCTCTTCTCCTCCAAGCTTATATCACAGTGTTTATTAGCTTATACAAGCCTGGTCCGTAGCATTAAATTTAATATCTGTTTATCCGGCTACACATGTGGCGAAGGGTCAAATTAGAAATGCCTTCATCTTAACTGCAAATTTTTATGTCTGGTCCCTTGACCATTTGGCCAGCTGCTTCCTAGGAATGAGCTCAGTGGGATGCTGAGCAAATAAGGAATGCACGAGGACCCCTGCTGGTGAAAGGCAGGTGGAAACAAAATGGACACAGCCCCAAGCAGTGGTCCTGCTCCTGTTAGCGTTGGTGGGCCTTTGATTTACATCCCAGTGAGGAAACCCCTCTGCAACTCAAAAAAGTCCCCTGCCAAGAGGCGGGAAAGTAGGTGACTCAGGCTGTGGTTACTTCATCCTTTACTGATGCTGTATACAGCGAGAAAAATGCACAATCACTTCCAGATGGAGAGTGACGTCGCCGAAGACCGTGCTCGTATTCCCGTTGTAAAGTCGTACAAAAGTAGGTCATAGCTACGAGCTAGACAGCCACAGTTCTACAATTTTAAGAAATCTGCTGTTGCTTGACTTTGAATAGATCTGCTAAGGTGAGGTGAAAGCCTGCCTGCTTTGAGAACTAGAACTGCAAACCCCTTTGTGTGACATAATAGGCCTTTGAATTAGGAGATCACTTCAGACAGGGAAAAGGAATCCTTTAAAGGATCCTGTACATGTTATTTATTGAGAGATACAAACCCTCAATGGAATTATCTGGTTCAATAACGTGACCTGAAGATTCCTAAACCACCAAGGAAACCCCGCCCTGTTGGCTCACCTTCCTTGTCGTCATGGCGCACGATAGCATCCTGGATTATGTCAGAGGGTCCAAAGCGCACCTTGGGCCTCCTCCTGGTTGGGGGCCGGGCCCGGGGTCTCGCCTGTCTCTGCAGGGCCCTCTCGCGCTCACAGTAGGCACGGACCTGGTCACAGCGCATGCGGCGAACCAGGCGAAGGCGCTGTCCCAGAGGCAGCGATTCCAGCAGGCACTGGTCAATCTCCATGGCACGTGAGCGAAAGACGTTACATAGCTGAAAGCAGCCTGCCAAGGGAAAGAGAGAGAGACAGAAAATACGTGTGTGTATGAGAGAGCGCGAGTGAGAGAGAGAAAGAGTACAGAGAGCACTGGGTCAACCTTGGATGTGTGTCGGATACATTCTAAGTAGGGTAAAAATATTAGAAAAGTATGTCTAGGGGACCTAACAGGGAAGAGCTTCCAATAGTAGCAGTACAAAGAGAGACCACTTTGAATAGAATGCAGTGAGACTGCATGAGGGGATCATGAGAACCTTAGGATCAGGTCCTGAAGTCTGTGGCAGCAACCCTGTGATGATTCATCACTTGAAAGCTAACGCGTGAATTAAAAAGAAAGTCTCTAAAAGCGCTACAAGAAACGAATATAGCCACGCAGCCTAGGCTGAATGATGCTGCCCAGAATATTATGGTATGTTCTATACTAGAGCAGATATATTTATAATGATAATTACAATTATTCTGATCACCACTATAACAATGACACATAAGCATCATATTTCTGTAAACCTCTGTTTATCTACTGGGCAAGATTATGTTTTAATCAAGATGGAATCTTGGGATTCAGCTCGCCAAGAGATGAGAAAACCACTTAGGTTGCACGCCTCTGCAGTATCCCCCACAACTAAATGAAATCGTAATCAATAATTGAATTTCTCAATGGATTAAAACACTATAGTCATTGGAGAACCATTATGCAAAATCAAATTAGCACCTATTCAACATTTTTGCAAAGACACCTGTTTCAGGAGTAACTGGCTGAGAGAATATCGAACCATTACCAAGATATGGCTTGTCACGTGGTGGGTGCGGCAACATGCTGTAAGCAGTGCATGCTCCTTACCTCCTCATTCTTGTCTGCCAATCAAATCAATATACATTGTTCTAAGCAACCTGAGTGTGTGGAT
>JAAGVU020000001.1:45339378-45364997 GCA_011763525.2 Mormyrus iriodes
GTCATACCTGTAAACCCTAAGCAATCCTCAGCCACAGTGGGATGAAACGTCCAGGAAAAGGCAAGGAGCATTATGATGCATTTTGGAAACTCGAGCATTAGGCGTTAGAAGGAGTTGTCGCTAGGTGTCCAGCGAGCAGATGCCCACGCTGCAGGTAGAGCAGGACAGACGTAAAGCCGCCCGTCTCCACACCTCCAGCCAGGATCCTGACAAAAAAGGTCAAACCGCTGAGCTAGCAGCAGCCAATCAGCGCTTTGGGAAGGCGGTGCCCTGTCAGCCAGCCAGGCACCTTCTCTGGAAAGTGGCCTGCTACCTGAAGGACGTCCATGTGTCAGTCCCGGAAAAGGAAGGGAAGTCACCATGGTCGCTGATTGGGGAGACCCACCCATAAGGTCTGGAACTCCCTCAGCAGTAAAAATGTGCCATATAGTATTCGAGTTAAAGAGCGAGGCTTTCTGCTATGGCTGTGCTTCTCGCCCTGCCATCTGCTGTCACCATTCCTGCGCTTGATTTTCATGCAAGCATGGAGAAGGTGGTAGCAAACAGCCAACACCAGGCATGAAACGAGGACACAGAGGGAGTCGACATGCAGAGTAGGAGGCCTTTTTCAGAGACTAAAGTCTATCATCGTATGATGCAAACTGCTTTTTTTGCATCTCTTGCCAGTCTGTGGTGGCCATTTAGGGCAATAGCTAGAGATTCTAGGATGAAATGTCACCTCGGCGCCCTGGCTTGGTAGATTTCACCTGTTGGGGGAGTCCCTTTCTGTAGACTCTGCCCCCAGATCTACCAGTGTATCCATAACCCTCCGATGCCCTGTGCAGCCAGTGCCATGTTGCTTTTTGTCATTTTCTAGACAGTATTAAGAAGGATGCTCCATTCTGCATAACGAAGCTTCTCAACACCAGGTTGGTATCGTTGAGGAGCACCTTCAGCCACACGCTCACCTCCCTAAAATTTCAGAGACCTCAGATGCGTCTCTGTGCCGCTCATCTGCTCAATGGTTAGGCACTCCACATCTCTCAGGAGACACTACAGTCATGGCCGAAATTATCGGCACCCATGGAATTTTCCCAGAAAATGCACCATTTCTCCCAGAAAATTGTTGCAGTTACAAATGTTTTGGCATACACGTGTTTATTTCCTTTATGTGCATTGGATCAACACCAAAAAAGCAGAGAAAAAAGCCAGGTTTGACATCATATCACACAGAACTCCAAAAATGGGCTGGATAAAATTGTTGGCACCTTTTTAAAATTGTGGGTAAATCATTTTATTTCAAGCATATGATGCTCGTTTAAACTCACCTGTGGCAAGAAACAGGTGCTGGCAATATAGCAATCACTCCTGAAGCCAGTTAAAATGGAGAAAGGTTGACTCAACCTTTCTGTTGTGTGTCTGTGTGTGCCACACTAAGCATGGAGAACAGAAAGAAGAACAGAGAATTGTCTGAGGACTTGAGGACAAAAAATGTGGAAAAATATCAAAAATCTCAAGGGTACAAGTCCATCTCCAGAGATCTTCATGTTCCTTTGTCCACAGTGCGCAACATAATCAATAAGTTTACAACACATGGCACTGTAGCTAATCTCCCTGGACGTGGACAGAAGAGAAAAATTGATAAAAGACTGCAACGCAAGATAGTCCGAATGGTGGATACACAGCCCCAATCAACTTCTAAACAAATTCAAGCTGTTATGCAGACTCAGGGTGCAACAGTGTCAGCTCGACCTATCTGTCGACATCTGAACGAAATGAAACGCTATGGCAGGAGACCCAGGAGGACCCCACTGCTGTCACATAAACATAAAAAAGCCAGACTGGAGTTTGCCAAGAGTGGCACAGTGGTGCAATGGTTAGCAGTGTTGCCTCACACCTCTGGGATTAGGGTTTACGTCTCTGCCTGGGTTCTATGTGTGTGGAGTTTGCATGTTCTCCCTGTGTTGTCATGGGGTTTCCTCCAGGTGCTCTGGTTTCCCCCCACAGTCCAAAAACATGCTGAGGCCGATTGGAGTTGCCAAATTGCCCGTAGGTGTGTGAGTGTGCTCTGTGATGGGTTGGCACCCCATCCTGGGTTGTTCCCTGCCTTGCGCCCACAGCCTTTGGGATAGGCTCCGGACCCCCCATGACCCCATATGGGATAAGCGGTCACAGAAAATGGATGGATGGGTGGAGTTAGCCAAAATGTACTTGGGGAAGCCAAAATCCTTCTGGGAAAATGTCTTGTGGACAGATGAGACCTAGGTGGAGCTTTTTGGTAAAGTATATCATTCTACTGTTTACAGAAAACAGAATGAGGCCTACAAAGAAAAGAACACGGTACCTACAGTCAAACATGGTGGAGATTCAAAGATGTTTTGGGACTGTTTTGCTACCTCTGGCACTGGGTGCCTTGACTGTCTGCAACGCATCATGAAATCTGAAGACTATCAAAAGATTTTGGGGCACAATGTAGGGCCCAGTGTCAGAAAGGTCATGGGTGTTCCAGCAGGACAATGACCCCAAACATACCTCTAAAAGCACCCAGAAATGGTTGAAGAGAAAGCGCTGGAGAGTTCTGAAGTCGCCAGCAATGAGTCCGGATCTAAATCCAATTGAACACCTATAGAGAGGTCTCAAAATTGCTGTTTGGAGAAGGCACCCTTCAAATCTGAGAGACCTTGAGCAGTTTGCAAAACAAAGAGTGGTCAAAAATTCCAGTTGACGGGTGTAACAAGCGATTGGTTTCAGCTATTTTTTCTAAAGGGCGTGCAATCAAGTATTAAGTTGAGGGTGCCAATAAGTTTGTCCGGCCCATTTTTGGAGTTTTGTGTGAAATGATGTCAAATTTGGCTTTTTTCTCTGCATTTTATATGTTGATCCAGTGCACATAAAGGAAATAAATATGTGTATGCCAAAACATTTGTAATTGCAGCAATTTTCTGTGAGAAATGGTGCATTTTCTGGAAAAATTCCATGGGTGCCAATAATTTCGGCGAATAATTTCGAGTGTACATGAGCATAGGGGTCAGTCTGCTTTAAGAAACTCAAACTATAGCCTCACATCACTGATCTTTTGAGTTCTTTCCAGCTGAATCAGGGTGCCGGCTAGTCCTCCCTGACAGGTGTTTTCCAGACAAAATCTCCATTTAGAACGGCACATTAGAAAGTTAAATGTCATTGTGCGGTAGGGGAAGCCTCCATTTTGCTTGGTGCACCATCAAGATCAAATGCAGCGATGATCCAGCCAGACAACTGACCTTTCTGCCTAGCGAGAGTAGCCCAAGTTTCTGGCACTTGATTGAACTCCCTAACTAAAGCAGACAAGCAAAGCCACAGGACCGTGAACAAAGCACAAGATTAATTGTAGATTAATTAAGGTCTTGTTTAGTGTGGCTTGTTTAATACAATGAATCATCTTTGTACATGTCACACGTAGCTTTCATTGCTCCAGTTCTGTGCTGTACTATGCAGGGGCCCAACACTACATACTTTCACAGGACCCAAAATCTATAACTGTACCCCTGGCTGAAACCGCTAGCTAGTCCTCTGCGAGGCACGCTGACAGGTTCATTTGTGGGTGTGCTTGTGAAGCCAACCACCATTTAGCTTAGCTTGTCGATAGCACAGGGATTCATTCTGGTTGCTACAAGCTAAGTCACAAGAGTATAAGAGGCTCAATTTCGGGATTTCCATGATTTGCTAAGTCATTTGGTTCTATTACTTCTGCCCATCGCATAACGAGATCAACAGCGTGAGATAGCTTCCTGTTCTCCATATACTAGTGGAAAACAGCTTGCTCACCCCCTGCATTTAATGCTAATGGATTTTTAGTAATAAAATAATAATTAACAGCACATAGGCAGTGAGCAGTTAGTCTGTAATTAGGGAGCACAAGGTCAAGGGTTTGCTTATGGTGTCTAGAGCTCTGCTTTGGTACCTCACACAGCCCGGAGGCTTTTTCCACATTTCACTTGCATTTGTGGGAGGAAAACAGAGCAGACCATTGCAGAATCAAAGCTCCAAGGCCCACAAAGCAGTAGAATTGCATCAGAGGGCATAACCTACATTTCCCACCTTAAACAACTCTTCCAATAAGGAAAAACTAAATCGAAATTCAAAACAGAGCCCACATAAAGCCACGACGCTTCGCTAATTCAAGCTAAAACCCTGTGCCCTCACTCAGGATGAGCATATTAAAGTGCACTTGGTTTTCCAGGTGGGCTATTGAGTTCTGCAAACAAAGGAACTGTCACAGTTAATAAAAACATCATTATGCATGAAGGTCAGTTGCCTTAACATAACACCTTGCAGTATTTAACTAACTGCCGACTCATAGAAGGCATGCCACTTCACATCCCACAGGCATAGCGCTGTGAAGCGGTCACCTTCGGTCCAGGGACAGCTGACTACCTGCTACTGAAAGACAAACCATTTCTTTTTCGCAACGACGCTTTCATAAATAGTCACAGAAATGCAGCATAATGACACAGAATGCCGCAGTGCACTTGGTGGCACACTGGTATCACTGGAGTTTAATTAAGGAGAGCGTAGTATCGGGGATCAACGGCTTTGGAAACATTCCCGCTGACAACAACACAGTGCAGGGACATGCTTTCTGTAAAAGTGCCAGGATTCTTAAATCTAATGTCTTTTCCTGAAGATGCCCACTCCCTGTAATATCTGCTTTCCCGTTCGATACTGCAGGAGGCTATAATGAAAAGACTCAGCCAGCAGGACATAAAACCCACAAGCATAAAAATATTTTACACGTGAGAAATGGCCCATGATGGAGACAGACATGTGATGCATAAAGCAGAGCCTTAGATATGAAGCAGGGTGGTCCTGGCATCAGGCGCTCGCAGACACAGGACGTCGCGCTGGCATTGTACGAGCGCAGCTATGTGAAAAGTGCCCGCCGCTGAAGAAAGAAGCCCTTTTCTGTGCCTTAATACCCAACAGCCGTTGTTCTGTTCTCTTTCTCTGGTGGATCGGCGGCAGAGAGGCCATCTGCACCCTCCCACGAGGGGATGCTGTTCTGCAGCAGGAGTTGAAGGATTTCGCACTAATTTAGCTCATTAACTGCTATTGCCAGCAAGTGGGGGGGGGGGGGGTGTCCAAAATTTTTAAGTGGAGAAGTCATCATCAATGAGAAGAGGATCATTCAGCAGCAGTAAACCTGTCCATTAAAGCTGATAGTCCTTCCTAATAGCTAATAGAGACACCCACTCAAGTATTAACCATGAGATCGAAAAGATCTGGGCTTACCTTGGCTTCCCGGTGTTTTGCCCTGCGAGAAAACCATGATTAGTCAACCCAGAGTCCCTCGTCTGTCCCGACGATGCTTATGTTATGACCCATGTTTGACAGCTGCCTGTGATCAAGTCCTAGAATTCCACGACTTCTCCTGCCCCGGCTCAGCTGTCCCAGTATGGGAGTAAAGAGTTCACCCAGGACAGAGACAGAGAGAGGGAGGGAGGGAGGAAGACAGAGAGAGAGAGAGAGAGAGAGAGAGAGAGAAGGAGAGAGAGAGAGAGAAAGACTGTAAAAACGCCATTAGCCAGCTGAGTTGGATTGTGAAATCCAAATGAATAAAAGCTGACCGGTGCCAACATGATGTCAAGGGCTTAACTGTTGGTTCTGCTAATTGTCCAGAGCTACATTAAAAACCACACAACCGCTCAAACAAGAGAGCAGAATGAAGAGCCTCTGCCAGTCTGGAAGAGCAATAGCAAACTTAAGGTTTCCCGTGAGAGACAGCGAAAGAAAGTCGGACGTGACCGCAGCTCTGCAGAGAGGTGGATTACAGTCCCGGGGCTGGGAAAGTCCAGCTATCCGCCCTGGCTTCCAGACCTGCTGCTGGGCACCCCCCACCCCCCCGCCCACTGCTTTGTAGTGTAAACAAACCCATCTGGTCGCCAGGCAACCCCCAGCATTGCTGCGCCCGGCTTGTGAAATGCTACGGAGAATCAAATGAGTGAAGAGACAGGGAGTTAAACAGACCCTTGGTTGCCGGAAATGCAAACGTGTCTGAGATGGAGTTACTCATTTAAACAGGGACACGGTAATAAAAAAGATGTTCCAATTCAGTCATTTCACTTTGCACTTATGTCCCTTTAAACATTTTCACAATTGAACGCGTGTACTCAGGCCATAATACGTTCAGCTGTTAAATCAGCAGGTCAGGAAATAGGGATGGAGTTTGTTGATGCCCTATAATCACACTTTAATTACTTTGAATCCAAGTGCTGTATATTATCCCATGTTTTTAAAAAGCATTATCAGTCTGGACAATGCAGAGAACATGCCCAGAATGAAATGGCACAGAAGAGCCCCGAACATAATTATGTTCATTAATATTTAATCGAGGAAATGATAATGACCCATTGTATCCTTTGACATCGCTCTATATTACACATCTTCCCTACAAACATGTTTCCAGTGGACCAGTTGGCCATACCCATAAAGGTACGTGAACTTCAGGGTTGTAACTGTTGACCCAGCCTGTTGACCTCAAGAAAATGGTCGAGGTGTGTCATCTCCCTGAGGCCCACACTGTAACGTGCTCGTGGCCCCGAACGATATCACGGACCGTATGTGTTTCAGAAAATGCCATTAGCCTGCATCCTGCTTTTGCCATTTGGTGTCACCTGGTACCCAAATTAAAAGACGTTTCAAGCAAAATTACATATTGCAGACAGTACGGAGCCTTTAAAATATGGCTGTGGACCTCTCTGTCTCTTTTAAAGATGTGAGATGATAAATAGGAGTGAAGTGCTGGTTCCCAGACTGTCCCAGGGCACAGCATGACACAACGGTCACGCACAGCATCTCTCGGGGGGGATGCACCCGCATTCCCCGGCACCACGCAGTTGGGAAGACGCAGCATGTCGGACCTTGTCTGCCTTATTATCCACAGACTGGGGAGCCATCGCAAAGGGGTCAGATCGATTGGACACCTTTCATACACGTCTCCATTCATAAAACAAACCCGGCCCAGATTTTCCACTCATACATCTTTTGCATTTCGTGATAAAATTAGACCAGCAACTGTACGGCGACCCAGCCCCACCCGCGCCCCGGACCCACCCCCCTCCAGCCTGCCCTCAAGCCCCCATTCCCTGTTTTGCCGGCAGCGGCGTGCACATGCAGCACTCACGTGAACCGGCAGCACTGAACTCGAATGCGACACACAAGGGAGAGAAGCGTGGCAAAACACAGCAGCTGAAAAACAGAAGAACCCAATGGGAAAATCCTATTCTACGGAGACCCGCGGACAGGAGCGTCCCGGCGACGTGCCCCCGCGCGCCGCCGAATCGATTTCACACTCGCGCACCCTCCCTCGGTTCATGATGCGATTCATTCATTTGCTTCCTGTTGCCACGACAACCCTGCTGCGTGTCGGGGGGGGTGGTTGGTAGTTGGGGTTTGTGGGGGTGTGAGTCGGTTGGTGGGTTATGTGTCAGCCCCTCGTTTTTGCGTTCATCAGACCCACCAAAGGCCATCCCGCCCCCAGAAGGCCAGACTCATGGAAGGCCCCAATGCCTGTCAGTTTCCAGGACTGTATAGACAGACGGGCTCAACATCACTCAAGAGTGAGAGATGATGAGAGAGAGAGGGAGAGAGAGAGAGAGGGAGAGAGAGAGAGAGAGAGAGAGAGAGACAGGGAACGTGCCTAAGAAACAGATGCAGCCGTGGCAACACCCCTGACAATGACAAAGGGGTGGACCACCCAACCATCACTGGACAGCCACACAAAGCGTTCCCTGGAAAGCACCGCCCCCCCCCCAGCCCTGTAATGAATCCTTAATGCCACTGTCCCTGTTCATCAGAATGCAGCCGGTGCTAGCACCCAAATTGCCCTTGGTGAGCTTTCAGCAGCCTACCCTCCACTGAAGGAGAACCGCTTTTGCACACATTTTCTACAAACTGTGTCCTGGAGGAACTGCACTGTGCGAAACTGCGGTACCTGAGCGCCAGCGTTGAAAGTGCACACTACGGTGTTAACATTCTGCAGCAGTCGATGCAGAAGCTGCCCAGCCTCCCCTAGGGTCATCTATAGTGTAATTATAATCATACTGTCTGAGAATCTTCATCATCATTAAAAGAGCCCATCTGGTTTCTATGGTACCTGAACATCCAAGGGATGTATTGTGGCTACTTTAAATTCAGCTAAATATAATGGAGAGGTTCTGGACACATGATGTGACTGGTTTCTTTCGTTGGTCTGGATCGTGACTCATTTTCTTCTCTTAAACAGACACTCAGGTCTATTTCACAGCTTCTTTTTCATGGATTATCAGACTATTTCAGCGCTGATGTGCTGTGACTGTTTTCACACCTAAATCTGTGTTTACACCTACATCCGTGTTTTTGTCTGTCAGGTGCAGAGAGTTCTGCTTTAAGCAGCCCTTTGATGGTTGTGCAAAGATGTCAAGTGTCACACGTGTGAGCTTATAACGTCATCTTCATCTTCATCTGCGTTGGTGTCGTAGCACGGTGCATGGCAGAGGTAGATATATGAGTGGAATGAGTAGGTGGTCAAAATAACTGATTTAAGGATCAGCTTTAAAGAAGCTATAATGTCCAGACAAAGTCTTGAGTGGTCCTTGTAGTTTGACACGCAAAAGTTGCGAGTTCGAATCCCAGGGAGCGCATGTAATTATAACCCTTTCTTCAACCGAGTCATTTTTGATAAAGTGTTAGATTAATAAATAAATGGAAACTTCTGCAGCCAGAAATTTCAGATGTGGACCACAGGCTGTTTCTACAAAACAGGGCCATCGTATGTGGTCTTAAAATGAAGCACACTGCACTGGGTGTGTGTAGGGTACTCGGATTAGCAGCCTGAGCACCTCTCAGGCAGTGTGGGGGTCAGCTTCAAAGCCCCTCTTTAACTTTGAGAGTCCTTCTGAAGCACAGAACTCTGGGGGGGAAAACACGCCAAACAGATTAATGGGTTTCTGATGCTGACAGATCACGAGAACGTCCCTGGAAAACATCGCAGCACAGCTTCCTGCTGAAAGGCTTTTGTTGCCCTTGATGTTGCCCTCACAAGAAGATCTTAAGAATGGGTGAGGTGTATTATTTCTCAAGCTGATTAAGTAGACAGTAAGCACTGGACAAAGCAATGGTTAGAACATGGAACTATATAGCTGAATTACTACAAGGGCCCAACTCAGTAAACATAATTCTGCTCCAGCCCAGCTGAATGAATCAGTTGATTAAAAAAAAATCTTTGAACAGGTACATGGTGTGACTTCCTTACAAGACATGTAAGACCTCTGACAAAGTCAAGGATCTATGTACCACTTTAAAGAGCAAGGAGGCACAGTGAGATGGTCTGAAGTGGCCTGGAGCCGTGAGTCATCAATCCATGCCTGGAATGCAGTGACATCTGTGTGTGTTCTCCCTCAGCACCTGGCCAATCCCAACATGAGGCACTCCCTCCAACAATGTCCTCCAGTCCATGTTGCTCAGCTGTCTCCGTGTTGCAATGCAAAATCCCCAAATTCCCATCCTTTCCAAACACATTTATGCTAGTTTCACTGACTTCCTTGCATTGTTCACAGTCCAAAGGACTTGTAATAAAACTAAAAGTTATTTATGGATCCCTGGTTGGATCAGTGGCGTAAAGTTAAACAAACTAATTGTATCACATGCATTTTGTGTTGAGTTCCATCATTGTATCCATGACCTCCAAGGCAAAACAGGTGCCTGACTCAGCTCCTCGTGTTGATTCCAGGACTCCAAACAAGATCCACATGACCTGAACCCACAGCCCGAAAAGGACACCAAGGGTGCCAGTGCCCCCGACACTGGAAGACCTGACTGGTCCAGACGCAGACCCTGACCCTCGGCGACACCACGTCCAATTATAGCGCAAGAAGCTGTATATCACATGACACAAGTGGATGAAGCAGAATCTCTCCAGGACCGGCACACATTTCACCTCGGTTCTCCCACACACAAGGTCTCCAGGCTTCCACAGTTACAAGCTCTTATTTTCATTTTGTCTCATAACCATCAAGCAACAGATGCACTTGTTTTTCAGGTAGGTCAAACCAAACAGCCTTAAGCCGTCACCTTATGAGACAACATACATCACCGTGCAACAGTCTTAGGAGATCAAAGGAATTGTCTAAGGCTATGAGTAATCAGTGTACATTTGCTCAGAACAAAAACACTAAAATTAGAACATTTGCAAACTAACAGCAACACAATCAAGATTAATCAGAATTTGTAGCTGTTCTCCAGAAAGTTACTGATATCTTGTGGGATGGCTAGAACAACACTGATTCAGTTGCCAAACCTCTCCTCAGGGACACCTCAGTCAATCCATGTATTCATTAAATTTCACCACTAGCTCACTTAATTAATCAGTCAATCAATCAATCAATCAATTAATTCATCAATCACGTTAAAAAAACATTTGACAAGATATTGATTAACCATATAAGGCGTGCTAGTGGCAGAGTCAAAAATACATGGGTGTATTGGATGGTTATTAGATTCACACCAACTTGATCTTTTAAAATCATTCTTATCAACTGCCTAGGATTTTTGCACAGTACTGTAGGTGTTGCATGCTGAAATGTGTGGAGCTGGGATTTAACTTACAAGGGACTTGGAGGAAAAGCCAACAATAGATTCTCTCTCAATTCCCATTCGGGTTTATCCCACAACCCTCTTCTGTCATGTTGCTCCTGGTTGTGGGACGCGGGAGGCCACCTGAGCTTGTGGTGAAAGGGATCTATTTCTGTAGATAGACTGGCAGGCTAAACAGGAAGTACAGCTGGGTCAGAATAGCTAAGCCCGCAAAACTATGGTGAGTTTAAAACACTTGACTTATAAAATCCATTAATAAAACGCTGCTTCCTAAAGGTCACTGAGAACAAGAGCAGACTTAAGTGTCAAATAGCTGATAAACTGTAGGGATTTCATTAATACTATGTAAACAGGGTTGAAATCATGCCAGTGGTGGTATTATAAACCATTAATACTGGTTAAGTACTTAGCTGGTTTCAGTAGACATTTATCAAATCAGGTTTGTGGTGATCCAGAGCCTGTACCAGGAGGCACAGAAGGGCACACCACAGAAGGTATATCAGTCCATGACAGGGCACACAAACACACCCACCAAGAAAACTAGATAACTTAAGTAGCAGGTCTACTGTAGGTTGGACTATAGCCCTGCCCAGGCACATAGGGAGAACATGAAAACTCTGCACATGAAGCCAGTCCTGGAGGTGTGAGGCCACAGGGCTACTTTCTGGGCCACTTCATCCAGTGGTAGGCACAGCTAACCAAAAAATTAGCTTCACTAATTAGCGGTTAGCAGATTAGCGAAACCCTGCCCACCACTGACTATGTCACCCCATGTGAACAACACAAAGGAGACCCCAGAATAGCTACAAGACCAAAGGACACAGAGCTGGTTTACCGCACGCCTGCCATGAGCCTATGTCCTAGGACGGCACTACCCGTTCTCCAGTAGCTATAGCCGGAAGGTTCCAGAACATCAGTTGCTTCTCAGGCCCTATTATTGGGGGGGTGGGGGGGCTGCTTCTGCTCAGTCCTCCCTCTTCCCTTCCCCTGATTGCTCACAGATGGGGAAGTGGCTCCCTACCGGCATTTGCCACTACCCTGACAGCCCCATCCATCTTGGATCCTGTTGGGGGATGCCAGCCGGATCGTCGTGGGCACTGACCTAGAAGCTGTCGGTCATCACGACGGTGCAAATATAAGCACAAACAAGCCAACTTCCAACAAGAAGGCATTACCAATACTTGTGTTTGTATCAACCCAGACATTACCCACAATCCCATTCACTACACGATGGCTCCTTATTCTTTCAATTCAAACTTGGCTGTAAAGTGAGAGCAAGCCAGTCTAATGCAGCCCAGCACAGTGTGTTCACATGATTAACACTGGATTATTGTGGCCGGCTGCTGGGGGAGCTGGGAGCACTGGGCAGAGGTGGGAATAGTCATCTCATAAGGATCTGCTGTGAAAAGTCTTCCTCTTGTGGTTCCATTGCCAGCTCTGCCATCCAAAAGGCAAGCTGGCAGATGGGTGTGGATTAGCTGTGGGTACTCCAGACTTCAGCAAACATTCTGTGGGGGGGGGGGGGTGTTCAGGGGTGGTGGCTGTGGCTACTCCAAGGAACACTCTAAAACCAGGCCGACCTAGCAGATCGGGGCCTTCTCTGCTAACATCAACAGTAGGATTCAAAACACTCCATCTGCCCATACAGCGGCCCCTGCATCTGGGCCGAGCCGCCCGGGAGGTTCTACACCAGAACTGGGTAGTGCTAGGGGAGGCTGAAATTCATGTATACAAGCTGCGCCAAATTGGCATATCCAATTTGGGCTTGCAACAGACATTTTAAACATAAATGGCCAAAACAGCAAAAATCCACTACCATATGAATGCCCCAAAATCATCAGGCCCGCCCCTGTGTTTTCATAAACAGTAAACATGCTCAGAATGAATCATTTCAAAATGTTATACCACCTATCACTTTAAAATTGCACATCATTACCCTGAAGTGCCCGATTCTCACACTGGCAAAAACATTTCACAAATGGACAAACAAAAAAAACAAATAAAGGCTTTTCCGGTGTGCCGGCCCATACGCAACACTAGCTGAGGTCCAGCTGAAAAACGTCACATACCTGGCCATGATGTCACCCATCCGGGTGGAACTTCCTCCAGACAAGATGCCTGTCATCGGCCACAGGGACCCACCTCCAGCGGAGAGAGGCCCGCTAGCTCACCACTGTGCCGAGACACTCCCCTGCACAGACGGCAGTCCTCATCCGCTCCCATAGGCAGACCCTCCAAGGCCAGCCCCTCAGAATGGCCCAGCCTAACTGCCTGGGCAAGGGAGGAGCAAAGCAAGATAGAGGGGGGGGGGGGAGAGAGAGAGAGCGAGGTGGAGCATACGGGTGGAGGGAGGAGTCAGCAAAGCTAGAAGACAGTCTCTGGTCTCTAATTACAGCTCTTTAGCAGAAGTCTGGTAGCTGGTGAGACTGGCAAGGCCCCTGTCTAGAGAGGCAGAATCAAGATTAAAGACTTTATTTGTCATGCGTACAGTAAACAGCCAGTTTCGCTACACAATAAAAATCTTACTCTACATGTCCTTCCACTTAACAGAAATTAACACAAAACGCAGACCAGAAGTACAGATTAAGCAGCGAGAATAAATGAAGGTGCCTGTGCAGTAAGTATGTGAGTTTCGGTAACGTCTCAGTGGAGTCATCTCTGTTCTCAAACACTGGAGAGATCAGCATAGCCCTTGTGCACGGAGTCATGCCCTCATCTAACACTGAGGACACTGAGGCCATGTCCTCAGCATTTTTTCTAGATTGTTTTTTTTTTTTACTGACAATCTTTTGTCACTGAAATTATTTTTCTGAATTATTATTGCTGCTCTAAGAAACAGGTAAAAATTCATAACTCATACTGTAGTCTTAAAATTCTCAGGGGAACATGCCCTTGAACTCCCCTAGGAAGGGCCAACACTTTTGACCTTGGTATTTTAAAAATCCTGGCTATGGCCCTGGGTGGAGTTGTCCTCATACTCAGACAGAGGTGGATAATGGTGCATCCTAACTCTAGATAAAACTAATAGTGTGTGAAGAGAAGATACTGATGTACCAGACAGCATAACATTGTTCAGGCATCAGCAAGACACTGCAGAAAGGGTAGGGGCACAGCGCAAACAGAAAAATTCTCCACCCTCCCTCGTTCTAAAGATGGTCCCGTCCAGCTCGCATCAGCACGGCCGGACCTCATCAGCATGACAAAGGCAGAGCGGCTGACCCGAATGGGGCCCGTTCCACGCTTACATGGAGCCGTCGGAGACAAAGCCAGGCCCTCAGGGACCACCAGAATGTTCCCGGTGGGAAAACAGAGGGCGTAGTATTAAGGAGGAATCGTGTGGAAGTAACGGGGCCAGGGGTCTCTGTGGGGCAGGGGGGGGCGGGTGACGAGCGTGTACGGGGTGCAGAGGCGGAGCAAGGGTCTCCAGGAGGGCTGAGGCCACCGACAAGCTACAACAAACACGGGGGCACTAGTCACCACATGCCGTATAAAGTAAGGAGAGCCGGTGTCAGAGTCTGTATGGCAAACTGTCAAGCTACAGGGAATTCCCTGGACAAGGGAGTGTATAAAGGGTATGCACGTCCCCAGTAATGCTGCAGACTGTTCCGCACGTGTAGATGCCCTTTACGTCCTTACTACGGCATCAACGTGCAGGATCGAGTGTGATCAGCAGCATCGCAACCTAAATTTACAGAAGAATACAAACACCAGCTTTATCTGCGGCGCTGAAACAGGAATGCGTGTCTGCATGTCTGCGTGTCTGCGCTTGGGGGTTGGGATATTAGGTTCTTAACGCAAGCAGCCTGCTACTCCAGACAGTGAAGCATGCGGCTGAATTCACACGGCGGACAGTCGAGGAGAAGAGGTTCACTTACTGTATGGGCTAGATATCACGACAAATAGGAAGCGTGATCTTAGCCATTTTTAATGTGGCGTGGCTGTTGGTGTCAGACGTGGTGGTTCCAGCATCTCAGAGACAGACGCCCTCCTGGAATCTTCACATACTACAGTGTATGGTATTCACAGAAAATGGTGCAATGAACAACATAAGAAAAACATCCAGTCAGCAGCAATTCTGGGGGTGAAAACATCCTGTTAAGACAGGGGCGAATGGGCAGGCTTGTTAACAGGCAGGCTACAAGTGCAAAAAATAACAGCTCGTCTGCCATTGAACCGGTTCTGGAGGCAAAAGTAGGTTCTACTCAATACTAGCTAGGTTTGTGTATATACATAAGAACACGTACTGTTGTATACTGTTTATACTGGGCATATGGTTTACATTGCTGTTACTTAACTGCTATTTTTCAATACTGTATTGGTTCTGGTGCTACTTTTTTTATTTACTACTTTATTGCTATTTTGTCTCATTTTGTTATATTTTTATGTAATTTATTACCTTCTATAGCATCAAGTATAGAAACTGCTAACTCAGTCTTGTTGTACTTGTGTGATGACAATTGCACATGTGCAGTGACAAAGATATTCATTCATTCATTCATTCATTCGTTCAAGAGCTAATCATAATATCAAGGTCTAAGTAGCCATCCTGTTTACCACATTCGGCGACATCTAAACGTAACTGCAGGTTACTGAAAGTAACAGGGCTTTGAGAAGCCAACAGCATCCAGAGAATCGCACCTCCAGCTTGGCATGAAATACCCAGTAAATGTGGATCCACTTTTCTGGGAAAGACTCTCTCCTTGTGAGGCCTGGAAGTCACACATCAGCACAATGGTACAAAAATACATGAATAATTGAAGGCCAACTGCAATTATTCTGCTGCAGATTGCAAGTGAACATTTGAAATAAATCAATACAAAAACGCCCACTACGCTGCAATTATTTTCAGAGAAACAGTTTGTCATTTGTTTTCATAGATATCAGATATATTATTATGTTTCATAAATATTATCCTACTTTTATGTGCCATTTGCAAGCAAAAGTACACAGGAATTTTTAGCTCTCACATGCCCTGCTCTCCCATGACAGCTTGAGTCAGAGCACAGGGTCATCCATTTATCTGGCTCCTGTGGGGCAGTTTTTGGGGTTAAAGACCTTGTTCATGGGCTCAATAGTGATTATTCTGCCCGCCATGGGATTTGAACCAGCAACCTCGCGGAGACTAAGTTGGCTCCTAAATAGCAGGAGCATAAACTTTCCAAGTAAACACTGGAACAACCTAGTATATATACACCAACATTTTTCAACAGGTGTGCCGCAGCACAGGCAGATCAGTTGAAAAACGCTGACTTATAGAAAGTGTGCCGTGGCAGAGAAAAGGTTAGGAAACACCAATATTTTACTGCGAAAAAGATTTAGACTGTCAAAGAATGTTTTACAGGTAGGTCAAACCAAACAAAACTTAAGCCGTCATCTTTTGAGACAACATGCAGCCCTGCGCAAAAGTCTTCTGTTTCTGAACAAATTCCTATACTTCAGTTTTATCCCTCATATTTAAAACAAATTTTGTGAACAAGCAAATGTGCCTAACCAAAAAATATTGCGTAAATGTATTGTTAGGAGCATGGACTGAAAACTTAGGATGCATTTCTGATAAAATAAAGCAATCAACTGCACAGTCCAAAAAATGTATACGATAGCATGTAGGCTGCGATGCATTATTCCAAACCAATTGCTAATCACTGCCACTAAAAACCCACACATCTACTCCATTAAGGCATTCCGATGGGGACCTTTGACGTAGTGTAGGCCGGTGTAGTATGTATGAAGTGTATGACGTGTACGAAAATACGGTACAATCCAGAATTTAAAACAGAGCATTTTCACAATCCACCTGAAAACATGTGATGCAGGTGGTCAGTTGAGGTACTTTGAACGTATTTTATTTTAACTTTTTTTAGTTGAAAGAATTATTTTTTAATTGACCAATCATTTAGTTTAATTGATTCGCCCACTAGGCACGTTGACAAGGCAGGTGTCATTTGAATCTTGCCTAATTGTAATATAATTGTATATTTATATATTTTTATACACTACTGACATATAATTTTTATATAATTATATGAATTATTCATATGCATTTCGGATTGCAACATATATTTACCAATGATAATAAAAGTAAAATTTTCATTTTTGTGTTTCTAAAAATTGAAATGTTTCGTTTGGCTGTGTAGAGGCGCGTAAATGAAAATAGCCCTCCAGAGCACATAGTGAAAACTGTAGTTAAATCAGTGGCAGAATGTGCTTAAGGGCCATTTACATGCGACCGCCCATGTTTTGGTGTGCATATCTAGCCTAAAGTGCACTTAAACCCCGCAGCTACGCGCTTTTTTGACTTAAGTGTGTGGGAGAATTGACCCCTATGTGAAGATATAGCCCTTCAATGTTACTCAAGATAAGGGCCAGCTGGTAGCTCTAGTGAACTACAGAAAAATATGACCTTATTTTTGCATATTCACTAATTGTTTGTCTTGATTCTATTACAGTCACCAGCTTCTCAAAATGCAAGCAACTGGTATATTGGAACCCTTTAATAGAAAAGCATTAACATCGCCTCTAATTGAATAGGGATTTCCAGTTCTAGCTGGGACTTGAACTTGTTACCTTTCAGTCATTTATCCTCAAACCCAGCGTTGAAGCCCCACAGACACAGCATGCTGCTTCTCCAGAAGCTGACACCTCCAGCACCGTCATGCAGGTCATGTGACCCTGTGTAAGGCAGCGGAACAGCACTGCTACAATCCGCCCGCTCCTACTGGCCCACATTCCCCAGAAAGGCTCCCAGCCGGCTGTGGCAGGCTGACATGGGAGAGAACGGGAATGACAGGAGGCTGCCTGGCTGTAATTCAGCTCAGGTTCACCTTTAGCCACTGCCATTCATCAGCATCTGCCCAAGCATAGGGGAATATGGATGAGGGAGAGAAATTACGAAAGCTGTAGGGGAGACAAGACACAAAGATGGATTGAAGGAAGGGAGTGAAAAACTGAGTCAGGTACAGCAACTTTCTGTAGTGCATGCTGGGTAATATGGGAGGAAAAGAGCTTTGACACAAATATTTTACATCCCCAAACCTCATATTAAATTTATTGCTTTGTACAAAACTGCTCACTGTTATCTAATTTCCTAAATCCTTGTATATCACAGGAATTTGCGTTTTCTGATGTATCGTAACAAATGTATTTTTAGTTACCTTTTAACTGGTCATATTCAGGCATGTCTTTTAATCATCTACGTGTCAGTAGTAACCTGACAAGGAAGCGGGAGAACATTAAACACAGTGCTGGAAGATTGAAATTACAATGAAAAATGATTATTATAATGACTCACTTTAATAAATTCATAAATCCCTCTTTATTTGTGTCTACTACGAATTACTAACCGATCAGCTTCAGTGTAACAAGCTAATCTCTGTCTACACTGCCTCACTCATCAATCTAGAACTAAACAAGGGAATGACATCAGCTTCCGCGGTTGCCATGGCAGAGCACAAGGGTATTTTTTAGAGCATTGAGCGTGACACTCTCTGCTGTAGATCCTTCCGAGGCAGCAGGCATGAGCACATGTACATGAAGGCTCAGTCTGTTCACCCCTCAAAGCCGTTTCAGAGTTCATGTCCCCCAAATTCCAACCCAGTCCATTTCTCACACACACACTTCGATCTGCGTTGCCAGTGCTCACCCTGCTTGAGTTGCCCGCCGTGACTGGGCTCAGAGCCCACATATGAAACCGGGGTACTGGAAAATGGAACCGGGAAGTCCAACAGAACAGGCAACCTGGGAAGTGTTGGAGTTGCATTTAAGTCATGGAATATGGAAATGGTAAAACTCCGTTCCCACAAGGAGTGAGGAAGACATGGCAATGAGAAACTAAAATTATATTTTTGCTTTCCTGTCATACAGAAACAGAATTTTATCCAAAACAGCAGTAAGTCCATTTTCAAACTGAGGAAGCAAAGCAGTAGATGGGAAATCTGTATAATAAAAGCTGTTTGTGATGTTCAGCAGCAACTGGGCTGACAGCCAGTCTCTACAACAGCAGTGTATGGCATTACTTTTTCTGTTTATGCATCTAAAGCAGCAAATCCCAACCCGGTCCTTGGGGACCCATGGACGGTCCGCGTTTTTGCTCCCTCCCAGCTCCCTGCCAGACTGTCCAAATTTCTGAGCAATAATGCAGGTCTGTGGTTCCCCGAGGTCCGGATTGGGAAACTCTAATCTAAACTCTTATTGTCTATTTGATGCCCGAACTTTCATTTTAATATACACATTTTTAATTTCAGGTCCCTGGGTCAACAGCTTTGCAACAGCATGCAAGCATGCAGCAGAGGAAAAGGACAAAATGGCAGATAAAGATCTGAAACACATTGGACTGCAGCCAGAAAGCGGTTTTGCACTCTGACAAGCTGTGAGGATGAGCCAGAGTCATGAGCAGAATGGAAACCTAAAAAGGCACTTCCTGCCTTTACAGAGCTGGCTGTAGAGCTGACAGGCTATACCTGCTCTCAGGATTTCACTATAATCTTTTTAGTGCATGTTTGGTGATGTGGTAGAAGAAAATGATGTTTTCTCTGCCTTAACCATGGTAACAACAAGTGAATTGCAGCCAGGCTGAAATGCATGTGGAGGTATTAGTGAGCTAACACATAAATATCAGGACAAGCCTGAGGACAAGCTTGAGACCCTTGATGGGGGAATACAATTGTAATGTTTACAGGTGCTTTCACTGAGGCCGTACTAGCACTGCAGAAATGTGTGTGAGGATAGCATGTGAGGATAGCATGCAAGGAGAGTGTGTGGGAATAGCTAGTGAGGAGACTGTGTGAGGATAGCATGTGTGGAGAATGTGTGAGGAAAGAATCTGGGGATAGCAAGTGAGGATTGCATGTGAGGAGAGTGTGTGAGGATAGCATGTGGGGATGGTAAGTGAGGACAGCATGTGAGGAGAGTGTGTGAGGATAGCATGTGGGGATGGTATGTAGAAATAGCATATGGGTATAACATGGAGGTAACATGAGGATGGCATGAGGGTAGCATGTGAGGATAGTGAGCGGGGATAGCACGTGAGGATAGCGTGTGGGGGTAGCATGTGAGGGTAGTGTGCGGGGGTAGCATGTGAGGGTAGTGTGCGGGGGTAGCATGTGAGGGTAGTGTGTGGGGGTAGCATGTCAGGGTAGAGGGTGGAGGTATCATGTGAAGGTGGAGGGCGGGGGTAGCATGTCCAGATACAGTGTGGGGGTAGCACGTGAGGGTAGTATGTGAAAGCTCTGCAGCTGAATCTACATTTATTTTATTATTTCCACTGCATTGACACTGGTATCTGCTGTGTTCAGTAATTCATGTTTGAAATATTAAAAATAGCATAGCAAACATAGATGGTGTGCTGAAGTTTTCTGACTATAGAAGTCAGATCAAATTAAAATGTCAAACTGGAGGCAGTCATCTCCACTGTGTCCTGACCTGGAGCTGCTACCAGTTAACAAAATCTACCGATTATATAAACTAGCTGCCTGCAGAGCCCGAGGCCCAAGTCTTGCTGCTCTCTCTCTCATTCTGGTGTCAAGCTGAAGTTTGGTGGAATTCCGAGTTGTCGTTTCCTGGTTTTGATGCTCTCTTGGCGCACTCCTGGGCATCGTTTCCTGCCCCCCCGTGTATCACCGCTTCAGGTCCCTCCACCCCCGGTGCGCTCCACACCTGGGTTTCACGCCCTGTCTGTTTCCTCTGCCTACATACTGGTGGCCATCCAGGAACATGCGGCTCCTTAGACAGGGACGTGGAAGATGCCGCTCACAGCAGCCACAGCACAGCTTGGGGTGCCTCATGCCTGACCTGAATAGCATCAACACTGTCTTTTAGCTACATCAGTATAACTCTATTGTATTTCATAATAGAGGGAAAGGAACTCATCGACCATTTTAAAACAAGATAATTAGTCTCACATGTAGCTCTGCAACAGGCCAGCCCTTAATTAGGGAACCACAGAATCCTTCTGTTTCTGTTTTGGTATCTCTCATTGCTTACGAACGGAAGTACGGATCAGGTCATGGCTACAAATTACAGATGAACCGGGTCACAAAAAGCAATGTGGCTTCAGTATAGGGGCCATAATAGAGTTTTATACCTTACTGTACATTGCTGTGAATTGTGAGATTGTGTCAGTCCCCATTGGGGTTCATGACGTGTTTGCCCTCCCCCATCATATTGTTGAAAGCATTTCACTAACGTTTGTGCATCTCGTAAAGTGTGGTGGGGTGGTGTGTGGCTCAGTGGGCTGTGCCTGTGATGAAAAGGTCACCAGTTCAAGCCTGGCCATGGCAGGATAGTTACATCTGTGGGCTTGTGATCCCCCCAAGCTTGTTCCCACCTGTATGGAGAAAAGCAGGGGGGGAATTCCCCAGAGGGATTATGAAGTACTACTTTTCTGTACTGCTTTATAGATTGTGTTATGTTGTGCATATGTTACATGTGTGTGTGCATAATCAGCACTGTGAAAGTGTGTTTTTTTATACCTTACTAATTGGAAGTGCTTACAGATCCCTGTTGCTCTGTAAACTGGGACAGAAGCCTCAGGAGCTGGTGGGGGTGACTGTGGGGCTGTGCCATCTCTGCTAATGTATAAAACCCCCTACTGGGTCCTGCTGTCCTGGACTTTGAAACGTGAGCTAAGGATCTCGCGGAGGCCCTGGAGATTTGGACGTGCCGATCAGGAACACGATAGCTGAGTGCGACTTCCAGACCCGCGAGGTGAGCTGCACAATTAGCCGCTCTCCACAAATCCCGTAACTGAGGGGTCGTGCTCTCGACCCTGGTGTTGAGTAATATGCCAGGGTTTCTCATTACTGTAGACGTGTCAGGATCACTGACATGCTTCCAGTCGTGTTGGTGTATACAGCCACCCTTCAGTTAGAGACCATTTACAAATATCACGGTAATAAAAAAAAAAATCATGTTCCAACAGATGCGCGCATTTACAACCAAATTTTGTACGAGTGACAACAATACACGGCAGAGTGAGAGAGATCTTTGGAGTAGAACATACAAAATGTTGGTGAAAACGTCTACTTCATAAAGGATAAAAGAAATTGAGTATGGAAGGCTGAAATAAAGTCGTAAGCACAGTCGCGATCACGCCTAGGATACCGTGATTTTCGCAAAACAGAACTCGGTTGCTAGGCGAGGAGTGGTTATGTAGATCTTATGGGTCCAGCAGACGTGTTGATGCTATTAGGTGTGCGTGCAAGGTCTTACAGACGTACGTTTATCAAGGTAATTTATTACACCATGGTTTTAAGAAATACTAGCCAGCCTAACCACTCTCTCCATTAGGGAAATGAATTCAGATGTCATACATTTTTAGATCTAATTTAATTGTGTGGTGATCCCGACTTTATCTATGTTTCCTGTGAGTTTGTTAAAAACAATGGCAAAATTATACAGCCTCACAAGCCATAAACTATCCCTCTGCTTATAACCTGTATTTATAATATCTGCCATTGATTAGTCGATTGATTTGTAGCTATTTCGACTTTGCTTTGCTGTTTTTTTTTTGTTTTTTCTTTTCCGTGGAAATTAACAAGGCCTTTGGACAGACAGCATCTAAAAACTGCAATTGTGTCGCGATAGTCAGCATAAACCACCACCCCCAATACATGAAAATCTCCCAACATATTTACAGACAGTTATTCTCAGGTTAGAAGGCAGATATGGCCACACATAGTGAAGTGACAGTTACAACAATGAAAGTGACATTTTGCGAGATGACTGGCTTGGCAGCTGTAGTCACTCACCTCTATGTCACCTTGTTTCAGTGTTCAGATCAAGTGTTTCATCTGTTTCACAGGGCTTGGGTGAAAGTGCCCCCTAGAGGTGATTTTCTGCTGAAATTTCGGAGAACTGAGGCTGTGAAACCCACTGTGGGCAAGATTACTGTGCACTTGCAGTCACTGCCTTCCCATCAGTCACCCAAGCAGTAGCTGAAAGACCACAGTTATCTCACCCATCATAAATTTCAAAGGCTCATTTCTCCCCCATTAAGAGTGTCTAGGGTACATTTTGTTTTTATGCACTAAAATTAATATTCATTAGCAATTAGCCATTCATTGTCTTACAGCAGAGGATCTCATCGTTTTATATCCATGACCCAAATAAAATAATTTGGGAAATATGTTTTAAGGCAGGAAAAACACAGTACTGTACAGCTCGCCTGGTTTCTATCCTCATTTTGCGAAATTTCTGCTCGTAGCTCTAAGTGAACATAGCTAGAAAATGTAAGACTAATAAATATATTATTCATTTTAGGACACGGCAAGAAGGTTCTAAATAGACAGGGTAGTTTGGTCAATAATGCATATCACCATTTTAAACACTATTAGTTTCTCCCTGTCCACTGCTAGCTCGCCCACTGTAGGTCGCTTTTTCCGACATATCACTGCCACGCGCCAGCATCCTCTTTTAACCCACTGAACTACACTTCCATCTAGTGGTGGAAAGGAAATTAACCTGAATAGATCCGGTAAAACATTAATATGTATAAATGAGTAAAACGATTCATTTATAATCATCTACTTGAATAATAGCATCAGCTACCCTAACTTCAGTATAAATACCCACAAATGATCACATCTGTCGGGCTCTAAACGGAAGGAAAGGTTAACAAAATGCATACAAACACAACAAACAATCCACCTGTAACTATGGTACATCAATAGAATGTGGCTTTTGAGGGTGTCATACAACGCTTTTTCTATAGCATATTGTCACAGTCATACAATGACTTCCAAGACCCTGTAAGAAGAACCTGAATGACAGCAGTTGAGGTGCGACGTCAGCTGAATTTAGCAGACAGAGTGGAAAGCGCAGCATTGATGTTCATTCTTAGGACACTTTCTGGATTCCAGCCTTGTGATATCAGCTACATGTCAACCCGGCAGGTCCGAAATACCATCAGCACAGAAATATGCTGATTAAGGTTGGATCCACGCTCAGTTTCACCAGGACCTAGATATTAAACATCAATGTGAAGAAGACGGGACGCTCAATCCGTAAGCATGGCATCCATTCCATCCATTTCTACAAAAAGAACCGGGGTCACAGAAGCCCGATGATTCCGAAGAAGGTGTCCTCTCCATAGAGTGAGATGTTTGCAGTCTGGCGAGGGATCAACAGCTCCACCCGGTCCCCAGCCTCCAGTTTCACCACCCCTGGAGAGACACAACAGGAGAAGCAAATTATGGTGCCTCACTTGTTCCGTAAACCCAGTGTTGCCCAAACATGGCTAACCAGGGCACCAGGAGATGAGTTAGTTGCCCTTGAGCAAAGTCTGATCCTGACCTGTCTCAAAAATGTACATCACTTTGGGGAAAGAACATCGGATAAATAAATTAAATGTTAAAAAACAAAAGATCCATAGTTATAATGGATTAGAAAACTGGAAGGCTTGGTGGCAGTGAGTTTTATTAGTCATACTGGGAGAAGCGGATTCAATAATAGCAGAAGGGTGACCTGGTTAATGGGAACGTACCTGCTGTGTAACAGGTATTGTAGGGAAAGTCTTGGTTCATGCTCTGGATGCAGTGGAATAAAGTAATTTTCTGTAGCTCATTTCCAACAACGTCTTGTTTTATTCGGTTGATGACATGGCCCATTGTAAAGGTCTTATCCTGGTAGTGAACCTAGCAGAAACATAAGGTTTAGGTACATCTATCTCCAGCTCACATAATTAGAAAGTAATAAACATAACTACGTAATTATTATGACACACTGAAAACGTAATAAAAATAATTACTTTCAAGTAATGAAAGTAAGGGTGCATCGACAGATTTTTAAAGATATGACGGGGAAAAAACTAAAAGATTATTGGATTCCAAGGAGCAATGCCACTGAAATAGTGTTCATCCATTTCCATATGGAGAATGCACTGAGCTGGTTATTATTTAATGGTTTAGCCAATGCTTTTTTCGAAACAAGTTACAACTTGATCCATTTATAGACCCAGATTTTTCCAGCAGAAATGTGGACAAAAAGGAACCAGCAACTGGTCACAGCTCAGTGTCTTTAATTATTATAATAAACCAAATAGGTTAGTAGTAAGTAATCTATAATAAAATATCCCTTTTGCCTCTGAAGGCATATTCCCTTTTGTTAATGGATAGGGGCTTCCTTTTGTCTATGTCCGTCTATGTCTTTTATTGATCTTTGCACTTTGTGGGTGTGGCCTGTAGATTTTATACCGCACGATACACGTGGGCCAAAGGAATATCAGTGCCGCCCTAGAGGGGAAGTGGGGAAAAACCACACCACTGAAGGTCCTAAGAGAAACTCAGCTGAGATGTGTTAAGCTAAATTCAAGCCAGGGGTAGTTAGCAGAACTGGGGTGCAGATTAAGGGGACCTTACAGTTATCTGCTGGTGCGTTGCATATGGCAAAATGATACTATGTACCCCATTCTTACGGGTCTCTTTAAAAACCGTAAAAATAAAAATAAGTGCACTTCTTTTTGACAGTAAGGCTTGCACTGTTGGTTTGAACTAAATGTAGCTCAGCAGGGGGTTGGCATGTGTGCAGAAACAATGAACAGGAGCCTACCTGGCTGTAGACAAAGTAGAACCCCCCCTCTCTGACCCGGATGGTGTCTTTGTCCTCTATCAAGGTGTCGCCCCTCCTCAAGCCAACTAGCCATGGAATAGCAGTGTGTGTGGGGTCTGAAATTTGTGGGCACACCATAAAGGCCTCCCTACAAGCTCAGCACAGTGCAGAGAAGACATACCATATCACCTCTAAAACAGACACACACACACACACACACACACACACATACAGTGATCCCTCGCTATATGCTTCGACATTCACAGCTTCACTCTATCGCGGATTTTATATGCAAGCATATCTAAATATATATCGTGGATTTTTCGCTGGTTTGCAGATTTCTGCGGACGATGGGTCTTTTTATTTTTGGTACATGCTTCCTCAGTTGGTTTGCCCTGTTAATTTCACCGACCGAAGTCAGCTGAGAATGTAAACATTACCAGAATGCAAATGGCGCATGACTGCAGTGTTCGTATTTTAGAAATATGATA
>JAAGVU020000001.1:45371722-45383263 GCA_011763525.2 Mormyrus iriodes
AAGGGTTCAATAGGAATAAAAATGGAGAATGTGAAATGAAAGCCTGTATGATTAGCCAGAAAGGTAAGGGATGTTGGTGGGTCGCATCTTTGGCTTTAGTGGGGCAGGCAGAGCATTTGGTAGGGCATTGCCCTCCCGTGCCCCTGCCTAGAACCGGCCCTGGCTGGAATGCTGTGCTATGTATTGTCATAGAAGCTCAAGTGCCCAGATTACACACCAGCTGCACAATATGTATGTATGGCTTCCATCACACTGATGTTTCATCCACTCTGCTCACACTCTTATGCCACGTTACATACTCAAGCGTTGTGGTGGGATTCAGTACATTTGGAGGGAAAGCAATGTTGATTGGCCACATAACTCCAGCAGCGCTCTTGTGGGTTAATTTAGCAAGGGTGTCACATGCACTCGATTTTCTCTAGACAGGAAGACTAATTGGATTAACAAATGAATCAATAAATCAAGCCTGATTTAATGTCCAAGACAAAGCAAGGGGCAGCACAGACTTGTGGAAAGACATGGATACCATGGATTACAGTTAACCAATGGAAGGGCAGTTTGTGTAGGAAGTGAAATAGCAGCATTACAGTCAAAGGAAAAGGACCACAAACTAAATTAAAACATTAGCATGAAATACGACCAGTGACAGAGAAGCCTAAATGTAATCATCGTGACACATCTCCAGGGATTGGGGTTCCCTGGGGCAGAGGGCTTGGGGTGAGGGGGAGGAGAGGATCAGAGAAGCTGTCCTTGGTGAGAGAAATTGGGGCAGGAAAGGAGGAGGAGCCTGGTGTCAGGGAGGTGGCTACCCCAGGAGATCCGGGGTAGACTCATATACTAAAAATGACGGTACAAACAGGAGTGGGGAAGGACAGAGAGAGTAATGGGATTCAGACGAATGGAGAGGGTCCTCTGCTGGGCAATGGAGCTCCCAGGGAGGCAAGCAAAACATGAGTCTGTGCACAGTGACCGTGGTGTTTCAGTGTAGAGGAGCACTGGTGTGTGTGTGTGTGTGTGTGTGCACGTATATAGTATTAGTAAGATACTAGCACTGGTAAGATATTTAAGAGGAAATTTGAGCTTTTTATAAATTTGGAGATCAGATGAAAATATATTTATTTTAAAGTACTTTTAGTTGGAGATTTCAGAGATCAGTGTGTAACTCTCCAGGACATTAATGAAACAGCCCCTTAAATCTTGACTGACTTGGGTGCAAATAGTAACACAGTCCTTTGTGTGCTTGTGTGTACACTGGAGCCTATTTCTGCAAGAGTAGCGATTCTTCTTGGTGCGTGAGAGAAATAAAGACGTACTGTGCTGAACCCCCCCCATGAATTCTCAGCAGGAGAAGGTGACGATGGCTCAGTAAAGTTCGGCCCAAACTGTGTCTGATGCACCGATCCGGAAACCCGGTGGCTTCTGCTCTGTCACTGTCACATTCACCTTAAACACACTCAGAGATAGAGCTCCAGTCTCAGTACCATGGTGTCTGTCATCTGTGACGTGTGGATGCATTAATAAATATGTATATCAAAAAGATACAGGTACCATTTTTGATAGGTATCTTTTTCTGGTTGTCATTATGCAATTATTATGCAGACACAGGATCTGTGGGGGGGGGCTGAATTCAGTAAATTGGCTAGGATTTGGCACAGCCTGCAGCTGTTTAGGAGCTTCCCCTGTGGAGAGTCTGCACACATGCTCGAATAAAGGGTACATTTCCCTTGCAAATGAGCAGGCCTTTCAGCTCCTACCCCAATCAGTATCTGTCACTCCCTTAAAGTAAGGAAATGGCGTGGGGTGGCACCAGGTGGGGGGCGGGGAGGGGGGTGGTCCTTGGCAGTAGATAAAAGGAAGGAACTGGAAAACCCCTCATTAATTCATTCTTGCTACAGGAATGAAACACAGCATTGCAGAAGCAGCAGGGCAGACATTGCCTGCTGTTATGCGTGTGCATGAGCTGTGCCCTGGTATACTTCTACTGAATTTCTAATAAATGTTATTTTTAAACAAGGTTGTGTCTATTCTTTATTTGATATTGTCCTCCTTGTCCCACCCTGCTTTATTTTTTATTTGACCCCCAAAACTGCATTATGTATTATGACATCATTATTCGTGATTTAAACAAAGATCTTTTCAACTAACACATAATCTTTCCTTTTGAAAGATGATGAAAATAAAAGATTGGAAGGGGTAGTGCAAAAACAAGAAAGACATCCATCCATTTTCTGTTCAGGGGTGGAGGAGGCAAGGCAGAGAACAACACACGATAGGGCGCCGACCCGTCGCAGGGAACAATCACACACCATTCACACCTACAGGCAATTTAGTAGCTCCAGTTCTCCTCAGCATATTTTTGAGCTGTGGGGGGAAATTAGAGTACCTGGAGGAATCCCCACAATGACACGCAGACTCCACACTCATGAAGCCATGGCGGAGACTCAAACCCTGGTTTGGGGTGTGTGGTAACAGTGCTAAACACTGCACCACTGTTCCGCCCAACAAGGCAAAGCAACACAAATAAACGTGTGTTTGTCTTTAACTGGAAGAAGACAGCTAAGTGGTGTTAGGATGATTTCATACTGAAATTTTTGATCTTGGGGTTCCAGAGAGTCCATCAGGCCTTGTCATTTTTTCCCAGCAGTACCTGTGTTTGATGGATCTGTTTTTCCTGCTGTGAAGTTTTTTCCACAAGAGTGAGTCTTATGAACAAGATCCAGTGAGTAGAAGGCCAAGGCTGTCCGTGTCTCCCAAGAGGCAGAGTTCCAGGAAAAAGGGACCCTGTGGTCCAGAACATTGGACATGGTAGGTGCTACAGTGGTACATCTGTCTTTGCTGTGGTGCTTGTAGCTTTGAATGCTTGTATATCCCATCAGTCTTCTGCATGTCCAATGAATTCTGTGCAGTGAATTACCTGCAGTCTACAGTTCAGTTTAGTATAGCATAGTCTACAGGTGACCCAACGCACCACTCTCACAACATCTTTTCCTTAATGCCACCCAGTAGGCAGTTTTGTAGCCACTGAGCCAGGATGGTGAGGTTTAAAACTGAGATGACCATATAATCCATGGCAGTGGGGACACTATGAGCTACTTCAGGATTTACAATCTACATTAAAACTGAAAGACTACCGTGCTTGGCTAAATAGTTCAGATCTTTTTGTGCTTCGACTGATTTGTTTCCTTGATTGAAACACTCATCCAGCTGTTTCACAGTAACATTAGTGACACATGCATGATTATAGGTGACTGACCAATCAGCACACAGTAACAATCAGCGCTTAAGTGAAATCCAAGTGCTTTCAATTAAAATGGTAGTTTACAAATCCTGTCCTAGCTCAAAGTGTCCTCCCTGACATGGATTATCTTTTTTTTCCCCTGGTAGTTTAACTGGTGACCAAACTAGCCCCTCCCAGTCTTAGACTGAATCTCCTGAAAGGACTAACTTTCTCCCCCTCTGCACTGGAATCATAACACTGAAAGCAAAATCTATGTATTGCACATTTCTGATCATTCAATTCCTTTGCCCAGGTGCAGAACTATGCTTTTGAAATTATGTTTTTCTTTAATGTCTTATGTCCATGTCTCAGTGTTTCATGTTTAAGTGTCTTACACATTTATATTCTATTTATGACAGCAAGATCAAAAATTCATCCCACCATGCATCATATAGCTGAAGATAACAATAAAGATATTGAGACTTTTTGGGATGAAGGTATTTCTGCAGATAGAGGATTTCGATTTCTTGGCTATTCATGCACATCTCTGCACCGCGAGCTTGTGGCAAGATGAATGTCTGAATAAAATATAAGAAGGTTATTGTAAATTTTGGAGATTTTATGTTGTGCTGTTTTCTGTAAGACTAGGTACCGTGACGGGATGGTCAATTCAAATGTATTTTTATGGGCAAATGCGCTAGAACAGAAAAAGACGGGTGTACTGTGAATTTTTATTTCTGGGTTCTTCCAGATAGTGGATGATGTGCTGGGATTTGTTTTATGTTCACTGAAGAACTCCATGGCGTTTTATAATATTCTAAAGCTCTGACCTTGTCATAAATGAAAAATCAGCCTAGGAGTAATTCAAAGATGAGAATAATTTGTATCTTTGTACAGCCAATCTGAGATATACTGAAGTTGAAAATGTACTGTATGCAAAATACAGTGTGTTTGTTTTTTCTTGGTTCTTGGATTACTTGGAGTTTAATTTGTGGGGGGTTTGCTTTCCCAGTAAAAGCTGTTTCTCTGTCTGTGGAATGAACAAATCTGTTTTGGGGATCAAGACAATCACAGATAATAAGTAAACTGACATTATGACTGATGACACTTGACTTATTAATGAGATCAGGGGGTTTCTTGAGAGATTGCAATCTTTTGGGATGAAGAAGTGGTAAGCCTAAGTGATTAAGTCTAAAGCGATGTTCTGTGTCATACAGAAATTGTCTGCTAAGGTATTTAATGGATGTGGTTGGCCATTTAAAGGGTAGATCCGGTGTCACAACATCCCATTGAAATAATCAGGGGTGATACTTTGGATTTTGTAGATTCTTCCGTATATCCATAGCTATTTCCACTATTGATACAATATTAATACAAGGATGACTTACAGAAGGTAATTAAATATATACATTACCAATCAAAAGTCTGGACACACCTACTGTAAATCATTTGTTTTTCAACAAGATAGAGACCTCGAGGTAAGCACACCTCGAGGTTATGTAAGTACTGTATCATCTTGTGAACAAGGAAACAGATGGAATGCTGTGACAGATGACCTGGCCCCCAGAATCCCCCAACCTAAACCCTGTAGAGCTGGTTTGGGATGAGCTGGATTGAAGAGTAAGAGCATGGCAGCCAACTTATGCTCCTTCAGGACTACTGGAGAAGCATTCCAGGTGGCTACATCTGGAAGCTGATTGAAAGAATGCAAAGAGTCTGCAATGCCGTCATTGAAGTGAAAGGGGGCTATTTTGAAGAATCTAAAATTTGAGAAAATTTTAGAATGTTGAACACGTCTCTTGGTCTTGCAATATTATGTTATATATTATGTCATTGCCACAAGGGCTTTGACTATAAAGTAAATAACATAGCTAAAATGTAAAAGTGCATAATCTGCAAATATATATACATATATCAGTTATTATTATGAGTTTCAATGTTTGTTTGGCACAATGTTCATTTAAATGCTTAGTTGCTGAGCTGCAATACTGTGAAACAAGGGATATAAGTGTAAAGATACAAGACATTAGCTGTTAAACAATAAACATTAAACAGTAATCATACGTATCCACAAGTAATGTGAAATTTGCGGTAAAGTTACAGGTGATGTGCAAAGAGTCTAAGGAACAAACAAGTCAGTAATTAAATATGTAGGCTGCTGGAATGTTGGTTGCATTTAGATCCTTGACACAATCCTCGTTTAGGATCCAAATTGCCTGAAGAAAGTGGCCTTCAGGCAGCGATAGTGTTTGCATAACCTCAGCACGGAGAGAAGTTCATTGTTGGGATGGTTGGGCTCAAGGCCCCTGGTGCCTGAGATTTAAAGGCTTTGGTACACATTGTATCAAACTGACTGTTACAATATGCATGAGTATTTTGTGCTTGGTGTAGTCTAAGAATGATCATGCTCAGATGGGAAATACTCATAAGTGTAGCATTTAATATAAATGAAACAGGTCACTTGTAAGTGTTCTCTGTTATAGTTTGGCTTCAGGCTTAAAGATAAACCCCCAAAAGTCCTCAAACGAACTCACAAAACATCTTCCAAGACCCAGACGAGCCTAGGTCGCACACCTGGATTGTCACGCAGTTAAGCCATGCAATTCCGAGTCCGCGTGTCTTTGAAGAGACACCTGCAAGATGAAAGGTGAGCAAACGGTTTTCACATGGTTCTGTGTCAGAGAGTGCCTTGGCTACGTGACTCAGCTGGAACTCAGAGCCTCGGCAGCACCCCCTACAGAATGATGCAGAACGCACCACCGCTGCCCCATGTGCTGCATTGGCTGTGGGCCTTATGTGTGTCTAGACCTCAGTGGTAGTCGCACACTCACACAGAGGCACTTGAGCAGTCCTTACAGCACGTGTCTCAGAAAGAACAGAGAGTACAGCCGTGCTTTCAGAAGAGAGGGGGAAACACAGAAACAATCGACGGGGGGGAGCAGCTAGCGGCCATGGTGTCACTGACTCATGAATCTGAAAGCCTAAAACTATTTTTTAAAAGTTTTACACACAAAGACAAAAATCAAACGAGAAATAAAATAGTAATGAAACATAAAATACAAGGACAGCAAACATTTGAGGGTGAGATCAGAGACTTTACCTCCCCCGCAGAGAGTCAGGATCGTGATGTGCTGTGTTCACAGGCTGCAGGTAATTGAGAGACATCAGTTCATCTAGCTGAATGGTTTTTGATTGTGGGAGGAGCTGGAGTATCCAGGGGAAACCCACAGGACACGGAGTACATGAAATCAGCACGCAGGCCGGGATTCAAAGCCCTGACTCGGACGGTGTGAAACAAGAGTGCTGCCCAGTGAGTCACCATGCTCAAAAAGTCAGTGTTAGTGTTTATAATATGATCATAGCTGTCTGGACAGCAAGAAAACAAAGGTAACGTCATGGAGATGAGAAGCTTGCAAGTTTAAATCTAGTCTTGGATTTATTCCAACATCAGAAATGTGAAAAAGTGAGATGTAAGCAGAGTGTTGGGGGAAAATCCAGAATTGCAAAACGTGAAATGAAACCAAGGGGCGTTCAAGGGTCTTACAATGCTTAGTCCATAGCTCAAGGAGTAGAGACTGCCCAATGAGGTAAGAGTTCTATGGTTAAAGTACGTGACCTTTAATGCAACACAGGCGCACAATATCAGGAACCCAAATAGGTCACTGAGCATTCAGAGAAGGGCGGGTCTAGCAGTCCCTCGTGGTTGAATCTGAGGTCTGTGATGAGGTGACAGTATGACCATCAAATAAGAATAGAACCTAGACCTCCCCAATTAAACTGAATTGAACAAGACGATAGCCTATAGGCCTTTCACGCAGCTTTTTAGAGACTGCTTGGATGTTGTGGTGTTATTTTACTTGAAAAGATACTGATGAGTGATTATTTGGACCCTTCGTTTATCTGCATCTGACATGTTTCAGGGAGAGGTATGTATGTTCAGAGGTTGGCCTCCCGGATTTCAGCCTCAAAGCAGGTCAGAGAAGTGTGCTTTCCTCTCAATGTACTCAAATCCGAGAAACAGCACTCTTAATTGATTGCTTTGCTTTCCTGTCTGCCCATCGGGGAGGGCTCACACGTGCGATTAGCCCACTCCACTGGCAGGGTGACGAGAGGTGAGCAGACAATGTCCTCCCCATGTATCCACTGGCAACCAACTGCCTGCAACCCACCCCCACCTCCCCAAAGACAGATTGTTCCCCAGGAAGAAGAAAGTGGGGGGGGGGGGGGCAGTCACTCCGGCCACTTGATGCATCACCAATACGAATACAAGTCAGCAGTAATGAGAGTGTCTGCCAGCTCTGGGTGGCAGCTCTGCTCATAGTTTGGCCCAGATTACATTACTTATCAGCCTCTCCCCTGTTAAATGCTCCATCTGCCCTTGGGCCCTTCCTTCATCCTGCCACAGCTGTGCTAGCATGTGGCACTGGGCCATCCTCAGCCAATGGGAGGTGAGTCACGGGTAAACTATGGAAACCTAATAAAACCCTTGATCCCGCTGGAGCTTCCTCCATCCAATGCTGGGCAGTGGATGCTTCTCCTCCATCTCCACCCCCCAGCTCCAATAAATGGGAGGCCTGATGTTCCTGAACTGACTGTTTCTGAAAACTGATGCTTTAAATTCTACAAAAACTGAGCTCAAAACCATATCTAAGGAACAGTTCAAAGCATAACAATTAGGGATGCACTGATACCAGTACAAGAGATTGACTACTTATTTTTCAGTACTCACTGATACCGAGTACCAATACCTGTTTAATTCAAAACATAACAATAAATGAAATGTTGCATAAAGCCAGTTCCATCCTGTGACATAAGAGTTGAACCTCACCTTATTCCCCCGCCACAGGTAATGAATCATACCATGTGACTTTAATCGAAGACTATGTGTTTTGATGTAGTGTATCACAGAATATTAATTGGCTTTTTTGGGTTCTGAGTGTAGGGGCTTCAGCCGAACCTGTGTTCACATTAATCTGCAGAGAGAAGGTAGTTCATCCTCTCCCTGCTGACCTGGGCTCGGTGAAAAGCTGTTATTTACAGCGCGACCGTCTCTCTGACGACTGCTGCCGATGGCGGTAGCAAATGTGGCGCATCCGTGACTTTATAAATCTCACGGTTCAGTGAGATGTGTTGTTGTAAGGCTGGAGAGGGCCTGGATTTGACAGGAAGAAAAATATTTCATGTGTGATTGTAGCAGTGCAGTGGCGGGCCCCATCTAGGTGTGCTGGTACAGAACCTGCCCTGACGGCTTCATCTGCCGCATCTGACGGCAGCTTTCGGTCAAGCTCATTTATTCACACGTCTCCGGCCTGTTCGTGCAAGCTGCCCGCTGCAGTCCACCACTGCGCGCGAGTCCTCAAACTCAGCCTCATCCCAAAAACACATTTATTCGTTCAGCTAAAGCCGGATTGCAGACGCAGAGGCCATTTATCACTGCTGACCTTTTCCCAAACTTTACTCTGTTTGGGACTGTGTATTTACAGAATGTCTTTTCGAATGCCAGAGCAGAAATTTGTTTAGCAAACAGATGAGGTCATGCTGTAGACTTGTGCGACTAACAGATAAAAAAATGTTCTTCACTCTAAGTAAAAAAGCGCTTTGTGGCAGCCGGTAAGAAGCACAAAACAAACCGATTATTGTATACCTATAATTTCAGAACTGGTGTACTCTGCATACTGAAAGTGTCAGTTTTCATTCCTATTAGTACCTTATGCTAAATAAACATATTCTATGTGAGAAGAAGCAGTGAGAGGCCTTAAAATTATTAAATGAGGGGCAGGGAAATGTTCCCTTTTGCTTTGGTGAGAATATCACGTTCATAAATACACCACACAAGTGTATTCAGATATAACACCAAAATGCCAATTTGCAACATGCTCTATATATGTCTTCACAAGTTATTTGAAAATCCGCTTCCATTTTCGGCAGCGTCTCCCTCTGTGACTCTCTGCCTCTCCTTACTGAGTGGGACTTGGGCACTAACCATCCAGCTCGGCGTAGGTGTAGCCCTGTGCGTATGGCAAGCCATTTTAGCTTTAAGTCATTTAGGAGCGGATCACAAATTCAGTTCTAACTAGTTAGAATGCAAATTCTCAATATCAGAAATCCAGTTGTAACTAGTTATATAGTTGTATTTCTGAGATCAGAAATTCGACTTTATTACAATGTTATTGATGTCAGAAATTCAGTTTTAACTAGTTAAAATGCCAGTTCTTGATATCAGAAAATCTATTTTAGCTAGTGAGTTTCAAACCGTTTTTCTCATTCAATTCAATGGGAGATGGAATTTGAACTAGTTAAAATGCCAGTTTCTGATATCAGGAATTCTGTTTTATCTAGTCAAAATGATAATTGTTGATATCAGAAATAAAATTCAAACTACTTGAAAATCCAATTTCTGATATCATGAATTCCTTTGCATCTAGTTGTAATTCAATTTTAAATATCAGTTACAGCCGAATTCCTGATATCAGAACTTGGTATTTTAACTAGTTAAAAATTAATTATAACTCAGCTCGGTGCCTCCCATCAAAGCCGGATCGCTGTCCGTGGTGCTGAACCCATCTTTCTTTAAAGTCTTATCTGAATCTCCCCTTGATACAGTTGGAGTTCTCAGTGACCAAAATTACTGTCGTATTTCCTTACCTTCTCCTTTCATACAATCTGCTCTTTCTGTCATCACGCACCATGAGCACATTGGTTCAATGTGAGATCAACGATTCACTGTTAATCGCTAACATCTAGCATTTTGAAGCCTGTGTGAGGTGAACTCTCCAGGTAGCGGGTCCCAGTGTGCCTGGCAGAGCATTCGGTGTAGGGATCGCACCTGTGCTGCTGTAGTGCCCTGACAACCACCTGGATAGGCAAAGCACTTCCCTCAGCCACCCAGCTAGCTCCAGAGATGGGGCGCCAGGGGAGCCATCCAGGAAATGGAGTCCAGACTGGCTGGTCTCACTTCAGAACAGGCACCTGGAACACTGCATGTGATTCTAGTCTATTTAATGAGCCGCTTGGTATTGCACCAAAGTGTTAACAGGGGTCCCACTTCTGAAAACGACAGGAACTCCTGTAACTTGGCAAATGTAGTCTTTATTATTTTACAAACATTTTAGGTGAGTAAGAGTCGTGTACTTCCTGTCCTGAATCCACAATGTAAGAGGCCACCAAAGGACCTACAATCAAAGACACCCTACTTTTCCGATCTTCCTTTGCGTCTTCTCTGTTTTCTCTTGCTTTTCTCATCCTCAGTGGACTAAACACCAGCACTTGGCTCTGACTCTCTGGTGCACAGCGCTGTTTTCCAACGCCTTCTCTGAAGCAGGGGTGTCTGGTAAGGGGTCTGGGCCGATATCCAGGCCTCGCTGTGGGGAAGAGGCTCAGCTGGGACTGACAGGATGAAGGACTGGAGCTCCTGGAGTTCAGTCCTTCTGCTGTTTACACAGAGGCTTCTCCAGGTGGCCTGGCTTTGTGTGTGTACGTGGCGAGCGACGGCGTTGCTGACTGGCATAGGGAAGACGAAGAGGGAGAACCAGGCAAAGGTTCATCCCACATGTGCCAACCCGGAACACCCATCTTTCATGAATCAAAACCACGTTCAATTATGACAATTTTCACAACAAGACTGAATAGTGCATAAAAGCAAAGCTATGATTCCATCAACTCACCAAGTGTTTAACTGCCCCTTGACCCACGGGAACCAATTTAAGGAATATCCATCCATCCACACATCTCTCTATTCATCCACACATCTATCCATCCATCCATACATCTCTCTATTCATTCACACTTCTATACTTCCATCCATGCATCTATCCATCCATCCATGCATCTTTGAGTTCCTGATCCTGGTGAGCATTTAAGGAATATTCATTAAAAATAACAATGTAAACAATAAGAGATATTAGGTCAGATATGCAACTATCTTGCATTTGTTACCAGCCAAGCTCAGCATAGCTGCATTCATACCTGCGTCAGCTCTTTGACAGTTCCTTGCTTGTGATGTATAATCTGCCTTGTACCTCACTTTGGACAAATTATTTGCTAAATAAATAATTGCAAATGTAATGCAAATATAGCCCCCACCACACACACACACACACATTCACACACACACATTTGTATTCGTATCTTGCTGTGGACCATCCATTCAATCCTATGGATATGACCTTAATCCCAACAATGACAGCCTTAACCACAAGTAACCAAACAAAATACATGACTTTTGACATTTTTCGTTTTTTGATTACAGTGACAGATTTTTCTAAAATTGAGTTTCTCCTCGTGGGGACCGAAAAATAGTGGTCCCCACAATGTAATATATACAT
>JAAGVU020000001.1:45412497-45426914 GCA_011763525.2 Mormyrus iriodes
CGCTATTGCGGAAACATTGGTTCAAAAAAGCAAAGATCCATAATTCGACCAATCAAGCCAAGGAGAGAGTTGGAACAATACCCAGTGTACCCACCCTACTGCAGTAAAGGGTTTGAAACCCATGAAATAGATGCCTGTAGAACCTAAGGCCTTTATATGAGTTCTGATACCAGTACTACTGCTGGGCTGTGTTTTTCAGTAAAGTGTGGGTGACATTATCAGTGGGAGGACATAAGCCAACAGTTGGCATCAATGTTTTTTTTTCTAGAAATGTCACCGTGGGCTTGGACGGTGATGTCATCTTTTTGGATCTCCTGTTCGGCGCTGTGACTGAAAAGTTGCCAATCTCCGCCATGCTATACATACCAGGAAAATAAACATAAATAAACACTTTGAAAGTGTGCAAACATATGCAGAACCAGCAAAAAAGTTGGTATCAAAAGGGTTGTGTTATTATATGAAAAAGATCAGCCTTTCTGACTCATGGTCACATGGAGGTTAGGCTGTCAATCTTGTCATTTTCTCAAGAACCATTTTGCAGATGATGTCAATGAATCCAAGGTAGTAAAGCTTTAGAATTAAATAAAGCTCCACCCACTTCCAGCATTTAATAACTATACTGTACTGCTTTACTGTCTTCAGATCTTAAAATAATCTTTTATTCTGTGGCTTATGTATGCATGGCAATATAAAGAACGATGACATGGAATATTTAAAAAGAGTTTATTTAAATAATGAACAATATGGTCTGTGATTGGTTGGGGTTTCCTCTGTACCCAAAAGCTACGTTTACTGATATGACCCTGAGATTTTCTGGGTGTGACATCACTGTGTGCAGGAAAAATCAAACATACTGTATTCTTATGTTACCAAAAGACGATCCTGATTGACAGAGTGAAGAACACCTTAGTAGGCCCTCTGCATGCTACCCAGGAATTCTGAACATTTTCTGGGAGTTTTACGTCATAACTGTACCAAATACTTCAAGCAGTTCATCTTAGCCAAACAGATACCAGAAACAGTGTGTAGGTATGTGGATCTGAAGATTAGGAGAGAGAATGAGGATCATTTTCGTACTGCGGTGCAGGAATGGGGAGGTCTGTGTGGGGAGGGGGGTGGATGAGAGGGTGGTGGGGGGGCAGTATGCAGTAGCAGTGCCTCCTAGCACGGACAGAAACGCAGTGCGAAGAACTGCTTTCACAGACGTCCTGGAATCCCCTGTAGGCTTGGGGGCTCCAGAGACACTCGGCTGAATCAGTGACATGAACAGACTTGCAGACAGTGCACTTTGGGGCATGTGGGACCCCCATCTCCATGTCACATTTATGTGCCCCTCCAACCGCACAACAGTCTGCCTGCGTAGCTCGTCCGGGCTGCAATGCGCCAGGAGGAAAGTGACCTCCGTCAAGGTGCTGCAAAGTCTGACTGGTCTTCCACTGCAGATGATAGCCAGATAGACGCCCCTCCAGCTGCAATATCACTCTGCTCCCTGCACCACATTCTCTCCCGACGCATTCATCACGGCGCTGTGACATTTTGGGCACGAGGCGGCAACCCGCCACATTTGGAGGGAGGTGATCCGGACATAGGTGCTACGGCCCACGCTGACTAGATGCCATCTGCTGCCAAGCAGGTCAGCGGTGGCAGAAGATGAACTACTTCAGTTAGAACACATTTATACCTCTGTACTACTGTCTGTCCATTGGCCTTGCTTGACCATCTGACCATACACAAGCGGTGTTAAGATGGAACAACATGCTTATTCAGCTTATCTTATTCCATGGGGCTGATCGAGAGAAGGTCACTTTGACCATTCCTCAGGATAGAGTGGAGATTGGGACGGAGATGTCCGTGGATGGGTGAGGCTACGCCTCATTTCCGGTCACATGTAAGGCTTGTAGAAATGATTAGACCTCCATATCTCTGACAAGTAACACTGCGATGTTGACACTATGTACATCTGTGTATTTCACTGAGGTTTGATGTGTGTGAAGTTTCTTGAGAAATTCTTTTGATGAAACTGCCCGCAAGAGGTAGGTCATCAGACAAGGAAGCTGGATGAATGGCGTTTATGTGATTCTGGAAACCAGTGTGCTGTTAACGCCTTTTGCCATCAAGACCTATCAGAGTAGAGGCTGCTAGCCCCTTAAATGCGGGAGATGAGGCTGAGAAGTGGTGGGACATGGTCTGATAGGCAGAGCCCTTCAGAACGTGACAGCACTGGAGTTGACCCATGGCAGATCTCAGGTCTTCACAGGCCGTTTGCAGCTGCTGGTCAGGCCATCTCCGATGATTAATCTGCCAGCAGAGAAGCGGAGAGCAGAGGATCGTGATGGAGAGCAGCTCAGTTTCTGATTTCGTCATCCTGGCTTTAGGATAATTACAGTGGGATGGGCCCGGTGCACCAAGGACATGGGAAATTACTCCCATGCATTACTGCCTGGCCTGAAAAGCTTGTTGTATTAATCTGGCGGGGATGGTCATGGCAAAGCACAGCTACCAAGGCAACACCATACCTGAAGCTTAGCACTGGCACATGTATGAAACATAATGTGTAAGACTATAAGGCAGAGTGAGTCACTGTGTTGACTAGTGGTCTTATGCTGCAATCGTTCTACAGATAACAACAGTGGTTGAGAGTAGGGTTCAATTCACATGGTATTGCTGTTGGAAGTGTTTCCTCAGACAAAAGCTAACTTTTAGAACAATATGCACAATATCTAATTGTCCTCATCTCATAGGAAAGTTTAATGTGGAGTGTCCGGAACAGCTACCTGTACTAAAGGGAATTAGGGAACGGTGAGAAATGTAGACTTTTATGTTAGCATAGCATATTCTGTGCTGTGGATTTTTCTTTATGGGAACTGTGGTGTATTGCTTTTTTGATTTGCCTCACCAGCTGTTGTTTTAAGCTGCGACGGTCTGTCGCAAAGAGCTTTTTCACTCCTTTTTCAATCAAACCAAAATGGTGAATTCCTTGCCCGAATCTGAAGAAATCAGTATTACAAAACTGTGCTGAGCACAGCAGAACAGAGAGACTTTGAGACGATGCAGTTCCTGTGATTACTGCCAGCCCCCTCCACGTTCTTCTTTTTTTGGAGATGCATGTTCATAGCTCCTGAATTGACGTGACACATTTAGCGACAGGAAGTGGGGGCATCTGGCAAGGCCTGGTGCACAAGCGCAAACAGATGGACGCAAGCCGTCCGCACCTTCAATCGTGACAGAAGTGTAGATCAGCTACCGGCTGATTGCAGATCAAATTACAGTCTCAGGCTCTGCCTCAGAGCATCGTGTGAGGCTGGCATGTTAGCCCCGTATGTTTTATTCACCTTTGCAGCTAAATGTATTCTAAATGCTGACACCTCTTGACGTGCTCCCCTCCCTCTGGTTTCAGTTTACAGATTTTTCATGAAGTTGCTGGCCACCTTTTTCAAAGTGTCAAGATGGTAGCCAGATTACTTCCCCACCACGCATGTGCCGGGGGTGGGGGGAGGGGTGCTCAAGCATCTGCCCCTTTTGCCCAAACGATTGAAAGTGCCCCCTTTCTAAGGTTCTGGGTGACGATGACCGTCGATCATGCATAAATTACCGTGGGGAACTCCCCCCTCACCCCCAAGATCAAGCACCTGCCCCTCAAAAAGTCTCTGCACAACACTGGCCCCCCACTCTCTTTGCCAGGTCGGTGTGTGACTTAAAGGCCCTTTGGCATTATGGGCTCCCCTTGCCCTCAGCAGCGTATGCGGTATGTGAGCGGACCCCACACCCTCATCCCCTACCTCCTGTGAGTAGCAGCCATTCTCATTTCCTCCTTTGCACTGTTTGTGTTAGTGAGCATCTGCCTTCAATCCACCCCCCCCCACAATGAGCCAGATCTTCGTCATGCCTGCCTCAGCACAAACAACAGGCTCAGCCGGTTTCAGATGTCACAGATGTCACACCGAAAGGTGTCAGAATCACATGCAGCTAGTGATAGCTGCTGCCTTTGCGTCGTTGTGATTAGCGTCAGAGTTCAATTTGCATGCACTCCGTTTTATTATCCCTCAGTGGACTGGTGTTGCAGGTTGTACCTGCCTTATACTTTTCTTGAGCTAGGCTTTTGACGGATAGATAGATGGATGAGTGGATTGATGGATGGATGGATGGCAAATGGATTAACAGATGGAGATGTTTTGAAGTCACTAAATATGGTAATATTTGATAAATGTGCTATAATGCTGTACTCCAGCTTGCTCTGACTCCACTATCCCCATCTCTTGGTTGTATGATGTGACACTTCAACACTCTTAGGACCCCGCTGGTTAATCGAATCTCCATAGCCAGTCCCCCATCCTGCAAGAGCTTGCCAGCCGTGCGTTTAGGCACCTATACAAATCCCCAGAAGCCTTTCTTGCACGTGTGGCAGCTGGTAGACTTCAGCACAACCCCCAAGATTTCTCCCTCGGCTCGATGGAGCAGTTGGCAGGACGGCGAGTGCAAACACGCAGCTCAGAGATTTGCTTAGCTTAGACTTGAGATAGAAGAATGTTGTTGGTTGGTCACCTTGTATGCAGACTTCTCGAAGAACTCAGATAAACCACATTCTCTTTGGCTCAAGTGTTTCATTCATCTCAAGCTGATAGTTCCCCAACTAACACCAGGACTTTCCCCCTGGTATGCTGACCATTTTAGTCAGATAGTGTGTCTGTGTTAAGCCTCATCCTTCTTCATTTTCTCATCCTTACATTCCTGTTGTCAATAAATCTCTTTCATGGAGCACGATGTTCGTCAGAGCTCTGCTTTGACGTCATCCTCACGCTAATGGATACACACACCTAGAGGTGGAGCGGAAAGCATCACTTCCTGGTGCGCTTGAGGTGTCAGGTTGGGTTTCACAGACCCAAAAGGAACATGAGCTATGGCAGGTCCTCACACACCTCCGCACGTCCTTTCGCCTCACAGCCACACACACATAACAGACTCTGTTGAGCAACATTGCCGTTCATGGTTTGTGAAGGTCTGTGGAGATACTTTCAGTTTTCCTGACTGCCCATGATGTTCAATTACTGTTCTGTGTAAACAGTTCTGAAACAGTATAATGTGTGATTATTTGTGGTGTTGGGAGTTGATTGATGTTTGACTTCTGTACCATTGAGGTCATTAGCGTGGCTCTTCTCCATGCAGGTGACAGGCAGGCAGTTTTTAGAAGAAATAAGTAATGTCAGGGAAGACGTTACATTGTAGAACCTGATAGTATCTGATCAAACAGAAATGAATAAAACAAAATGTTTTTTTCCTCAAAGTGTCTCCCTTTGAGTATGATTTCTTCCTCCTTTGTTTGGAACATTACAAATGTCAAAAACGATTCAGCAGCAATGGATGGTCTGTGATCTTCGATCATCATGCTCCATCTTGTCATTGTGGCTCTTCTTATTTGTGTATCGTCTCTTTCATATTCTAATTTCTTTGATCTTTACAGCTAAGAAGCTGTTAAAAACAGAAGAGCATTTAGACTACCTAGTGTGTATACAATGGAATTCTCAGTTTATTTGGTGGAGCAGACCTGTTTCACTTACAGTCTGCTATTTGATGCTGGCTTAAGTACTAGGCTTTTTTATGGTCTACAGGCTGCTCAGTAACAGTTGGAGGGGCGAGCACTGACAGAGCAAGCAGGTTCTTGCTACTTGATTCTACACCCAGATGGGAAATGCTAAAAGGTCTAAGACCGGCCTTCTTCCTGAAGCCACATTATACCTGGACATATAAACAAATGTAAAAGCTAGAGGGATCGAGCCAGTAAATGAGTTTGTCATGAGCCGGGATGGGTAGATGGTAAAAGAAAGTTATTTTACAATGCTTCTGGAATGATATGCAGAGAAATTGCCTGTGTTAGCTACTTCCCAGCTGAGGGTTTATTACTTATGACCTTCGTGGCCTTTAATATTGTCCCTCACATTAAGGATTTGATGCTGCGGTGGGGGGTGGGGGGCAAATGCTTGGCTTTGGCCACGCAGTAGGCAGACCATGGTTTAGCACATGTGACAGACAGCATATGGTTTTGGAAACATGATGTGAAAAAGCTGGACCCCCTACTCCAGAGAGGACACGTGGGGGTGGAGGGGTGTATTCACAATCACCAAAATCACCGTAATCATCATAATCATCAAAATCACTTCAGCCCCTCCAGCAGAGTGCTCCAGGCAAAAGACTCAGAGAAAAGTCCCTCTTCATCGACCCACTGGGTCTTCAACACCTTGTGAATCCTGGCACTTCAAAGTATGTAAGGTGTAAGGAGGTAATGAGCTTCTTCCCCACAGGAACCTGTTGTGTAGTGATTTCACGTCGATCTTGGCTTTGGGGGGGTTGGGATACGTCACCCAATCAGAGATCACCAGAAAAGCATGCAGCTAAACATGATTTTTACAGAATATTGACATGAGTATATTCTAAAGGTGTTTTTACTTTTTTACAACTGACAAGCAGATCATCTGATGATAAAAGCAGTTTCAGAGAATGTCCCCTAATATGTAGTAGACACTTGTCTAGCATGAAGTCAGTCCTAGACATACAATGCAACCCTGCATTGCTCTTGATCCATAAAAGACCCCACAGATCTATAGACAGCTCCTGAAAGGGTGATACAGTTTCCAAGTTGGGATACCATGACTGTGGAAATTGGGTGACAACAAAAACAAACCTGACAGTTGGTAAAATATCCATCCATCTATCCATCCATCCATTTTATGTAACCGTTTATCCTATTCCAGTTCGCAGGGGGTCTGGACCCTGTCCCAGAGGCTGTGGGCACAAGGCAGGGAACAACCCTGGATGGGGCGCCAACCCATCGCAGGGCACATGCACACACCATTCACTCACACATGCACACCTATGGCCAATTTGGTAACTCCAATTAACCTCAGCAGGTTTTTGGACTGTGGGGGGAAACCGGAGAGGAAACCCCATGACGACATAGGGAGAACAAACTCCAGTTGGTAAAATACCACAAAGAAAAAGAGGGTGAAGGTGGTTCTTTGTTGGCTCACATTCTAAGAAAATTACTGTCATGGCTTGAGCCATTAGCCATGGAGTACCTGCACATCTTTAGAAGTGGAAGGAATGTGGGGGAATCTTTTAACGTGACCATGAGAGGCTGACCCCCAAGGCTTTGCCGCAAGTCTCCCTCACACTAATTGAAAGACTGAATTTCTGACTGAGGCTCTCAGGTCCCTCTGGGGGAAGTTGCTTCCTGAGGTCTGAGACAAAGTGTCGAGGCTGGAACACAAAGCTCCTGTTCAAGGTGCTCAAGGTTATCCCTCATATGAGTCTCATCGATCGTTTCCTTTGCCGCAAGAGCTGCAGAGTAAAGAAGAAGCAGCTGTCAGTCAAGGGCTGAAAATTTAATCTGAGATTTATCTCATTTTATAGCTTAATCTAAGATTTTCGGTACAGCTGATACTTTCATTCAGTGCTGCTCGATCTGAAAAGTACACTCCCGCAGCAGGCCCTAGTTCAACAGATCCTTCTGTTTATGATTCAGTCAAATCCGTTTATGTTGTATAGGTTCTCAAAGTTCAAATGCAACGTGTCAAACAAAAAAAAGCATTTACACAAGCTTTTAATGCCTCTCCAAAGCTCTGCCTGGTGAGAAAGTGAGTTGGACGGGTGAATTTTCAGGAGTCCCAAGAAATTTGTTTCCGGTGCAAGTGAGGGTCCGTGTTGCAGGTGGTGGTGCAGAAATAGGAAGTCATCCGTCATGTTCCTCCATTAATATGCAAATGAGTGACAGAGTGTCTGGCGAATGGGACAGGCAGGGTCGAGAGGGTGAGCCGGGCTTTGCCAGAGGTGCTCTTTATCATTGACTCACTCTTGCAGGAGTGTGTATCGCAGCTTTATCATTGGCTACGGCTAGGACATAGAGAAATGCCCATTAATCATGAATGCAGGGAGTGTGACTGGAGAACTGCAGTGTTGACTGATGTAAAGTTGAACAAACATAAACTTCTGTAACCTGAACATAAAAGTATGCCTGAACGTGGCTTCTTATGTATGATTGATTACCTTATTATGAACCCACAGCATTACACAAATACCGTTTCTTGTCATTAATTGAAATGTAAAATGCTTTGTTTTTGTGTTAAAATTTGTAATATCTATCCATCTACCCATCTTCCGACATATACAAAGCAGGGTCACAGGGGTTTGTAGATTTACATTTTCTTAATTTGAAAACATTATTAAATTTTGGAATATTTTGTTAAGGTGCGCTTCCAACTTCTGGATCTGTGAGTACGTGGTCATGCCTTTTGGGTTGGTCAATGTACCTGTCAATTTCTGGGCCCTTGTTGATGTTAATATATCAGAACTACATCCTGGTATGGTTCCCCAAAGAGGCACCCTTGCCTAGTATGTTGTGGATGACCTCTGTGACTTATAACCTGACCTAGAAGTGCTGTCAGTCAACAACCTCTGCTGAAAGTACATAATGCCGGCTTCTGAGCTCGGGGCTTTGTCTCGTCTTAGGGTGAATCTCAATACCAAGGACGCAAAGACCGTATTTGTGGTCTTGGCAAGACCAGCCTTGCTAATTTGCCTTCCAAGATTAGTCTCGTTCGGCGAGGAAGCAAACGATGTATCCTTGATATTTGGGGTGGAGCAAGACAAACATGCTGGGATTTTATCCGTCCTCATGTACTTGTGTTCTTAGTACTGGAACTGGTCTTCGGCAATAGAAGATGGCATAAAACGGGTACACCCGAACATAAGTACGGTCAAGTACGCATATTGAGATTCACCCTTAGTCTCTGAGACGTCCTCATTTGTCAGATTTCAGTTTGAGTTTCAGCTTCTGATTCAATGTTCTGGTCTTCTTTCTCTGTCCAGTGTGGAGTGGATGGTGTTCCCCACCCCAAAGTCTTGGGAATGAAAGTTAGATGACTGGGTAATGTTTCACCTGTCACTTATTCCTAACATTATGCATAAATTGGTATGTTGTGTTTCCATTATTTACCTTTTGTTATTATCGATTTGCTGTGTGGCCCAGAACCTGTTATTTCCAGTAAAGAACCCCCCAACCACTGCAGATTAACCAGTCCTGTAGACCATGTCATGTCTCCATTTGACATCAGGCTACGATATTTAAGTGTAGCATTTGTGATAAAGGAATTTAAAATGGCATTACTGAGTTGCAGCCTTAGCTTAATCCAGTGGTAAATAAGTGAAGGCTGTAGTGAAGCTTCATCCTATTGGACGTTTTACCTGCCGCTCTTACTGCTGTTACTGCTCTGATTGGACATTTGCTGCTGGTATTGGAAGATGGCCTCCATTTTCCCTTAGTGTGCGCAGAGTGCCAGTTAGCGGTGTATGTTTCACAGCCGCATTAGCGGAGTGATAAACAGGCTTTGGTACGGCCAGTGGTGTGACAGCGGCTCGTTCTGCGGAGAGCTAAAGCGGGATTCAGGAGATCCGGCTCTCTCTGTTGACAAAGCTGCCAGAGTTCCCCGTGCACACCTGTCCGTTGCCGTGGCAGCAGTGTGTGGCGGTCTTCACTGACAGCACGCCACACTCATGCGGGTGTCAGTGTATCTTCATTCTATACAGAAATCACACAGCATGAGGGATCTTCTGTGTTTTGGATCCTCAGGAGACGCGACTGCATCTCTTTGGTGCAAGACCAAGCTTGTTTCCGATTCAAAAATCCATATCCATATTTCTAAGTAAACAACTGAATAATTTCTATCAATTAAATATTTAAATGTTACAGTTTACAGAACAGCCTTAAAACGCAGTTTTAAAGCATTAGCCTCCACAATGGAAAGTGTCATTAAAATTGCAGGCTTTATGTAAACTCTACTGGACTCAAATAGATAGAAAAAAAATCAATTTCTTGCCAAGTCACAATAGCTAGAATAGTGCTGTATATAAGAGAAAAATAGACTTTGTTTCTGTAAACCATATATAAATTGATCTTGTGGCCTTGTTCAGAGTATATCTACTTTCATTATTTCTGAAAAAATAAAATGGCAATTTACTCATAATCCAGTCCAGGCCTGAAGTAGGGTCTCCCTTTTGTAATAGTATTTAGTTGTAAAACACTTCTGACCAGCCAGTAGTATATGGTTTTGGGGGTTACTGTGAGCGTACACTTTGAATATTCTCTGCCTGTTCTTTCCACATGTTTACATTTTAACATCTTGAAGGTGGAACATTTTCTTTCAGATATGGCCTAATGAGAGAACTCCTAGTCACAAAAGTTGCAAAACTCATAACTTCATGATGAACTGCTAATGTTTCAGTGTCTGTTCAGTTAGCTTGGAAGGAACTGAATGGAAAACTTTAAAGTTCATCACATATAAAAATATAAAGTTTATCTTAAAATCTACCATGAGTGTGGAACAAGTGACTAGTACATGTAAGCAAATGGTAGAGGATGTGTGACACACCTCCCAGGGATCAAAGAGCAGCTGAGATTTAATTCTCTGCAAAGTGAACTAAAGATGACTGACCAGAAATCACATGCAAAACCAGCAGGCCATGTAGAGCACAGCACCCCAGTAGCCTGCTAGCTGTACCACTTGTATAACACGTAGTGTCTGTGAACGGTGGCCAATTAGTTCTGCTAAGTTCAGTATAACACCAGGAGGACAATGGAGTGCAAAATGAGACTCTCCAGGAAGGAGCTTAAGGCAGGAGACACCTCTTTAGGACACACTTTGTGCTGGTAAGGCTGTGAGAGTGGGACTGCGTGCAGCCACCACATTCAGCTGCAGGTCAGCTCACCCCATGTGAGCTGTCAAGGGCCGAACGAACAAACGATGTGGGCTGGGACAAGGGGAACGAGCTGAACTGCTTTGGGCAGGCGGGGGGGCAGAGAAGACAAGCAGTACCGTTCCTTTTGTTCTCTCGAACATTTGGCCGAATTCCAGATCAAACGGTAATGAAAGTCATAGCATGAATGTGGAGAGCAACAGAGTGGGAATCTGGGGGATTGGGGCTTCATGATGAGTGATCGATGTCCGATATTGCCAGCTAACGTTATCATTTTGTTAGGCAGTGTAGTTTTCTTTGAAATATGGACCGACCTGCTGCCCAGAGAGAGACAGGATTCCTTAACGTAACTGCGTCACCTACACAGTTGATGGGCTGACGGAAGGTCAGGAGTGTGGTGACCATGTGGACTTAGAAGATCAACATTGGAGCAAATTGTGTGATGGGGGCTTGTACAACAACGGTGAAAAAGGGATGTTTTATAACCTGGCTCAGTGTGGAATAACCGCTTCAGAGCAGCACGAAGAAAGATCATTGCTCAGCTTGTAACTACCCCCCATGCCCCTCCCATAAGCAGGGAATGTGGGTCTGCAGTCTGGCCCTGTGGCATTCTGCAGGCTTCCTAGAGGATATACACAGCTGTGCCCTTCCCACTGTAGACTGGAGGGCGGGCATGTGAAATGCATCATTACTTTTGATTTTCCTTAGGGTTTGGCTTCACTGTTTATGCTGTAGCTGTTGGAAGCCACAGCAGCAGTTCACCGAATTGGCTTGGTGTCCTTGACTTAGTCTTGTATCCGCAAATATGTCTTTGGCAATGGGGGTCTCTTAACACTCTTGACAAATTAGGTCCTCCAGACACCTGTGCTGGTCACCTGGCAGACAGAGTTGTCCACCATAGCACCAGATCTTAGGTACAAGAGACACCATTCTAAACAAATGAGTTGTGCTCACAGGCAGAATACAACAAAGAAGCTTTGGAAGGAGAGAGAGGGCAGAAGATGTCAGGGGCCAGTGTGATAAACAGAAGACTGGGTAGACCAGAGATAACTGAAGATGAAACAGAAGATGGATGAGGAATCAGTCTGATAATACACAAATGACCAAGGCTTCACCCCAGAGACTTCATTACTCTGCTTGAACAAATAAGAGGAAAATTCAGACTAAATATTGAACTGAGTAGTATGTGTGGCCTAAATATGATCATACTCATAATTTGTGGACATGCCTTAGTTTTAGCAGGATCTGGTAGCTTTTTCTCATAGTGCTGTCCTCCTGCAATGGTGTGAAACGGTACTGGACTGGGTTTCCCCCATGTGGCTGGGCAGATTAACAGTTTTCCACTTGGATGACTGCCTGCTGCTGGTTTTGATGGTAATAAAGGTTTTGGGTTCTCTCCCAGTCATGGTCTGCAGGGTTATATGGGGACCGAGCGAGTGCCCATCAGGAGATGGGATATTCATTTTGGTTCTGTGTCAAATCCTGTCAAGCTCAGTGGAGAAGATCGAGCAGCCGTGTGCCATCTGAGACAGGGCACTGCTAGGACACCAGACACACACTTAATTAACAGTCGCTCATCTGCAGGACAATCAGTCATGGTGGCTGGAGGTGGGAACAGCAGGCAGCACCAGGGCTGTCCATCAGCATGAGGGCCACGCCTCTGGGATAAATCCCTCACCCAGTTTCAGAGCATCATGCAGGATATTTGACCTGTCCTCATCTGAGAGCCTTGTAATTACCTCATTCTTCACTTGCCCCCTCAAATACTCCAGAAAAAAATAAACATCCTTGGGCAGTTGTACACCACATGCACAGGACACTAGCAAGTGCAGCAGCTGGCAGGACCTGGAGAAGCTGAGTACCACCTGGAGGGGTCTTGTCTGGGGTGGGGTGGCCCTAGTACCGGTATGGACCAGAGATGATGAATTGCTGAATGAATTATGTTATTAATACCCCTTTGTAGGCAGTTGTTTACCTGATAATTAAGCTTGGCAACCCATCGATTTTCCTTAAACTCAAGGACTTGGCAGGAAGAGCACACTGCCACAGGTTCAGAGGAAAGCTGCTTTTGTTCCTCAAGGCTGGTGTCGCAGGAGGCTGAAGGCTGGAACACAGCTGGTCAGAAATGTTTTATCTTAGATACTCCCCATACTCACCTTCCAGTGATGCTTACCAGACTCCCAACAGGAGGCCTGCAGTCATCAGCACTGAATTTCATTTAGTCCAGTGAGAACAAATAGATTCAAGACATTTTTCGGTGAGTTTCCGAAGTAGTCATTATAGAGGTCAAAACTTAGGTCACTTTGGAGCCGTAATGGGTCCCCAGTTCAGCCTTAGGGTCATCGTTCCAATCTTTCCTTTTCGCCAAGGTTGCTGAAGTCCTTTCCATTCATTTACTCGGTATTGTTTTGTCATGACAAGAAGCAAAAAAAAAAGGTGTTTGGTGATATAGTTGCCAGTCAGTGACTGAAATATGTTAACTAAATATAAAAAGCAGTTTATTATCAATGAAGTTAGCAATTTGTCATTCACTTTTGGTCAGGTTGCAGTAGGTGTTGACTATCTGATATAAAGTCTTTTAAATTCTGTCTTTGACATTCCATCATTGGTTTCCTTCTCCTGAATCTCCCTGGGTTTCTGCTGTTGTGGTTTAGCCCTATCGGCCTGATTGAGTCTTTCGTTTTTTTTTTTTTTAATACTGAGGTTTAATACAATATGAGGTTATTTTTATTATGTCTTAATGAAACACACCCGACTTGTGCACTATACTTTTCTTCCCCTGGTGATGAGGATTCTGGGAGACTTCATAATTCATCTCTCAGTTGTGTCCAGCTGTTTCTGGTATACACCCAGATAACAATGATTACAATCGTTTACTATAGCTGATTCTTCTCAAAAGGCGATACAGTCTCTTGTTCTTTGACAGCAGTGTACGATTCATACACAAACAGATAAACTATTTCATTATAACTTTGTCCTTGTGAATGGCCGTAACTAAAAGTGATTGTAAATCAAATTTCATTCCTACGCAGGGCAACTGTGACACTAATTTTGTCCTTCTAATGGATTTAGGCCCTTGAATTAAGTCTGCTGCTATTAAGCAGATTCTTTTGAATATAGATCTGGCTGTGCTGAGCTGTCCAACATTTTACGAAAGGCATTTTTTCTGATCATATTTTCCACCTGTGCCGTCCTGGAGCTGTGTATCCAGGAAATGACTCAGTGTCGCATGTTAATTGCAGGTATTGTATTTTTCACGGGTGTTTCATGTGTATTTTGTCATCACATTTGTGACCTAGGTCCACGTTGCCTACCACGGAAAATCCCTCTCTCCCACCCAGCCTTGGCCCCTCTGGTGAGCTCTCGACAACTCCAGGCTGTGGCGACAAGTGTGACCTTAGAAGGGAGAACAATCTGTCCCCGGGATCGCCGGCCAAGCAGAGGGACAGCTGCGACCCTCATTTGCATAATAAACGTAACAAAGACTCCGTTTTACCTGGCAGCACTATTCAGGCTGAAAGGAAGCACTATGTAGCCATAAAGTGTCTGTATCCAGCACAGTGGCATCAGCTGATATGGCCCAGCCCTGATCCTCTTATTACACTATGTAACAAATTTTTATTTTTATTTTGTTCCTGGGTACAAAGTGTGTTTTCCTAACCCATTATGCCTAA
>JAAGVU020000001.1:45442935-45503965 GCA_011763525.2 Mormyrus iriodes
TCTATACTTTTACAACATAAGCAATTAAGAAATAACATGTATTGTCCAGGAACAAAATTTGTGTTACATAGTGTAATGTAAGGAAAGTTCTTTGTTGGATTACATGAGGGCTGCGCGACTTTTGGTTCTCAGTAACGTAATATATGATGAGGAATGTGGACTTAAGGTAACTGGTAAAGCTCATACTGTAAACAACAAGAAATGCACTGAGTGAGTTTTGTAAACTTGCTCCTCTGCTGGGTTTGTGTGTGTGCTCAAGCCCACCAGGAGTTAAGGGGGCAGTAGCCATTCATCAGTGTCCACCCCTACGATTCACTGGGAACCTGGTCAGACAGATCATAAATATCATCCCATCTAATAGTAGCTGAGAACTCTGCATAATGATACAGACACCAATGCAGAGAGCAACGCTACATCGCAGGCCGCACTGTGAAGGCAGCCCCGACTCTCCTCTGAGTGGCTTTAAATTTCTAAGATACTCCACTTCCTGGTAATCTGCGGGCATAATTCCCAAGACAAAATTAATTCAATCAGGCCCCCATTAAGCCTCCTCTTGCTCCCCCCTCCCCCCAGCAGCGGGCTTCTCCAGTTATCCCCCAGTGATGGTGGGCCACTCTACAGGTTAGACCTTATGCTCAAAACTGAAAGGTCCTGTGGCTGGCAGGGTCATGTTACTGTTGGGCCATTGGCCAAGGTCTTCAATTAGTCCAGTCAAGGGTTTTACAACTAATCTCTGCCTTCCTAAAACCATCTGCAAGCCAAGAAAATGTGATACAAAGGTGTTCCATACTGTTAGCAAGTCATCAGAAAGCAATGTGCTTGTTTAGATTTACTACACGCACCTTATTTAGACCTAGGCTCTCCAAATCAATATTCTATCTCCTTCTAAAGCATGTTAAAAATTCGGCTGATCCAGTAAAAGACCGATAATCGGCCACAGCCAGTCTGCAGGATAGCAGAGCAGCTGTGTGCTGCAATTGTGTACCTGTAGAAATGTCTGAGAGAGATACGGGTGGGTGCTGCCTGGCCTGCCTGAGTCAGGACACCTGTTATGTCAGAGTGGATCTGAATTGTTGATGGTCTGAAAGTGATTTGCTCCATCCTGTTGATTGCCTTCAACCTGAGGGCAGAAAGGCAGCCTAATGCTGACTTTGGGACCTTCATTCGATTGCGTAAATGGCTTTCTTGATGACTGGGTCATCTTGGATTATTACATGTGTGTATGTGTGTGTGTATGTATAATATATATATATATGTATATATACACACACAAGCATATACACATATATACACAGCTCTGGAAAAAATTAAAGGACCACAGCAACATTTTTAATTTCACTCATTTCCCAGTTCATGGGAATTTCTTGCAAGCTCCAGCCTGGCTCTTCCCTGCTTCTCATTGGTGAAGGGCTGCTTTCTTGCTTTATGGGTCTTTAAGGGCTTATAGGAGTCCTAGCAGTCCTAACTGTCCTAGCAGCACACTTCCCACCTGCACTTAATGTTTCCCACTCTTTTTAAAGGTCACTTGAGGTCATCGTCCAACTGCCGGATAAGTTAACGGTCATCTCTGGAGTTAGAAAGTCGCTTCCGCCCTTTACCTGGCTGGTTTCTGGTCATTCACAGTGTCTCCTGCTTCACCTTATTCTTGTGTACTGCTGCCTTAGAAACTTTGAACCTGGTAGCAGCCTGCTGCTCAGCGTAGCCTCTGCCAGCAGAACCACGATTAAACCAGGATTTAAAAATGCAAATAAAAAAAAAAGAAATGGAGTGGTCTCTGAATTTTTTCCAGTGCTGTATATATTTATATACACACACATAAAATATATATAAAAGATTATTTGCGACAGATGTTTATGTAAAAAGCACTCTGGATGATTTATGTCCATTTGCACTGTATGCATAACAGATGCACTGATCTATGACAGATCTCCTTTTGTTATTATAAGTTTATATCTCAGTCAGACGATCTCTAAAGTGACTTCAGTCAACAGTGATAAAGTAAGCAAACCCTGAAATGTTTCCCTGAGTACTGACTCAGCTCAGCCAGTTCCTCTGACCAGGGAAGTACTTCCTCTTGGTTAGGTGACGAGCTAACGGCAGAGGGGTAGGCTGGGCTAACAGGGTTAACTGAGTTAGGTGGTCTAGCCACGCTCTCTTTGAAGGACAGGTCATTTCATAACCTAATATATAACAGAAAATTTTCACGGACTGGTAAAACTGCCAGCAGATCGATTGGCAATTTCATAAGTTAAACGCTTGCCTTTTTTCAGATGTGAACAGATCTGAGGGGTCGGAAAATTTTGAAAATGTGTAATTTTGGAAACTGTCCATCTGTCCACTGCAAAACCCGCTGGAACAATGGCCACGAACAGGGGGCTGGGAAGCACTAGCCTAATAATCACTTTTACTTAATGAATATTACTTTCAGCCATTTGTATAGCATGACATTTTTACTGAAGTATTTTAAGGACAATTCTCAAGGGTACAGGTTCCTTTTGTAAATTTTAGGGGACAGCTTGCCAATCAGAACGGAGATCCTATCTCTGGGAATTAATAGTGTGACGTAAGCAAACGATTCATTGGCGGGGAACGAGTCTCTTACAGGTATGTCCATTCCTACCACAAAGGACACCGAGGTCACACCCCTCAGTAACCACGATCCACACCTAGGAGGGGCTAATACTTTTGACCTTGGTATTTTAAAAATCCTGGCTACGGCCATACTTACAGGAGCGATACACTCGCGTTCCCTTCCTGGCGAAGACTGGTTCTTTTCGTTCTTCTGCTTGTCCTCGCACTCATCTCAAAAATTAGAACCGGTTTTGTGTGCGCGTATATGATTTATATTATTCAGTGTATTTATGAACGAGAGACCCGAAGAAGTGAACAAGCCGCCGAAGGAGAGACTCAGATAAGCTACTAAACGAGAGAGCCGTACCTCGGTCGTGACTGAAATACGCCATCTACTGGTGTAGCATATAGCCTACATGTGCAGTGACTTCCCGTATGCTGCAATTGGATTTTAGAGATACAATATTTTCACGATTTAAAATGATTTTAACTGAGGTTTGTTAGCGTTTGGACTAGTTAGCTGACCATGTGATGAGAAATGAAGTTTGTTTTTTTAAACAAACATAAGTAGATAAGGGTGTGAGTGTGCCCGGCGATGGGTTGGCGCCCCATCCTGGGGTTGTTCCCTGCCTTGCGCCCGCAGTTTCCGGGATAGGCTCCGGACCCCCCGCGACCCATATGGAATAAGCGGTTATAGAAAATGGATGGATGGATGGATGGAAGTAGATAAGGTACAGTGTTGAGAGACTTGTACTGTAGAATTCAATAACAAATATTATTTTTCTGCAATGACTTATTCGTGGTATTTAGTTTACTCCTTAGCACTTTTTCACATATCGGAACACAACTGTTACAGAAATATTTTAAGCAAACAGGAAGTGCCACTGAACAAGTTGGTGAACGAATCAGAACGAATCTTTAAGGTCAAATGAATCAAACGATCTGTGTCCCAAAAAAGAGTCATTTTGCTCATAACTAGTGAGAATATTTTATCAAAACCTAAAGTATTAAGAATGGGTTTCGCAATTGTTCCTCCTGACCATTATAGTAAAGCATTTCCACACATCACCAGCAGAGGACACTGCACCCCTTTGCTTTGTGCTGTATGTGCATGATGTCCAGGGATCTCTTCTTGAGTTTATATTTCAGGAAGCTGCCTTGCTCCATTAGGCTGCCTTGTCCAAGACGGTAACAGGATATGTTTGGACCTGCGATTGGTATGTTTTAAACGCACTCAACACAGAACCATTGGTCTTTGTCCAAAAGAACGTATATCAGGGCACTTAAGCTTGCAGTCCTTGTTCTTCTAGCATAGCAGATTATCTTTTATTTTCTCGAATAATAACTTTAGTCCACATGTGGCTAGTGGGTCTGCTTGTAACAAGGACAGAAGCATGTTGACAAAAGACCTGTGGTTGTTTTCTTTGGGGTTTCAGAACCTGAGTCCCAAGGGTATTAAAGCCTGTCTGCTGTTGCAGAGGCTGCTAGTAGAGGCCCATATTCCCTTTCACATCATTCAGGACAAAAGCACAAGACTATTCTGAGGCAGAGAGACTTTTCTCCAAAGCCACTCACCTTGGATCCATTTCAGGTGATGTACTCATGACGAAAGTAGAATATTTCACTGAAATATGTTTGTATAAGAGTTCCTGATGGAAAATACAAACTGTTGAAAGTTTAGTTTACGGCTGCAATCATTGTGCGTCAGGCTTACATGACACTTTTTATGATAGTGGCCCCACATAATATACAGCTAACAGAAGATCTCACTTTGCACTAAGCTCCTTTTTGAATGCATCAGGCTGAATGCATAAATAACCATGATGTTTCCCTGCGAGTTACACCAGCCGGTCCTGCCTCTTCTTCTGTGGCTCAGCTCTCCTGACTTTGCTGCAGTGTTTGTCAGACGAGACCTCACATGAGCATCACACACTCTGTCTAGCTTCACGTGAACAGCGACAGGTTGGGATGAGGACAGGTGCCCAATCTGAGGGCAGCACTGCTTGGTTCCGTCTTTGGCAGCAGACCGAAGTCACAGTTTCCACACTGAATTCCGCTCAGCTTCCCACCATCATCATTTAACACCTTCCTCTTGGACAGAAGCCTGACACTGTTTATGAACAGAAATCCTTTGTGAATGCAGAGCCCTCCCGTTTCACAGAATTTGTTTTGAGATTCACACAGCACTCTATCCACAGCTTCAGTGAGCCTCCAGGGGATGCAGAAGGAGATTTCAGCTGTGCATTCGACACTAATTAGTTCACCAGGATCTTAAGGGTACTTTTAATGACACAGCACTGACTTCCTCATACTTGTACATTACAAAGGTAAAGAATAGAGGTGACAGGTCTCTGCAAATGAAGTTCTCATAATAATCATCTTAAAACATCTCAGAATCATTGCAGTCTTGTCTCCAGAGACTGTATAATTCAATCCAAACATAACCTACTTACAGAGGTCACTGTCAAGAGTTTCACCAACCTTAAGGTTGGATGTTTACTGAAGCAATTGAGGTTCCACACAAGAGCCCACCTTTAGTTTACCTTCTGGGATTTCAAGCTGAAATCATTTGAATAGTTAGTGCATTATCTTCTGCTCCATCTACACATTTAAGAGTAGACTTAGTGGTGATGGAATAAACACGAGGAGGCACATCCAACGGACTGAAAATCGAACCGAAAAGCAATGAAGTTGACACCGGCTTGTGAAATGAAGGTGCTTGCTTTTGTTGGAAGCATTTTATCCCATCTGTTGTGGCTCGTTAGTCAGAGTCTCTGTGTGTTACTAAGCCAGATGACTAAAAAGGAAAGGAGACATATGAATATTCCAGGCTAATATCTAGTGCCGAGTGAGAGACAAAGCATGAGTTTGTCTGTGATAATCAAGGTTAAATAGTCTTGTAATTGGAGCATGTTTGGGATACCAGGCAGTAATCTGGTGATCTGTGAGCCTCTCTTGCAATATTGCTCCCTCTCCTGTCTTCTCCTTTCATACTGTCGTGCTGAAACGGTTCCCAGTTCTTAAGTGGTTCTCAGAGCCTGACTGGAATGTTTAAATAAAACAGTCAAAGGAATATATTGGAGCTGCCTTTCGTTACATAACTCTGGATTTGGTTGCGTTTTTGGGGTATTTGGTGGCTGTTGCATCCTGGGTATTGGACACAACACCATCCCCTGTCCTTTATTATGGCGAAACTTGCCATGTTTTGAATGCATAGCCCAATAAAATAGCTCCCAGTCTTGCTTGCTAGGCGTGAAGTACATCACCTTCACGACAAGATCCTTCTGAAACTGATCCCAACACTTCGACTGCTTGTCGCGGAAGACTGCCGAACTGGTGCTGACTCTCACACACCAAATTCACACTGGCTGCTGTTTCCATCCTGCCTAATTCTGGCAGCACCACTGAACTAAACTACAGCTTCTGTGTAAGCCAGAGAGGAAGTAGTGGTACAAAAAGATTAGTATATTTCACACCTTAGGCATGGATACCATGTCGGCGTGCTGTGCACAGGGAGTTTCCACTGCAATGCTGTCTGAATTTGTGAGGTTCTGTACTAATTTCATTGCTTTCTGCAGGTGCCTGTGGGCTATTTTTTGCTGTCACATCTCTATTCAAACGATTCGCCTCTTTTCTGAACATTATTCACAAGGCCGCGTGAAAGAATCGGAACGAGCCCGTTCTCCTTCCCCTGCTATAATGTTCATTATCGGTCGTCATAATTGCAAATTCGATTAGTACTCTTTGGCATCGCCTGTTCAGTTTAAAGACGTCAGTTTGAAATATCGCCCGCACATTTCATTACCAGCCTGGCGATGCGTCAGATGGAGAGCGTGCCTCAAAATTTAATTTAATTTTATCGTAGAATCATTGCTTTCATATTGCCGAGGAGCTGGTGATCGTTCCTGCATAGGGTTTGTTTAACTGCAACGAGGAACGCAGGTGATGTGGTAAATACTAAAGGCTCAGATGTCTGAATCTAGAGCTGCTCCAAAAATACACAACTTTTTGCCCTAGCAGTGTATATCAAACAACCCAGTCTTTCAGCACTGAGCCACTTTTCACACAATGCCTGCTGTTTCATATCGCAACCAGCACCATTTAGCAGTGCGACAAGCAGTAAATAGGCTGAATACAGTACGATGATAATTATACAAGTAAATTAAGCCAGGTAATCCTGCGATACATAAAGAAATCTCCTTGAGGTGCCTATTACAGATAGTTTTTAGGAATTCAGTGTGAATGGGAGTTCTTGTATCCATCAATCATAAATCCTGCTGCCTCACAGTGACAGGCACCTGTTGTAATTCAGCTTGATTTCGTTTGAGTCAAAGTGACTTTTTTCATGAAATTGCATGGCATGAGTCGAAATGATTTGATTTGGTAACTCCAATTCACCTCAGCATGTTTTTGGACTGTGGGGGAAACCAGAGTACCTGGAGGTAACCCCACGACGACACGGAGAGAACATTCAAACTCCACACACGAAGATCCTATTTTATTTTATTTTTTAGGAAGTGAAATTTTTCGAAAAATGCTAAATTTGATACACATATTACCGGAACACGGTTCTCATGCAAAATGTGAATCCGCTGTGATGGTCAGACGGGAGGAAAAGAGCGGAGGTCCACAGACACAAGGAGGCGGTCAGCCTCCAGGTCCACTGACTCCTGCTGTCACATGTGATGAAACGCACATGTTTCTTCATCCAGCCCCCCAAAGGAGCCGCTCACTAGCCCCATACATCACGCTGATGAGGGGGATCTGAATGCGGGGAGCTTTGCCTTTGAACGATTCCCTTCATTTTCACCAGACACAAATACTGACTCATCTGTGAATCGTCTGTATTCAGTGAAATCCCTGCCAAGTTCTTTATAACAAATACATATGGATACAGATTCTGCTGAGTCAGTGCTAACAAAATTTTAAAAAATAAATAGTGGAAATACAGTGAATAAATGTTGCTGATGAGAGAGGCAGGTGGCGCAGTGGTTAGCACTGTTGCCTCACACCTCTGGGTGCCAGGGTTCAAATTTCTGCCATAGTTCTGCGTGTGGAGTTTGTATGTTCTTCCCATGTTGTCATGGGGCTTCTTTCAGGTACTCTGGTTTCCTCCCTCAGTCCAAGAACATGCTGAGGTTTATTAGTGTTACTAAATTGCTTGCGAGTGTGCCCTGTGATGGGTTGATGCCTTGTCCTGAGCTGTTCCCTGTCTTGCGCTCATCAGCTAAGCGGTTACAGAACATGGATGGATGCATGTTCTTGTAGATGGGAAATGGATTTAGTGGTTTTTCTTCAGCTATCAGGATTTGCAGTCCAGCTTCATCTCTGCTGGGGGCCCGGTATCACCCTCCCAGATAAACTTTTTCTTGGCCTCTGAGGAACACTCATTTGGACAGTAGACGGTGTGGAAGTTTCCGGGAGTCAGGTGCAGGGAGAGTCATGCAACTCGCTTGAAACAGGAAAAGAACCTAGTCAAGTTGGAAACATTAACAAAAATTTTTCATTATATTCTTATGTGCTCTCCCCAATCCATACACCCATTACATATTGAAGAGTTGCTCTCTGGTCCAGAGGCAGAGTTTGGGCAGTTTTAAACATCAGAGGAGCTTAGTGAAGGCTGGCAAGGCGTTTAAATAATTCATGAGAACCCCCCCTCCCCGCATCCCTGCTTTGCCAGCCACTGCCTCGGCCGTTCCATCTCAGGCTGCAGTATTTGCTGTTTCTCACCGCAGTAAATGCGCTCCGATTGCCCCAGACCAGGCTCTGCCTGTTCAAAGGTCAGCGGGACCCAGCGGGAAATCCCACTGTGTGCTCAAATAAGCCACGGCTTTGGTACAGGCGGGGTTGGGGGTGGGTGGGGGACTGTGGAGAACGTGAGCTGCTTTCTGTGCCTGAATCCTGCACCAAGCTTCTCAATAGCACCATAAATCCCGAAAACGGTGGAGGGCTGAATTTATGTTTCTGCTGTGAAATGGAACTTTCTAAAAATTCAGCTTATTTCCCTGGTAACAAACCTTAAAATAGAATAGCGCATTAGTCATTTTTATATCGATTGGATCTGGGGCCGATCTCCCAGCATTCCTTCCCACATCCTTGAGAATGGAGGTCAATCTCAGCTTTCTACAAAGGATCTGTTGAAGCTTCTTCTTAAAAAATACCAACACTGGAAGCTGATAAGAAGGTCGAAAACAAAAACAGTGACAACAGTACTGCAACATCAGGAGACTTATAAAGTATCTTTAGCTTCCCACCTGTGGTTCCTTCCTCCAGTGAGGAAGTAACTAGCCAGTCCTTCAGTGTGCATGATGTGGTCCTTTTCAAACTTCAGGGAGACATACAGAACAGCAGGCTTCCCTATGTGAGTCATCTCTGCACGCTCCCATGGATCGCAATTAACAGCTCATGCCTGCAGAATCTATTAGGGTAAGGCTCATGCCTCGCCATGCTCTGCGACTGCATTTCCCAGGAAGTCTTAAGCTCTCCTTCTTATCTCATTAAGAGCTCAATAATACAGCAGGCTCATCAGCCCTCACATTCCATTAGAGTGTAGGAAGGTCTCATAACCTGGTCTAAATCTTCAGGTATAACGAGATGCAGGCCACCTTGGGTGTCCAAAAGGGGGCTTACACCTTCTCCTTTAATCTGCCACTGCTTGCTTAATGCTTAAATGATCTCGCTGACCTCACTTCCTGTTGTGTCTGTTTGTTAGCCCTTGAGGTACCCAACAGTGAATATTAAATCTGCTATATCATCAGCACAGGATGTACTCAGCCCTGTGCGTTGCTTTATAATCCATCAGGGTAAAATAAAACTCCATCGACATCCACTCTATTTCTTGCTGAATCTCATGTTTCCACTGGTCTTGAGATGCAGTTGTCTTGGTGCCCAGCTGCCATTCATGCCCTGGAGTGGCGCCCTCTCTGATTGGTTGGGAACTTCAGCCAATGATAGGCATCACAGGTTAAGACTGTGTCATATGCAGGCCACATACCTGCCCTAAAACCAAAATCGCATGATGTAGTTTTGACTGTCGGTTGGGGAGTTGCCAAAGCACTATCCTGTGGGCCTTTAATGCTGCCCTTATACAGCATATTAACTTTGAACCAACAAGGGGTAAGACCTGCTGATATTATACATCCTCTGCAAGGTCTTCTAGGTCATCTGATATCCTAGCAAACGGTCCACCTGGGGCAGTCAGCGCCCCACAGGTTATCAGCCAAAAGGAGTTCCAACAAGAAAAGGCTGAAGGCAGATAATTGTCCCAAACAGGGGTTGGGTCAATCTTTCCTAGAAAGACTTAAAGCCTTAAAGGGAAGAAGGGAGGAAGGTCATCAGAGAAGTAAAGGTCAAGCCAGTGGTACGTCCTCTCACTGCCCACGTATATAATGGAGGTCGACACACCTGAAATGACCCTTTGTGCATGTTCTACCCTTTTCCCCATAGAAAGTATTACCCCTCAAGGGGTATTTTCCCTGCACCCTTGTCTTCTAACCTTCCTGGCTCGCCACAGAAAAGAGAAGGCACCACAGGGAGGGCCACACTGTCATCAAGATGAAGAAATGCTTCACCTGAAAGAACAGCTGTCTCCGCTGACCAGTGGTGCTGAACTGCCCTCTGTAGGGAATCCAGCCTGATTTAAACTATTCATGTAATGTGAAGGTAAATTATTTATGCCGTACAATAGCTCACTCAGCAGCCACAGGTATTGACAAGGTGCCCATCTTTTGCTTAATTCAGGGGCTTGCAGTTGCAAGCAAAGAATAACATTTAACAAATTAATTATAGGCTGACCGCAAAATGCAAGAATAATGCACAGTGTGGCGTGAGATGCTGAAAACCTGTAAACAGTGGCCCTTTGAAGTCAGTGTGCCACTGTCCATGGTCCTGAAGGGCCATTTATTCTGGTTCATATACAGCATCTATCCATAGGTCTGGTCGTTTTGTTAGGAGTGGATGGTCCAGCCATGGTTGGTGTTTCTGACTTTCTCACCCGAGTTGGGCATCACACAGTGATCCGTGGTTCTAGCCATCTCACCCCCACTCTCTTTACCCTGTTAACCTACAGTAACATCCCAGAACATGGTGTTTGCAGAAGCCCAGTAAGAGATAACCGGCGTCCTGAGCTGCCCTGTGTGGGAAGACAGAAAGAAAAGCCAGACAGTCAATATTATGGTCTTAATTTTTCCAATGGGAGACGTAAACACACCCACTGCTACAGACCTTCACCCAGGCTTTAACAGATAATAGATGAGTTTTCAGGTAGATCAAAAAAGAACAGTCTCCTTATATTACGTCTGATTTTTGGGTCATGAATTTTACCGACACTTTAACACTAGTGAAAGGTGATTTATATACTACATATATGCATCAATTCCTGTAGAATCATTTAAAAACTATTTTTAAATCTTATTCTCCTCTCCTGAATTGATACTAAATCACAAAATGATACATTTAATAATGCTCAGTAGTTCTCCAGTTGACTTTTTAAAATGATGTAAATACAGGTTAAACCGCTGGACCATTTAATGTATCTACATGTATCTGCATACAGTTGAACATTAACAAAATGCACACTGATAGTTATATACTGTCTGGACACACCTGCTTTTGTCTCTGTTTTAGCTGTTACTCAGCTTATAACAAAAAGCCTAATACTTATCAAAAAGTTATACATATCAAATATTGCAATGACCATGAGAAGTGTTCAACATCTCGAAATTTTCTCGAAAATGTCCTCAAAATTGACACCTTGTTCTTTCTGTTTGATACAACTCATCCCAAACCAGCTCTACAGGGTTTAGGTTGGGGGATTCTGGGGGCTAGGTCATCTGTAATAGCATTCCATCTCTTTCCTTGTTCACAAGATAATACAGTACTTACAAAACCTTGAGGTGTGCTTAGGGTTGCTATCTTGATGATGATGACTTTCAGTAGGTCTGTCCAAACTTTTGACTTGTACAGTATTTCATATGAGAAGTGTTATATATCTACTTAAACAACTTTTGATTCAGATAAAATGTTTCAGTATTATACCATTATGCTGGAAACCACATAAAAATGAAATCACATTATTGACTACAGCAGTTTAAGAACTCATCGTAATCATTGATTACATTAATTACTCAGGTCACTAACAGCTGATTTTAATCTCACCTTATTGATAATGTGCTCATTTTGGATTATTGAGTATCGTCCACAGACTTGACTGATTTCTTTACAGGTCACCGATTTCTTAATCTCCTTCACAACACTGGTGTTATCTATGTATTCATATGGTGACACCCCATCTTCTTTGAAAAGAATGAGATCTTTGGTATTTAAATTTGTCAGGGAAATACAGTGGTATTGCCTTAACAGGGTCACGAAAGAAAGGCTGGTGGAACACCTTCCCTGGGGCCCCCAGAGACCCCTTCAGAAGGGTTTTCTTTCTTATATTTAGGCCTGAGTGAGGGGAACACATTGCCTGGCCCAGAATGCTTCCCTCCGTCCAATGCTCCAATTCCCAACACCGTTTACAGCAGAGGAAGATTTAATTATAAACACTCTTGACAAGCATGTTTGACAGATGATCATAATTATAATAAATATAGCAGCTATTCCTGAAGGAGAGCAAATAAGCTTCTTAAGCAGTAAGAAGTATTAGGTCTGCCTACAAGCGTGTACGTGGCTCCGCCCGGGAATGCCATGGTAACCTGATATGAAAGACTGCAGAGGAGCCAAAAGACAGATTGCTGTGTAAGTAGCACAGCCAACCGCAATGACTGCAGTCTGACTGAATGAAAAAAAAAATCATTTTTGCTACGTGTTGTTCTTGCTGCTAGTTAAAGTGCTTCCTGTCACTAGTGTACAAATTCAGGTGCAGGTCATCGATCCCAATGACCTCTGAACCTTTTTCTGGGGCAACCATGGAAACAAGGTGATATCAGCATGATTAGATGCCGGAAGAATATCAAGGTGTTAATCAGCGAGCTTCGCCGCGCGGCACAGAGGCGAAGCGGCAGAATAATTTGTTTCATTTCCTCAGCAACATGACAGTTCGCCCACTTTGAGGATGAAGAGCGGACAGATCCGTATGCCCCGCCTCTATCATGCAGCTTAGGTCCCGCCATATGGGAGGGCTAATCTAGCTCTATGGTATAGGTCAGTGTTCAGATGCCACTATCCCCCACCAGAATCATACAAACGATTTAACAGTTAAATCAATGTCGAACCCTTTGTTTGGCTATTAAAAAACACGGCAGAAACAGATCATCATATATAGCATTTAAAATAAAAGCAACACCACAATTCCCAAACACATGAGGCTAATTGGTTTTTCATCTCAGCCATTGCCTGGGGAGTTTATGGCTCATAAACATGCCCCTCACGTCCCACACAACCACCCTATGCCTCACCAGCCTTCAATGCAGATGTGGCTGGCTATTTTTAAAAACATTGACTAAGATCTCTGATAAATAAGCCTGTTAGTAGCTACTTACTTCTGCTTTGTCTTGAGGGCCCAGTTACAAATATGCGAAAAGTGGACAGAGATGCAGGAATCAATTAAGGTAGTAAGTGCGAGGTTGGCAGGGACACACATACACATGCATATGCATCACGCACATATGTCACACAGGCCACTCATGTCTTTTAGCTGATGAGCAGCCTCAGTGCCCGTATCTGACTTGAAGACACAATAGGAATGGATATTAGATGTGTGCTTGAGTCCAACCTCAATAAAGGTGCAACAGACTGTAGGCTTGTAGACCATGGATACAGACACAGAGTTTCTGTAATTTTATACAGAGAGATTATACAGATATACAGAGAGACTCGTGCTCATCACATAACACACTCACCGTATCAGAATCAGAACCTTTATTGCCACACAACCAAGGCCAGTGGAAATTTTTGTTGGCACAGCTTGCTACTGTTGGAGACACTATGACAACAAACAATTAAGGCATAAACAGACAGAAAAAACACAAGACAATAAATACACAATAGTGGGGAGAAAATGCAAAGCATATGAAAAGTACAAATACATTGGGTTGAATGGTCAGAGGTGGAAAGTTCAGGTTCAGAAAGTACAAATCCAGACCACGATTCTTGATTCAATCAACCAGTTGACTACTTTGTGACTCTTCATATTCAACAGGTTGGTTAAAATACAGCCTTGGTCTGGATTTGTACTTTCTGGACCTGAATTACCTCTGTGTATGGTACACAGCAGCATGTAAACTGTGCAAACCATAACCAAGGAACTTAACGTGATGAGTAGCCAGTAATGATGGATGATTTCACACTTAAAAATGTCTTTTTTCACACTGAATCATGTTCTGTTTTGCCCCTGGCTTTCCTACATCTCCATTTCCAGGTGGTAAGGAACTTGTTTTAAGGCACATCCAGGAACCTCCCTCTGGCATACCTTTGACCAGAAGCTAGGTGTCAACTTCATCTGTCTCAACACTGTCATGGCAACTCAGATCATGGCTCCCTCTCCTCACTGCGAGTCACGCTCACGTAAGACCAGAGGAAGGCGTTCAGCACCGTTTGCACATTTAATATGTCCATGGTGTTTGCTTTTCAGGGGTTTTGCGTGGACCTTGCAGAAGCAGATGGTGAGAGGAGTCACCCTTACTGCGCTCGCTGATTTGGCGCGGATGAAGGTGCCATTGTGCAGAGCCAATGATGGTGCTATGTTTCATTTTATGCTACATACACATACACACATGTACAAACTCATACTTGAGCAGCCATGATGGGGCCTTCCTTCACTTTGCTAAAAAAATGTAAAAAAAAATTCCAAAGCCAAGAAACACAAATACTTACAGTAAATAGTTGAAAAATAGTGAAGAATTAGGTAGAGGGCTTGTCTGCGGTAGATTGAACATCCATCTAACCTGCTAATCCCGGTGAGGATCACGAGGGACCTTGAGTCTACATAGCAATTTTAATGCATCCTGGTCCTGGAGGATGGAATTCGAGATCATTGATTAATGATTTGCCAGAAGGTTTGAAGTATGACCTTGAACTCTCAAATTCAATCAGAAATGCATGTGATGCATGTTGAATTGGTGGTTTGGGTTGAAATATATCATGTTTCCGGATCATCCTTGGTGTCACGTTCATGATAAACCTTCTGGAACAGTCAAACTGGAAGAGGCTCATGTTTAAAACCATTGAAAAAGTCCACGTCCATCACCTCCCACTTCTGTGTGGTGTGAGCCAACATCTCTGGTGCTAATTACTGTGAGTCTAACCGTGTATTACCTGCCGTCTGAGGCACAGAGTGGCCACATGTTAGTCAAGGATGAATCACTCTATGCGTTCTTAAACTGAAAGGTCCACTTCTGCCTATGCAACATTCAGGAACCAGGCAGAATAACAGCATGACACAGCAGTTAATGAACCACATGAAAGCTTGCTTTCCCAGTGTGAACCCTATATTGGTAGTCGTCCATAAAAATGCCTGAATCTCTTCAGGAAATAAAGCTTAAAACTGCAAGTTATGTGTTAAAACTGTAATTTCGCCTATTTTTGTTTTACTATGAAGACCAGGCAAACTAAAATTCCAATAATAAGGAAATTAGAAATGTGAGCTGTAAATCATGACAGTATATGTCCCTGGTGTGATTAGAAGCTACCAGCGTGTCCCTATTGCAGTGTCATGCAGTACAAGGACGCAATCCAGGAAGTTGATTCATCTCTCACCTTCTACAATAACATGACATGTTTTTAAGATAAATGTTTCCTCTTGCTGGAGGAGGGAGCACTCTTATCACCTGTGTCATACTGCATGCTCCACAACAATGAAAAACTTTAGTACAACAGCAATGAAGGGCCTAGTTAGCTGGCAAAGTAATCTGTAGAATTCATTTGATGGATTACTGAAACAGCTTGCTGACGGAGCTTTTTCTCTTACTGCAAAGATAAAAAACAATCATGCTTGAAAGGAATGGAGAGGGGATGCAAAAAAACACAATACTCAGTCGTCACTGGAAGATTTCATCATCTGTTTTGTTTCTGCTCCTTCATTTTTTACAGTCCAAGTTAGACATATTCATCTGGCAACATCTAACTGCTTTTTAAAATGTGCTGTTAAAGAAACCTTTTAATGTCATGCAAACCTGATATAATGCAGGGACAGATTTGATTTGACCCAGACTGCCACAGAAGGTTCCATCATAAAGACAGTGTGAAAGCCAGAAAGGTCAAATAAACGGTTTTATCTTAAACGTGGCATAACAACAAACAGTGACCATGAAAGGAAGAGTGAGCATAATGAAATACTTTCTCTTTATGGAAGGGCCCCTTTTAAGTTTAGTCTGATTCACATGCTTTTAAATCCTGAGAGATTTCTAAAATTATTAATGGCATGTTCACCTCACAGACTACACTTAGCCTCTCTTCCTGCTTAGAACCATTACTGAGAATAATAATAGAGACAAACCAGCTAAATTAAAATTAATTCACAATATGAAGATGCAAACCTCGTACAGATGGATAGTTTCGGGTACAGGTGGCTTGTTAAAATTGAGGTAAAGGACGGCTCAGACCTGGATTATAATTTACGTTTTTATCTTTTTACATTGCTGCCTGCTTTGAAAGATAATCACGCATTTGTGTGTGCTTGCAAATCGAATTATATGTTAAGAAAAACAAACAGTCCAAATTGCATATTTACAATTGCTGCTTCGCAAGGTGGTGAGCTGTACCATACTGACTGTTGCATTGATGGAAATGTTCATGTCAATGGGCCATTATCTTATTGTACATGAATGTAAATTGATACGTTTATTCATACTGGATTACATCAGCCTATGCAGAAGGAAACAGTTTTGTTTTGCAGACAGTTGTCAGGAATTCATTACAGACTCCAGGTTAGTGGTCATTGTCCAGACCAATGACTCTTTCATTGAAACAAAATGAAAAACAAAACAAAATATCAAGGATAACTTAGATCTGATGAGGTTGATGGGAGTGCAGTAGGTACTAGTGTAGCTGGAGGTAAAGCTGATCTTCATCACTGGTCATCCTGGGGTTTGCCCCTGTGTTCAAAGTGAGATAAAAGGGACTGGGGGGCAAAGCAGGGGGCATCTGTGAGAGGATTAAAAGCAGATAAGGATCAGGCCAAGGTGGGAGTTTCTCCTAACAGCTTCCATACAGGTGCACAAGGTTACTGTGGTGCAGACTGCAGAGTACCACCTACGCACCATGCCTCAAGGTCCGACGGTGGGTTCATTTCGAGCGTCTTCAGAAACAGATGCCATGTTTGGCACTGAGGTTCACCTTTGGGTCATATTTAATGGGAGGGGCTTCTACAGATTTTGAGAAACACCCCTGGATGCTCAGTTTCATGTACAACAAGGCTGTAAATTACAGGGCTTAAGGTTATTGGAGATGGAAAATGTATTTAATCATTCTACCCCCCTCCCCATGTGAGGACATTAATAGTGCAGTAGAATGACTAAAACCGCACACCATCAGTTGGTGCTAAATTGAATCCACACGATGGTTTTTTTTTTTCTAATCCTGAGCTTGGAGGGAGTTCAGTGGTTCAATTTCACAACCTGCTTAAAATGCTCTTCAGAATGCAATAGTATGACCTGCACTGTCTTCTGTGGTGAAATTGCTTGAGACTAGTAAAAATCCTCGCGGAGTAAGAAAAACTTGCAGTAAACTACATTGTAATTCCTGGGTATGTGTCTCAAAGGAGCAGCAGTGTGAAGATTGATGCTTTTAGAAGCGTGCTGTAATTAAGAATGACATTCCTCTGTGACTCAGTCCATTTGTGACATTGTTCTGGAGGCACTGTTGTGTTTCCATGAAAAATCACAGCAGCTAATTCTTAGTTCTGAAATATATCACAGCGACGTGCCCTGGATTTCTTTCAAATGATAAAATATTTAAATACAAAGTTGATAATGTAGAAGGCCTGAAATGACTCTTTCAAAGGTCCACAAGAGGGTTGAGTTGACAGTGTGATGTAGAGGAAGAATAAACTAAATCCAAACAAAAATCAGCATAAAGAAATGCAACTGAACCTCATCTTCAGACACAGCGGTCACCAGCTTTGTCACTTTTCATCTCTGTATCATACCAGGTGACCCTTCTTATCTGTAGGCTTCAGAAAAACCTCTCGATCTTTGAAGTTTGTTGCAGTTCACACCAAATATGAGGGCTTTTCAAATCTGGACCTCGATTCCAAATCCAGGCCCTGTTTTGAGTTTCCCCAGGTAGTTAGTTTAATAATTACTGACTCTGATTGTGCACCGAGGCTTCACACCCAGCTCACAGGTAAAGGAAGGTTGGAAAATGAGCAGGACTCATAAGGACCGTGATTTGAATAGCCCTGAAATATAGTGTCCGACCTCTACATTTACCACGTGCCTGACTTGTGGCACATGTGTAATATTAATACCGCTTTCTCTCTTGTATATTTCCAGAATGACTCACAGGCATCACCATACTTTCAGGTCAGGCCATTTCAGAATTTTTTTGTTCCTTGATTTTTGCTGTTGAGTGAACAGTAGGCGGGAGGGAAAGAGCAGAGTAAACAATTTGCCATTAGTCTCAGATTTCCCCGACTGATCCTACCAGGTGTAATCAAGTGCACATCTACATGGGCAAAACAAACACAGACCCGGATCAGTCTGCCTGCTAGCCAGCTTTGCATAATACTTTTCAGGGTCTGCTTGAGAGCTTGCGTCATAAACCTCTCCTGTCCCTCTGAACTGCAGGGTACCTACGTTCCTGTGTTTCAAAACAAAGTTTCTTCTGAGATCGGAGCCAGTTCCCACAGTCAGGCTCCTCCAGGAAGCGTTCATCCATGATGTCACGGGATAATGGAATGTCAAGCAGACCTGGAGGGAACATTGAATCGTGTTGTTTCATGGAAGCCAGAATGAAAGCTTTTTGTCACCTTGATTCACTCAGCCTCCTGAAATGGGTGGTGGTCTACCTCAGTGGGTGAGGCATTTGTTCTGGTGGTCTTGACCTTTGACCTCAAGCGCTTCTCTCTTGTTCCGCTGTTGCCTCACACCTCCATGGTTGGGGTTCAAATTTCCCCTCTTTTCTCTTCTTGTGGGGTTTGCATGTTTGCTTCCTCACACAGTCTAAAGACATGAAGTTAGGCTAATTGGTATCTCAAAATTGCCTGTGATTATGTGCATGTATGTGCCTTGTGATGGATTGGCATTCTGTCCCGGGTGTACTCTAGTCTTGTGTCCTGTGCTGTCTGGCATAGGCTCCAGGCATTTGTATGGCAGCAGTTTTCTGGTCTCTGAGGTTCCACTCTCCTCCTGAAGGACATCTGGGACCCAAACGATGGTTCAGCGACTTGTTCACAGCTGCCAAAACACAAAAATGGGCTGTAGGGCAGAGCCAGTGACCCGAGGTGATTAACCAGTGTGATTCAATCAGAAAAAAACCACATCTCTCTAGGGAGGAATTATACTTTGATCTCTTTTTTCCCCCAAGAATGATTTTTGCTTTGCAGATGCTCTTCTGCAGTGTCTGGAAATCTCAGTCTTCTACCCAAACTTCGATACCGTAAATTCCATCTACTTTACTGCAATGTCACAGACTCAATTTCTGCAGAGTACGTTGTTCAAGGATACAACAGCTGTGGCTCTTCTGAGATCTTAGACTGCTTTCAAAAAGCATGACCCTCATGAGGCCATCCTATTTTAACAGGACCGTGACAGGTTTCACCTGGCTGAGATCCCATCTGTAGCCAATCAAAGACTATTTCTGTGAGTTGTACAGTGCTCACTTTCTCATGGGATTCATATTGTCTGTCTTGGGCTACATAATGCCAGATTAAAGACTTCTTGTGATGTTCCTGCCCTTGCAGCATCCATGTTTCTACCTGCCAACACCAAATTCTTACCTTGCATCCCTAGTACAGATTCTACTGTGCTTTTTCTACATGGGTCACTGTGATCAGGTGCTGCAGAAATAAGTGCCAGGTCAAAGAGCTGGATTCATGGCCTGCCATAGCAAAAAGTGAAGAGATCTGGAGAAGGTACTGAAAGGAAAATATACAACTATAGCACAGTACTCCAGAATGTCCTTACTGTGTCATCTTCTAAACCACACATACCCCTTGAGGACCCAACTCTTCACCAGTTGTCTATGCATTTACACACCCAAAGAAACACAGGTGAGAATACAGTAGTAATAAAAAGTGGGAAACTTCTAGTTGCCTGTACCTCCCTGCTCATCTCAATGGCAGTCCACATTCTCCTCTGAGTTGTCTCCTTCACATATCTAAGACACCTTCCATGAGTGGAGCAGACAGAGACATGTTTATTGATTTCTCCTAAGGTTCATGCATGTAGTTCAGTGTACTATTGATCTGGACTGGACTAGTGGATAAGATCTGTACAATCAGAGTATGAATTCTTCTAAAGGAAAATTGGTCCAGAAATGAGAGCAGGATTGATGCTGTCACATCGCTAGGAAGATTTCACCAGTTCTTTTAATGACAGCAGTGGAGTCACCCAGGTAAAGTATCTCATCTCCTGCTGAATGACCCTTCGGTCTGGCATGCTCTGGAAGCGTGAGCCTGTAAGATGAATATAAATTTGACTCGGCTCTCTCAGAGGACAGCGTTGAACGCCGAGCTATGTTAGGGCGGCTTCATGTTCCAGAAATGTGAGGAATCCACGAGGCAAAGCAACAAGATAGACTTCTGCAGAAACAAGGTAAAATAAAAAAAACAGGAAGCAAAAATATAGTAAAAGAATTGAACTCTAATTTTATTAAATAAAACCACTAAGTATGCAAGAGTTGATTTTATGTTTAAAATGCACCTTTAGACTAGTCAATGTCTTACATGACATGGAAGTCTTGCCTATAATAAATGCAAACAGGACAGAAACAGGGCATTAGTCACTTGGCAGGACTGAGACTTTGGGATGGCAGTCGACATTCCTTATTGTTGCCTGTGGAGCTTGTCTGCCACTCCATCCCGCTTTGAGTGCTGCTAATCAGGGGCTTTCTCATTGACTTCTTGACTTCTGGACCCTTTATCTGCCTGTCAACCGGTCTCTCCGTCACTCAAGCACTCAGGCTTGGCTCAGACCGGATAGTTCTGGATCAGCGCTGACAGAGAAGCATAGGGGAAGAGGGGACAACCTTGCTCTTTAATAATGTCCTGGAGTCATGGAGATTTTTATCATTAAGCTGTAATATTACCACATATCATTGTCACTTACTTGCTTATCTGATGCTTCTGTGCTTGTAAATGAAACCTGCTGAATATTGAAGGAAAAATCTCTGGTTAACAGCTTTGTGTCGTTTTATGTTACTTATTGAAATTTTGCAGAAAAAGGGACACAATTTATCTATCTGTGCCCAGACAGTGACAGTCACCGCAGACCACAGACTGCTAACCACAAACCACAGACTGCAAATCACACACCACACACTGCAAAGCACAGACTCCAAATCACACATCACAAATTGCAAACCACAGACTGCAAATCACACACCACTCACCATAAACCACAGACCACAGACTTCAAATTACACACCACTCACCATAAACCACAGACTGCAAATCACAGACTTGAAAAGTTACTGAAGGTCTGGGTGGCCTGGATGGTGCCAGGATGGCCAAAGTGTTCCTGTGGGTGTTAATGATGGCTTTTATAATGACTATGCCTCCTGTTCATGTTTACTCTCTGCAACTGGAGCTCACTGCTCTGTGTACATTTCCACATTTCTTGGCTAAAGGCAGATACTCATCACCTGAATCAAATTTCAGCACCTGGCCTGAAAGGTGCCTCGGAGGCAGGGGAGGTAATCTTGGTCCCCTTAAATTTAAACAGCCTTCGATTTCTCAAAGTGTCGTGCTGGGGTGTCTGTCATCTCTATCCAAGGTGTCCCCATCTGACTGAATTCAGCATCAGCATGCTGTGTATCTGCCATGAAGCCGACCGGCTGAGCAGGCACCACGACTATAGTAATGGCCCCTCCTGCTCGTGGAGCACAGAGCTGGTTAGAGCATTCAGTCACACATTCTGAGCGCGAGGCCTCCTATCACAGCATGAGTCCTGTTTAAGTGTTATCCAACCATTATCCAAGCAGCAATAACAACAATCATGTACACAGTCCTGACTATCCATTTCCATCATCTCCCCCGGCTTGCTCCATGAACCCCAAGCTCCTCCATGTCTTCCAGACTGTAAAAATAGCATTAAAAAATAACGACAACAAAACATTATAGTACTAAGCAAGTCTGATACGTATTTGTGTCCCAAAAAGATCTCTGCAAGGAAAATAGCTCTGAATTCTTTGTTATTCCAGAATCTCTGCTGCTGTAACATCAAATAAGAGACTGTTGCAGGGACCGTTGCGCAGCTTTGAGTATTTTTGAGTTCACTTGGGCAGCACTGGGCATTGTGGGTATTCATGGCTGAAGTCATTTTCTTAAGATGGGTACAGGCCATTTCACAGGCTCCTGAACTGAATGAGATGAAAACTCAGGATGTAGTATAGAAGTCTTACTTTGAGAGGAGTATTGAATCATAATTAATCAAGCCTTGAGATGCACCCATGGGCTGAGGCAGCTTTACTGGTTTATTAACCAGTGGAACGGCACTTGATATAAACACATTTACGGTGTCGCCCTGAGATGACTTCTGACCCATTGCTCCTGAAAAAAAAAACACATCTAGCAAGTGACTTTAGCCCTCCACTTATTTAGTAGCAGCTTGAATGAGTCAGAGTTGCTCCTCTCCTGATTGACTGCAAATTCAAAGGCTTTCTTTTTGTGTTTTCACTTTTATCGATACCAGCTTTAGATTGTTGGGATCTTATAATTAATGTGGAAACACTACACGCCCTGTAACAAGCCTTGGGTAATTATTTACAAGCACTGGCCAATAGCAGTCTTCCGTCCTACAAATTATGTGAGTCTGAAATTCAGTTTGTACCAAATCAACAAGTTTGAATTATTTAGTGGAAGAATTCCATACTTCTTATTTCTTTATGCTTGTGGGAGTTTTACTTGCACAAAAATGCTCTGAGGGCAGAAGGAAAAATGATTGGTTCAGAGAGGTAATTGTAGAGGAGGCGGATCCAAGCAATTAGAGGACCAAGACATCTGATAGGTTGGTCCCTCCTCTTCTAGTTCTAGCTTTGACCGACCTCCTCTACAATCTGATTGGTTATCTCTCTCTGAACCAATCATTTTCCCTTCTGCCCTCAGAACACTTTTGTATAAGCAAAACTACCATGACCTTTCTTTATTAAAATGTTTTTCTTTATTATGGCTCATTTGCCCAGTGCATACACAAGTATATCTTGTGTATGCATATAAGCATATAACTGACAAATGAATCACAATAGAGATATAAATCATCATGGAACACTGCCAGCTGGGTTAATCAAAAATGCAAGGATCAAAGACCTTAGCCATTCCACGCTGGTCATGCTCAGTGTTGAATCCCAACCCTCCAAAGTATTACAGTGTTGTCTGTCCCAGGAGGCTAATCTGTTATACTTCTGAGCATGCAACTTAACCTTAAAAAAATATATGTAAAATGGTCAAGTACCTCGACAAATGATTTAAACTGTGGGTGATTCATGTCACGATACCGTCTAGCTTCAAAATATATATTTATAGACTATGAATTGCTAAGGCAAGCAAGCTTATTAGTTTGAATAAGTAAATGAGTTATACCTGAAATAATTAAGTGAGATTGGCATTGCTGCTGAGTGGAATGTCACGTGCTGCTTATACTCTTACACTCGTCATGGTGAAAGCATGGCACACAAGTCGCTGCTGTTGCCGTGGCAGTGATCTTGCTGCTCCAGTCTTGCCCCATTTTTTCAATTTCCTGTTCAGACCCTTGGGCTGCAGGAACGGGCAGGTAGCCAGAGCTCCTAGTCTGAGTGCCTCCTCGTCTCCATGCCAAATTTAAACCGGTCTAAATGCCCCGTCCGTAACACACATCGTTCCCCCGGGTCCCCTGGTGTTGTCTGTCTGGAAACGCCCGCACACCCTCCCGTGTTATGTCTGCCTCAGTGTTTCTTGCTGCTCAAGGTGACAAGGCTTCCCATCTGTAAATCCCAGCATGCTGAAAATTCCCATCAATTAGGGGCGCTGTGGGGGACACGACTTTGCCGTCTGTGATTATTATCAACTGAGTGTGTCTGATGTGCTGTATCATCTCCCTGGTAATCATTACTCTCTAACACAGGAGTGTAGCTAGATATTCTGGGCCCTCTGGCCGTATAGAGGCCCTCGATGGTAGGTTTTTGGGCTCTCATACAGTGCTGGGCCTATTGAATATGCCAGGGTATCTGTGCCCCTCCGACGCCCTTGTTCTGATATGTTCCGTATTGACTTCCTTTGCTTTCCTGAAGACTTGCTCTGGGCTTGAGCAGGGAAAGCCCAATGAAGCCCCAGGCTTTTATGCAGCAGAAGACATATTACAAGGTTTCTTTCCACTTTCCTAAGGAATGTAATAATAGCAGCTGCGAAAATGAATTAATGATAAGATTCAAAGTAAAGCCGTGTATTATGAAATACATTAACCATTCGGCGAGGTATTCTGGAGCCTCCCATATGCTTCTGTGACATGAATCTCTGAACTTATAGTAGATCAAATTAACAGACCCCACTGTGATTTGCACATTCAAAAGATATGCAGGGTGGAACCAGAGAGATTTAAAACCAGCAGTAACATTTTTTAGTATTTACAGCCTTCCAGGGTCATCTACAGCTTAGCCGGTTAGTATGTTGTTCCAGAGGTTGGAAGGTAGTGGGTTTGAGTCTATGGGTCAGTGGAGTGATGTCACTGTTGGGTCCTTGAGCATGGCTTTTAATCCCCAGTTGCTCCAGGGACTGGTTGACCCTACTTTCTCAGTTGTACATCACTTTGGACAAAACTGAGTGCCAGATATGTAAAAGGCAATATTCCAGTTTTGCCATGTACGTTGAAGATATTTGTTTTAACCCTACATATCAGCAGTTATGTTTATGTTATTTTATATAACACAAAGAAGTCTCCGGAGACGGAGGGATGATAGTTCTTTGAAGTACCATAGCATAACAGAAAACAGAATCTTTAAATCCATAAACAGAATGAATGAAGGCACCACCGTGTTTCCTCTGAACCAAATATCGGAGAGGTCAGAACTGGGCCGTAGTGGACCACACCATGTTAACAGTCTGGACATGACTTGTTGATTTCCAGCTAGAAATACTCACTATACGCGTCTAGAAAAAAATGACTGCAGATTATTTCCCCTTGTTCAAAATGAAATTTTTCTCAGGAAAAAGGATTGAAATTTTCTGTTATTGTTTGCATTAAATCCCGCATTGTGTATTCAGTCTAAACCATCCCTTTACTCTCTTTCAGTCCGGGTGTGATTTCCATTTATTAATATTAAACATGTCCTTCAAACTTGCTGTTTGCTGTTTTTCCCCTCTAAAAAGGGAAACCGCATTTAAAAACAGTCGGAGACATGGTGGTGTCAGTAGTAAACAGCCATTTTGGCAATCTTCACAAACAGCTTCCATATATCGCCACGCTGCAGCTTGAGAATGTTGCTACAAGGTCACCGCACACCGCTGTCTGTTGCTGCTTCATTCTGTGAGGGTTTCATGCTGAACTCTTCTGCCTCAAAATGAAGTTTAAGTGCTGCCCCAGCCTTTTAAAAATGTGGACCTTTGGGTAAGCCTTTGTTAAACCGGCACATTAAGACATGCTAGACAGTGCTGCCTTCATTCAGTTCTTTAAGCAGAACTGGAAGAGCTGTAATTTGCCAAATTAAAAAGATTTATAGCTATAAAATAACACTGAGGTGTTCTATTATAGCAGCTACATGGCATATCATAGCATATGGAGTTCTGAGTCTTTAGGCTGAGTGTATTCGTGCCTATACTAGAACTGTACGCTTGATGTAAACTGTAAGCAGAATGTAAGTGTCATGACGGCGTGGCATGGCGCGGGCAGAAAGGAGACTGTCAGGACAAAGGAGCTTTTACCAGGGACAACCCCGTGCGGGGACTTTATTGTCGGTGGGTACAGCACAGAAATGGACAGGCTACAATGACCAGACAAGGGAGTACAGGACTAGGGAACTCTTATACACTGGAAAGACAGAGGAATGAACGAGGGGCACCTGTGGCTGATTAACAAGGGGGCAGGAGCACGAGGTAACACCAACAAGCTACAGGCACGGCTGATTAGCAGCCCCGCCTGTGGGAAACACTGGGAGCAGACTTGTAGGGCGGGGCTGGACGTGACAGTAAGAATGTAATCAAAAGCAAATTCCGGAATTTTCATTCTTGAAACTTTCTGCTGGCAGAATATAAATGATATCTGTTTTGTAATAGAGAACAAGGTAGTATAGAGGTGGTCCACATCAGTTCTGAAAGGAGGAGTATAGCTTCAGGACTGTGACAGTGAAAGACACTGGCCTTTCAACTTTAATGTCCCGCTGACCTAAGGAGGCCCTTTGAAGTGCAATAGTCTGATGTCCCAGCGCTTGAAGTGGACGAAATAATGAATCACGCTTTATCCAGTTTTCTCACTGCATTTTTTACACGCTGACCATCCCTACATAACTTCCCATCCCTACCATGCTACAATTTTCATCTTCTTTGCCAAACAGATGCAGAAAATACGCAAATATATTCAGGAAGTAAAATCTGTAGCAGGTGAACCTTGCATATAAGCCCCTGCACATACTGAAGTGATCAGTTACCCGTAAGTTAAAATGTGAAGTAAGGCAGATGCGGGTAACACCTGCCTGGTATTAATTTCATCCTGAGGAAGCTATTAGCCTGGAATGATCCCTCTCACAGGCTAACAAGGAAGTTAGGAACACGTACACAGATGCATAATGAAACGAATGCACACGCACGCCCAGCCAGGCAGCAGACCAAAGCCATTTTTTAAATGCCACACTAAGTGTTTCTACTTACTATGGTGGCACATTGTTAATATAATCAGCTTAAATACACTTTCTTCAATAAAATCTCATTTGCATTCAAGTGAAATGTTGCAGCTGGCCCAACCTGATCTCTCAGAGAGATTAGTTATTTAACGTCCCCACTGATCCGACCCACTGTTGACACATTGGGATTCGTTTCATTTCGAACAGTAATTGCCAAGAATAATTATATATATCGACAGAGTTGCATGTGACCATTGTCTTGTGGTGTCATGTGATGTCTTGTCTTGCCTTGTCTTGTCTGGTCTTTGTCAGATTTTGGTCTTGGTCTTGTCTTAATTGTGTCTTGTCTTGTCTAGTGTTAACTGTCTCTTCATTATGTCTGTACCTAATGTATTTATGTGAGCACTGACAACCGGACTCAAATTCCCAGTGCGAACATATTTGACCAAATAAACCTCAATTGGAACTGAATTAGAAGACTAGCACAGCATTCCTTTGGAAGTGAGCTCTTCCATTTCTTTTGGGGGGTGGTGTTAAAATGTCTAAAAAGTTTCATTTTTAAGACTTTTTATACATTTTATTTAAAGACTATTATGCTATTTTTCTGTAAAAAGAAAATATTTCCCTTGACTTAAAAGATTAATTTCAAGTACAGTTTACTTAGCCTTAGAGGACTTCTTTATGAAGATGGAACAGATTTATACCTCAATAAGTAACATGGCCTCCATGCAGGTTATAATTCAGCAGACTCCCACACAAGGGCATCCCCATGGCTGCCATTTCAGTCTGAGGATTTTCTCTTTCTGTTATACATCCTCCTGTTGGCTGTTGTATGAGTGCCCGCCACTGGTCTCTGCTCCTTATGACCCTGATATTAATTGGTTAGGAACAGGGGTGCAGGAACTGGGGAAACAACGGGCTTCAATCATCCCTTCTAATAAATAGACCTTTGTATATAAATTATTGCCCCCCCATGCTAAATTCTTTCCTACACCATTGATTAGAAATAAAACTAGCGAAATCATATCCTATTACATCATTCAGTATGAATATTCAATTCAAGTCAATTCAATTAAATTTTGTTTTTATAGCGTATTTTCACAACATTGCATTGTCTCAAAGTGCTTTACATTATCCCCGCCCTAAGCCCCCAGAGATCAAGCCACAGGCGACAGTGGCTAGGAAAATCTCCCTAGAAGGAAAAGATCTTGGGAGAAACCAGACTCAAAGGGGGAGCCCATCCTCCAGGGGCCAGCAGAGGAAGTCAGATGAATTCCAGTTTATACTGCCCCAATTTTAATATTTGAATCTCAAAGTGGTGGGGCAGGCAGGTGATAGTAGGAAGGTGCTGGGGCTTCTTCAGATGAAATGAATGAATACGATTTTAACCTCTGTAGGAAAACGTGTGCATATGTGTGTATTTGTCTATTGTTCAACTAATAAAATCAATAAAAAAAAGAAATAAAGCTGGCGAAAAGCAAGCAGAAAATCCACCTCAACATTTAATTTAATCTCTAACACTTAATTCTAACCCTAAATTTGCAGCAGGCAGCAAGAGGAAATGGGTGTATCCCTTGGACAGGTGACATTTCAGAATCCAGGAGGTGATATGTGTGTGTCATGTGTCATGTGTCATGTGATACACATACCTCTTTCCTAAACTGTCATGTGATCAAACTGGCAGTCCCAGATTTAATACAGGAACAGTATTTTGGATGCTTTTGTCTTTCACACCTTGTTTTGTTACCCATCCATTACAGAAAAGATTATGAGCACCAGTGGTGATACTTAGATAGCTTTTTGTAAAAATTATTATGGAATGTCTCGCGTGGACGTGATATCCCTGGTGCTGTAACCTTTAGTCTCTACCAGACAGACACACGCGTAATTAATCCTTCGACAAGGGACTGCTCTGCATTAGAGGATGTAGTTCCAGCTTCCAAACAAGCAAAGACCCAAGCGTGCCATCTGGATGGGCTCCAGGAGGAGATTCATGGCTTGTTTTCCAGCCTGAGCCACACTGGGATCCAGCAGGGCCTTTAGCATTCAGCTCCGCGCATGGAGGAAACAGCAAAACCCGCAGATCCATCCGCGGCTACATTCAGCCCGCAGGAGTATTGCTGGCAGAGAAGGTGCTGCATTAAGCCGCACACTCCCCCACCCCCACCTCCAAAAAATAAAATACTGTGTCTAATGCAGGATGAGGACCTTAGCATCCTCCTGGACCAGCTTCATATTCTCCCCCTCGCCGGCGTCTGTCATAATGTGTATCATTAGATGTTTCTCACAGGTACCATGAAGCTTTCACAAATAGATGTTTCAACACTAATGTTCTCGTTGTCACTTTGACTGACACAGAAAAGAGGAGAGTCACTCTCTGCCAAGGACAAAATAGACGGAAAACGTGCACAGAGACCTTAGGTAAGCGTTTGGATTTTAAGTACTTTTACACGGAAGAGTACAACAAAGACACCAAAGACAAAGAGATGTGAAAAGTTTTGGGAAAGATTGACTATGACTTCTTTGGCATATAAGGCCTTCAGGCGTATGTGAGAAATATTCAGATGTGTCTTCTGAGGTGCAGGAAATGTGTCACGCGTGTTTCTCAACACAATAGAAAGGGCAGGACAATGGAGAGTGACACACTGACAGGCGAACCGATCACCAATCACACTCCATTGTCTGTACATACATTGTACATTATTCACTAAAACAACCGTACATCGTCAACATGCAGAATGGTTACGGATGTCAGATTCATTAGCCCATCGACAGAGTTAATTATCCACATCTGCAAAATGGGGTGTTTTATTCTTTGTTTTTCAAAAGCTTCAGAGAAGAGAAACAAAGACAAAATGCTCCCTCCAGGTGTCAATGATTCTCTTTCCCTTCAGCTCAGCTGAAAAAAATCTGTCAAGAAGGAAGTAAGAAAGGAAGCCTGGAATATTTACTGCTATCTGCTTCATCCTCACATCCAACTGGAGATATGAAACGTTTCAGGTGGTCTGAGAAGGTTTCCCTGACAGTGAATGACCTTCAGCCTGGAGCAGAGCAGCTCTTCATTTTTCTGGTTTTACCGAAGTGACATCAAAGATATTTACAGTGCCAGTCAAAGGTCCGGACACACCTAAATATCAATTACTTTTCACCAAGATAACGACGCTAAGCACACCTTCGAGGTTATGTAAGTACTGTATTATCTTGCGAACAAGGAAAGAGATGGAGTGCTGTGACAGGTGACTTGGTTCTGTCATGTCCAGCCCTTCCCGACTCGTCTCTTCCCGGTGTTCCCCACAGGCGGGGCTGATTAGCAGCCACGCCTGCTGCTTGTTGATTGTTACCTCGTGTTTTGCCCTTTGTTAATCAATCACAGGTGCCCCTCGTTTACTCCTCTGTATTTCTCTGTATAAGAGTTCCCGGGTCCTGTGGTTCTTTGTCGGTCATTGCGATTGTTTGTTATTACCTGATTCATGTCGCTCGCATCGAGCGGCATGAGAATAAAAGTCCCCACGACGGGGTTATCCGTGTGCCGTCTACTCCTTTCCTGCACCATCCTTTCTACCAGCGTCATGCCACACTGTCAGCACCACCGGCGTGACAGGCTCCCACAATCCCCCGACCTAAACCTGGTAGAGCTGGTTTGAGTTGGATCGAAGAGTAAGAGCAAGGTAGCTAACTTGTGCCCAGAACTTGTGGAAATTCTGCAGGGGAAGCATTCCAGGTGGCTACATCTGGAAGTTGGTTGAAATAATGCAAAGGGACCGCAGTACTGTCATCAAGAGCAAAAGGGGGCTATGTTCCGATCAGTAACCCACTGATCCATACTGCCCCCCAAATCTCCCAATAGTCCTAAGACATCTAGAGGAAACAGGAAACAGCTTGAAGCCCCTCACCTGTAACTGTATCTTCACTGCCTCTTAAACATGATAAGCACAGCCTAAATCCACAGAGACCGCGGCTGTCAAGCAACAAGAAATTATCTTGAGGGTCCAGTACCAGTACCCTTGGAGGAGGAACCTTCCTCAACCCACATCGACTTTGATGACCAGTCATATCCATGCAGGAAATCATGGGCCACTTAATAATGCTGAAGTGCATAGGACCTGGCAAGATAGGGGTTTGACAAGAAATTGATATGTACCTCATTAAAAAAAAACACATTACCCTCAGCAGCTTCCCAGAAGAACTAGGCGAGCGGCTTGATTAGTTCTGATGTGATATTCTGATCAAGCAGAAATGAGAATAACATGACAGTGAGTAAAGTGCACTGTTAGTGTTACTCGGACGGGGAAATAAAAATGATTTTGATTAGTGCAGTGATCTGACCCTGACAACCATTGTGCAACTTGCATTTCCTGGAACAAGAGCAACATGAGCTGGCCATCGTGTTCGCAGATGATGATGATCTTCACACAGCCATCACCGTTCACAGCAGTCTGTGTGGAGGTTTAAAGTGACCCATCTGGTTCCTGTACAGCAGGGGTACCCCAGCTTGGCTATCCACATTCTCATCCTCATCTCCAGCAAGATTCACAGCCGACTCTGGCTAGCTCCAATAGGATCACCCCCTTCATTAATTTGATTCTGTCCGCTCGCTGCGATCTGGTCACTCCTCACTATGGCAACCTGGTTGAACCAGACTCACCTCCTGTTCCTTTCTCATTTGTCCATAGAAATGAAAACAATTTAATCGTCATTTACACAAGCACAAGTGCAGCAAAATTCTTCTTTTCACATTTCCCATCATGCTCTTGTTATTAGGACATACTCACGCATATACAGTTGATAGCAAAGCTTGGAGTTTGAGCGCAGGGTCAGCCATTTATCCAGCATCTAGGGCATTTCAGGGGGTTAAGGGCCTTGTAACGGGCCCGGCAGACACATGAGTATTCAGAGACTGGTTCAAGGATGGGATTCAAACCTTCTGATCACGGGTACAGCCCACCGAGAGACACACTGCAGCCTTGTTATTATCCCAACATACTGTCTGCATATACAAACTGCAGAAAACATACGGGCAGGCAAATGTTCACTTTTCCCAGAAGGAACAAAGACTCAGTTTGTCATAAATGTGAGCACAGGTGTTTTATTTCTAAGTGTAAGCCTGGGGGGGGACTCACCCTAAACTGCTATATACATTTGGCTGTATAAGTAAACATGTTTTCATGCTTTGTGAAAGATACCCGTAAACCTGGAAAAATGGTCACAAAACAGCTGTTGTTCCCTTCTGTGGTCCATCTTCATTATAATTGCCCCCGTGTCCATGAGCTGTCTACGAGGTGCATCCAATGTTACATTCAGTGTCAGGCCCAGTCCACAGTGAGCCTTTCGATGCCTCCTGGACCAATTAAAAGCCTTAGCAGAAGCTACCAGCTCAACCTCTGAAGCTGGGAATACTATTCCACTGCTGCCCTCTGACCAAACATATCCTAGCAGAGAAAATCATATCTGACCAGCTCCCAGGCTCACTAATTAGAGATGTACTGGCTAGTTAGAACCTCCGGTGTTTGTGTTATGGCCCTTGGTCACTGTCAAGCTACTGAGAGCCTAATTAGGAGTGGGCGAGAACAGCAGTCTATTTCACATTTTTCCTTGTCATTTGGCCAGTTTTTATATTCTTATTTTCCAAGAAGAATAATAGAAGCATGTTTAAATAAACGGCCAAGACGCAATGGCAATTAAGAGGAAATTTACTCTTATTCAACTTATTTAGTTGTCCAATAACTCTGCTAGGAGTCACTGAAGTAGTTTTAGCCATTCATGTTTTATTTGTTCAATCACATGAATATTTATTGCTGTAAAATTTTTATATTCACAAAGGCTATACTTCCTGACGGGTCGTTCATTTTGTTCAGCGTCTGCATCAAGCGCTTTCCCCATTGTTTCGTGAAATTGCGTTCAAGCTGACCTCCTCCTTTTTGCTTTGTTATCCATGATTTTTCTCATTTTGTGGATAAGATGCCAGTCATGGTGTGAAAATCATGTTGTCTCACACCATTTTGTAGCCGGACCTCTTCGATGTGTGATGCTTGTGGCTAATTAGCAGTCAGTCATTTGTTAAGTAAATCCTCTGCCTTTCAAGCCTCTTAATGCCTCATGCTGATAGACTTTGTTTTTATTTACTTTTACAGTCAAATTCCTTTTAATGATACCTCTTTGTGGTAGTCAGGCATCTAAGTGCTTTTGTTCGTATCTTAACCTTTGTGCAAATGAAATTCATACATTTTAAAAATAGATCAACTGACCTTTGAACAGAAGAGAGCCTCCTTATTCCTTTTGGGTAGTGTTTCTCAACCCAGTACCCAGAGACCCCCAGACAGTCCACATTTTTGCTCCCTCCCAGCCAATCAAGAACTCAGAATACCTGGCATGGGTGTGTTGGGACATGATATGGACTGTCTGGGGTCCCCTAGGACTTGGAAGGGAAGCATTGCTTCAGGGTCTTCTTCATGATTACTCTGCATTTTGAAGGCTGGTCTATATGATATGTGACCTCTATGACCTTTCCCAGAAATTTCCACAGCGTATTCACAGATTGACTTCACATTCATCGAGCTGATACTCTGAAATAAATTAAGCCATTTATTCTTTAGTACTGACTCCTTATTCGATAGGAGGATCACAACAGCATGCAAAGGTTTTGAGGTAAATGACTGTCTGACTGTTGCCTGGAAACTGCCTCATCAGAGAGTGATAGACTCCTGGAGGTTCGCATCTTTGCCATTACCTTGTTTTCCTCTCCCGCAACAATTAAACTGACAAATAAATTAAATCTTTTTTCTTTCTCCTTTTCTGGACCATTTTAAAGTAGTTTGCAGTCTAGGTTTTATTCCGAAAATATCTCAAGCAGCCTTCACACAAATGAACATGATGGCTTTAAGTCACTGAGTGAAAATTTCATTGCTGCACTTGTGAAGCGACACAGGGGCCATTTAGCAAAGCATGTTAATGAACTCTGAGTCTTCTGTGAATTTACCCGGGATAACCGCAATAACCTGACTCTAACAAGAGGGTGGGAGGAGGCAGTTTTTTAAAAATGTTTTTTTAGTTAGACATTAGTTATTATTGCTTGATTTTGATGATGAGACATTGTTAGGTCTATTTTTGCCCCCCCAAATAAATGTGCATTTATCAGCTTAAGTCATTAATATTTTGCCAACAGTCCCCCCTAGTAAAGACTCAGCCTCCCTATCCATTCATCTCTAATTACTCTCCTGATGATAATGATGATAACTATTATTAGTAGTAGTAGTATTAGATGTAGTAGTAGTTTGCCTCAAAGGGCTTGTGTAAAGCAAATTCATATTCATTGTACAGATATCAATCAGATTCCCTCAGCCTTTTCTTGTTGGATGTTATTTAAACAAGTGTAAATTGAGAGATTGTTATGTCTTGACGGTTTATTGTTCCCCCACGCAAAGTAATCCTGACAGGAATTTTTCAAATAAATTTCATTACTGGAATTACTGTACCGTTGTCACGAACGGTTGATAGCTTTTGTTTTCTTGCACACCGCCTGTCATTCCCATTCTGCCTTCCTCTCTGCTGGCTTCTGGAACGTTCTCTAAAACAAGGCACGGCAGTGTTTGCACATCATTCAGAATGAGCACCACGTCTGCATGTCTGTAAGTGACGGAAACGGCGGATGTGGAGTCATTTGGGAGGGGGGGATTATTTTGGGAGATGTAACGGATGGTGAACGTGTCTCAAGGGTGGATTATCTACGTACCACGGAAGGTTCTTGTATTACAGCCTGGAGCACCAGTACCGCTGTGATACGCCTATGTCCGCCATAACCCATGTGCCAAATGTCAACAGCTCTACTGGTGGACAAACTAAAACAGTAAATGTGGTACATTTAAGATCTGGGTATGCAAACACCGCTAGCCAATGCATATCAGGCTTTCACTGGGGCTGCCTTATCAGCGGAGCCAAATAACACAGCTCTTTCACAGAATATTAATTATTTACTGTAAATTCTGAGCTGTGCAGATGGCAAAATGAATGTCACACGCAAGCACACATTTTTTCCAAGATATATCCCTCCTTCTTGGTAGCCCCAGTCAAGAAAGAGGAAATGCTGTTGCAAAATGATTGGTGGCTGTGAAACTCAAAGTAAGTATAATGGAATAGTATTTCCTAGCGCTTAGCTCTGTGTTCAAGTGACAGGAAGCTTCGGCACAGGTTATGGTGAAATCTGTAGTCTTTAAAGATAGGTTGAAAGTACATTTCAGAGTCCTGCATGCCTCACACACCTGGGCTTTTTAGATGTCTCGTAGTTCATCTCTTTGTTTAATTATATGTGTACAGCGGAAAACAGAAAATCACTATACTAAACTGAGTTTCACACTGATATTGACAGTAACAGTCCAGGGTGTCCCCGGCTGTGTGTCCTCTGCCACTGTTGGAAGATGGATGGACTGATATTGATAGTTTTCTGATACAGCTGCTGTGTTGGTACATTGAGCCATTAAATATAAAATGTAGCTAAACCACTGGCTCACATCCTGTTTTATGTGCCAGAAACCATGGCATTTGCAGGTCATGGGAAGTAATTCTTCTCTCTACATCACAGAGAGAAATGAGGAAATGTCCGAACCTTATAATTTATTAATTATACATGAAAAAGAAAAAAAAAAAGCAAATTAGTTTTGGAATTAAATATAACAGAGTATCACGAATGTGGCCTCTTTGTTCTTTAACCTCTTTAATGGGACTGGAGTCATTATCATTATAATTTATTATTATTTAATAGTTATTAGTCATTATTATTATTGCTAATAGTTATTGAAGTAAAAAGTAATACTCTAATACAAAATTAAACCTATGTAAATCTTTTGAGTCAACAGAAACAAATATACAAGGAGACTAACAGATAAAAATTAAAAATACTAAACCATGTCTTGTTTATCTTGGGGATGTTGGTGTGGCACTTTAAATGGTCTACAGCAGACCTGGGCATTTTACGGCCCACGGGTCACATCCGGCCCGCTGACTACCTTTGACCGGCCTGCGTGAGTTCGTAGTAAAAGTGTAGCGACGTCTATTACTTTGTGATGGGTGCACGAAATACAATTACACGGCTTTTATTTTGAAGGCCACTATTGTTTTTCTTAATTATTAGTGCGCTTATGCACGTCAGCGAATGTGTTTAACAGCTTTCAAGAAATTAGCTCTTAGACCTTAAATATGTCAGCTAACGTAAAAAAAGAAAAATTGACGCAGAATGTAGAGTTTTTAACAAGGCGTGGACTTCTAAATATTTATTTGCTGAAACCTAAGGTAAAGCTGTGTGCTTAGTGTGTGGAGAACATATAGCGGGGTTTAAGGAATACAGTTTGAATCGTCATTACGAGAGTAAACACAGAGAAAAATACAAGAATTTCACTGATGCAGAGCGGGCACGAGCATCGGAAGATTTGCTAGCTAAACTGCAAAAGCAACAAGGATTTTTTTACAAAGCTCCACTCATCCAGGGATGCAGCAGTCAGGACCAGCTTTGTAATATCCCACAAAATTGCAAGAAGATACAGTAAGCCATTCTCTGATGGGGAGTTTATGAAAGACTGTTTGTAAGTTGATGCTGCTATTTTACGTTACGTTATGATGCTAGTATTTTTAAACATTGCAAAAGTTGAAATTTTCTAAACTGTTTTTGTCATTGCTCATTAAATAGAATTTTATATATATATTTATATATATATTTTATGTGTATATATATGTATGTATATATGTGTGTATGTATATGTATGTATTATATATGTGGATATCTTCCACATTTTCTCATTGTAACGTTTCATTTTCTGTTTCTTATAGTGGGATATCATATATATTGGAAATTAATTAAGAATATTATAGGTATTAAGTATATATTAAGTATATTATATATATATATATTCCGGCCCTCTAAAACCATTCCAATTTCTCATGTGGCCCCTTTCGAAAAATACCCACCCCTGGTCTACAGCATGTAGCTTTAGCCTAAATACTTTTTGTGTTTGGTGGTGAGCAGCGCTTGTCTATGTTAACTTAGCAGTGTACGTAATACAGTCATGGCCGAAATTATCGGCACCCCTGGAATTTTCCCAGAAAAAGCACCATTTCTCCCAGAAAATTGTTGCAGTTACAAATGTTTTGGCATACACATGTTTATTTCCTCTATGTGCATTGGATCAACACCAAAAAAGCAGAGAAAAAAGACAGGTTTAACATCATATCACACAGAACTCCAAAAATGGGCTGGACAAAATCGTTGGCACCTTTTCAAAATTGTAGGTAAATTGTTTTATTTCAAGCATATGATGCTCGTTTAAACTCACCTGTGACAAGAAACCGGTTCTGGAAATATAGCAATCACTTTAATTATGGGTGTTCCAGCAGGACAATGACCCCAAACATACCTCTAAAAGCACCCAGAAATGGTTGGAGACAAAGAGCTGGAGAGTTCTGAAGTCGCCAGCAATGACTCCAGATCTAAATCCAGTTGAACACTTATGGAGAGGTCTCAGAATTGCTGTTGGGAGAAGGCACCCTTCAAATCTGAGAGACCTTGAGCAGTTTGCAAAAGAAGAGTGGTCAAAAATTCCAGTTGATGGGTGTAACAAGCTTGTTGATGGTTATAGGAAGCGATTGGTTTCAGTTTTTTTTTCCAAAGGGCGTGCAATCAAATATTAAGTTGAGGGTGCCAATAATTTTGTCCAGCCCAGTTTTTGAGTTTTGTGTGAAATGATGTCACATTTAGCTTTTTTCTCTGCTTTTTTGTGTTGCTCCAGTGCACATAAAGGAAATAAACATGTGTATGCCAAAATATTTGTAATTGCAACAGTTTTCTGGGAGAAATGGTGCATTTTCTGGAAAAGTTCCAGGGGTGCCGATAATTTCGGCCATACGTATATATCTTGTTATACATTGATCAGACATAACATTAAAACCAAAGACAGGTGAAGTGAGTAACATTGATTATCTCATTACAGTGGCACCTGTCAAGGAGGCCATTATAAATTAAGGCAAGTGAACAGTCAGTTCTTGAAGTTGAAGTGTTGGATGCAGGATGCAGGAGAAATGGGCTCAGCGACTTTGACAAGGGCCAAATTGTGATGGCTAGAAGACTGGGTCAGAGCATCTCCAAAACGGTAGGTCTTATGGGGTATTCCCAGTATGCAGTGGTCAGTACCCACCAAAAGTGATCCAAGGAAGGCCAACTGGTGAACCAGCGACAGGGTCATGAGTGTCCAAGGCTCACTGATGCATGTGAGGAGCGAAGTTTTGTCCTTCTGGTCTGATCCCACCGGAGAGCTACTGTAGCACAAATTGCTGAAAAAGTTAATGCTGGCTATGATAGAAAGGTGTCAGAACACACAATGTATTGCATTTTGCTGTGTATGGGGCTGCGTAGCCACAGACCGGCAGAGTGCCCATGCTGACCCCTATCCACTGCCGAAAGCACATATAATAGGCATATGAGCAACAGAAATGGACTATGGAGCAATGAAAGATGGCGGCCTGGTCTGATGAGTCATGTCTTCTGTTACATCATGTGGATGGCCAGATGCGTGTGTGAAGAGATGAGAAGAGATGGCACCAGGATGCAATATGGGAAAAAGCCAAGCTGGCAGAGGCAGTGTGCTACTCTGGGCAATGTTCTGCTGGGAAACCTTTGGTTCTGGCATTCATGTGGATGTTGCTTTGACACATACTACCTACGTAAACGTCATTGCAGACCAAGTACACCCCTTCATGGCATGGTATTCCCCGACAACAGTGGCCTCTTTCAGCAGAATAATTTTCAATTTAATTCAATTCAGTTGAATTTTATTTGTATAGCGCATTTTCACAACATTACATTGTCTCAAAACGCTTTACATTATCCCCGCCCAAAGCCCCCAGTGAGCAAGCTAGAGGTGACAGTGGCAAGGAAAAACTCCCTAGAAGGAAGAAACCTTGGGAGGAACCAGACTCAAAGGGAGAGCCCATCCTCCAGGGGCTGGCAGAGGAGGTCAAATTATATTGTAATACACCCTGCCACACTGCAGAAATTATTCAGGAATGATTTGAGGAACATGAAAAAGAGTTCAGGGTGTTGATTTGCCCCCCAGATTCCCAAGATTTCTATCTGATAGAACATCTGTGGGATTTGCTGGAAAAGCAAATCTGATCCAGTGAGACCCCACCACACAACTTACAGGATTTAAAGGATTTGCTGCTAACCTTCAGAGGTCTTGTGGAGCCCATGCTTCAAAGCGTCAGAACGACAGAGAGTTGTTTTGGCAGCAGCAGCACAATATTAGGCAGGCGGTTTAAATTTTATCGCTGATCTATGTATTATACCTTATTACAAAGATTTGAAACAATACATTTGCTACCGTAATACCATAGTATTTACACCCTGCAAACTATGTGCAGATGGCTTGACCTTAGTTCCAATGCTCCAGCGTCTGGCTTTTCAGCCACAAATAACTGAAACATAAGCACAATTTAATTAGAGTGCTTGAAATTGCAAACGGAGTTTGCAAAATGTATATTATGCATACATATTAGGGATTTTGTGAGTGTAATTTGTTATTTTGTGGGCAAGTTCATCTAAATTGTGCACACAATTTAGTATATTGTGTGCATAAAAGTTAAAAAAAAAAACTATCTGCGGCCCCTCCAGGGCTCCATTGCTCCATATTATTCAATTACTATAGCCAAATATACTCCATAGCAATGATAAATGATATTTTGGGCTTGTTATTGTCTACACTTTCTGACCCAAAACACACAAATCCACCCATCCACCCACCTTATAACCACTTATTCTCTCTGTAGCCTATCCCAAGCCACACAAAGCACAAGGCTGAATGGGATGTCAGTCCATCACGGGAACCAAGAAGCATCCAAAACCTCAGTGAACTCTTGACTCCCTGCTCACCCTCTCACTCTCTCAGATCCTCTAATAATAATCTCCTTGCTGTTCAACGCACTAGACTTTCCACTTTACGGCCATTCTTAGGAAAACAGAAAGAAGGTCATTTTGATTTTGGAAAAAAATGAAAAGCTACACGACAGACAGAAATATTTAATTCTCATCCTACAACAGCAGACAAGGCAATGTAGAGAATAACAGGTAAGCTTCTTCAGTTGTTCATACTGTTCAGGTATATTTTTGGTAATAACCGCTGACAGCACACATTACAAAAAACAAAATTATACACTTTCCTTTTAACAGAGACACTGTGTACACAGATTATTCTACTTTTATACGGCTTTTTGGCAAACCAAACGCACATTATATTTTCGCCCCTCTCTGTCTCTCTCCATCTCTTACACACACATATAGGCAATGTGAAAATACAGATGCTTTGACATGGCAGTCTACTTCAGTGTTACATGCAATTGTTATTATATAAAAAGATACCCCCGTCTTACATTGCAAGTAGCCACATGTACACATATGTTGAACCAGTCCAGACCATTTTTTTCTGGCATTTCGCGGGGGGGGGGGGCAGGTAATTTAGCATGTCTCATGGCTCTGGTACCTTGACAAATATCACTGAACCACTGGTGTAATAACAATAATTAGAATATTACAATACACACAATAACCAGCATAGAGAAAACTCACATTTACGGTGTAAAACCACGAGTGATCCACAAACGACAAGGCACAGGGAAGAGGTGACAGATTTCACAAAGGAGCACGGTACAAACATTAAAGAGTATCAGACGCAGAGGCACAACTGGCAGGGGCGGTCATGTCCTAAGCCCCCGCCCCCAAATTGACAGAGTGGCGATTCCCCCAAAACAGACAGTTGTATCTCCTGGCATCTGCTGTAGCTCAGCAAGTACAGCATTGTGCTAACAACATGGGTTTGAGTACTGTAAGTTGCTTTAAATAAAAGCGTCAAGCAAATGAGTTAAGGCAATGGTGGCTGGGAGGCTGTCTCAAGCCAGCGTGATACCTTGGTAACTCAAAGTCCTCAGTTCCCGTCCTCCCGCAGTTTGGTCATGCCATGTTTCCAGTCACAGGGGACACAAACACATATGCGAGTTAACGAAAGATCATTAACTGACACACAAATATCACACAAAAAATCTGAATGATAGAATTGGTGAATTCTGAAGGCTCTTCCAGATTCAGTACTTGTTTTGATGTTGCTGAAAGTGATGCATTATCAGAGGACTGGGAGGAAAACAACGACTGTAATACAGCTTTCTGTAATCTGTTTACTTTAATGACTATTTACCTATTTCTTGGATATAATAACTTTAAATATGCATAAATAATATATTTCACTGTCAGAAACCCCAACCAAACACCAGCACAGGAAAAAACATTAAAGGTTAATGAGACTGACCGTTGATTTGAAGTAATGTAAAGATGACCTGCCTTTCATAAATTGTGGCTCAGTCCTGCAAAGCATGGTGACACTAACAGCCTTTGAGAAAGTGATTAAAAGGAAGCAGCTACACGTCACAGACTGGTCATGTCACTAGGAATAAAACATTCTGAGGTCTTGAAGAACTGTTAATGTAACAGGATAACTACTGCACTGTGTGTGTGTGGGCATGTATATATTACATTGTGGGGGACCAAATGTCCCCCACAATGTAATAAAAACCTGTAATATTGACTGCTTGACTATTTGTTATTTTGACTATTTGTTTCAGGTCCCCACAAAGACCTGTGAATGCAATAAAAAAGACTAAAAATGCCAAAAGTCTCACATTTTGTTTGGTAACTTATGGTTAACGTTAGGGCTGGGTAGGAGTTAAGGTTGTAATGTTGAGAATAGAGTTTCCCCTATAGAAATGAATGGAGAGTCCCCACAAAAATATAATTCAAATGTGTGTGTGTGTGTGTGTGTGTGTGTGTGTGTGTGTTAGCATAGAAGAGTATTGCCACAGCAGCCTTGCACAAAAACTCCGTAACATTGCTGGATTTTTCAATTGAGACCTTGCTTGGGCGGTGTGTATGTGTGTCATCGTGAGACCTTGCTCTGAAATATACTCTGAAAGGTAATGTATTTCTATAGGGAAAAATACAATTTTACCTGCTGGGTCTGCCAGATAGCAAGTTCACCGGGAGCACAGACTTCATTCACGGCATTTAGTCTTTGCTGAGACTATCCAAACACCTTGCAGACTGAATCCAAGTCGAGTAAATCTGAAGTGAGGAGCAAGATGGCCATGAAAAACAGGCTGGAGGCATGTGGGAATGTGGCCTTTGAACACTAAACAAACTCACCCACAGTGAAAGGAAGAATCTTCATGAACGGAGACCTTGGCTGATAAGTCACTATTGATACGGACAAATCTCACATGCTATAATGCGGCGTCAGCCTGTGTGTACTTTACAGTTAAAAAGCACTGAGGTCACTGTGACATTTATACCATGAATTAAAAGCTGAAACGGATGACAGATGTTTCCTAGAAGTGACAAATAAGGAGCGACGTCATGGCAGTATCACTGACCATCTGTCCATGGGCACCACTGAGCACGTGGTTGCCTCTTACGAAACTTTCTGGTAAGTAACGCTATAAAAAATTTTAGCACATTTGAGAGAATACTTTGGCTCTCTTCAGGATGAAAAGCCTGCTCTGATGTGCTGTTTGCTTCAGATAAAATACTGTGAATGTACATCCATTTTCATATCACATATTCTGGTCAGGGTTGCAAGGGGACCTGGAGCCTTTTCCAGGCAGTATACGAGACAAGGCAGGGGGACACCCTGGATGGTATACCAGTCCATTACAGGGTACACACATGCAGAAACATATACTACAGGCAATTTAGAGACACTTCTTATTCACGGATTGTGTGAGGAAACTCGCACAACATATAGAGAACTTGCAAATTCCACACACACTCATCAGAGGTGGGACTCCAATCCCCAAAGCCGCTGGTGTGCTTACCCACTGAAGGCTTCACGCCTCATATTGCAACATGGAAACACATGGGCAACTCTTCAAATACTATAACAAACTGGCAACAGAACCCCAATAGTGTTCATCTGCAGCCCACAAGACTATAAGAAACGCCCAACACAAGTAAAGTCTACTACAAGGCACGCCTACTTTATAGCAACATCACGCTACAAGACACGCCTACTCGATAGTACCGTCAGCACAAGCGATGCCTACTATAAGTCACGCCTACTTTATAGTGACATCACGCTGCAAGACACGCCCACTTGATAGTACCGTCAGCACAAGTAACGCCTACTACAAGGCACAACACTTGATAGTAACAATACGCTACAAATAGGGAAGTTTAACATCGACTGCACTCTCAATCAATAAGTTAACTGAGGGAAAACGTAATGATAAATGTATTAGTCTTTAACCAGTTAGACTGTATCCAATAAAATCGAACTGAACAGAAAAAAATTATGTAGGTTAGATAGGTTAATAAATAGGTTAGATAAATAACATAAACCTTCATCATAGTTAATCTAGACAGGTTTATGCCATTGAGGTATTCTGAGAAAAACTAACTGGTTTAACTTAAGTTATTTGCATGATTTAAAAAAAGTACTAGACACATCTCCTGCTACAAATTACATCCCTAAACGTTCTACCCCTGTCATGTAATCTGCAGACAGACCCTTCTCGCAGAACCGGCCTCATGTCTTGTGGGATTTCTAAATACCGAAATAGCATTGCTTTTTAAAATACAGCCAAAAAATGTATACTTGAGTGTAATGTCTGGACTGTATCAAAAATTTGATATTTCCTACCACTATTAAATATTTCGGTTATGTATGTTATGTCTGTAAATTGTTTATTACCAAAGCATTTATCTGAAATACAATTAAGGTAAAAAATATATAAATGTGTTGTATTGCATGTGCATTTTCCAGTAATCTGGCGCGCTGTGTAATCAGTCGTACAGATTTCTTTTTTTTCATCTTTAACATTGGTGACTCACCAACCCTGCCTAAGTCATCCTTCTCTAAGCCCATGATCAGGCCTCTGTTCCCTAGATGCTACCCTTTTGTTTAGGTCCATTGTCTTTCCTCCAAACTGTGAAACTCGTTAGCCCAAATAAAAGGTCTTGTTCCTTCATCCAATCCCTGTGTTATGCAGATCTGCTTGCAGGAAATCTCACAGGATATTAAATCTGAATATGGTATAAAACTTCCAGGCTTGGATTACCGTAATTGCTTTAATTAATATCTTCTTTTGAACAGGTAAGATCCAAGGTCTTAATGAAAACTTATGGGGCCACTATTTTGGCATATTTTAGGATTTTTGACTGTATAAGCAAAGCAATGATAATGATGCCCAAAAGTGTCATCTCATAATGGATTTTTATATAGTAATCATGGCCAGCCTGGGTCCCCCCCGTGACCCTGACTAAGATAAGCGGTTAGAAAGTGGATGGATCTACAGTCATCTATTACAAAATGCAATCACATAAAAATTTGCCCTCACGCCAATATAACCAGGCATGCAGTAACAACCACAGCTATGAAACAAACTACCGCCACCACAAAGCTGTGGTGTGGCCAGGAACCATTGGCCTTTGCCGTATGTAAGGCAATAACAAAGTCTTACCCTGCACACAAACCAAACCCCTGACACTCTGCATTAGTGACGGTGTTGCCTTTTTCCCTGGGAAATCTTATGAAACCTAATGAGACATTTTCCCCTGTAATACAAACCCCAGATGTGGGACACGAGTCTGTCCTGCTGCAGTACCCCGGCCAACTGCATGATACCTTCTGCCACGTGATGACAAAGTCAACAATCAAAGCGGTGTCAGGAACACAGAAGGGTATCCCTGCTCTTCAGTTACCATGGCGATTTGTTTACCTCAGCCCCAGGCGCAGGATACAGCAACCATATTCCTTAGGGACGCTTTGCCCCGCTCAACCAAAGCAAAATCAAATAGATGGGAAAGTAGCCATAAACTGCGCCTGTTTTTTGTTCGGTGTGTGTGTGTGTGTGTGTGTGTGTGTGTTTGTGTGTTTGTGTGTGTGTATGTGTGTGTGTGGGGGGTGGGGGGGTGGCAAATAAATTCATAAATAGATAAATAAATAATAGGCTGCCGCTGCTGGAGTACGGCTCCTGCTTTGATGCACAGCATCTACCCATCAGGGCGGCCCCACAGTGCTGACAGTGGTATAGCTAAACTTGGACAGTGAGGTGCCAATGGCAGTGATGTCATCGTCAGGCGGTACAGGCCGGCCCCTGCAACGGCATGGGTGGCAGCAAGTGGCGAAGGTGGCCAGTAGGGCCTTACGGAAGCGCTTGTTCATGAAGCAGTAGATGACGGGATTGACGCAGGCTGACGTGTAGGACAGAAGGTGGATGAAGGAGATGGGCGCCCCCGACAAGGCGCGGTGTGCCGAGTGCAGGTCGAAGGCCTTCCAGGTGTTCACCGAGTAGAGTGGCATCCAGCAGACGAAGAACATAGCCACGATGACAATGAGCATGCGGATCACGCGCTTCTTTGCCGTCAGCCGAGCCTCCGAGGGGTTGCTGCGTGGCCTCTCCACCCTGCCGCCGGCTGCTGGGGCCAGCGACGACATCTCCATAGTGCTGGACCGCTTGGCCACCTGCAGGTAGCAACCGTCGCCCTCATCATTGCCAGACGACACCACCACATTCAGGCCGTTCTTCTGCCCTGCAAGACAGAAAACGGAGAAGGAGATCTCATTAATCTCTTGTGAACCCAGGCTGTCCAGACCTAAGGAAGTCCTCATCCTGGTCCGACAAGCCGGATAGCAGCATGCCTTGGAAAGGAAATGACAAAAAGCACAAATACCCTAAAATAAACTCCTCAAATACACCAGTTATGCACCAAATGGTGACTATTTGGAGACTCAGTATCTCCGAGGAATTTAGAGAGCCCACTAGCTTGCTATCCTATTAGTGCATGAGGTCCTCTTTAGAGACCTCATTCTACCTCAACAGCCATTTATCATAAATCTAAAGCCACCAGACGTAGCTGATAGAAAACAGAGAAAAGCGTGTGTAGGAGCTGTGGAGACAAACCTGCCCACTGCTGCCGGACACGCCCCCTACGCCTGAGCTCACAGAGACAGAGCGTCTCTTAACACCTCAATAAGATCTGTACTATGTAGACGACACATGCCACCTGGCCTCCAAATCACATGAGTCCTGAATGTCAGCAATTGTGTTTCTTCTGCCACATTTTTTCTGACGATGTTGCTCATCACTGAAGCAGAGGGTCGAAAAGGAGAGAAATAAGCTGCCAGGATCTACCATCCTATCCAGAGGGCTCCCAGAGAATGCCCTCTAGAGATCGAAAGTGGATGCATTTTAAGACTTAAGGAGGAAACTCACATAGCTTATTCATGAAGGTACTTCCTCAGCACATTAAAGAACTAATGGGTGAATCTCAATACCAAGAACACAAAGACCGTACTTGTGGTCTTGGCAAGACTGGCTGTGCTAACTTGCCTTTCAAGATTGAACTTGGGGTGCAATGAACCATGGGATTAGACTTGTTCAGCAGGGATGGAACGGATGTATCTTTGATATTTGGTGAGGGGCAAGACCAACATCTGGGGATTTTTACTGTCCTCTGTACTTCTGTTCTTAGTATTGGAACTGGTCTTCGGCAATGGAAGATGACGTAAAACGGGTACGCGAGAACACAAGTACGGTCATGTAGGCATACTGAGATTCACCCTATGACAAGGCCTACCAGCGAACTCTTTCTTGTGCTCCAGCTCAGATTGTATGCCCCGATAGAGCTCTCTGGATATGAGTCCATAAGCAACAATCATCACCACTCCAGGGATGAAGAAGAGGATGAACAGGAGCAGAATGTACCTGAAATGAAGACACAGGAATGTCAGTGTTCAGCTGAACACATAGACCTGACAACGGAATTCAACCTCTCAATAGGGCTGTCAGTACTGCTAGATTGATCATAAGAAAGCTTTATAAAGTGACAGCCTGTCATTTGAAGCTTCAAAATGCCAGATCGAACCATCAGGGACGTTTTATTTCTGTTGAATACGTCTTGAGGTGGTGATGGTACTTTTAGCAAATGTGGAATGGCAGATTAACTGGATCTTGGGCTGCTACGTAAATGTGAAACCAACAGAACATATCATAACCACTGACTGGCTACAGAAGGAAATGCCGTGTTTTTTTCAGTTCATTTTAATGGCCCTTAAAATGTTTGGCTGTAATACCTTTTGCCCCGGATTTTATTTATTGTTTGTCTGGATACAATTTAAAAGCAATAAAGTGAAAGGGCTCAGGTACAGACTTTTCAATCATCTGTTTCGGCATTAAACTTCGGATCCATTAATGAATAAAAGCTACATGTAAAAATATGAACAAATGGGCGAATCTCTTTACTAGGAAGTAACTGCACCAAGACACTTGAGGTTAAACGTTCTCTTTTTCCATTATCCATTGCAATAGCTAATTTCGAATTAGCAGCCAGGGATTTTGCAGCACTTTAGAAGCCACCATGTCTTCACATAAGAGAAAATGGACACAATTTGTAAAATATAAACACTTGTTGCTATTGCTGAGATTTTTTGCCCCTCAAGTATTTTTACAACCTATGATAACTTTGTCCAACTATGTGTAACTGAAGTCTATACCTAAAGCCTATGGTGAAAGAGTATATGGAGTTCGTTCAGATTTTGAGAAGGAAAGACGTCTTACTGAAACATCAACAAACCCTGTAAATGTGGGCCTTGTCTGTGTGTCTGTGTCTGTTCAAGGCAGACTGTTAATCACATCTCCACTTCCCTGCAGCCTGCAGGACATTGCAATTACCACCAAATAAATGTGAAGCCACATTACACCCCGCCCCCCTGTTTGGGGCATTCTTCTCCCGGTGCCCATCTCCCCGGGCTCTGCCAGGTGAATAATGAAGTGAGCACACTTGTCAGACTGTTTTTTATGAGTGGAGATAAGCTTTTCAGTCCCAGGGTGCATAAACAACCCAAAGGGGTTTCCCAAATCAGCTCAATGTTCCTACAGGCTACACAAGTTCTGTTTGTGCACTATTGAAAATCTAAGAAGCTTCATTAGTTCAGCAGTCGTCTGAGTCACTCGGGCCCGGAGACTCACCATGACTGCTCCACCTGACTCCGTGGCCAGCTCAGACGACACATGTGTCCCGTGGTCATGTTGGATCTGCTGAAGGTCACCAGGCCACTGAAGATGGGGTACGGAGCCATAATGACCAGCGAGAGAACCCAGGTCGCTGCGATGACCCGGTAGGCATGCGAGCGGGTCTGCCACGCCCGAGACTTGAGCGGGTTGCAGATGGCGCTGTACCTTTCGATTGCTATGGCGACCAGGCTGAATGTGGAGATGCTCACTGATATCCCTGCAAAGGTGGCAGGTGGAAAGAACTGAGAGAACCACACCAAGAAAATCTGATACGTGATTTGCCAAATGGATATCTGGGGAACTGTCCCAGATTATCAACCATTAATAAACCAATATTGATTGATTTGTCCCAAAGAAGATAGTTAATACGTACATTTCTGACCTTGTTCTCCTCAATATTACAATAATAAATATTACTAAAGCTCCATCACAGTTGACCTTACCAGCACTTCTAAGAATCTCACAAACCTGGACCTCTCACACAGTTTGATTAAAATTAAAGAGATTTAGTAGTGTTGACTCAACTTGTAGGCTTCAGGAATGCCTGGCATCCAATCAAACTTAGAAGCAACCATGCTTCACATCATCCGACTCTCGCCTCTACAGAGCAGTAGGTGCATGTTCACTGCTAATTGCCCGAGTGACTAGCAGCATATTAAACAAATTCACCGTAATTACAGCAATCTCAAATTTTTACAAAACGAGAGCAGCACGAAGAGGGTGTGTGTCATTTGTGAGCCAGCTGTTGTCTTTTTTGTCTATTATTATTGTTCTGCTAATTGCATTCTTGCAACTGAGTGGCTCATTCTGAACCTTCCAATGGAACTCATTTTTTCCGATTATTCCTGCCCTTGCATGGTTGGTAGGAATGTTTATTGTGGGCCCGGGGATTCAATTATACATCTGAACAGCGATCAGTAAATGTATATCATACTACAAACTGAGCAAATTAGCTGATACATGAACTGCAGTGAGGGAGTTTATCTTGGGTGTACCATCATCAGTCTTCATGAGCCACGCTGTTTGGTTTGCCCACCATGGCATTTCTTTGCATATGATTTGTGGCGTCCTAAGAACACAGTGCGTCCTTTTACAAGAAAGACAGAGTTTAGCATTCCAGACACTGGCCTCTTGCCTCAAGCTCAAACTATAGGAATGAATTCTTGCTTCACAAAACCATTAGTGAGACGTATCATCTGACTGCCAGACCCTCTATGTATAAATGGCACATGTTACAGGCCCAGCTAACAACTGAGATGGCCCTCACACCTCCGCATTGACAACTTTTACCATCGCCACACCCCCCCTCCTCACCATCCCCCACAAGTCAACATCTACACCATCGACAAAACTAGCATGGGGCCCTCAAACCACTCAAACAGCCCAGGGGCCTCTGACCGGGTTAATGTGCTTCAGCATGTCATCCATTCCTTTTGACTCCTTTCTGCTCTTTTTTTTCCTTCTCAATGATTTTCTTCCAATCTTCTCAAAGCTACCCTTTCATTTTTAAATTCAAGGAAGCTGGAAGAGTCATAATAAGGAGCTCATAAGCTTTGAAATGCCCAAGCTTTAAGAACACGCAAGTCTGTTTTAACATCTTTCCATCTTGACATTGTATTTTTTTCCCTCTGTGAGTCATTCACCCAACATGCTAAAATATTACTAAAATTCACCCGAAATGCTAAAATAAACTTGTCACCCATATCTAAATAATTTTTTGTAAAACTTTGATCAAAGGGCCTTAGAATCAAACTGAAGAGAGTAATATTGGCTTTCTCTCAGGAAAAGCCTTTTAAATTATTAGAGTCTTGTATTTCCAGGATGATAAAAATTCTGTTTGTTAAGTTCTACTTCAGCTTATCTCACGCTGTTTAACATTTCGGAGAGAAAGTTGTGAGCCCTTTGTCTCAATTCCAGCATTGTCTGTTCCGAGGATGTGATATGATCTTCATCTATGCCAAAATAATGTATAAATAGTTCATCTGTTTAAACAGCATACAAACCATTGCGCTTCATCATATTTACTGCAAACTCATTGTTGAAACATTTACAGTCCATTTATTTTTCTATTTATTTATTGCCCAGATTTCTGTGCCAATTTGCATAATTTTTCCCCACCAATCAGGTGGTTACCTGTATCTCTTTGCCAACGTCTTATTGTCCATGTCTTAAAATGTTATGCTATATTGCTATATTACGTTTATATGTCTTAGTATATATGTTCTATTCATTACTTCTCACTTGTACTACAACCAACAAGGACGATATTTCAGCTCAGAGTATGATGCCACACATCTTATACATGAAACTGAAAATGAAAAGATACTTGGTCTTTGAGTTTACTGTGAAAATGGAGGGAATCTGAGTGAGATATCAGGTGTTCCCCCATAGTTCATTACTGGGAGCAATTTGTTGATGTCAAATACGATTTGGTTGAAAGCGATTCCAGATTAGCTTTTGGGGGCTTAGAGGCCATGAAACTGCTACAAAACTATTCTAAACACTTCTGCTTATATCGATTCAAATTGACATACTTTACCATAATGGATCCTCTCCTTGGAAGCTGGTTTCCCACAACAATTACTATGAGAGTGCACCACAAAATGCCAAAGAAGGTGCCAAAAAAAACGCCAAGCACCTGCAGACATCTCCTGCACTTCCTAACATCCGTGTTCCTCAGGGTGAAGTAAGAAAAACAGAATCGGTGAAAGAATAGGGTCTGTGGGAAGGTCATGTTTTAGTAGTAATTAATATAATAATCCAGCCCATTCCAAAAGGCAGACTCATTCTCAATAAGTATGAGTTCTGCTGTCTTGTATAGCTTATTATACTCAATATTACTGAGTCCAAGATGACATACGGCTTAGAACAGAGGTCTTAAACTCAAATAACCCAGGGGTCACTCACTAGGAGTCCTTCAGCTCAAATGGGTCACTCCAGTTGTATTTTTTAGTCATGAGACAAAAAATAAAATGATGTTTATATAATGGGTAACGATGGTGAAATTTGTCAGTTGGGGGGGTGGGGGCAGTAGTGAATTTTACTACGCTTAGTGCCGGCACATTTTACCGATGCTGATTAGTAGAATGATGTTTCATTGTTTAAATTTTCTCTAGAAAACATTCAATCGATTGGCGGGTCAGATTAAATAATTATTTAAAAAACATATCGTGGGTCGGATAAAATCGTCTCTTAGAACATCTGCTACACCTGGGACTAAACCAGCTAATCAGTGAAACACCCCACCATTACTGATCAGAGTGGATGTCTTACCCATAAGGTAAGCGACGATCTTGCACATAGCAGCCCCAAAGATGAAGTCCTCCAGCAAGTTAGGGATGAGGGTGAAGGGCATGCAGAAGACCGCCATCATCAGGTCACTGACTGCCAGCGACAGAAGGAAGGAGTTGGTCACCGTGCGCATGTGCTTGTTCATGATCAGCACCATGATGATGAGGAGGTTTCCGAAAACGCCCAAAAGGAAGATGAGCGTGTAGAGCAGGATTCGTATAGAGTCCATCTCTGAGAGAGAGAGAGAGAAAATGGGGGGGCAGGGGCGGGACATTGAGAGGTGGGCAAAGAATAAGAGGAAGGAGTGTTTATGCGCTCTTGACCCTAAATGAAAAAAATCTCACAACATCTAAATGTTCTCATGACCTCATTTTTGCTTCAATATCACCTCTAAGTCTTGATCACTGAAGAATGACAGTTCTTTGATTTTCCTTTGATTTATTTAATTAATATCACATAATATATGTTCTTCCAGAGTCTTAATGTTACATTATTTCAGTAAATCAATCCATTTGCTTTTTGGTATTTCTCTTAATCTTATAAAGAAATTTAATTTGACTAAACTTCAGTCAGCCAGATTTAACACAAAGGATTTTAAATCTTTCTCTAAAATAATCATGGGTCAGGCAACACGTGAAAATTTTAAATACAATAAACACAGTCATGCATAGGAACTACATTATACATTCATCAGACAAACGTATAATTAACATCCGACACAACACCAGAATTGTCCACAACTGAAAAAAATGGACTTTTCTCCGAGCCCTGCTACCACTTCATCACTACAACACAGTTGTACATCTACAAACAGGTTCAATCAATAAATAATCCAGTTTCACTACACATAGTAAAAAAAAAATGCTCGTATCAGATAGTAACATTGGCGCATTCGCATTCTCTTTCACTATTAGAGTTTAAGTTACGTCCTAAAGGCTCCTATGTGTTTGCTAAATGACATACAGTATGGTCCTGTGTTAACTGCTTAAGCGATCAACACATTCAGCCTCCAAATGAGCTTTAAAAGGCCTGACCAAATGGAACGGAAAGCTGATGAGTCCGGTGTTTAATTTAATCCACATTCCTTCAGAAGCGGATCAATAATGTGGTGTATCGAGTTGTTCTTGCTGACAAAGGATTCTTACAATCGATCAGTGCTGCGTCCATCTCAGGACGTCTAATGTAAAAGCTCAGCATGATTTCACATCATTTACTTTAAGATTCATAGAGCGAAAAACCAGGATGAACAATGAAGTTCAGTCACCCAGGACTGATATAATAAATTAGGTGCTGGTTTGACTTTCAGCCTGGAAACAACACATACATCAAAATCTGATACCGGAGCAAAATACACAGGCTGTCAGCGAAATGGATAAATTCATTACAATGCGGGTTATCAGAACTGCATTCAAGATAATCAAAGAAAACTTGAAATATGACTGACTGTGTACTAAAACAATTTTGCATTTGATTAGGTTGTAATGTACACTGATTGTCTACCTAATTGTTTTGAATATCCTTTGAGAATTCTGTACCCTGCAAAGCCTCATCTTTCAGAAGGCTAATTATCTGGAGTGGGCACCAAGTGTAACTGAAAATTGAACTTTTAGTCCCCGTTGCAGGTCTTATAAAATTCCTGTTCATTGATTCAACGAGTAACAAAATCATCCCTTTACGAATCAATATCTATGAAATAAGGCCAATTAGAAGCTGTGTGACTAATGACAATTTTTTGAGTTGGGTAGTTATGTACTTAGAATTGCACAATCAAAATGTTTCACAGTTTTGTAGCTGTTCATAGCTCTAGCTTGATTTTTTGCATGGCAGGACTACAGCTGTTCGGAGGTGATGGGAGTTTACAAGCTTACACTCTGTAATCAAAGATGTTCTGCTGTTGACCCTGTTTCCTTCATGTGGTAGCTTCTCATTTCCCTCTCTACTGGCAAACAACCCCTCTCTTCATTCTTCAGTCACTGTCCATATTGTAGTCGAGAGGGGAGCATTGAAGGACCAGCCAGTCCTGAGATCAAAGAGTACAGACATGCTCTGGTCACCCCTACACTCAGCAATTGTGTGCTTCCAGGTATTACAAAATAAACAGCGTTCAGTGATGGGTGTTGTACTAACAGATAGTGTGAAATTTCTTTGTTCTTATGCTGAAACATGGGACCTCAAGAATGAATAAATTATTTTATTATGAAGAAGAATTGAGGGACTATCGAACTGGAAACTACCACCCTTGTCTGTGTGATTCACTGTGTCTTGTTTGCTGCTAACTTATATAGGCTTGAAGTAGCAGTTCAAGGCTGGAATCACAGTGAGACCCACTCATTTCTTGAAGTGGACTGTCAGTAGGCATGTTTTACACATTTAATGGCTTAGAGATCACAAGGCCTCTGGTGAGTCCCAACTGGGGTTGAAGGGCAGAACCAACTAAAATGACCAGCACTGATGGAAAAAGAGCCTAACTTGCTGACCTAAATGAGAAGCAATCCCCGAAGAATCCTTTTAAATGTATTCGTTTCTTCAGCATCCATACCACAACCTCATTATAGAAGTTCCTTGCATTTCTCAAAGCACAGAGATTCTTGTTTCAACTGCTTCGGCTTTATTCAGACCAATTAGGGCGCATGTCTCACATCTCAAAGGAAGCATCAGATAAGCCTGTACACACAAACCAAGATGGTTTGACCATTTTATGGTGTGTTTTCTAAGTTTATTTTTAGAGTCTAGATGAAAGAAACACACTCACATAGTTTTGTGTTTGTACATAGTTATGGGAAATAATGTTAAGACATGATTAAAACTCAATTTCTGGGTGAATAATAAGGTTGTGGATTTTTAAAACCTGAAGATCCTCAACCTTGATATTGTTGCTGACTAAATGAATCAAAGATTATCCGTTAGGAAGGTATGATTGCAAATTCCTATGGTAATCCCATGATGATGATCATTACCCTCAGCTGATAAATGACTCTGCTTAGACACAGCTTGAGTATCTCCCTCGAGTCAGCACCACAGTAAGCAGGTAAGCATAATGCTAGACATTGTTCTCGCATCACACAGTACACACCCACTCTCCTTCACAGTTGTCTGTCACTGAAGTGGCACCACTCTGCCCAAGATCCCTTGACCTATGACCTAGGAGATCCAGAAGAGCTGGACAGTCTGGTGTTCTGCCTAACTGGTGATAAACTGATGGATGTGGGGGTGATTTGCAGAGAGCCAGGGTCGGCCTCATGGGGCAGCATTTATAGGACACCCCTCCCCCCCAAATGAGTGATTATTCCCCGCCCCCCATACACCACCCACCAAGGACACAGTCTTATTTTAATGCCATTTTTTAATGAAGGTGTTCATCCCAAAAAATAAGCCTGTTCTCTCCCAGGATTGTAGCTGTGAATCATAACCGCCTCCTCCCCCCGATCAACAAATTTTACCAACGTGACCCCACCATACCGCCTCCATGTGCCACAGGTCAGATTTGTTCTAGCGTCAGCAGTGCAGGGGAGCACTATTCAGACACACACAATGCCAGAGAATGTTGACTATAGGATCTCTACACAAAAAAGTTGGCTAGTTGTACTTAGTTAAAACTTTTCTGTGTCATTTATGGTGATGTCACATTAATTATAGTATAGTACCATTGGAGCTTTCCATAAATGCTTATTGTCTCAGTTTTCTGTGAGCGAAACATGGAATGAGGGAAAAATGTAGGTCCATAAGATTCAATTTTAGAGAATGAGCATCTTCACTTATCATCTCCTGAAAGCAGAAATATTTTAGCTTCCCTTGCTCTGGGTAGAGTGTAACGTCTTTACAGAAAGGTCCACAGAATGGCCAGAAACATTTAAAAACAACACCGCCTGCAAAGCAAGAACTGGATGGTAATATATTGTTTTTCCTGGAAGTGAAAGATGGCTTCTGTAATGTATTTCACACCATCCAAGCATGCCCTGTGAAGACAGTCCTGTGTAAATACAACAAAACAGGATGAGATTCACCAGTTGCAGTTTGATAATAATCTCTGCTGTTGAAATTTTCCCGTATATCTGATTACATTCATCACCATAAGCCCGTGAGGACCTTTTGAGCTTATTGTGCTGAAAGTAGGAACGACCAACATACTTAAGTTCTTCTGTAGCTACAAAAACGGTATTCTTTTTGGAGAAATGATCATTAAATCGCCCCTGAATCAGAAAAAAATCGAGAAAAACAGTTCAACGCTGTGTTAGGAGAGGATTGGGATGCATGTCTTGCAAGATTTAAAAGCACTGACACCCCCGACTTTCTGGACACATCACTGCCCTATCGATCTTCTGAGCGCTTATCTTCATCATGTCGTTTTAATTACATGTTTTTTCACCGAATCGTTAGGCGTCAGATTGCAAATGAAGGACATTTTTCACGCGTCCCATGGGAGCCCTCTTTCAATCTTCATAATGAAATGGGTACAATTGTCAGTGCGATACAGATTAATTAACTGGAAGGGACTAAAACAAAATCAGAGTCAGAAATAAAAGTAGTCAGTATTTATCGGAGTGTTCAACGTAGCGGACCTGAAGATTACTCACAGGGTGATGGATGCTATCTTAATCAGGACTGCTACCTGTGTTTGCTCCACTATACAGCAATCTAAATGCATGTTAAAAAAGAACATTTGAGCTTACCCCTTTGTCTCGCCGGCTGCAGCCTTACAACAGCGGACGCATTTCCACAGGTGGCGGCACCGGCAGCGTCCGCGGTCCCGTTTTCCGTGCCGTTCCCCGACGAGTTCCTCTGCACCGCCGCGCATCCCAGCAATGCGGAGGACGCTTCGCCCAACTTCTGCAAATCCATCGCATTTATTGCAAGAAACTAATGAAGACACCGGTTGCACCGGTTAGGAATAAAGTCTTTTCTTCCAGACCAACCTGCAATGCTTAAAAGTTACTTTTCATGATATTAAAACAGGTGTCTCTTGCAGGTGAAGTAATTCATGTATATCCCATAATCAAAAAAGAGCAGCGGTCTGAAGTCCCAGTTTGTGCAAGCGTGTACCGACAGCGCCTTCTTATCCCCGACCGAACAGAAAGTAGCGGATTGCGGGAGGGGTGTGACAAGGCGGCTTTATTTATGAGTGGGCGAGGTTCGGAGAGGGGTGGAGGGGTATTCCAGTTTGAATACGTACCCAAGGAAGAAATCCCCGAGAAGCTGGTATATAGCGCCACCCCATGGCCACTCTACGTCGGATTAAGAAGCGCGTGCCTTCAGCGATATCGTCGCAATTTGGTATGGAAAAAAACACAGTAACCATGTAACACAGCCGATGTAAGGTACATAATGCATATACATGGTGACACGGATGATATATGGCTCGAGGTGTCTGAAGCGAGACATGTTCAATTCAATTCAATTCATTTTTATATAGCGCCTTTCACGACGGAGTCGCCCCAAAACGCTTTACATGATATTGAGTAATATGAAACAGGGAAAAGGAAAGACAAAGAAACTGGCTAAAGAAAGAAAACCACATGACAATTGGAGGAGAGGAACCAAAAACTCCCAAATATGGTGAAAAAAAACAAACCTCTGGGGGTCCGAGGTCAACTGGCTTAAAAGTTCACCCCTTTGTCTAACATTATTGCATAGAAAAGATGCAGCAGATGCAGCTGGTTGTGCAGCTAACTAGATGGGAAAAGTTTTTGTTTTAACTTCTCTAAATTTTAGAATTTTTGTATGATTAATACTGACTATATATGTACCATTGTTACGGCGGCCTGTGACGGGTTGTGGCGGGAACGCCGGGTCAGTTGTCTCAGGACCACTGTGGGGTAAGACGCGGGAATATACTCTCTCAGGTTAAACATTATTTTTGTTAGGAAAATGTTAATTTAATTTTAACTTAATTGTTTTTCGGCATTAAGTCACGTAGTAAGGAGTTTCGTTAGTTTTTTAAATTACACCCTTTCCGTGGCTGAGAGAGTCGTAGGCCGTATGTTAATTACCAGGTCAATTTTCAGGTAGGGCAGTTAGCTGTTTTAGTTAGAACAAAAAATATTCTTGCTTGCTGTATTTTAGTCATTTAATCTAATGCGTGGTACTAATGTGGTATTAAGTTTGTTTTTGTTTCCGACTCTACAGATTCCTTTTGCTTTCGCGGTTATTTGGCTCCTGTCTACTTTTGAACGACTATTAAATATACTGGGTTTGGCATAAGGTTTAGTCCAGTTGTGCTAGTTCAGTTGTGGTGGTCAAGTGAATTTATTTAATTGAATTACATGATTTATGTTTAATCAGTTACCTGAGGACCGCTGTAGGGGGTAAGAGAGACGTTGGCCTTATACTAATTAGCTTGTCGATATTCAGTTAATTAGATATCAGATTCCCCTGCACGCCAAAGCATCAGCCGCCGCAGTATCAAGTCAGCTACAGTTGCATTTATTTGCAGACATCCCACCTAAGGCATATTGATTTCGGGAAAGCGGATGACGGAGAACCAGGAGGCGGGGGACTAGGCTTGGGAGGTATTACTTTAATACCACATACTGCAGTATATCTGGCGTTTTGGATATATTATAGTATTTTCGTTCGGATGGAGGGGGGCTAAAACTGGCTAGAGCAGGGCTGCTCATTCCTATTCCTGGAGATCTACCTTTTATGTTGGCGAGTGAGGACAGCGAGACAGGACCCAGCTCTTTACAATTCACCCCCGTCGTTGAACTTCAGGGAGCGTACAAGACCGTAAGCACAAACAGGGGATAATGGCCAGACTGGGGGACACTTATATACCTGACTAACGAGGGGTAACAAGGGCCAGGTATGGGCAGTGAATACTGCTGGTCAGGTAGGGACAGAGGGCGCAGGAGAACCAGCAGTGCCACCTGCTGGCCCTCACAGGAATAGGACAGGGCAGGCCGGAGCCTGTGACTCTTCCACCCGGTACCCTGTTAGGTGTATTAAATTAGAGCTGCTCCTAAGCTCTACAGGGTGGTAGGTAGATCTCCAGGTGCAGGAATGAGCAGCCCTGGACTAGAGGGTGGCGGTAAAATTTGCTGACTGGCTAGGGCAGGGTTGCTGCAGTAAAACTTATTTCCAGTTAATTTTACTGACGCTGAATAATTAAATGACAGATTTTTGGGACATTGCTCATCCTTTGTGGGTGTCAGGGAGTTGCTGTCAATTTGCAGGACATTTCCAGAACTTCTGGGAGAACTGGGATGTCTGAATATTTTCCCCCTTGATTGAAATAGAATTTTAATTTCTCAGAACGAATACGAGCCTTATTATATTTATACAGTTCTGCATAGATGTTAATATTTTTTAAAGTAGGCCTAATCCACACATTTAGTATGAGTTACAATACCCCAAAGCATTAAATATAAACTTTATAAGTGATGTAGGTTACACTTCACCAAGTCTGAAGATGAACACAGGATATTTTTCCTGTCTTACAGATCATTTTCGTGATTCACAACGCCTCTGTATTAATTCAGTTCTAAATAGGTGTTCTAAAGCATGTAACACAAATTTAACTACCCAACAGAAGTTCATGTTATACAGCAGTGAAACAGAACACTACACAGGACAGGGAGTAAAATCCTCTTTTGGACTAACAGGAGGAAAAAACAAACCAACTGGGTCCGAACCCAACTGGTAGCTGAATCTCTTCACCTCCAGGAATAATACACCGATAATGAAATATAATGTCAGTCTGTATAAAACTGAAACAAGGATAGCAAAATGGTTCAGGACATGGATTGTAAATATCAAGGCCATCGAGGTGACATAGATACCCTTCTGCACTCCTGCACTTTTCAGGGGCCCTTGAATACGAAAAATAACAATTTAGTCGTTCGATGAACATTGAACTTCTGCTTGGCAAATTTTGACCAAATTTTGTCAGATGGCCCAGAACGTCTAGCTACACCCCTGGTAGGTTCTCTACTTTGTACCCTGGGGCTCACAGTAGAAACCCCAAAGCACTGTTTTGTACTGTATGTCATATGATTCCTGTTTCCCAGATGCCACACACATGTCTGCACAATCATGACTGTACCTACCATTGAGGACACCAAGGTGGAGTCCTCAGTATTTTTTCTGCAATTCCAATAACCATGATCCGTTACGGGACACACATAGGAAGGGCTAACACTTTTGACCTTGGTAGTTTAAAAATCCTGGTTACGGTCCTGTGCAACAACACAAGATCTGTCTCAACACTCATACTTAAAAATGACGTCTTAACATTGCATTATTTTTCTCAGTATCATTGAAAAGGCAGTAGTTATGCTTGCCTGAGCTAGCAGATATCCATCCATTTTCTATATCCGCTTATCCTATGCAGGATCACAGGGGTCCAGAGTCTGGAAAGGAACAAACTTAGATGGGGCAACAAATCATCATAGGGCACAATCCATTCACACAGTTTGGCAGCTCTAATTCACTTTAGCATGTTTCTGTTCTTGGGGGCGGGGGGTACCAGAGAACCTGGAGGAAACTGGGAGGATGTGCAAAATCCACACACGTAGCATGAGGGTGGACAGGTGTGAGGCAGCAGCGAACCACTGCACCACCAGGAATGCAAAAAATGAGTCAGAAGATTCTCAAGATGTATTGTATTCAACAAAAAAAATGAAAAATAAAAAGCAAATGGTGTGGAAAAAACTATTGTTGGTGGCTAGCACTCAGAGGCAAGCATCCGAAACATTCCTTAGAAACGTTATATTTTCATTTTCAGCAGCTCTTCGCTGTACGTGTAGTTCCACATATCATTAGCGAAGGATGATGCACTGCTCCTTTTTTGATGTCATAGCGTAAAGTGTCACTTAGGACACTTGGCCAATTGATGGAACTGCTAAAAAGTAAATATGAATACTGAATGATACAATCTAGAGGTGCACTGATCCGATACTCCCATTAGTATTGGCACTGACCCATACCTATTAGGCGGATCGAGGATCGGCCATATGTGACCGATACATGTCCAATACTTATTTAGTCTTCGGCAGTCTGTAAAAATAGTTCCTATTTCTCTTTTAAAATAATTTGTACGATCAATTGCACGACAGCTCTTTTCCAATTTAGATGTGTTGTTGTGTCATTCAAGCTGAACGCTAATGCTGCCACTCTGTTTTTTTACCACTCAGTGGGGATGAGCGCAGTGACTCCACCTGCTGTGACGTCACGTGCATAACCTTTGCAGAAGGAGGAGCGTAAGAAAATAACAGAGGGTGACGATCTGGAAGTATTTTACGCTTAACAAGAACTAGCAGCACAGCGATTTGCAGACTTTGTTTAAAAAAAAAAAGTTTTAAGAGGTGGAAGTACCTTTAGGTGGAAAATCCCACTACAGAAGAGATGTGATTGTGCGAGACAGTGTGAGTAACATGAAAAAAGCAATAGATGACTTGGGAATCGCTAACAGTTTTGCGCTCTTGCTACAGTTTGTGATACACGAGGGGCTGCTGTCGCGACGAAGTGTGGCACGTGCCAGTGGGATTAAAATTGTAGGGTATCTTAATTAACCTCAGCACGTTTTTGGACTGGGGGTAAATTGGAGTACCCTGAGGAAACTGCATGACAACACGGGGATAGCATGCAAACGCCACACACGGAACCCTGGCAGAGATTCAAACCCTGGTGGGCCTTGTGAATTTTGTGGCATTTTGCAAAGAATCGAGTGCAGAAAAAGTAGCATTTTATAAAAACTTATTGGGATCTACATTAATTTGTAATTGTTTTGTTAAATCTGTGTTTTTCATTAAAAAGCTCAAAAGGGAAAACAGTCCCTTTCAGAAAGGCTGATGGTACAGGATCTCAGAAGAAGCAGTTTGAGGATCCTGCTTCAGTTTGACAGCCCAGTCAAATGCTTCTAATGCCCATGATTGCCAGCAGGGGGAGGTCATACTCCTTGACAAAAAAGCAGCTCTCATAGATTACCCAGCTTCAAATACAAGAGCAGAATCATGACACAATCAGCAAGCAGAAACCAAATCTTAATTAATCACAGCTAGTTCACATTTACACACTGATCCCAGGCCAGTGCAGCTCCTATGGCTGCATGTATGTAAAACACAGTCGTACAGTCATCATAGTCCAGTTTAGTGTCATTTTCTGTCTCAGCCTGGATGGGATCCCCCCTGGAGGTGTCGGACTCTGTCGTCTGGACTGGGGAGTTCCTTCCTTTGGG
>JAAGVU020000001.1:45504065-45514466 GCA_011763525.2 Mormyrus iriodes
TGTTTCTGTCGGCAGAAAGAGCTGTGTTGTTAGATCACTACAGTTTCATATTCATTGGAACTGACTCATATATATATGTATACATACATACATACATACACACACACACACTTTCTTTTGAGCAAATTCCTGTTTTGCCACATGCTACATACATCCTGCATAGACATGATGAGCAGTATCATCCTTAACTGTGTAACCTGTGCTGCAGTTGCGTGAATATTTTATTTTTAAAGCAGACGTGAAGGACGTGTATCAGAGATGGACCCACCTGACACCAGCAGCCGAATCGGACTGCTGAGAACATCTTCCATGAGATAGGGACCGGCCAGTGACACATGGCAGTGATACTGCCCCGAATCCGCCGTGCCGACGTTGTACACGGTGAGGTACGAGACCCCCCAGGCTGGGCTGGGCTGAAGCCAGATAAGGCTGTACTTGTCATTGTCCTCCAGAGGAGTGCACAGGCCACCTTTCTGTTTGCACCACGTCACTGTGGCCGGCTCCTCAAATGCAGCTCGACAGGACATGGTCAGAGAGGCTTCGGCGGCCCGGCTCCACCAGCAGTCTTCGGACTCAAACATGTATTTACATTTTTGACCTGTGAAAGGGAGCATTTCCATCAGCAGCCAAGTCACTGTGATTTACGACCTCTCACATGGAGAACACGAAATGTACTGTAATGATTTGCCTTGTCCTGTGGGTGGTGTGGTGTTTTCGCCCTTCAGCAGATTGTCCTGGGGTTTGAGTATAATTATGGGCTGTCCTCTGCTGAGTTGCTATTACATGGTTGGTTCCGTAAGGTTGGTGTCATCCGTTAGACCCCTTCCTTTCCCCACTGACTGATCTAACAGCAGATGTTCTATTTCAGGGGTATTCAGATGCATATTCAGAAAATCCTCTCATGACACCTCACATTTACTTTGCAACACCCCATGGGGTTACGACCCACAATCTGAGAACCACTATGTTAGAGAGCTGTGTGCCATGTCTACACAGTCATTACCATCACGTTTTCATGTTGAGCAGGACCAAATGCACCAAGATTGATTCAATGTACCTGTTGAATGAAGTTGATTCTGCTTCAGTCTGCCTGCAGTATGAAGCCGTGAGTCCAGCAGCGCGACAAGCTCACTCCGTGGGCCGTGCGCAGGCAGCACTGAAAAATAATTTTCATTGTTTTAGTGTTCTGACATTATCTAATATGTGTAGAAAACAGGGAGCTGAGGAAGGTCTGTCTTACCTATGACCGTGACATTAAGGTAATGGCTGACAGGGGGCGCACTTCCATGAACAACACATCTATACAGTCCATCATCCTCCGTGGATATATATTTAAAAATCAGCTGTGACGTACTGATGTCTGGATCTGTTTCGTTTCTTTTCCATTGTGTTTTAATGTTGTCTGTCTCAGTGACAGTCATGCAGTAGGATGTGGTTTTGATTTTGCACCATGTCAGTGTTGGTGTCCCTCCACAGTGCTTCACTGGACAGTGCAGTGTCACTGAGGACTTTTCCACAGCCAAAATCACTCTGTTCCATTGTTTCTGAATCTCCATAGCACACAGGTTAACATTTTCTGAAAGAAGAAAGTACTGAATAATCAGCTGGTCCCTCTGTTGGCCAGAGAACACAGTCATGTGTTCAGCACGGTAATTTACTCTTTCTTATATGGACAGTCATGTCCTCACTGTGGCTGGGGCATAGACAGCGCATACAAATGACCAGCATGAATGAACATATGAACAGGACACCAGAGACGTATCTCTATTCTGCCCTTGTTGGGCTCATCACATGTGAATTGTTTTTTGGACTAAATGATTTAACTTGAAACTGGGTTCAAAGTTCTTTGTTTCAATAAAACATTTTAAGGAAATTAAACCTGATACCTGGAGCAAATATCACTTATCAAATGGGATTTATGCCTTTCTGATCATTTTTTCATATTATAGGTAGTAATAAGGGGGGTCATCTCACTCCAGTAGAGGTTCCTACTATATACAGCATATATGGCTATATAATGCAGGAAAACAGCACTAATATAAAGACTATCGTACCTGTGACAGAGACATTAATGACATGACTGACAGAGGTCACATTTCCATAAACACCACACCTGTACTGACCAGCATCTTTCATTGATACACGTGTGAAAATCAGTTCTAAAATGTTGATACTTGGCTCAGGTTCACTGTATTTCCATTGTATTTTAATGTTGTCTGTCGCATTTACATTAATGCAGTGTGAAGCATTCCAGAGTTTACACCATGTAACTACTGGTCTCCATCCACAGTATCTTACTGGACAGTCAAGTGTCACTGATGAGTTTTCCGTAGCTGATTTTATGCTGTTCCGTGGCACTCGAATCTCCACAACACAAGCATCAGCTGATCCTGTTAGAAGGTTTTAGGTTAATTAGTTTTTAATTATCCATCCATTCAGAATCTTCATGACACACACTAACACTTGACAGAAAAAAACAAGTTTCTATAGTTACGTTTTCTAAACTAGTAAATATTGTTTTACCTCTCTGAAGATGATAGACAGATTACTTTTTGTTGTTAATACCTCTGAAATTATCTTGCACATTTTATTAAACATTCTGTCAGCTTACTGGAAGCAATCCATAATTACATGCACTAAACTATTTGTTGAATTTTATGTTTTTCTTTTAGAATTGTTACATTATTATAGAATGCTACGAAACAACATTTATTATTTGACATATATATACATTTTACCTTCAAGTTGATTTGTTAGGACCAGAACTAGCAATCCAATCATTCCCGTCATCATTGCCATTACAGAATTATAATTTTGGTTATGGCTGCTCTCTGAAGGTCAGGGTCTCTGTGAGTCTGCTTCTCCGATCTCTTGTCCTCACTAACAGCGACTGAAGGAGCTCTGTTGTTAACAGAAACAGACACCAGCCCCCAAACCGCCACTCCCTGCATCTTCCGGTTTTATTTGGGCTCGTTATTGTTCAGTGATGTTTTCTCATCCTTTAGCTTCTGTCTGACACTTTAAAGTTAATAACTCTAAGATATTGTAAGGGATTAGCCTGATTCGGTTTTTCTGCGATTCCTTCAGAATAATACACAACTACAAAAATAAGCATTTGAATAATTTAAGAATAGTGTGTGTGCATGGGGCAGCAGCAGATCTGCAGCTCATGCGTTTTTGTGTGTCTCAGCTTGCCGCTGTATGATTTCCCCTTTCTTAGAAACCAGCGTGAGAACAGGAGTGAATGACTGTGCCTTTAAGTCTGTCACTTCCACCAGAGTCAGTGTGGTGCTGCTGCTTCTCCTTACCTGCTTTTGGTTTTTGCTACTGAATCCCAGGGGCGGAACTGAAGAATTCTTGCTACTGACCAACTGGATTACTTCAGTAAAAAATGTAGTCCGACATGCATGTTTTTTTTTTCTAGCCAACAGGTACTGTTCTTTGTACTAACCCTTCATCTAAATGACTCATCTCAGGCAGGTGGGTGAGCTTAATTTCCTGCAGTGCTGACACCTCTAACCTCCTATAGCTGCTCTGAAGACCATCAGCTGCTGACTGAGGGTACAGGCTCTTTAATCACTCCACAGTACTGTGCAAAAGTCTAAGGCAGTTACAGAAAATGATATTAAAATGATCTTCATGTTGGTGTAAAACTATGATATATTATCTGTCAAAGTGCATCAGCTTATCCATTTAAATACCTCTCCTAATGTCACCCCAGTATTTGCAGTAACCATCCAATACAGCCATGTATTTTTTGACTCGCCTACTACCCCACCTGTGTTTGACTAATCAGTACCTCATAGAGTTATTTAACTCATTATGTTAATTAATTGAGTTGGTGGTAAATTTGAACAAAGATATGGAATGGCTGATGTACTCCTGAGCAGAGGTGTTCATCTAGTCATCCAACAAGGTATGAGTAACTTTTTAGAGAACAACAGCAATTCTTGTTAGTTTTTTATTGTTATTCCTAATTTGCATGTGTTCTAATCTTTCTGATAAATTTAAACATTTTCTTTGTCTACCTAAGTCGTTTGCATAGTACTGAATATGATTGAGTTCTGAACACTTTGCAAGTCCCCACAGTGGGGAGCTGCAAACTCCACACACTTAGAGCTGAGGCCAAGATTCAAACCCTGGTCCCCAGAGGTGTGAAATAACTGTACTAGCCACTGCACCACCTTGCCATCACTCATAAGCTTTATTTGTTGTTTGTTTATATTGCTGAATTAAAGTACTGATGTTCTACGTTTAAAAATATTGGAAAATCACCACGTTAGGGTAATATGTCAAATTTTACATTGTATTGTCATAATGTATCGTGTTTTAACAGGATGAACTTCATAATGTCCCAGCAGCCTTTGCTGTCAATTGTCTTTCCAAGGATTAGCTAAGCCATTAACTTCTCCACAACACCCTGAGATGATGATCACGACAGCACCACAGGGCACAGTTAAATAACTCAGCCTACACATCAACCTTTGGTCAGTCAAAGTCCTACAGCAGGATGGATAACAGGTGAGACCGGCAGGTGTAGATCCTCTTCGGACCGTGACTGTGAGGTGGCTGGTGAGTCTGCCTTCTTCTACTGTAGCTTTAGCAATGAAATATCCAAAACCACTAACATTAATACGCGACAATGATATTCTTCTTTTGTGGTATTTTCATCTGGTTATTTTTAACAGCAGTGACAATAGCAGAAATAACTGGTCACGCAAATCTGAGGGCTGGTGCAGGATGTATACAAATGATTATCCTTTTCAGTTCATTCCATAGCAAGCAGCTTTATTCAGTGAGTCTTGTCAATACTGTGCAATGCAGACTATTGTTTATATATGTGTTGCAATTGCAGATGCTCAGAATTTTAAAATATCGGAACGAACTTTGAAAAAAGTACCAGTATTCTGAATTTTAGGTGAATGTATGAGTAGACACAAGTGGATTCAACCCCCTTAGAGCACCTGCAGATCTAAATAGTGTTTTTTTTTCTTCAAAGACAAAAGCTGTGACAATCTTTTCATTGCCCAGTTCTGCATTGTAGTTAACAATTAACACTGCCACTAACGTCCAGAGTGCAAATCTTGAAGTCAGACATCAGCATTTTCCTGGAAATATATTTCAGGGTAGCTCCACAACTTTTATCCTGGCATGGACCATTTCAGGCGTTTTCTTACAGTATAGATAACAGTGAAGGTGTTTCTCCATCCAGACAATGTATATAAAATCTGCTGTTGTCAAAGCCAAGGATACATGTGCAAACGATTCAGGCATTAAAGCTGAAATATTTATATTTCATATGTTGCATATTTTTGTCATACTTCAATCTCTTTATGATTGTTCAGTAAGACCCCATTTATCAGGTGATGAAACAATGCATATTTTAATTTGCTCATAATATCAGTATCAAAGAGATGCCTATAAAATAAAGATAACACTTAACTCGCATACCTTCCCTGGTGGAGTCATTGGTACTTGACCAAAGGTCATGAGCATTTCTCTGGTCTGCCAAGAAACAGATTATGATGTGAGCAGTGGTAGCTTTAAATGCTGCTGAGCTCAGCATGGCCTACATGTGCTGTGACAGACATTGTGTCATCAGGGTCAGCTGGTGGAGCCATGTTGATATGCATGGTGTTGGGATGGCCTTCCAGATGGGTGAACAGTTTGTAAATTAATGATGACTAATTGAATCATGCTGATCCCGGAGAACCATTTAGCTTCAGATAGCTTCCCCTTGTGACAGCAAAGCATATCATTAACGTATAAACATGCAGCCACTGAGCGGGTAACTAAAGTTTACGTTTTAAGCAGGCACTCAATAGGTGATATATAATGGACAAGGATGAGGGTTGGCAGTTCACAACCTGCTGTAGTTCCCTTTAGTGACATACTTCACATGAACTGCTCTGGTGAAATACTAAGCTATCTGAATGGGTAAGACGTTATTCCCACTAGTGTTGTAGACGCCAACGTCTACGTAATGGAAAAAAATGGCACTCAAAAAATCACACTAACATCTCAATCAATGAAAACTTGGACTCTACACTTCAAAAACCCTTTAAACAACATGTGTGGAAAGTTTCACATGTTTATGTGCCTCGGATTATTTGTAATAAGCAAAAATAAAACTACCATGGCGGCCATATTTAGGATGCTTTGGATGAAAGCAGTGGGTGAATCTGTAAGTGTTAATGTTGCATGATGCTATGGCGACAGAGCGATGGAGGCTTTCAAAGTGAGGGTCATCAGCCTGAACAAGCGGGAGGGCCAGAGTTTCGGCTTCTTCCTGCGTATGGAGCAGGGCGAGGATGGTCACCTGATCCGAAACCTGGAGACCGGCAGCCCGGCCGAGCTCTCAGGACTGAAGGATGGGGACCGCGTGCTGAGGGTCAACGGGACCTTTGTGGACACACTGGAACACTACCAGGTAGCTGACACCATATACTAAGGCTGCCAAAGTGCTGCTTTAATTAGACAATAATAATAATAGCTGTTACAATAACTAATAAATAGCAGTAATGCTGTACTGACTGGCCGCATTGGTCAAATGAAACCAAAGAGGTACCCTGAGTGCATGCTAAACCTGAACCGGGCGGGGAATCTTGTGGCCCAGGTGGTCAGTCTGGTGAAGAACAGTGGGATGTCCGTCACCTTTCATATTCTGGATGAAGCCTCCTACAAGCAGGCCAAGGAGACTGGTGTGGACCTGTCCGATCCTCAGTTCAGCTCTCAGTCAAGTACGGCCCAGGCACAGCCCATTATGAACGGCGTGACCGGTTCAGCACCAAAACCCAAACTCTGCTTATTGGTTAAAGCCAAGAATGGATATGGATTTTCCATCAAGTCCACAACAGGTGAGATGGCAGTTAGCTTCAGCCTGGTGACATTCCTTGATTGGTCTAACATTCAAATGAGCTTAAATTAACTGCACATTTCAAGAACATTAAAATTGAAGAATGGAATTAATCAAACTATCCATGTCCTGTCCAGTAAGTTACACTGGCATGATAGTGTGATCTGTGCTTCCTTGGATGGACTTGGATAAATGGCTTTTAAAAATGGATGGATTAATTAAGATACCCCTAAGTACTTTATTGAGAGAATCACCATAGCTTCCCTATTGGCCATTGAAAACATGCCGAGACCGTTTAATTATCTCTTTATACTGCTGCTGCAATTTAAACTGTCTTCTTCTAGGCATGGAGGGTGTGTTCATGACAGATGTAACTGCTTCTGGGGTTGCTGACAGAGCTGGGGTCAAGGTCAATGACCGCCTTCAAGAGGTCAACGGGGAAAACGTGGATGATTGCACCCATGAGCAGATTGTAGAGAAGGTTAAAACAATTTTAATCCCCAAGTCAATATCATTCATAAATACAAATAGAGATGAAAGTAAGGATTTAGTTGTAGTGTCTGCACTTATCTTGGGTTAAATTCTGGTTTTGGAAGTAAGTTGGTTAGTGGTGCTTATAGTACAGCTAATTTGTGACGTATGTTTCATATAAGCAGTCTGTCAGTCTAACTGAACTTTGAATCATATGGAAACCTGCCTCCAATGAGTACGAAGGCCAGTCGTTTATGGTCAAGCCTTTGTCTCTCTGCCAAACCCCTTCTCCTCCAGATCAAGGCCGCCGGTGAGCGAATCATGCTCTTGCTTGTGGACGAGCACTCAGACAAGTACTACAGGAACAGAAAGCTAAAGCCGCGAGCAGAGGACGCTGGCGTGAGGCACCTCCCACACACACCGCGCATCGCTGACATGACTAAGGGCCCTGACGGCTACGGTTTCTACCTGAGGGAAGACCCCAAAATGCAAGGTGTGCCTGGAGAGATGGAGAACATACATAGAGAGGGAGAATATAGATACAGAACAGCATGAACACCAGTGTCACTTCTGACCTTTAAAATAAAAATGACAAAAGTGACTTGTGAACACATGAAGACCAAAGGAATTCAATTTAATTGCTGAATTTTGTCACAGTTGAGACCCTACCAAATCTGACCATCATTACTCTCATTTCATCTACTCTTTTACCCCCAGTCATCTGCTGCTAGGGCTGCGATTATATGTTATCATTGGCCATTGATATGTTTTGAATCGGTGAGTGGCAGGGGAGGGGGCACTCCAGGGCTAATCAGCTTTTAGCTGGGGCCAGTGCTCTTGTGGTTCCGTCCCTGTACACGCCTCTGTCTGCTTCCCTGTGTAAAACACTTCAATGTCTGTGTTCTAGGCCATTTCATTAATGACATTGACCAGGGGAGCCCAGCCGAAAAGGCAGGACTGAGAAACATGGACCGGTTAGTGGCGGTCAGTGGGGAGGAGGTCGACCGCTTGAACCATGATGAGGTTGTGGATCGAATTCGGCAGTGTGGAATGAAATGCTCCCTGCTGGTGGTTGATGTGGAAACAGACAAAATGTACAAGATGGTGAGTAACTCTTTCAAGAATGAAGTGTTCTTTTCTGCACTGAAGCTGTTTGCGCACTGAGCAAGCCAAACATTTAAAATTTTTCTATAACAGAGAAGAATCACATTTCTACTCAGACAATATTTCACCCCTCCAAAAGTAACCACCTGTTGTCCAGCCTATGGTTTTCCAAACTGTTCAGACCATGACCCCCAAAATATCAAGATAAGTGCTGACCCACACTCATGACCTGGTTCCCCCTTGTTCGATTTTTGGAAGGCAAATTGCAGTTGGTCTCAGGGGGTGGGGTTTATTGCAATCAACTACTTGCATGTATGGTTACAATGGAGTTTTTTCATGTTTTTAAACTTTTATACACATGCTCCATTACTCAGAGTGTTTATTGGCTAGTTGTATTTTCATACCGACTATAGCTTGGTAATTTAACTGTACAAATTAAGCACTCAAAGGTAGAGACATGCATTCTCCTAGATCTTCAAAGACATCCAGCAGCCTTCATGGCACAATTGGTGTTCTTAACCATCTGAGTTTGTGCCTGCTGCTTTTGGAGTTGATACAAATCCTAGAAATTTATTTTAATGTCTTTTGTAGCATACTTTCAGGTCACATCAATTGATGTCTGCGGTTTTGAGTTCTAGTTTTCAGTGTTTCAGGTAGATCTTTGTTTCTTCTAGCTAAGAATGAAGAAGTTCAGGTCTGTCAGTTCTGATATGTCAGTGTTTGAGACTATCTGCCTTCTTTTTTTGTAAAGTGTGGTAACACAAAAGAAAGCAGTATTTTAAGATGGAACAAACTAGACTATATACCCCTATACAATCTTTGTTGTGGAATTTAGTTCTGTTTTTCTTTTTTTAATTTAAATATCTATCCAATGTCTATCTTGATTAGTCACTGACACTGAGTCATTCCACAGGGAGGTGTGTCTCCTTTTCTTTACTGGAAAGAAATGAGGGGGCTGGAGCCAATCACAGCACTCGGTGCCGATGAGTCGGCTCCAGATTTGGACAAGGACACGCCCCCTGCACGGCAGTTCAAGCCCAAGCTCTGTAAATTGGAGAAGACTTCTAGCGGCTTTGGCTTCCACCTTAATGGCATCCAAGGGGTACCAGGCCAATACATTCAAGAGGTATGGAGCTGGACACTCTGGACTATGGATGAAACTTAAGGAGTCACACTATACTGATCAGACACAGCCAGCTGATATGAAACGCAGAAAATTTATCTGGCCAAACTGAATCAAATTGACCTGGAACTCAAAATATCTCTCTGGTCAGAGTAAAATCAGCTGTGGAAAGTGATAGAATGACATTTAATGTAATGTTTGGATCCTGTTGGAGGATGGATTGATGGATGGATGCATGGGATGGAGGGATAGATGGACGGATGGATTTTCATTGATTTAATACCCAGCTAGAGTAAAACTACTCAAGCTAAGCTTGATCTTCACTTCACTAATGCATACATCACCATGTTGCTCATGATCTACCCACCTCAGCATGGTCATGTGATCACCTGTGAAGACCAGCATTTCTACCACCACATGTAAGTTTTACAGATTGTACATCTCCCAGGTGGTGACAGGGGGAGCCGCCGACCGGACAGGTCTGAAGAGCGATGACATCGTCATAGAGGTCAACGGCGTGAATGTAGAAAACAGCACCCATGAGGAGGTGGTGGCCTTGATTAGAGCCAGCGGTGACCGCTTGACCCTGCTGGTGGCTGATAGGAAGGCCTACGACTACTTCAAGGCGGAGAAGATTACCATCACCCCCCAGCTGGGGCAGACCCCCACACCTGAGCCTGAGCCTGCAGCCACAGCCACACTGATTCATACAACCAAGTCTCAGGAGCCTCAAGGGAGAGAAGAACAGAAGAATGAAAAGGAGAAGGCAGAGGAGAAGGCAGAGGAGAAGAAGGAGGTGGCTACACCAGAAGCTACTCCACCTAGCGAGCTGAAAACTCGTGACAGG
>JAAGVU020000001.1:45514566-45525306 GCA_011763525.2 Mormyrus iriodes
GGGGCAGACCCCCACACCTGAGCCTGAGCCTGCAGCCACAGCCACACTGATTCATACAACCAAGTCTCAGGAGCCTCGAGGGAGAGAAGAACAGAAGAATGAAAAGGAGAAGGCAGAGGAGAAGAAGGAGGTGGCTACACCAGAAGCTACTCCACCTAGCGAGCTGAAAACTCGTGACAGGGTAAGAGCCTCAGGGTCAGTGATGTTCCTCCAGAAACCGAAGTAAATAGTTGTCCATACTGGGCATATGTGTGAAAGTCGTCGATTTAAGTTTACTTCCCTTTTCCTATTATTTCTTTTTATAGACACCGTCAGCATCCTCTTCTTCATCAGATGAAGATGATAGACTCTGAGGAGATTAGACCCTCCAGCCGCTTACTGTCCATTAGTGTTGCTCCAGCTTGCACCATGATTGGTGAACATTTTATGTATCTGAGGGCATAATGTACTACAGCAGTATCTCCCAACCTGGTCCTCGGGGACCCACAGATGGTCCTCCCAGCTCCCTGCTAGACTGTCCACATTTTTGCTACCTACTGGGAACTGAGAGCGAGCAAAAACGTGGACTGTCTGTATGTCCCCGAGCACAGGACAGCATTTCCACTTCTGCTGGTAAACCCTGTTCTTCTGTTGCTTGTTTCAATCTTGATTTAACTAAGTTATCAAGACGCAGGCTACTTTCTGTCCAAAATATATTTACATTTGGAAAACATGAGACTGTAATGGAAATCTATGCAACACTGATGTTCTAATCATTGCAAAACACAAATACATTTTGAAAAAAGTATATTATACATTTACAGGAGTGGTAATAGTTAAAAAAAAACTTTATTTTAGGGTTAGTAATAATTATGTACTTTCTTGTTATTTGGTTATAAATTTTCTCATGAGTAAATGACCACTTGAAATTAAATATGAATTATTTGGCATGTCACTGTGAGTCTGTAATACGCATTTCTGTACATTTTTCATTTCCTGTTTATTGCTGAAAAATATTGGAGAATGACCTGTCACTTACCATGTCACAAGGAAATTAAAAACCTTCTCATTAAAACCAACCTGTCATGCTCTTGATCACGTGGGGATACGAGTTAGCGCTACCTCCACGGTGTGGACTTAATTCACATTCTGTCTTTCTAGAAAATCATGACTGTGACCCAACACAACATTTCAGTGTGGTCCTCTGGTTCAATGACACTCACACTTGATGGGCTGAACTAAAGATTTTAAGGACGGTGAAGAATAATCATTGGCATGAGGCATGTTGTAAAATTGCAAATCTGAACCACCCCCCGCTAAAAAGGGTTTCTCCAAACCAAGTACGGAGCCAGGTAGTAAAACTGCAGAGCTGACACCCCCCTCCCCACCCCAGCCATTTTGGTTGGGTTGCTGGTCCCCCACCGAAACATATTTCTAGCTATGGGCCTGTTCTTTTTGTTGTTTTTTGTGAAATTGCAACCATTCACAAATTACATCTTAGAAGATAAGTGTAATCCCTGACTGAGCAGAGACTATTAGCTTTGTCGGTTAATTAGACATGAATTAATTAAGTATGCTATACTTTACATGGGAGAACACAGTGTGAAAGGTGGGAAAATTTGTATTTTAAAGTGACATTGCTGACCAAGATTGAATTTTACTTGCACAAGTTTCTTTCTGAGCTGCAATACACATAGACTGCAGCGCGTCCAACTGACTTTTTATTAACTTAAAAAATTACAGCATCATGCAACTTTTCACATATTGGCATTGCAAATGCATCCCCAAGGCTTCTCTCTCTCTCTCTCTCTTACACACACACACACACACGCTCTCTGACAGTGAATGAACAAAAGGTTTGAGTCTCTCCCCTGTGGTCACAGGGACATGTGTTTCTCAGGGGCCTGTTTGTGTGCCAGGTAGAGGAAGAGGATGCTGGAAAGTGCGCTGACGAGGAAGATAACGTCAAACCAGCGGTGGTAGAAGTTAAACTGCAGCTCGCCCAAAACTTCGGTCACTATGGTGCGGTACTCCAAGGGCATGCTCATACGCATCAGCAGGACTGAAGAGACAAAGTACATGCCCTGCAAGACACAGACAAGGAGGAGTACTGCATGAGCAGGGCAGAGAGAGAAACAGACAGACAGGTGACAGTGCTACATGAATGGGGCAGAGAAAGACAGACAGGGAACAGCACTGCATAAGCAGGTCGGACAGAGAGCGAGACAAATGAGACAGCACCTCATGAGTGGGGCAGAAAGAGAAAAAGGGGACAGCACTGCATGAGCAGAGCAGAGAGAGACAGACAGGGAACAGCACTGCATAAGCAGAGCAGAGAGACAGACAGGGGACAACACTGCATAAGCAGGGTAGACAGAGACAGACAGGGAACAGCATTGCATAAGCAGAGCAGAGAGACAGACAGGGGACAACACTGCATGAACAGGGCAGAGAGAGACAGACAGGGAACAGCACTGCATAAGCAGGGTAGACAGAGAGACAGACAGGGAATAGCATTGCATAAGCAGAGCAGAGAGACAGACAGGGGACAACACTACATAAGCAGAGCAGAGAGAGACAGACAGGGAACAGCACTGCATAAACAGAGCAGAGAGACAGACAGGGGACAACACTGCATGAGCAGGGCAGAGAGAGACAGACAGGGGACAGCACGGTATGAGCAGGGCAGAGAAAGACTGAGAAAGACTCAACATCTAAAGAAAACACAAAAACAGTGAGAAAATACTGATTCCTTTTTTGTTTGTTTTCTTAATGTGTTGTGTTTGGCATTTTTGGGTCAACGTGTTCACATCCGAAACACGTTACTCAAGAACTCACCATGATCTGAGCCAGAACCAGCACTATGACATTGGAAGACTTGCTGCTGGAAATGGCATAGAAAAACTGTGAACGGAAGAGGGGGTTAAGTAAAACACAGGCTACAAACAAGTGGTGGGGTTTATATAGAACACTGGTTACGAACAGGCAGTGTGGTTTGCATAGAAAACAGGCTTTGAAATGGGGGTACGGTATGCATAGAACACAGCCTATAAAGGGAGTGTTGGGTTTGCATAGAAGACAGGCTATAAACAAGGGGTGTGGTTTGCATAGAAGACAGGCTATGAAGAGAGGGTGGGGTTTACATAGAAGACAGGCTATGAAGAGAGGGTGGGGTTTACATAGAAGACAGGCTATGAAGAGAGGGTGGGGTTTGCATAGAACACAGGCTATGAAGGTCATGAATGGAAAGAGTGATTTATGTAAAACATGCCACAAGACAAAGGCTGTTTCTTACATGTAAAATTAAGTGTGACAGAGATGAATGTCTGTAATGTTTGTTCCACTCACCTTTGTGAGGGTTATCAGCAGGCCTCTGATGGACGTCACGATGATGATGCCCACAAGAATGAAGGATATATGCTGAGACCAAAATTTGACCTGACAGAGGAAGCAGCAGGAAGAAATAATTCATAACGACCTTGTCAAAATGAAAACCAGAATCCCAGTTCCCGATCAAATATTAATTTGAGTGGAGAAAGTGTTTCCTCTCCCCAGCAGTGAACTCACATCAAATTGAATACCCAGGTAGTTGACCGTGATCTCAATCCCCCGTGTCACAGGATCGGTCTTGCCTACACGATCAAAGACGATGTTGATGGTGGCCTGGAGGGACAAACAGTGCTGCATATTACGGATCTCTGCTGACAGCAGCCCTGTTCATTTGTGTCCTAACTGAGGAGTGTGGAGAACATGACAGTAACAGCAGATGACAGGTACATCACTAAATCACAAGATCTTAGAGTCCAACAGACGACACCCTGAGTAAGACTCTAATCCTCTCAGAGTTGGCAGCTAGGGGAAATTCTTACCATGAAGATTTTCCATACGCAGTAAATGGAGAAAAAGTATCCCAAGACATTGAAGTATTTTCCCTGAAATGTTTTGGAATATTCGATCCTTTCCTGGGTTAAGAGGAGAAAGACATCACCTTTACTTGAGGGATAAATTATGTAATCAAGGTTCAAAGATCACAGAAGATCAGAGAGATACGTGTACTTCTCTGACTAAGGAAATATTATATATATCAATCTTTCCTCATCCTCAATGAATAGCTCAGCCCTGAAAACGGCGTAGCACGGTAAAGGCTGCTTGTAACCACTCGCTCAACTCTTCTTTCCCAGACTAAAAAATAGTTAGTAATTGAATAACCTTCATGGATTATTCCATGTGCATGAAGTACAGTCCTAACACCACACACCACGTCTGTTAACAATTAATGGAAGCTCTTGTCTCAAGGCTCAGCTGATAAAATATTACAGAAGAATGCTAAGTGAAAGCTGGACTTAGCATACTACTGAGATACTGCTGTTGGACCATGGGAGACTGAATGATCATCCAGCTAAATATAAAGGGCCAGATCTGTCAAACTGTAATTTCTCTGGGTGAAAGTGTATAGCAAGAGTTTAAATGACGTATAACTGCTTAGATGTTCTGCAGAGCGGCACGCAGTATTTCCTCTTAAGAACTGTATAGAAGAAGGTTTTGCTGAGGTCTAAGAGTTCATAGGTCATGGCAGCTCACATGTTTGACCATGTTTAAAATACTTGGTTTTCATTTTACTTGGCAGGCCCCTTTAGTTCGGGCCGTCACCCCCATCCAAGGTTACCTTGGTGGCCTGCAGATCCACGGTCTCCAGAAACAGGTGTCGACTGAGCTCCTCCAAGGCATCCACTTCCTGCTGGATCAGCGACAGATCTGAACCAAAGCCGTCAAGGCACCGTAACCACAAGCAGAGCAAAGAAAGTTCTGTTGGACACATAAAGTCTTTATTGTCTCCGTAATCATTTAAACAGCCCTCTGTAGACAAATTACACTAGCTGCAGGCACTGAATGCTGGTTTATAAGTCTCCCTGTTTCTGACATAAACAGTGTGAGCAGGTAGCCTGACATATCAGAAGGATACTCTCACTGTTGGGTGGGGGGGAGGTGACACTTCTGATCATTCCCCAGATGCCAGTCTGCTTGCTCTGGTCCTCCCCCCGCTGGTACATCTGTCTCCTGGTCATAGCAATTCTACAACATAATTGTAGAATAATTAATAAAATTCTATAATATTATTATTATTATTATTATTATTATTATTATTAACAATAACAACACATCACTTTCCTCATAGCCATTACAAATAGCAGTATTATAATTAGTGTTACTGGCATTGTGGTCTGCTTCCAAGCAATTTGGCTACAGATTTATGAGCTACTTAAGTGAATTTAAGTTAAACAGTTTACTGAATGAGCCTTGGACTACTAATCGTTTTATTAAAAGCTCAGGCGTTTGAGCACAATGCCACCTGCTGTTATGTATTAGTATTACATGTGTTGGGTGACTATGCAAAGGTTTCACAGATGCAGAACAATACAGCTTAACTTCAATCTGATCTGATTATGTATTCAGAAAGATCAGTTAAAAGCAGAAAGCAAGCAATCACTGATCCATCAAATCAGATATTTACAGAATACCTGCAGACACAATAAGGCATTTTAAATGTTCCCCAAACGTTTCAGACCTGACCTAACCTGACTAGCTTCTATGGCACAGTCCAGTTAGCCTCAAGTTGGAGAGGGAGGGGTTAGGGGAGTGTGCTGAGACTTTACTGCATCTCTTTGGGTTACAAGTGTGTTTTTAATTTCCTTTTCAGCCCTCTCTCTTTTTTTCCTTAAGATGGCCATATTCCCATTTATTGCTTTTTTTGAGAAATCAAATTTCTTTGCTCGCTCCTCAAGACTGACCTCTCTGCACCACAAAATGAACCTCTCTCTTCACAAATGTTTGATGGATGTTCCTCAGGAGAAAAATCGCAGAAGCTTGTGTTCACAACAGCGACCTCTCCCACATTATGTCATTTCCCGCTCAATTGGCTCATGCCACATGCAAACTTGATTCTTATTCCCTTACACTGTGTTTCAAGTCAGGCTGCAGTAGGACAATCTCACCTCTTCTTCTTACTGACGATCATGTCCATTGTCTGCAGTAGCCTCCTCTCCAGGGCCAGGATGTCACTGTCAGTCACATTCCTACGCAAGAGGAACACATCACTCCATCATAAGTGAGAGCATTCACCATGTATGAGTCAACTATGAGCAAATAAAATTAATCAGTACGTTCCAGCAGCAGTATCTTGGTAACCATGGTGATGATTATGACAACATAATCCTAAAGGAATGATGGCAAAATTGCAAGAAAACTGATACAGGTCTCACCCCAGTAAATGGGGTAATGGATATTAATGGAACAAAAACAGGAATGAAGACACACCGGAGGAAGTAGGACATGTAGGTGTAAGGACAGTTCACTGCACCAAAGCCGGACAGTAATGCCATCAGGGTCACACCGATTACACCCACCCGGCTGATCAGCTGCTCAATGGACAGAATCCCTGAAGGAAAACAATGGCACTACATTCAACGTCACACAAAGTCTCCAAAACAGATTAACCTTAAATCGCTTTAAGAAATGTTTAAACCCTCTAAAAAAACAAAACGAACAAGAGTAACAAACACTCACTTTGAATTCCAATATGAAATTTATAGAGGGAATCTCATTGACAAAGTTACTAAAAGATAGTGAGTATCTGTAGGTTAAGCCTATGAGGTTTAAAAAGGTTAAAATATATGTTCTACAACAGAAAATAACATCATTTTGAGGGAGCTACACAGTGAGACAGGAGCGTTACCATGTTTGGGACTGAGGATGGGAAAAGGGTCACCCAGCTTCCAGAAGAAATACATGAAGGTGAACCAGACCACACAGGCGAAAAGCAGCTTCTGCCTTTGTACTGGAGATAAGAGTCGCCAAAAACAGTTCATAAAAAAGCAGCATCCATTTCCATCATCTGGACTGCCCATATCTTTAAGGAAAGTGCCCCAAAAACATCTACAGTTTATATGTACAGTACAGCTATTCATTATACATTTACAGGAATTTATTTAAAAGTTAATCAACAGGTTATGCAGGAAAAAAAGATACTTACAAAGCCGTATGTTGCTAACCACAAAGTATCCAATGTAAAATGGGACCACGAAGATTAAGACCAGCAAAATGACATACAAGTTTAGCTTCCAGTGAAAATACCTAGAACTGAAGAACAAATATCATTAGCTACACACAATTAAATGAAATAAAATTTTGTTTCGTTTTTAAAAGCTTTTTGGTACACGATAAGAACTGGTTCTTCAAGACATTTTATACGGAGTAAAGTCTGTGTCTTCGACAGAATGCTTCACTATGAATTTGTGCAAAAGTCAAATGAAAAGGAGCACATGCAGAGTGACTCACGTGCTGCTTAAGGCGCCGAGTATCTCAAAGATGATAAGCTCAAACATTGTGCAGGAGAAGGCAAAGGTGACTGAGAAGACAACCTGCACAACATAGTGACGAACCTAAAGGACGAAAGCACTTGTCAGCATTTGTTCATAGGTTCAAGATTTCCCAAGACTGACTTCTGCTGAAATAACATTCCCCGATCCAATGTCTTGGCTGTCAGTATTTTATCAATAACGATTAAAATAATTTGAGCTTTTTTATAAACTAGATCCATTTATAGCCGAACGTATTGAAACGTAGCAAACATTACTGTAAACCCCTGGACAAAATTCCTTTACCTCATAATCTTTGAACAACTGTCTCATGAAGAAAAGCCACCCGAAGCCAAAGAACAGCACCTGTGGAGGACAAATGCTGCATGAAGGACTCACAAAGTGCAGCTGATGACATCCCTCACATTTCAGACCAAGCACCTACAACGAAGCTCAGAGGGGAACGCTAACATGAGTCCTTACTGTTACTGCTACTACTACAACTAATAATAATAACAATAATAATAATATCCATGAAGATGCACTGACAGATACCTGAGAGGTGACCATGATCACAGAATCTACGAGAAATGACATATTGAATTGCAAAAAAAAAAATGTGGGCAAAGTAGGGTTGACTTCACCGTCCGTGACAAAAGTGGTAATTAAGTTTCTGACATGAATCTGACCAACCGGGTGATAAACGGAGCTACGGGGAACCAGCGCTTACCCCACCGCTAACCGGAAGCGGTCTGCGTCATCATTCCGAATCCTTTCTGTAAACAAAGACAACTTCCGTCGCAGGTTATGTGACGTTCCTGTTTGCGCGTCCTGCAGCAAGTTTTACATAGCGCGGACGGGGTTGTCGCATAAATACGGGACTGTACCATATTAATTTGTGTAAAGTGCTTTTTTTTTTTTATCACTAAGGACGCCGTATTTAAAAACGTAGCCTACATAATTATTTTAGGGTGACCAGATAATCCATGTCAGGGAGGATATTTTGAGGTACTTCAGGTTTTATAAGCTGCATCAAAACTGAAAAGCTCCCGTGCTTGGCTAAAATAGTTCAGTTTTTCTTGTGCTTTGTCTGGTTTGTTTCCTTGATTAAAAGAACTCATCCAGCTATTTCACGTTAGCACCAGTCAGCACACAGCAAGAACTCAATGCTTAAGCGAAATCCAGGACCTTTTAATTTAATTTAGATGGTTGTTTATAAATCCTGTCCTAGCTCAAAGTGTCCCCCCTGACATGAATTATCTGGGGGTGTTCTTCGTACGTGGATTATCGAGTTATCCAGATTTAATTGTTGACGACTGGACAACATACCGGATTTTTCGGTTCTTCGAAACTCTTCCTGAATTGGTTGTCACAGCTTCCAATCCGTAAACTCAAACCTGCTCGGAGCAGGTTTATTCATCGTAAACAAGATTAGATTACATATATAAACAGAGCTCTGTTCACTCCGGAAACCTGTTCAACCATGACCGCGAGAGGAACCGATTGCAATCGGTGCGATCATATTAAAAAGAGCGCGGTTTTCGCAGTAGAACTGTATTTCACAATATTAGAGTACAAATACAAACAATTTAATACCAGGGATACAAACAAGAAAAAATTCTAAAAAATACAGTATAAGACAAGCACTAAAGTCCACCAACCAAACATTAGTCCTTTGATGAAATGAAAGAGTTATACAAATGAATTATCCTTGCCAACTGAAAACCGTCATAAAGTAACCATTTAAGCAGTGTTGATTCTAGACCAAATTTACCAGGGGGGGGCAAGGTAGGGCCAGTGTTTTTTCAGGGGGGCACATATGAGGACAAGAAGGGGGCAATGTTTAATTTTGAATACATTAAGTGAATTTATTTGGAAAACAAACAAAATAAATTGAACATTGAACAATAAGACTTACAAATGAGTTTCAAACAAAAGATTTCACATACTGCATATGTGCACAATATACCTTGAAACAAAGTTTCTTTTAACGTTTCTCTTTTTGTGCACAATAACTTTTTTGTACAATGACATTTTTCTTTTATTTTTCTTTTTTTTTTTATTTATGCAGGTATGTATTTGTTTTGTTATACAGCGACTTTTTTACAGCATGAAACGTAAATGTGCAGTCACATTTTCTGTTCCGTTTCGGAGAAAAAAGAAAGAAAAAGGTAAATCAAGCACAATGGTCTCTCATCATTTAACATTCGCAACACAGTAGCCTGTAACACTACAATAACAGTATTCTGGGTTTGTGATTGTCCGTGTGGAACGCCGTGTCGTGTTAGTTCCGGCGTCCGTGCCAGCGCATATCACCGTAACAAATAAATTATTATCCCTTCAGCACAGAGGCCACAACAGGGGCCCGGGTCAGTTCTACAGGGGCACTGCCCCCTGTTGGCCCCTGTCTAAAACCGCCTATGCATTTAAGTGTCGACGCTTCACGATTATTATATTCTATTTGTATATTGCATTTAGGATTAGTAGTCGTGTTGATTGCTCTTTCAAGCTCATTTCGAATTAAAAGACGTCTGCTTGGACACCTGCACAGATTTTAGTTTTGTCCTTTATATCAAGTTTATATATAAATAGTTTTCTCGTCTATCGTGCTTATTAGCAGCATTTTACTACTGACTATAGAATTCTTCCGTATATATTAATATTCTTTATTTAAATGTTTTACAATATTAAATAAAAATTGATTGAGTTAGATATAGTGAATATATATATATATATACTACCAGTCAAAAGTTTGGACACACCATGCCACCTACAAAGGTTAGTGATAGTGTTACATCGCACGCCCTGGCCACCTGACCTAAAGACAACAGAAATAGTTTTGGAAGAGTTTGACCAGAGAGTGATGGAAAAGCAGCCAATGCATGCTCAGCATATGTGGGACTGCCTTCAGGACAGCTGGAAAAGCATCCAAGGAGGCCACCTCATGAAACTGGTGTAGAGGAGACTTTAGGGTCAGCCATTCCATGGAGTTAAGGGCCTTGCTTAAATCCCAAGACTGGGATCAATCTGTTGGCCAAGGTGTTTGATCTGGCTGTGAGTTTCTGTGAGTCCCAACCCACAGAAACACCCCCACCCCCAACAAATTGGATTTTTTTTGGTTTAATACTGTTGTGGTACATAATTCCATCCATCCATTCATCCATCCATTTTCTATAACCACTTATCCCATATGGGGTCACAGGGGGTCTGGAGCCTATCCCAGAGGCTGCGGGCACAAGGCAGGGAAGAACCCAGGATGGGGTGCCAACCCATTGCTGGGCACACTCACACACCATTCACACACACACATGCATGCATACCTACCTACAGGCAATTTGGCAACTCCAATCAGCCTCAGCATGTTTTTAGACTGTGGGGGGAAACCAGAGTACCCAGAGGAAACCCC
>JAAGVU020000001.1:45525406-45546908 GCA_011763525.2 Mormyrus iriodes
TATTTTATAGTTTTGATGTTTTTATAATTATTCTAAAATGTTGAAAATAATACAAATAAACCTTTCTATGGGTAGGTATGTAGGTGTGTCCAAACTTTTGACTAGTGTGTGTGTATATATATCCACAGGCAATAGTTGATTAATACTCCGATGCTCAAGTGTCGTATTAGTAAATATATGCTTAAATGGATCACAGTTAATTGAGAAGGTCTGTGTCAGTCCCATGCATCATTAGAGTTTTAGTGTCTGCTTAATTGACGCATCAGATCCGATTATGGATGGGAGAAATGACTCTTTTTCTGTTCACTTAAAAGATTCGTTCTGATTGTAGTGGCTCCCCATTTGTTTTTAAAAAGTTTTGAATGTTTTGAAAAGCGCTATATAGACGATGTAACATTCATTCACGTCCTCGATTAGCTCACCGACTTGTTCAGTGGCACTTTCTGTTTGCAAAAAAAATGTGAAACAATTCTCTTCCGATATGTCAAAAAATTGTCTATTATTTGGCTAAATTGTGCTAATTAGTAAACTAAATACCACCCATGAATCATGTGAGAAAAATGTCATAATAAGTCATATAAGAAAAATATTTGTTATTGAATTATAGTATACGTCTCTCAACATTGCACCTTAGTTTCACGTGTCTGATAAAAACGTAAACCTCATCACATAGTCAGCTAACTAGTCCAAACGCTAACAAACCTTGGTTAAAATCATTTTAAGTCGTGAAAATGTTATATCTCTAAAATCCAATTGCAGCATACGGGAAGTCACTGCACATGTAGGCTATATGCTACACCAGTAGATGGCGTATTTCAGTCACGACCGAGGTACGGCTCTCTCGTTCAGTAGCCTATCTGAGTCTCTCCTTCACCGGCTCGTTCACTTCTACGGGTCTGTCGTTCTCGTTCTGGTGTGTATTTCCCGAAAGCTGCTCAACTTACATTGTTGCCCCCCTTCAGTTGCATGGTATAAATGCATTACAAATGTTTAAATACGCTGAATAATTTAAATTTTATACATGCACACAAATTCTTATTCAAATTTAGTTTAATTTTATTCAAATTCTTATTTCTGAGCCGAGCCAAATGATGCCACTCACTAAAAACAGTCGTAATTACCATCATTAAACGAGAGACTATCGGTGGTTGATAGTGGATGTGTGCGTTCAGGCTCGGATTTAGTTTCCAACCAATCATATGCTCGCTTACAGCATGCCCTTGCATGTCTCACTGGCTCTCATTAGCCATAGTCGAGGACTCAAGCGGAAGAACGAAAAGAACGAATCCTTGCAGGGAAGTGAACGTGAGTGTATCCTTCCTGAACGGGACTCGTACCCCATGAACAAATCACTCGCGAACGTTCCACCATTAAGTATTATATCCATGTCTGTCTGCAGCGTTTCTTTTCGTTTTCTGTTGTGCGTTGGTCCGTTTTAAAATCTCTTGGTTGGTATCATGGAAACGTATGTTTTATAAATGAACGAATCTTTTAGGTGAACTGAATCAAATGAACCGTGTCACAAAAAAGAGTCATTTCGCCCATCATTATCCGTAATTATCGGGTAGCAGTCGGCTTCGGAAAGAACGGATTATTCATGCTGAATTGTCGTTTTAACCGGATATTCGGCTCACCCCTACATTTCTCCCCGTGACTGTTAACACCCCCTCCAGTTGTCAGGTAGCATGATGTGCTAGTATTTAAAAGTATTTTTATTCCGTTCATTTATAAAACATTTTATAACTGCACAATGAGTGGATCTGGAAAAAAGAGTGAAGGGGTCGGTTGCGGGCCGCCAGTTGCTCATCACTGATGCATGTCCTACCTTCAGTTTGCCTGGTTAACTCGTCTGCACCGCAGTGCTCTTGAGTGAACAAGTTTGTAAAAGCTTTAACTGATTGACTTTAAATGTGGTTTTTCCTAATTTTTCTTGCGTTATAAATTGATTACCTTTGGTTTTAAATTAGGTAGGACTGTTCCACTTAAAACACAGAATGGAACAAACATAGCTAGTGTTCTCACCCCATGAAATTCATTAGCCACCCCATTGAAAATTTGTGCTGGATCCCCCTGCTGTTGATCTGCTGTCTCCTGTGAGTAGTGCATGTACATATTAGGCAAAGGAAAACAACATTTATACACAAAAACTCTGGCATACACGTTTGTTTGTGTGTATGTATTCAACCTACCAATAAGGCATCCAACTCAATGTGCCCCAGCCTCAAGATTACAACCTACATTGCCGCTTCTTACATTTTTTAATTGTTTATTTATGTAGCGCATTTTCATAATATTACATTGTCTCAAAGTGCTTTACATTGCCCTGCCAAATGCCGCCAGAGAGCAAGCCAGAGGTGACAGTGGTGAGGAAAAACTCCCTAGTAGCAAGAAACCTTGGGAGCACCCAGACTCAAAGGGGGAGCCCAACTTTCTGGGACCAGCAAAGGAAGTCCCAAATAGCAAAAGACTTATGCCTGAATCTAGGTCAAAGTGCAGCAAAATTCGATAAAACCATGTTGGCATCACAGATGAGTTGCATGTTGATGGAATGAAAGTTCATTCTGTTCAAAAAAGCAGCTACATTCTCTGGTGGTGCTTTTGTTGCATTGTGCTTGCAGTCAATGGCACAAACTTTTTGCTCCATGACTTCTCTTTTCCCAGTACTTTTGCATAAATTCCAAGTTATGCACTGGTACTTGTGGTCAACCAATCAGCAATCAGCAAAGTTTATTGCTATAAACCCCATCCAGTAGTTCTTGGTCAAGTGAAATGTACCACCTCTGGAGTAGGGACCAGAAAGTGGTTCAGGAACTACGTCTGAGACTCTACTAATCGGGCCAAGTTCCTACTTCTTGAAAAAGGTTCTGGTTTCTGCAGTGGAAAAACACCTAACATTAGGGAAGTTGAACATTGCTTCATATTGCATTTTAATGGTCGCCTGTACATCCACACAAGGGGGAAAGTTAATATCCTGCCTTGACAGTCGGTGAATAGCAGTCACTCCTTGAGGAATAATGGAACTGTGTGGGCAGGGATATCCCTGATCTGTCTGCCAGTTCCTGTCGGTATGTTCCTGTCATCAAAAATCCAGGTGTTGTCAGTACTTGGAGATGGACAGGACTAGCATGATTTTGTAAAGTAGGTCGCTCTTGAAGAGTCAAGGCCAGTTCACCACAAAGTTACTTTCATTTTACGTTCAGAATTATTCTTGGCAGTGTAAAATGACTGATAAGCCAAAAATTATCATTGAAAAAATAATTATTATTATTTCTAAATACTCATTCCTTTCGTATTTGGCCACTTGCAGTATCATCTATCGAAACTAAATATTCCTGGAAGATGATGTGTGAGACATACATGCATACTTTTTCAGGATAAGTTTTTCTTTATAAATCCCAAAATCTTCGTATAATTATTCTTACAAATGTTTCTTGCCTTTTTCGTTCATACATACAAAATGAGCTCCCAGTCTCTGTCTATGGGGGGGGGGGCCTTGTTTGACTACATGGGGGTGACATAAGCCCTAGAAAACATTAATGTTTGTGCCTATGATATGAAGAGAAATGTTTGCATAGTGGAGTTACAGTGGCGTTTAAAATTAAATCTATTGTTCAATAAGTAAGTTGATCAAGATTTACTGCCTTTTAAGAAAGAGGGTTCGCTGTGTAATGGGTGTATTTGCACTGGGAACATTCTTTCTAGACCAGCTGGAGGTTCTTATCTTATTCCACATTTGCCTACACGGAATTTAATGGCTTCAGGGAGGACATTTGGAGCAGCATGGATATAACCAGGCATTGACAGAACTGCTTCAGAAGTACGTATTTGGACGAAACGGAGCAGTACCGCCGGCTGCCGTGGGGGGCAGTGTAGTTCAAGTGAGACAGTACGCAAGACACGACGAAGACATTTTTAAAATGGAGGAGCTTTTTGAGAAGCGACTGCTATTTGGAGCAAAATATTAAACACCTGTAATGTTACTTTGCGCGGGGGCACAGAGACAAACAGTTACCAGAGAACAGCCGGGAGGAGATTATACGGGAGTTAAATGTCGGCTGGACGGCAGCGAAGGAAAAGTTGAGGTCCGTCAGTATTTCGTTATTAACGGTAACATAGTTTGAAATTGACATTTTCTGTTATATGTGAAGGGAGCAAAAATGAGCCTTAAATGTTAAAATGTGTGATCATTTATTGTGATAACAGGGCAAATGCGTATAAGTACACATTTGCGCCGTTATCACACGAAATCACCGCACATTTTAACTCCTATATCATGAATGCTTATTTCAGTACCAGTTATGTCAATCCCTGGTTATAACACAGCAAAAGTACATGCGAATAAGTGAACTATTTTTCTGACTGAAATTATGCGTACGGGCAACGATACTGGAATTTCCATTTAAATTTTGAATTGTTCTAAATTTGTGCTATCTGGTAAACTTCCACATCCTTAGTACCGTGGAACTGTCCCAAGTAACCACGGGAAGGAAATGAAATGTAAAAGTTTTGCTGTCTGCAAAGAGAACCGCAAAGTTCCCCTAAGTCTGTTTCCGCTGTTAGTTGTGATGAAAGCGACGGTTCCGTGACCAGGATGACCGAAAGCAAGTCACGCACAGCCTTCTGGCAAGTCGGCTGCGTTTGCCTGACTGTCCAGGTTATCTCTTCCAAAGATGGTTGGTGGCTGCCTTTTAGGTTATTTTTAATCTGCAGGAATTTAGATGAGGTGGATAGATTATAAAGAGTTCAATTTTCTGGCTGTTTGACACTTTATGAGCTTTCATAATTCCTCATATAGACACACATCTAAGGTGGTGCTTTTATCAAGTCGTAAATTTAATTTGTACTTGCGATATATGCAGGGACTGCAGAGCGTTTGCTGTTTTTAACATTGGTATTTTGTGGGTTCCTGTGTTGTGCCAAGGTACAGTCTTGGCTGAGAAACCTGTGAATGACTTTTTTTCGGAGTATCTGGGATGTTTATGGGCCCTGATACAACTCTGAATATCCACCTGCTTTAGGATTGAAGGAGGATATTTAGGAGGTCAAAGTGTCAAGTTTTGCCCCTTCCCCCAGCTCTGATGGACAACTTCCAGAAGTCCTGGCAAAACATTTGAAGAGCTTGTGAACTGCACCCCAGTCCGTGGAAATGGAAGCTTTCAAATTTTTGGTAGACAGCGGTGTGAAAAAGGAGTGAATTAGACTCACAGCTCAGCAGTATGTCATTGAGATATTGAATTGCTGGGGAAATTCCCTCCCAGTGTTCATGCAGGGATGCGGTTAGGAGGCCGCTGAGTGGAGAAGAACCCAGTAGGATTGTGATGGACAAGAGAATGCAACTTTCTGCCTCATGATGGGTCCTTGATCTGCCCCTCTTCGCAGAATGATATGTATCAGAGCTACGAGTGAGGCCGTTTTAAATGGGTCTGCTCATGATGAGTGGGCCTGCATTAATTCTAGTGATTGGAATTACTCCTTCAAGTCAGTCTTGTGCACATTGCTTGCCTGCATCAAAATGTATGTTGAGACTCACTGCTAGTTGTCCCATATCCCAACTCAGGTAAAGCTGTGCGACATTTTTTTTTCACTGCCACAGAAGACTGCAGCAAAGCAACTAAAGCCAGCAGATACTTTTAACGTGACAGAGGATATATCCTTATTCTGTCCAGTGTTGTCCAATCATGTAAATGAAATAGAGTGCTTTTTGTCTGATTGATAGCATAAATATAAAGGCGATCCCATTTAAATTCAACAAATAGCCATTGCATCATTATTGATATTGAATTTTGGCATGTGAATTGCACATACATTTCATAGGTTGGAAATGTTCTTTATTTTTTTCTTCAATAGCTCTTTGAGAGAGAGTGTCTTTTCAGCACAGCGGGTAGCAGAAAAAGTCTTTTATTAACTAACTTTTTTAGTATTGCAGCTACATGAAATTGTACTATGTATCAACTATAGCTCTTTGGAGAGCTAAAAAAAATACTTTTCACGATATGGTTGAATTCAACATTGGCATAATTTCAAGGTCAAAGTCCATGTCATGAACTGCATTTTTTACTAAATTTGTTTATTACCAAAATGGAAGGGCTTGGAGTAACAAGTCATTTTTTATAATGAAACAAATACAGAATGTATGCCGTTTTCATGTATTTAAATCTTGACTTGTGATTTGGTCTGCATCATGGGATAGGCACCCACAGAGTGTAGATGTTTTAATTTAATTTAATTTAAAAAGGACAAAAGATTTTTTTGAGCCTGAAAAAGTTATGTGAGGAGATGAGTAATTTTTTTTTTACTTAACTGGGGAAAAATACTCCTCAAATGCTTTCTGTAATGAACAGACTGATGAATTGATGTTTAAAGGTTCACAAGGGTTCATGTGTAGGCTCAAGTCATAGTCACAAATAAGCAGGGTCAAAACCAGAAAGGCAGTGAAGCGAATCAGGCTGAAGGGGAAATTCAAAAGCACACTATTCAGTATTCTAGGGAGGATGATCTCTGGAGGCGTGGTAGTTCAGGTAACTTTTGTCATGGTTCTGGTATGTTCAGATGTGGACATGACACTTTCAAATAAAAAAACCTGTTATTCAAAGGGGTGTAGGAATTGCGTGCTTCTGAACTTGCAGTAGTAGTATGCATGGCCTTCATCAAGACAAAGGACAAATTCTGATTGAAAGTCAGAGGCATTGTGTCCCATGTAGTCTCAGGGAATTGTCTATTTATATTTAAAATTAAGAGCTTCGTAAATCCTATGCACCTTTTCTATAACACCTTTTTTTGTTTGAAACCAGATAAAGAGTCTGAGACAGCTGATACATGTAAAGATGCCTCTCCCTTTTTTGTTTACTTTCATGCCATATTTTGTGCTTTGCCTAATTATTGCTATAGTATGTCTAAGTCAAAAGCTCTTATTGTTATTTTTGTTTTTAAGTTACCTACAGCAATGGTACTCCTGCACGACTTTTTGCGAGAAAAATGAGAAATTCTCTCAAGAGTCCCCCAAACACTTTAACTCCTACATTCCATTGAATAACATTTTTTCAGTTTGAAAGCAGGTTGAAAACTTTCCATTTAAGTTTATTATTGCTTATTGCTTACCTCATGAGGAGGACCAAGTAACAGGTCAGTGTTTTATATGCAAATAGCACATGCATATGTATTTTGTTATAAAAATTGACGTTACTGCAAGCCCTTTACTGTTTTTTAAAATAAATATGGTAAAAATGCAGTTGCACTGGTGAAATTTGACTTAAAAAATAACTTAAGGCTTATGCAAATGTTGAATTTGACCACACAATGAAAAAGAAATCTTTTAAAGATTTCCAACAAGCTATTGATGAGCCATGTAGCTGTAATGGTGAAAAAACAAATAGAAATATTACAGCTCACAGGACAACTCTCTGCATTATCATATTATAAAAAGGCACTGTATTACAAAAAGAAGTTGGGGATGGAAATATAGTCACATGCCTCATAATGGCGTTCCAATGAATGACGGACCATATATATGACGGTGGTCCCGTAAGATTATAATGGAGATGAAAAATTCCTACTGCTTAGCGACGACGTAGCTGTCGTACCATCATAACACAATGCATTACATGTTTATGGTGATGCTGGTGTAACAAACTTATTGAGCTGCCAGTTTTGTAAAAGTATAGCACATACAATTATGTACATAATAACTGATAATGATATGAACCAGTAACATCGTTGATTATTGTAATTACTATACTGTACTATTTGTCATTATTTAGGCTACACCATATAGCCTGGGTGTGTGGTACACTGTACCATCTAGGTTTGCTTAAGTACACTCTTTGATGTTCACATGACAACGACAACCTAACTATGCATTTCTCAGAATGTTTCCCCATCATAAAGCGACGCATGACTGTAATATATGGTTGACAAGTGACATTGGTTGATTGCGTGGCTTATAAATTGTCTTTGGATCGTGAAAGCCCTTATTGATCTTAGCAACCAACACCTCTTTGTGTATAATTATGGCGTTTTTAATTCCACATAACGCAGTGACCTTGCTGTTGCAAGTGACCAAGTTGCTTTGTTCTCTAATCAGGCAGACCGCTGTAATGGAATCCTGGTCCCGCCAAGGAAGGAGGCGGCTATGAAATGTGAAGCTGCTCTGGGGTCTCTGTTATACCCACCGGTGTGTTAGTGTCCAGGTTGCATGTGAGTTGTTTAAAGCCTGGACACATACCGTGAAAGTTACTGGTTAATCTGTGCTACTTGAGCTAAGGGATGAAATCTGGGGTCCTTATTTTTGTACATTCACATCAATGCAATGCCTCAGGCAACTGCCAGTCTCTTTCCGTTTTTGTTTACCATTATGCCATATTTCATGTTTACCTAATTATTGCCTGCATATCTGAAAGGCAAAAGCTTGGATTTTGATGTGTCAGTCACTCTTTTGTCATCTTTTCTGGTTTTATGTTTTGATGATTATATGAAATGTACATATATAAAAGTCTTGGATGTATTTTTAGAAAATCAAAACCCAGCCGGATCTTAGAAAGGTTGTCACGGTGGGGTTTTTGTTCTGTAGCTTAAGAAGCATGTTTAGCTAATTTGACTGGGGTTTTGCAAGTAGTGAAGGTCTCATGAAAGGTTCCTATTTGTACCCCCACTCACTACCCACAATACACTGCATAATAACATAACTAGCATATTTCTGATATTTTAGGTTTTGTAAGACGTTTGTAGGTCACAGCATGGACTGGACGGGGTACTTTCACCTGTCCCATTTTGTTACTGCTGTTTTGTTGTTGCTCAGCATGGGACACATTCTTTTGAAGGCAGTGTTCCATTTGCAGTATACAGATTAGAAAATGCCTTACATTTTTTGACCTTCTTTATTTGTATTTCAAGCTGTGCTTGTTATGTGGGCATGCAGAAAGTGTGTGAGGCCTTGTGAACATGCTCAGATAGGAATACTTCCTTGACCTTGATTATTTCTGCCACGTCTCTGGGCATTTTAGTGTCTTTCTAAGCGAGCGGCTCAGATGATCTGATACATTCCAGTGGCACATAATGAGCTCATCTCTTCGCCGTTCTTTGGGTCCTCTGGAAATAAGTTCCAAAGGAGGTCACTGCTCTGGATTTGTCTGTCCCTAATCAACCAAGCATCAAGAAAAGCTTGTACCTGAATATATGCCACTCAAAAAATGAACCCCCCCCCTCCCATAACTCCTTATGCAGAACAGGGTCACAGTCATCATGGAGCCTGTCCTAGCAAGCACAAGGTCGGGTCGTTCGACCTGTTAATTAGACAGGCCTATTCTGGAATTAAGAATCGGCCCTGGACATAATAAATTTTGCTGGCCCACAAAGCCATCAGCCCACCGGGACTATGCCTGCTGCCTGGTTTGCCAGATGGCCAGTGCTGGCCTGCCATCAGGCCATGGCGCCAACTTGTGCAGGCAGTGAAGCTCGCCTAGGCTCACATGGGCTTAGACTGGCTAGCTACACATGGTACCTGTCTCACCTAAAACATGTCTTTGGGCGGAAACTGGAGTTCCTGGAGGAAACCCATGCAAACAAAGGGAGAACAAGCAGACAAACGAGAGTCACTGAGGGGGTTTGGAGCATAGTGCAAAACACTTTGGGCTCTATTTTGATGATATGACGCAAAGTGTAAACTAACATTTATGAGCGTGTCCAAATCCATTTCGCTCTTTTGACTGCGGAAGAAACAGACTTTACGCAAGTACAAGGCGCAAAAATGTTGTCCTAACTCAGTCGTGTTTTGGGCATAACATGCAATGAACCAATCGGAATAGCACGTCAGCACACCTTTAAAAGGCAGCAGCGCATGAGCTACGGCGGATTGCTATTATAAGGGTGTGTTTACCTGGCGAACCAGATCGGTTTTCGCCCGAGAAATCGGATGTGCTCGTGTGCAAAGTGAAAATGCGCGATCACACCATCTGTGGGAGCAGCAGTTCCACCAAAGCCTTTCGAGGTGAAGCAGGCATGGGATGAGGGAGCAGCGAGCGTCTCCTCGTTTTCTGGCATCAGCAGAACACCCGCTTAGTGTTGAAAGTGGTATAATGAAGACTTATCTAAACATATAAAACGCATTTTCAGCAATCCAAATATCCTTTTGTATGTGCTTAATTCTGATAATGAACCTGAAAGATTTTTTAATGATTCGGTTTGTTCTTTACTTATATGTTTTCATTAAATGTTACGAGTACGTGAAAGGACCAGATGTACTCTATAAAAAATCGATATAAATTATAAAATTACAAAATACCATTAGTGCTCTTCGAGCACGTACCTGTGTCCATACAGAGCGTCGTGCACCTGCACGTTTCCGAAACGCGCCGCTTAAATACCATTTAATAATGCGCCACTGACTTTAGACGTGTTTTTTGTCGGTCAGAGGTGTAGTTGTTTCACTGCCTTAAAACAGCAACATGCCGACGATGCGCCCAGCCACGCCTCATTAAATAGACACCACTACTATTATATAGTAGAATAGGAGTAATATATGCAAGTGAGAGTACACATATATGAGTACTGATCAGTATGTATAGATATGTGAGATGCATGGTATATAAATTAATATAGATATATGTAAGCAGGTTAAATGTACATAAAGTGCAACCAGAAGTTATTGATATTTAGAAAGGTCAGTTATTGAGTGGTAATGGTTGAGAGTTCAGAATGGTGATGATTTCGTGGAAGAAACCAGCTGGTGTAGGGCCTAAGGTTCCTGTAGCACATCCCTGATGGAAGGAAATTTAAATTGTTACTATTAATCGTAACAAATTAAGCCTCAATCTGCTCCAGCACACACCTTAATATTGCCATTATGATTGCTGTGATTCATTCAGTTGCAAGGAGAAGGATAATACGTTGGGTATATCCTGCACTTCCACCTTATTGTTATTAAAAGCGCGCGTGAGATGGGCAGAGCACCGCATGTCACAAGTGTAGGTCCGTCTAATCTGGGCCACCCCAGAGTGCTTAACTTCAGATGTGTCCTGTGGAAGAAATTCTGAAAGAAGGTAAGATGGTGAAACAGCCTTGTTATTCTTGAGTACACCGATCAGACATATACATATCTGGTGTAGCTGATTGATTGGATTGATTTACCAAATATTAAGCTGATAAAAACATAGGGATGCTTATGCAAGAACGATAAAAGAAATATTGCAAAACAATCTGCTAACAGATTCCAACAGAGTGGAAAAGAGAGAACCATAAGATTGACATGAGGACCAGATAAATCTTAAGATCCAGAAGCTACAGGCATAAGGCAGGGGACAGCCCAGGATGGGGACACACTCATTCACTCATGCATGCACATCTACTGGCAATTTCGTAACTCCAATTAACCTCAGCATGTTTTTGGACTGTGGGGGGGAAACCAGGGTACCCAGGAAAAATCCCATGACAACACAGGGAGAACATGCAAACGCCACACACATGGAGCAACAGCAGAGATTCAAACCCTGGTGCCAGAGCAGTGCCAACCGCTGTTCTGCCATGCCACCCCATGGTTAAGTGTGTATATGTTAAAATATATAGACTGCTGTGTATGTGTGTGCGCAGGTGCCATTTAGGGCATGCACTGACAGAAAGATAAATTGGTGCTTATGAACCTGGCATAAAGGTGAAATCAGTAAAATGAAATGTATGCATATGTCATGTGTCACTAAAATATATATAACCTGTAATCATTTGCAAAGCAGTGGAGAGAAGTCTTAAGCTTGGAACACACCGGATGCATAGCGTGTGCTGTGGCGAGTATTGATTTTTTTTTTCGGCACCCATGTTGACAGATCAGAACAGCCACGCGGCTTGCGTGAGACGCGCAGCTCACGCCACGCAGCTGCGGCGTCTTATCTGGAAAGATTCAGAATGGCGCCTGTTTCTCACGCATGCGGTAAACAGTTCTCAGCAAAAATAGACAGTTTGACGATCTGCTGATAGTCATAGTGACATCATACCAGCAAAATTACATAACTGACACCTTTCACTATAGTCTCAGTCCAGGCTACATATAATAGACAATAAATATTATTTTAATTGTTTTTCCAGTTGCTTATTATTAAAGAAGAAAGTGGAGGCTACGTCTGTACTATATGTCAGAGCAGAAACACAGTGCAGGACATAATTATATTATGTTGATAATTTAACAGAATATTAGGTGAAAAACGGTAGTTTTCAGGTGTACACTTGCTTTGAACGAGGGTTAAAAAAAATAATGCAACTGCTTGCTGGTTAAAACTGGTCAACTTTCCTGTCTATTCTAACTTAAAACATACTATTTTTGATGATCATTTTCGTAGGTATGCTCAATGTAGAAAAATTTGCAGAGTTTGCAGTAGCACCACCGCAGCAGCAACACACGCAGTGTGAACAACCACAAGGTTACGTGCCACGCATCCAGTGTGTTCCAGGCTTTAGGTATGGCTCCCAAAGTGAATAAACTCATCAAACGCTGAAAGAAGCTCTCCCCCTGCCTGCTGTTTGTTGTTTATTGTTAGCCTGCTGGGATCCGATTTTTCCATCGCAAGCCACAGTCAAAAGCTGATGTGTTAAAGGTGTCTGGAAACGGGAATGTGGAAGAAAACAAAGGGATCAGGAAAAAGCAGGCTGGGGAAATCAAACTCTGGTCAGAGCAGTCAGTGACAGACTCCACTTACTCAGAAGCATTTTCCAGGGGCGTTTTGGAATATGGACATAAGGCAACGATCAAAGTGCAACAGCGAGTGGAGTCACATGACTAACAGCTCTGCCCGTGAGGGTTATAAGGCCATGTGGAATGAACATGCTACATGGTGGAACAACTGATGTAGAGACTTGTTCCAAAATGCTTATCAGCTCATATACTGTGGGTTTACTCATGATTTATCACTATATAACGTTTATATAGCTCTGGTGGTCATTTCATGTCACTAATGGACATTTGTAATAATCGACAGTATTCTGACCGGTTGAAATATGTCTACTGTTTATATCTCATATCTCCCTTTATTACCTTGAATTACCATTGCTGATATATTTCATAGGCTCATTATCTTCTCTTTATTATTTTTTATATTGTCACTTAGTCAAGCTAAATTTTTTTGTGATGTTATCTAGTTTGTTTCCTCTCATTACTGTCGAGTTGCTGTGTGCCTGAGAGCGTTCTGTCAAGACAGAGTCCTCATATGGAGGTGTACTTCGCAGCTAAACTGATTCTGAGTCGTAGACACGGGGCAGAGTGGGCCGGGGGCGACTCTCCTGCTACACGGGGTGTTTTTATACAGAGCACGCATCTGTTTGTTTAGTCACGCTGTTTATCGGCTTGTGTGACCACGTGTTTGCCTGTGTGTGTATGGGGTCTCATTATCTCCCCATATCCCGCTGCACCACTCGGCCCCGGAGTGTCGTTTTCAGTCCGGATGGCCTGATTTCCATGGAATGGTGCTCAGAATCGTTCCGGAGCTGCTGATGTTTTCGCGCTGAAGGCATAAGCTGATGAGGGAAAAAAGGGTAGCTGGAACAGTGGGGAGGCACAGTCTCGGGGAGGCGCGCTGCTCCCACACAGCTCCCACCCCCCATGTGATTAACTGTGGTTTTAGCACCCTGCCAAATGTAACTAGCCAAGACTTTTGTTTCTCTTCTCCCGTCAGTATGAGATGGTCACTTTCAGCACTTTTCGGCCGAAACGTACGTGAGCTGTAATGCAAATTGGTGGTTTTGCACTGTAAAGTATGTGAGCTGCACCAAAGCCATACGGGCGCTGACATGGCCCTGCTGATTTGCGTCTGATTCTGACTGCACAGAGATACTAGTGTTCTGTGTCGATATGCATTGATTATCTGAGGGATAAACGGTCATATTCTATACATTATTCATTATTAGTAGTGTCACACATCACAAGGTACCGGTGCATTCCCAATAACTCGGAACTGGAATATTTTCAACCACATACTTAAAAAAGTACTATAGACCTACGAAATGGAATGGATTCGTAATGCAAATTTTCAGAACCTAATGCTAATTCCATTGGCATTTGATGCTAACATAAGAGTGATTCTCACAGACATATTGGCGGAAATTAGCAGATATAGTGAATCCAGATACACTGTCTATCCGTCTTCTGTAACCGCTTGTCCTATTCACGGTCGGGAGGCGGGAGGTCCACCAGAGCCTATGGGCATAAGACAGGGAACAACCCGGGATGGGGCACCAGCTCATCACAGGACAAACACACATGGCCAAGCTTTTGAACTGTGGGTGAAGCCAGAGTATGTAAAGGAAACCCCACAACAACATAGGAAGAACATGTGAACTCCACAAACGCGGCAGATACTCAAACCCTGGTCCCAGAGGTGTGCGACAACAGTGCTAACCACCACGCCACCTCTAGCCATGTATGTTTGTTACAATGTTTGAACTTTGTAGTTTTGTGTTTATGGGTGTGTTTCAATATTTTAAAAATCTGTACTCAGTGTAAACTATGCAAATATAAACTAAAACGTCACCACCCCCTGCATCATTTCCTCATCGTTTAGATTCCGTCTCGCGCTTTAAAGTTAATCACTCAGTAAGATATATTTAGAGGTATCTGCATGACTCTTTGTGTTCATTTTGCAATATCTGGCAATTCCTATAGAATAATACAGAATCACAAAACAATAAGCATATGTTTATCAAGAGTAATACTAATGTACTTTGTGTGTTAAGCTGATGTATGTTTGTGCGTGTGCGTACAATGTGTGTGCGCGCGCAGATCTGCTGTCGATGCATGTTTGTGTGTGTGAGGCTTTTTGACTTTCTCTTCCTTAGAAATCAGCGTAAAACATGAGTGAGTGACTGTGTCTTTAAGTCTGCATGGCCCACCCCCATGAACCTCTTCCATTAGGCTCAGAATGATGATGTTGCTTCTACTTACCTGCCTTTGGATTCTGTTACTCTCACATCTAACTTTCTATAGCTGCTTTCAGGCCCAGAGTGGCCAATCAGGAATCTGTGCCACTCAGGAACAGGATAATGTCACAAGTTAAACATTAAGCCTGTCGGAAACAAAATTATTTTACAAGTTTAAAATTATACAGTAACACTTCAGAACAGGAAGTTTTCTTGTACACACAAACACACACAGACACACAATAGACCGTGATTGCACTGCATAGAGAACCGCGGAACGTCACTCAGAACTGAGAGCGCAGTGCATGGTTGGGGAGGCGCCACCACTAATCACTTGCTGTTGATAATCAAAGTTTCTCAAAGGATGGATGTTAGAAACAGACCATGCTGGCAAGGAGGCTGAAAAAGTCAGAGTACTTGAACAGTTCAATATGCTACGTATTTATTTTCTTCTTGATGTCAGTAATAAATCTCTCGGAATAATAAAACTTGAACTGTGGCATCATTTATCAATGTTCCCCTGGAACAAAGACAAAATGGGCTGGATGTACACCGCGTGAACAGTAAATAAGTGTCTCTTTGGTTTTACGTCACAGTCGCTGTCCAAACTCGGCAACACCTTTACCAAACTGACCATTCTGAAGTGGCAAACCGAAGCGAGCTGGAACCGCGCCATAACCAGTCTTTCGTCGCAGTGTGGCTCGGCCACGGCCCAGTTCCTGTATGCCAGTGGGAAAGCGCCAATAGGGAGGGACAAAGCCACCCCCTCACCCTCCATTGCCCCAATCCTGGCCTACTGACCATGGCAGTCACAGAACGTTAAAAATATGTCCTCACTCTTTGATATGCTTTGGAGTATCAATCACTCTTGTCTCTCGGAGTTTGAGTGAAGCTTAATGTGTCAGCCTGAATCCCAGGTGGAGGGTGTTAAATGGGCCATTTTCACTTTGCCCTCCTCCTGATTATGTAATCTATGCACTTCACAGTTTACTGTGTTCTCATCTGGGTCGGGTCTTTGATGTAGATGTCGTGAGCAGACCTCTGGAGAAGACCATATGCCCTGTGAGGTGGGCAGTGCAGGCAAGGGAAGCCAGTGTAATGAGGAAGACACTTTAGGTTTCAGTGACGATGAAGGCACTGGAAGCCACAGGTGTTGTTGGCTGCAAGTGTCTGACCCCAGACCCTCAGCCACACACCCCCGCCCGGATGTACAACTGGCCTGTGCTTATCTGCTTCTCCCTCCCTGATGTTTGTTTTATTTTCTCATTTGTTCAGGCCCCAAAGTGCTGCACAGATCAAAGGCGCCCTCCCCCCGAAGGTGCAGGACCTACATGCTCGTCAGGGGGCTGTCAGATCTGGACAGGATGCATCTCACTCACATTCCAGTTGTTGTGCTTCCCAGGGGGGCTGCAGTAAAAGGAGAAAAGGGGGAAAGAGACATTCCAGATCCTTCCTTCCTCCCCCCCTCCCCTCCAGCTCTTTCACTGCCTGGTGGGGGGGTTCCTTTTGACAAGTGTGGAGACGTGCTGACTGTGCATCGTTGGAAAACCAGGCCGCGGGGAGTAGTTTTCCCTCGATGGCTGTGAGCCGTTTGTGCTTCACGGCCAGTGAGCTCTGCTCTCACACGCCTCGCCCCAATCGCATGCACAAACGAAGCCTTCCTGCACACCAAACTGCAAACCCCAGCCCCCATTTTTTGCATTTCCAATCTGTTTAGCAGATGCCCTCGTCTTGATGGATGTATAATTCGCGATCCCATCCACAGTCATTTCAGCCAAATGTATATTTTCGGAGGCCGTCTAGGTCGGCTCACCCAGGCATTTCCGTCAGACACCCTTTGACCTCGCCGGATTTGGCCCCCGGAGTTAAGGCACCTTCCGTTCCCTGCCTGAGCACTCGGCTAGCTTTGAACTGACTTTATGAAGAACGTCAAGAGTGTGTTTGCGTGTTTTGTCAATTCGGCCAGATTCACCTGCCAGGGAAATGTTGGACTCTTATATTCTGCTTGCCTACGCAGAGGGAGTGCGTCACACCTGGATTCTGTGCCCGCATGTGCCAGCGTGCCCTGCATTTGGAGTGAGCTGATTCAAACGGTGATTCAGATTACACCATTCGGGGTATGTAATGTCACCCTGGAAGGTACCCACCTGCGAGCTTAGATTTCAGTGTAATGACAACGATGATGACAACAATGATGATGATGTCTCCACAGTGACCGGATGGACAAGCGAGAGGGACACTGAGCCTGTGCTGAGTCTGTCACAGAAGAAGGAGGCCATGCTAGTGATGAATTCACCACACGCAGCGTCTGTTCTGCCCGTGACCCAGCTGACCTGCAGCGGGCGCCAGGGTTCTGGACACTATGACGTCCAGCAGTGAATTAGTACATATGAGAGGTCAGGCTTCCCCCGGCTTGGGCAGCCTTCAGCCAGGCTCCTCTGGCTGCCTTTTTAGTTCCACCTTCTTCAAATTAGAAGCCCTTTATCATCCGCTGCGGAGACAGCTTTGGCGTGACGCAGTGCCGCGAGCGGTTGGCGCTGTCATCTCCCGTAGAGGCGCGTAATTGGTATGGAAAGCAATTTCCCCTGTCACCACTACACACACACCGCCTCCCCCGCCTACACACACACACACACACACACACATACACACACAAACACCCAACAATGCTGAATGTCTTCAGAATGGAATCTGCCAATCAAAGGTGGACAGCGAGGGCCATGAGATTCAGCTTTGGGAATCAGGGAAGAGGGATAGAAAGAGAAGAGAAAGGGAGGGGAGGACATGAAAAGGGAGATCGGCAACTAGTTGTGTTTATAAATGTGTTTGTGTTGTAGCAACAGTAACATTATAAATGCTGGTGGCAATATCTGTTTTCTGTTCCCTCATTCCTGACCTTACAGTGCTGCCAAAATACAATTCATTTTGGAAAAATAAATTAGCACTGAACAGAGGTAGCGGGGGATGTGGCAAAACTATGCGACTGGATAATCGGCTTTTATTTATCTCTGCCTGTCCTCTTCCACCACCTCCTTCTGCCACATTGTTTGGTCAACACACTGCCGAGACGTGCTGGCCTGCAAGTGCCGTTTTGCTATAGGGGTAAGATGGCAAATACAGAGCTCCCACCCAGTACCTTTAGGTATTTTATGTGGGCAGAGGCACAGTGTTGACATAAGACATCATGGCAAACAGCCAGCTGATCGAGCGGACGCTGTTAATTAAAAAACCGACCCATTTTGAGTTTTAAATGCATAAAAGTACCACATAAATTTGTGTATTGCATTAAGGCTTTTTGACTTTGTCAGGAACCTCTATTAAAACAAAATAAAAAATATATATATTTTCACTAAATTATAAATGCAATGGTCAAGATTATGACACCTATGGTGTTGGGGTTGGTGGCCTCCCAGTTATAAAATAAGAGTGTAAAACAATTAGTGCCCAAACTGAAACCATAAACACACTGACACTGACAGCCAGCTCCTCTCTTTGCCTCTATTTATTTTGTATTTGTATTGAAGTTCTACTTTTGGAAAATAAAAACTTATTTTGCTTTTTATTTGAAGTATAGATATATATGGGTCAAAATTGACCCATAACACCATAGATCCTTGCAAATCTGCATTTTGTATTATTACTTGTTATGCTATTTTGTATTTGTATTAAAGTTCTACTTTTGAAAAAAAATCTTTTTTTGCCCGTTATTTGAAGTAAATATATATAACACCCTAGATGTTACTGTAATATTAATTAATGTTGATATAAGGTTATTAATATGTTAATATTATTCAATTCATTATTTTTTTTAATGTTAAGACTTGTGTTCTAATACCCCTCAGTAATAGTCAGGTAACATAACAGCCTTTTATTTATTTATATAATTCTCTTGAGGTTTATTTTACTATTATTTTTATATAGAAAACGAGAGGTATGCTGTGGTTATTGGGGGGGATCGGGGGTGACAAAGAGGTGCAGTAGTCAGCACTGTCATCTCAGACCTGGATTCTAGTCTCCACCAGGCTTCTATATGTGGAGTTTGCATGTTCTCCCCATGTCGTCATGGTTTTTTTTCCGGGTGCTCTTGCCCCCCCCCACAGTCCAAAAACACGCTGAGGTTAATCAGAGTTAACAAATTGCATGTGTGCATGTGTGCCCTGTGATGGGTTGGCGCCCCATCCTGGCCTGTTCCCTGCTTTGCGCACATAGCCTCTGGGATAGGCTCCACATCCCCACAATCCTGAATAGGACAAGAATGTACAGAAAATGGAGAGATGGGGGGATCAGTCACAATTAAAACAGGACACAGCCCTTTATTTAAGTTTTATTCCTGCGACCCACAATGTTCTTATATTATATTATTAAATCTGGCTGGCAAAACAATCTTTCGTTTTCACGAATAAAAAAAGCCGTGTAACATATTGCAGTAAACTGGCAAGTTTCACTGCCTGCACCAGTGATATGAGACAAAAAGTATATTGATTATCAATGCGAATTTTCCTATGCAAAAATATAGAGATGCAAGTAAAAAAAAATTATTCATTGAATGTAACTGAAGTACAAAAATGATTCCATCTGCTCATGTTTTGCTTTGCTAATTATAGGTCTTTTCTCCATACTTCTGCATAACTTCTAAGGTAGTGGTAGTGCTTCTGGTCAACCAATCAACAAGCTATCGCTGTAAGGGCTTCTCCAGTAGTTTGTGTTCGGATGAAGAGTACCGAGTCTGGAGTAGGTACTAAAAAGGGGTTCTGGAACTGCCTCCGAGGAACTACATTCGGGCCAAGTTCCTGCGGTGTGAACACGACAGAAGTTCTGGTTTCAGAAAAAAGTTCCGGCAGTGTGAAAGCTCCTTTATCTGAGCCAATGAGGGACTATGAACCTGCCCTACAAAGTAGCTTTGACCAGGCTGCAAGCCAAACGAAGGAACATCAGCTCTGCACACATAAGACTCTCCTGCCAGTCTTCAACATGACTCGTCTTCCAGAGAGAAAAAAGAGGAATCTGTGAGCCATGTAACAGGAAAAATCATCTTAAACATTCAGCGGCACCATGTTATAGCACATTAACACCCCCCCCAAATCAACACAGTCAGGAAATCTAAGGTCATATGGCAGGTCAGACTCTACCAGTCAATACATGAGGCGCCTTCTCAATGCTTTTCTGCCTTTAAAGCCTTGGGTTTATAAACTCAGAATGATATGCATTAAATTTATGAAATTCAATCGAAATAAATGATAATCCTACAGGGGAAGCTTATAGGCTAAGGCTACAAGGCAGGGCACAAATGCACACCGATGGGTAATTTGGTAACTCCAGTTAACCTCAGCATGTCTTTCACTGTGAGGGGAAAGCGGAGTATGCAGGGGAAACCCCAAAGGAAGAACTTGGGTCCCAGAGGTATGAGGCAACAGTGCTAACCCACCATGCCCCCCAGAATTTGGCATATTTAATATAGTTGTTCTGCTTAAATGACTTTATTCCCAAATAGCATAGAAATTAATTTTTATTTTTGCATTTAACAGGTGGATGTTTTTACTAAAGCTGGCATAGCTACACAAGTATATGAGAATCCTGTGAACCAGCTTAACCACAGGTCCTTAAACACATACTTAACCAGACTATTGACAAAGTAGCAGATATCCACAAATCCTGCCCAGATGTACAACTTCCTGGAAGGCAGAAACAGCACTTGCTGGAAGACCAGCAGCTTGTACTTGCCTTTAGGTTGATTCCATGCCATGTGACCTAGAGCCATTTTATGGTAAGTCGTCTCACCCATTTCTGTAATTGCATAGCAACAGTTTACATAAAACTATGTCTGAAGCATGGACTCTACAAGACCTCTGAAGGTGTCTGCTGAGCTTTCAGCAAGCACTGTTTCTGCCTTCCAGGATTTGTAGATTTTGATAGGATAAGGAAGTCACGTCAGTGCCAGCCTCAGAGTGGAAAGTCCGCATAAACCTGCGGGAAGATTTAGGGGAATTCAGGGCCAAAGCTATCAGCTGAAGCGCGTTTTGTGATGGAGGGAGCAGTCACAGCTTGCTAGGTTTGTAATGGTGGTCTATTAGATTTTTATTGCAGAATGAGGTCAATATGTCCCAGGCCCATTAATTACCCACTGCAGGCTTTACTGAGCTGGGTCTGAATTGGGCAGCTGGGCCAACTAATGACAAGTGGAAGAAAATATTGTGTGTGGTCATACCTTGCATTACTTTGAGAAAACGTCGAATATCCACGAAGAAACAGCATTTTTAGGATGTATCCTCGAAACAACCCATTCCATTCAACAGCTAAGTAGCTGTAATGCTTTATGAATTATTTTATTCTGATTTGAGCAATTAGTCTGGTCTTAGAAAAGTTCACAGGTGGTCTCAACAACAACAGAAGTGCAACTAAATGTTCGAGGGAATGATTGATGGGCTGAACATATAGTGGATTTCAAACCCTGCACCTTTGACCCCACATTCTCGACACTTTTCTGTTTAGTTTATCATGCCTTTAAAAATGGAAGAAGTACAGTACTGTGCAAAAGCCTTAGGCAGTGAAAAGAAATGTTTAAAGCCATTTATCTGGGTAGTAAATGTATATTTGCTCAGAATTAAAAATTCAA
>JAAGVU020000001.1:45547008-45562318 GCA_011763525.2 Mormyrus iriodes
ATAGTTTTACACCAACATGAAGATCATTTAAACATCATCTTCTTTGGCTGCCTAAGACTTTTGCACAGTACTGTATATTCTCATGTTGCCACCAAGCAGCTCTCCGAAAGGTGCAGAATCATTTGCAGGAGGTGTCATTTGGGTAATGGTGCTGAAAATAAGGTGGGCATCAGTCACCACGTGCATCACTGACTTAGCTGGTAGCTCAGAAGTCACATGGGTTAGGCTGGGATACACAGGTACTCATTAACCACAAGGCCATTTTGAAAAAGGGGTAACAAACAGGCCAACAACAGTCATTTTCTGGGTAATTTAACCTTCCTGTGTGGAGAAACCTTGAAATAACAGGCTCACTGAACTTAAGTAAATTACATTCTACAGAACCCTTGTGGGCCCTCACTGGGAGATTCAACCAAATGAAAGACCTGATAACACTGCGAGGCTTACACTGACCTTTACTCTCAGCAGTTTTGGTGTCAATAGGATCCAACCATCTCCAACCATCAAAGACACTAGAACTTGGCAGAGAATGTAATGTGTGCTTCTGGTTTCTGGTAAGAACCAAGTGCTGTTTTTCTCATAGGTTATAATGGATGGATCTAGACCTGAGCACAAAACGTGTTGGGTCACATGACCTGTCACCAACAAAATGAACTACAAACGTATTTATAGATGTAATACATCGTTATGATACATGCTAGTGAATGATGCAATCAACCATGTTTTACTCTGAAGAACCACAGTTGCCTGTAGTAGCTGTAATCCAGGTCGATGAGAGTCTTTCTGAGCCTGACACAGGGTTGTGCAAAATTCAGAATTTATAAATTGTGCCCCATTCCATTCACGAATCTCCTCCATAGATTTCACTGACTGAAATTTAATAGGGGGTTCAAACTTGCAATTTTACCACCTGGCCATCTGGCTGATCAGTCACAAATTAATTTGGGAGGGGGTTCAAATCCATTATTTTTCTATATGGCTACATGCCTGCACATGACTCATTGTTGAAAATTGTTACATTTCAGCAGCAAAACATCTAAGGTTTTATTATTTACATTGCAACATTCCAGCCTAAAGATTTTTCCTACAATGCTGAAGATTCCCTCAACAGGTGCAAAGAAAGCTGCTATAGCGAGGTATTTGCAGGCAAGTTGTGCTGACTCAGGAAAGCAGATTTGGTTTCCTTTCCAGTAGGCCAAAGGGTTGGCATCCTCTGCTGAACATGGTTGACTCAGGTAAACAGTGATATCATCTGAAGCTTTGGCGACAGGTGAGGGGTGAGATTGACTTTCCCTATACGAAACGAGTTTGAGGAATTTCTTTGGTTGGGCACTATAGTCATTACAGCCAGCACTGAGTTTTGGCGGTAGATTTTTCTTTACTTTTTCTATGAGAAGATCCACCATGGTGAAGAAAATGACAGTTAAATTATTTGTTTTGCAGGTGACACTTCAAATCTTGCATTATTTCATTCTGAGTTAAATGACATTTGCTGTGTATGTGCATGCTTTTTTCAACCACTAGTGAACACAATTGAATTGAGGTGAATTTGTTTATTCATGGAAGAGGGTAAAAGAGTAGTAAGTAAGACCCAATAAGAAGAGAAGTCACATCACTTCCCTGCATTTGACCTCTTCAGTGCTGTCATCACAAACAGGTGACAGGAGAGATGGGCAGGCCAGAGTAGCACTTGGACACAACCAAAAGCAACCATCCAGCACGTTCACAATGGGCTGAAAAATTACAGACATAATTGCTGCAGCCTTTGTTGACTTTCGTAAAGGGCTCGATTCAGTTGATCAAGCTTCCCTGTGGGACATACTGAGACTTCACGGGATTCCCCCAAAGTTGCTGGACATCATGGCTGGCCTATACACTGGTACTGTGAGGGTTGTGCAGAGTGGAGGAAGAACCGCTGCGTTTTTCCCAAGTGATTCTGGGTTTCGCCAGGGGTGTGTTCTTGCTGCTACTCTGTTCAGTACTTGCATGGACTGGGTGTTGGGCAGGGTCGTGGGGTCCAGCTGCTGTGGGGCATCTGTTGGTGAAGAAAGTTTCACTAATCTTGACTTTCCCAATGATGCTGTCATGTTCGTGGAGTCAATGAAGGCATTGATTGGGGCTTTCAAGAGACTGAGCCAGGAGTCTGAGTGTCTGGGCTTGCAAGTGTCCTGGGTAAAAACCAAGATCCAGGCTTTTAATGACCTCTTGGGTACAGCCATCAGCAGAGTGTCTGTCTATGGAGTGAGTGTCGACCTCATCAAGAGGTTCACCTACTTCGGCAGCGACATTAATGTCTCTGGTGACTCTTCCTATGAAGTCAGCAGATGGATTGGGAGAGCATGGGGGGTCATGAGGTCGCTGGAAAGGGGTGTGTGGTACTCCCAGTATCTTTGCAAAAGGACCAAAGTCCAAGTCTTTAGAGTCCTGGCGCTCCCTGTTTTGCTGTATGGTTGTGAGACATGGAAACTATCCAGTGACCTGAGATGAAGACTGAACTCCTGTAGTACTGTAGCTCTTTGGAGAATCCTTGGGTACTGTTGGTTTGACTTTGTGTTGAATGAGCGGTTTGTAGGGGAGTTCCAAACGAGGCATATTACCTGCATTGTGAAGGAGCGTCAGTTCCAGCACTATGGTCACATAGCGCGATTCCCTGAGGGTGATCCAGCTCGCAGGATCTTCATTGCTGCGGATCCAGGCGGCTGGACCAAGCTAAGGAGACGCCCACATAACACCTGGCTCCGGCAGATAGACAATGCGCTGTACCAGTGTTTGCTCACCAACCTGACCTGACCTAATCATACAGTTGGTGCCTAAAATGAAGGAAAATAGAACTTAATAAGGTGAGCTGGTTACCTTCAAACCGATTCCTGAGAGGAGCCTCTGTGTCCAATGAATGAGGAAATGGATCTTATCAGAGTTACTGTACTGCGCTTCAGACAAGGCACCACAGGCCAGTGAGATGTCAGTTATTCAGAGTGTGTAACAATGTGCTCAGCTACCGAAGAATAGACACTTTAATTTGAACTATCACACAGATTTGCAATCAGGCCATTTTCACAATGGGCAGAAAAATTACAGCGGTAATCGCTCTGTTATAATCGTCTTCAGCTACGGAGTCTCCCCCTGAGTGGTTAACGTTCTCATATTTCAGCTCTAATGCTTGGATATAAGAATATAGGTATGACTTTTAAGTAATTAAATGTCAAGTCCTGCAAAGGTATGACAAATGTGTAGACATTGTCTTCTGTGCACTCTGGACCTCAGGAAAAGGATAAAAATCCTGCAGGTCTCGGTGACCTAAAACATAGACATATTAGACAATCAGAAACGATGTCTTTGGGTCACGCATAGACTGACTTTTCTTTAAATTCCCTTAAGCTTCTTTTGGCTCCCAGCGGTGCTGTTTTGATGATGGAGGAGGTTGTGAGACTTTAAAGGAGCCTTCGGCCAAGTTACCTCGTCCGTGCCAAACGTGCCAAAGAAACTCTGCCTCAGACAAAAGGACAGTACGCCACATGGGCTTCTGTTGTGAAGAGGTGAACGGTGAAGGTCGGGCTGGAATGCAGGCAACGTGAAGAGAGGTCAAGCTCAGCAGTGGAGGGAGGGAAAGATGGCGGGGAGTCCAGAGAGTGGCAGAGGGGGAGAGAGGGAGTAGACAGTGGAGTAGGCCTTGTGAGTAGACAGAGAAGGGTTTGGAAGTCCAGCACTACCCTTTAAATGTCAATCAGCCAGAAAAATCCAAGTGCAGTTAGCGACCATGCTGTGAAAGCCTTTATAGTTCTCTGTTACCTGAAATAAGCCATTGACAGTCATGACTTGAGTCCTTAGAAGCATAATGGTAAAAACAATTATGAAATCTGTTAAAGTGCATATTTGGGGTTAGGGCTTTAGGTGTTTATTCATGTGTGTTCTTTGGGTTCTTCTCACCACATTGTTCTGTTCCTCAGGGGGTATGAACCGGCTTTCCACACAGGACAGCACATGTCCAATCAGGCTGCTTGTCAAAATATGAGGTGCCTGGAAGTGCAAGAGAAAACATGTAGTTTGAGTGGAGATACAGTAATGCATCTTCCAGTACAATCACAGTGGAGAGAAGCAGCTCACCAAGAGTTGATCTGGCTGCCCAATAGCTGCAGGAGACATTCAGGAGAAGATGGATGTGTATTTGCAAGGGGGGCATAGAGCAAGGATAAGTACTGCCAAATGGGTTGACAAAATGACTGTGTTAATGCCCTAGGTAAGAAGCAGCTGGGATTGTGTAGAGTGATGATGGCCCTCTTTATCACAGCCTCCACCGTGCCGGGCCTGAGAATGCATCGACATTTTCTTTTCTGCTTGAGTTCATCAACTGCCGTTCCTTGGTGTAGAATTCCATGTTGTGGGAGAACATGCCAGATCTTGCTGAGACGGTGGATGTGAAGACTTCATCTAACATTAGGAGATGTCTCTCTACATGTAACGTTTCATCTGACTGCTGCAGTTTGTGCCGCGGGCCAACCAAAGCTCCTCTCTGAGATGACAGTTTGAGATTTTTCTTTTTCGACCGTGGATTCCCACTTTTTTTGTATTGTCTTCTCCTCAAAGGTGCCATGTTTGTTGATCAAACAGAATCAGTCAGGCTTTTGCCACGGTTGACTTACTGCTCACATGTGCTGTGTTTCGGGGAAAAGCCTCCAGGTTTTTTTATGCTTTGAAGGAGTAGGCCATTTATTATAACAATTCCCATTTTATGAACACCACAATGCCGCTCCTCTGCATCAGCCAACACATGGGTATGTTTGCTCTCATCCTTTCCTCACGGGTCCAGTTTGATCCATGGTTCTTGAGGGCTTCAGAGGTACAAAACACCAGGGAAATTGTAAAACATGACTATCTGTCCTTGATAAAAAAAAAACGGCTGTTTCATTTCTAAAATGACCTTGAACTACCTTGCCAAAGTTTAAACTGAAATATTCTGCCAGCTTCTGCAAAACTGTTAGACCAAGCTATCCCCTAACTTAGCATTGGTCCTCACTTAATGGATTAAAGAATGTCCCGCTGGGATCAATAAAGTTTTATCTGATCTATCTCTTATCTCTTATCTTACTTGGTCTGTCTAGAGCTACACTCACCTCATTTTATAAAAGAAGCCTGCATTGTTTGAACAAGCTCAGTGAAGTTACAAGGACAGGGTGAATGCCAGGAATAATTCTATCCCAACCTCCCATCCTCACCCACGGGCCTGGTGAGGCACCCCACTCATCCACAACTACAGGGGGACAACCACAAAAAATAAAATCAAGGTGAAGGACTCTGTAATCAGGAAGCAACACTTCAAAACCCCTTGTACTTAAAAATCACCTCTAGCCATTGGTGAACTTCTGGCCCCTCTCCCACCGCCCAAACGCCATTCAATATACATGTGGCTTCATTACCACTGCTGCTATATTTATGAAGGCCTTTTTAGTGTCCCACAAACACCTGCTTTTATATAATAGTCCCACATGGTAAACCCAAAGGAAGGAAAGGGAGCCGGAAAAATAACAGCCCGGCATCTGAACAAGCCAGACGGTAATTACAGTACGTTAAGAGTCCAAATTACTCCTAGCAGATGGCTTAGCTGGAGCCGTTGTCCTCAGTACTCTCAGAGCACTGTAATCCCCTCAGACTTTGATGCCGTCCACAGTCAGGGTCTTCGACGACTGTTTTGTCAGATGTCAAATCACCATTTAAAAAGCATTTGAAATGTTCTTAACATAAAGCCAGACCAGCGACAGCAAGAAGAATGGACCCCAAAACGAGGCTGTGTCAGTCTTCCTTAGTTTCACAATCCCAGTTGTGAAGAACAGTTGAATCATGGCCGAATTTATTTGTATTTTCCATATACATGTCTTGATTTTGTTGCTTCAGGAGTTTGGGAGGGGGGAGACTCATTCTGGAGGCCTTTTCTGGAGCCTGTTTAACATAAACAGCCAGCGAAGTGTGACCAGGGCAAAAGTCCTGGGTCCCAGACGGGGCTGCATGAGAAGCGGCTGGGCACCTCGAGTTGCTGTTGCCTCTCTGTCGTTGATATAAATATTCAGTAATTAGCAGGGGAAGCAGGAGATGGGAGCATATTCACTGCAGGTCAGAGTGTTACATGCTAGCAGAGCTTCTTTGTCACCGACGGCCCCGAGGTGCAGCGGTGCGCAAAAAAAAACACCCAACAAAAAAAAATCACACTGAAGCTGTCAATTACACAGGAGTTCATTTAGATTTCAGGCAAGGCAACCCTTACATGGCGATTCCTCCATCATTCCTGCCGTCTCCATGGAAACAACCTAGTTCTGTCTGGCGCAAAAGCTGTTGCAGCAATGCTTATGGGTTGGAAATGAAACAAAAAGCTGGGGCTATACGCCAGGGATTATATCACATTCAAACCCACCCTCCAGTTCAAAAAGCATCCAGGCATCAATGCCACACATCAAAGACCAAGTTGTGTTCCTACTCCTTTTTATTTAGTGTCTTTCTCTGATTGGGGAGGGGGGGCGGTGTCACATTCAACTCAGCTATAATTAATTTCCTTTTTCAGGAATCTGTATATAGAAGTGAGATACCAGCCGGTTCAGAGAACAAGAATATAAGGAACAAATGAGCAACGATGGCGGACAGAGCCATGTAACGGGGCGTGACAGGAACGGAGGGGGTGAGACAGGGGCACAGAGTCGCCAACGCGGGGGTGTCATATGGACACAGAGGTATTATGGGAAAACATGAACAGAATAGAAACATGGGATTGTGACACAAATAGGGTAATATGACATAAACCCAGAGGTGATGTAAACACGTGTGGGAGTGTGGGTGAAGGTAAACACATTGATTTATTGTGGGTATCAGTGGTCCTTCAGGGAGAAAACATTGTGATCCTTGTCACTTGGAACAAAATAAAAACAGTTCCCAGGCCCCTTCTCACCAAGACATTTATGGACACTCATTTAGACACTCAAAACCATTATTACTCAGGATTCTCCAGCCATCATGCTGGGCTCACCCAACTTCGTAATACTTTTTTTCATAGCTGTTATCAAAGTTTCCAGAGATCGTATCTCATGATAGGAGCAGCCAGACTTGGAGAACAGTGCATTGTGGGAAATCTCAGCATGACCTCATCTCTGAATGTCCATCATGGGGTGTTCTGTAGTTTGTGACTCAGTAACCGGTTCACACATTTCTTCCAGCACACTTTGATGGTACATTTACCTGAATGCAGTGTATTATTGATGAAGCATATTTTCATAAGTATATTCTTCAGAATTTGGCATATTTTAAACACTATTTTATCTTGATTGTCCACATATCGCTAGTAGTAATTGACACGTGTGTATTATTTCCATGAGTGAAGGGGCTGACTGGCAGAGCACATGACTGTCGGTTAGGGTTTCCCAGACGGGTGAGATGAAGCTCCACTCTTATTTGCAGGCCTGACACCTCTTAGGAGATCAAAAAAATCTGGTGACAGGGAAGCCCCAGTGGGGGACGCACGAGGAAGCTAAGCTGAGAGTGGCTGCTCTCCGTCAGGAGTAAGTATCACCCAGCGGAGCGGATACATTTAAGGAGTGTGTCTGCATCCCTGAGGCACGCCGCAGAAGGCCCTGTGTGGATGCTTCTACCTGTTCCAAGAAGGAGTCAGACCTCCGTCTCAGGCTGCTGGCTGCTTTCGCCCAGTTTTTTCACACATCAGCTACGTACCACTAGGTTTCATCCATAATTACCTCATTAATTTTGACCTTTTTCCTACTGTAGTCTAAATATTAGCATTGAATAATATTAAATAAGTAGCCAGTGATAAAATGTGTGATTTTTAATAATGATTTCTTTGTTTGCATTTCTCATAAATTGAAGCACCTCTATATATAAATTTTTTTTACCATGATCTTGTTATTGAGTTCTTACCCTAAGGCTGAAAGCTAATGTAATAATAATCTCTCAAGCATAGTAAATTGAGTAATGCTTCTGCAGACACTTGTAGCTACACAGATTGGGTTTTGTGGCTACTCTACACAGTCATCATGTGATGTGTCCAGGAAGCGTGGTTTATCACCTTTTGGAATCTCACCGACTTAGCGTGAGATTAGAAACTACGGAACTGCCTCAGCATGAACAGCTATGCATTTGTCTTGTCCAGGACCGGAGTAAATTGTTGGGCTGTTCCGAAAGGGAAGTTTTCCTGTCCATCAGAGTGTGTTTTTTCTTGCATTGCTTTTCTGAGCCTTCTGTACAGGTTCTGTTCCAACTCCACCCCATTCTGAGTTCTTCCCTCTAAGAATGCTTCTGACAGAGACAGCATACAGAACCATGTGGCACAAAGATGTGAGGAAAAGCTGGGGTGTTGCAAATGTCCCCTTTCTGACAGCAGATGAGATCAAGGCAAGGATGAGATAAAACAGGCTAATGAGAGCCCAAAATAAACCCGAAATACTGTTGTTGGAGTTTAATAGGAAACCAAAATGTGCCTGTCAAATCTGCGGCCGGTCACTGGGAAGGAAAACAAGTAGAAAAGCGTAACTTTATATCAAACACCATTAAAGGAGGACAGGTGGAACAAAGAAGTACTGAGAACTGTACTAATGACCAGATGAATGAAATGATCCTTGATTTGCCATTTGCACAAGTGCATTGGAATGTTGCTTTTCACATATCCCATTTTGGTCTCCTTTGTGATATAAACGCAGCTGGGAGTGAAGTCTAAGCACAGGGTCACGCCATTTATCTGGCGTCCCTGGGGCATTTTGGAGGCTTAATGGCCTTGCTCAAGGACCCAAAGGAAATGTAGCAATTCTAACAAAGCTCGGACCAGCGACCTTCTGATCAGTGGGCTTAACCAATTGAGCCACAGACCACTCTACTATTCTGCCTTTAATAAAGTAGCAATGAAGAAACTGATTCATAGCAGCTGGAGACATACTAATGCTTATGTTGTTGAAATGATTTACATTTCCTAAAGTAAGAATGAAACTTAGCATAACATACTAAGCATTGCAGTTGCACTAAAATGACAAGATTACTCAGCATCACAGCCCAGTGTAAGGACGATCCAAATAACTGGATGTTAGCAGACACTTTTCTGTGTTGAGTATCAGGTTACCCCTGCATTGTTCTACATAACAATGACAGGCTGTCTTGACTGATGCAGCTCACTGATGGTACTTTAAATGTTGCCAGTCATGGTGCTGTCCTGTCTTCCTGATGGCCAAAGATAGAGAGAAAGAAACAGTAGTAACAAGCTTTCAAACTCTAACAGGAGAACACAAGCTGTGGGCATCAAACCACATAGCTTGTTTGGGAATGAGATATGGAATTGGCCGAAGGGTGATTGGCTCTCCTTGGTCAAATTTATGCACCTAGTTAATAGTTGGTGCCAAATTAATTACATTTCTGAAATCAGTGGTGCCAGTCTTTCTCAAAGGCATCATTTAAAAAATCCAAGTGTGCCCTGCTGTATTTTGCATCACAAGATTAAAATCTGCAGACGATTGTTGTCAGATAATGTAGAACCAACATATTATTTGTATCTGCGCTGTTAGCCTTGAGTGAGTCCCTGGGTGAGTTTTCAGCTCAGCAGAAGACTCAAAGTCATACTGTCTGGTTGAGCCACCAACTGTCACTAATGAGACCCCTTACTCACCTACTTAGTCATCATCAGCAATCCAAAACACATGCATCACATATCTGAGAATGGCAGCCTGTACTATAGCTGAGTATGACTGACTACAGGCATGCCCCAGCGTCTTTAGGTCAAACTTCTCCAAAACGTCAATTAAGGCAGCCATCTAAGTATCAGAGCATAGTAGGTGAACAGGAAGACATAAATAAACAATTGTCTCTTTCATCACCAGTGATTAGTTATTTATAGACAGGTTAAATATAGTATACTTTATGCAAAGGCACAGCGACAGGACAGACAGGGCAGGCAATGGCCTGGGGCCTCAAGCTGGGAGGGGACCCCCGAGGGCAGCCGATTATAATATATTGCAACAACAAATCTGCTTTATTTGTATGCTTTGTTTGTGTATTCTCACAAATGTGAAGATAAAGGTCTTGCATTTATTAAAAATGCTAAATTTACCTCCACCCAACTGGCCAGCAAATTTGGGATGTTTCAAACTTTAACCAAGGAAATATAAGATATAAGATTAAAGCAATTTTACCCAACAGCTCAACAGCTCAGCGGCATTTAAATTAACTGTGTGAAACATAAAACTCAAATAGTGCTATAGAACTCTCTATGGATGAACTTTTGCTCACCTACAGGAAGCTGACAGAAAATCAACTGAAAAAACAGGGTAACTAACCCTGATTTATGAAGGCTGAGAGAGGTTACATGTTGCCATCACCAGATAATAACTAGGGCTACTTATAGTATCATACATTTTGCAATCCATTTTCTGGATTTAGACTAGTATAAAGATCTGAATCTTTTCGAAAGAGTAACAGGGAAATCAACAATAAATGCAGAAACCTCTACGCACGTATGGCAAGTTTGTAACCAGCAGTATCCAATCCCAATGAACAGCGTCAAGCCTATTTAGTTCACATTTCACGAGCGAAGTGGAGACTTGCGTTCATCTGCCATTTGCCTAATTTAAAGGTTCAAGAAAACAGAAACCGGGCATTCACAAACATCTAACTAGTTTACGACTGTTTCAATTATTTTTTTTTCCTGTAATTTGGCATTTATTATTTTGTATCAGTTATCGCAGGCAAGATTAATCCTTCTTCAAATGTAAGTAATGGTATATCAAAGCTTTCAACGTCATTCACTTTAGAAATGAAGTCCTGTCAAAAATGAATACTGACATTGGTAGATAATTAGGGGCGTATATATTTGAATATGAAATGTTTAGCCTACTCTTGTTCTGTGGTAATTGTACAGTGGACATCAGAGAAGAATGTTAATCAATTTTAAAGATGAACAAAATATGATTCATTGGTATGGGAGAGCCTTGTGCGTACGGATCCCAATCTGTTTCTCGTCCAGTCATTCCTGGGCTATGGCGTTACCACTAACCTCCGGCTAAAAGTGTAGGGCTATTTCAAGGGTTTATCGTCTTCCGTAAAAGCATCTGATGCAGTTTGTCAATAAGAACACATTAATGACTTGGATAGGAAATATACACATTTATTCTACTGGGCCGGGGACTGTTCAAACATAAATGTATTTTACAGAGCAGGAAAAGCGCCACAGACACCTTGGACGACTGGTTTCACTTTAACTACACGCCCGACAGAAACCAGCGGCATTCAGCGGATTCGGCTTGCCGATGGAGCAGATGGCGGCAGTCTTTTCAATTCGGCCATGTTGCAAACATGCATGACAACTTCATGACAAAGAAATAAATTAAACAAAAAGGACCAAATGACGACGGGGTGGTGCGGGGGCAAGAAAATTAGGACAGCTGTAGTCAAATGTTTACTGCTGGAAAAACCTCGCCGGCTTCCCGAAGGACGATCCTGTTTAGTAGAAGCAAAGGTGACAATCTCACCAAATGATTCCACTATGGGGGGAAAAAAAAGACCATCCTCTACTGCTTTGCTCTCCTCCCACCCTCCCCTGCCAGCCCATCCCCCGTCAGCATTGTCTAATCCTCCACCTCCCCATCGGCCTGCATGCTGCTCCGGCGCTGGCACGGTAACTCCGCCTTCCCCCTGCACATTAATGTACTGATCGCGGACAATCGTGCTGCCCTAACCGGCGGCACTTGGGGCACATCAGCCCGTCCTGCCTACTCTTAGCGGACCGCGACCAGTCGGGATCGGGTAGAACGCCGGGGTGATGGATCGAGGCGTTTGATAGGGCATGAAACCACGTTTCGCTCGCAGGTGAGCCTTTGTCCGCACTCCCGCACGCTCCCCAAGCCATTTGAAATCGCACCTTTAAATTGTGGTTTCTGAGCTCTTGTTATATAGATGCGATAATGTCTTTTACTGAATAAATGTGAAATGTCTAAATACTCATGAATTTTTGTTATTGTTTTTTTTTTTCTTTTTCGTTGAGGATTGAAATTGCTATTGAGTTTCCTTCTATGTGATTTGCGGTATGGGGGGGGGCGGCAGTCAGCCGTGCAAAACCCGCAAAGCGGCGAATAAATCCCGCTCCCGTCCTGTTTTCCTTTTGGTCGTTGCTGGAAGCGCTGCTTTTGGGTCGGACTGGCCGCCGGTTCCTTTATTCCCCGGACAGAAATAGTAATAACGTGGCTGTGCGGCTCGGCGTCGCCCGTGGGAGCCGGGAGGGAGACGCGGAGTGCGCCGCTTCGCAGCGCGCTGGCTGCTATCATTTGGCGTTCGATGGAGGTCAATTTCCCAGTACCAGTCGGTCTTATCCGACTTACCGATATAGCCGAAAAAAATATGCATAGTTTTGGCTTAAAGTGCATCAACACGATGATAACGGGCTGTCTCGCTAGGGGCAAGAGCATTTAAGTGCCATTCAAGCAGATCCACACCAAACACCGGTCACGCCAAAGTTTAACTTCAGCATGTGCTACACTGCGGTGTCTGTAGCTGGAAATGGGATTTGTTTGACTGGTCTAAGAAGTGTGTGCAAGCCGCAGATGGTGTATCCAGGGTGGGTGGTGGAGAATGACTTTCGGGGTCCTGGGGACAGTTTGCGGGATGTACAGGAATGACCTTAAACTAAATGGATCCTTATTACCACTTAGTCATGTTTGACGACGGTGAACTCCGCTTCATTGACACAATTTGTGATTTTAATATAGAGACCTCAGCGGGTTTCCTATGGGTGTTTGCTGGGATTGTAATACATGCCCAAATGGAAGATGTTACTGTGTACGTACGTCTTTACTTTCAACGCGATCCAGTGTACTGCAATGTGATTTAGTAATGAAAAACGAAGATCACTCATTACTGGCAATGCCATCTTGGGGACGGTGGGTCCCGTTTTTCCTTTGTAAATAATGGTGATCGTTACTGACACAGATTGATAGCAGTCTTTAGTATCATACAGGTCACTTTTGATCCAGTACAGCCACCATTACCGTAAACCCCTACATAGGCAAAGAGGTTCAGCATTGTACTTAAAATTTATGAATGACATTAGTATGCGAGAGTAGTATATTTGCAGCCAGGGTAAGGATTGTGAGTTTAGCCAGGTGAAACCGATGCTGAGCTAAAACTCACGGTGCAGTTCTTCTCAATTGCTGTTTGTACTCATTTTTTTTATATTTAGTGGATTTGAGATGGTAATTCCAGCTGTGCACTAGCTGCTGGTGGAGAATCTCAGCATACAGAAGGAGCCTGTCCCTGATGGTCCGTGATTTGGCTTAACCGTGGCACGCCGCTGATGGGAATCGGAGCAGCCTGTCAGCATGAGGCTTACCTTTCAGCGCTGGGTGTGCGTGCATGTGCTAAAGCAGGTGGTGGCTTAGGAGGTGGGTCGCCGTGTGTGGGACACGTGTGTGACGGTCGCTCCGGCCCCCGCGCACTCCGGCAGCTTGCGTATCGGAAGGGCGTCGTTCTCGGTGACGCCTCGCTGCGATGTTCCTAGTCTTTTTTTTTTTTCCGTCCTTCCTTTATTTGCACACGACAGTAAACGAGCATTTCCTGGGCTGCTGTTTGACTGGCATAAACGGCTGATAGTGTGTGTGATATGTTGTCATGGTCTTTTGAAAGAGACAACAGAACGTACCAACAGTATACGTTATGGGGGTGACCAGAGATCCTGCTTACATTTTTTTTTTCTCTTGTATGAGTTGAAAGAAATCGCCGTGCTTTACAATATTTTTTGGTATTTAAAAATTCTGATCGCTTGATATTTGCTCTGCCTTGGGATGGGCACAGTTGACGGTCATACTAAAGCAGTGGTCTCCAACTTTTTTTAAAGGTACTTTACCTTTTTTGTAAATCTGGGGAGCTACCATATCATGGGGGGGCTCGGTAGTTTTTGCCTATGAGGGGGTGCGTGAAGGTGACTGATTTAACTAGGAATGTCTTAAAGACCAACCTGTTAATTTGCAGCTGACCGCTTTGTCTAACGCAAGGACTTGTTGGCTAAAAGAGAGAAGGAAGGGTGATCTGAGAAGGGGATCGACCAAAAACCTGACCAAGTTCATCCTCAAGGCCGGCCTCCAGACACTGCTTGTCCTGCTGGGTTGTCTTTAAGGAATGTGATCTGTTATCTAGGCCTGTGCACATCTGTCCCCGCCATGGGCCGTGACTCCTGGGCTCTATGGCTTGTCTTGCAGCTGGCAGAAGGCTTGAGTTTCCAAGCTCACTGGTTACATTATTTTCAAGAAACTTTGCTGGAAAAGACATGATCCGTCTGGCACAAACAAACTTTGTGGTGTTTCTTCACCAATTCTGACATGGTGTATGTCATGAGGCTAATATTCAAATGATGATCGCCCGGGTGGTTTCACGATGATATATGATTACGTGCTAGTTAGTCTGGCCTCCAGCCAGGGCTACACAGTAACCAGCAACTTTATCGTGCTTTGGGTGATTCCAAGTCATGGAATAACTAGGTAGCTTGTGAAAGCGGGTCCTACAAGATGCCCAAACATTTCCCTTCCTTGATGGTGTGGGCACTCAAAATGCTGCTTTGTTTTGAAGTACAGTTGAACAATGTTCTTTAAGCGATATTAAAGTATGAATGTTAATCTTTGAATGAAATGTCACAACTCTTTCATGGCATGTGTCATGTGATGTCTGGTCTTTGAAGACAATAGCAAAGCGGAAGAAGTAAAGTCAGCTATGTGATGGGAGGGGACACCAATTGGAAGGGCTGGGGAATGCATTCCCATCTGTGCTGTGAATCACCTCTCAAGCGTCATGCTTGTTTTAGTTGTTTTAGGGACCTTGTCTGTTTTCCTGCATAGACTCTGAACAAATTATACATACATGGAAAGAGTTTTTGATACAAAGGGCACTGCACGCACGCAACTGAATCATGGCAGAACTAGACTGGAAAAACATGGTATTCCAGTTTTCCCACTACAGGCGGCGATGAGAAGAATCTGTACATGTTCCTAGTATGGTGCTGTTAGAGGAAAGTCATCAATAGTAGAATTCAGCAGGAGTGTATGGCAAATAGGTGATTTGGGATCTAGGTTTATAGCCCTGCCACTGGCCTGATTTGATGGCCAGTAATCTCATTGTGGGGTGCACCATATCTTGTGACACTTTTTCAATGTGGTGCTTGCCACGTGCTCATTTTAAAAGAAAGCGAACTGAAGAGAACGTTCCGGATACTTACTTGCTTGAGGTCAGTTGTGCTGAAGCGATTCTGGCTGGTATATATTACCCCCCCCCCGAATATATAATCCAAATTCCATCC
>JAAGVU020000001.1:45563677-45576319 GCA_011763525.2 Mormyrus iriodes
GTGTGTGTGTGTGTGTGTGTGTGTGTGTGTGTGTGTGTGTGTGTGTGTGTGTGTGTGTGTGTGTGTGTGTGTGTCTCACATGTTCCTTGGCATTTCAAAGTCAAATCTGTTTATCTGATGGATTGGCATTATGTACCCCAAAGGTCCTGTGCAGCTTGGGAAAGGCTCCCGGCATCTCTGTGATCCTGATTGGGATAAGAAGCTGTAAGACGGATGGAAGGAAGGAAAAATATGCTTGTTACCCTTCAAAGAAATGCTTCTCAATCCTCCCAGCTCCCTACCAGGGAGCAAAAACATGGACTGTCTCAGGGTCCCCGAGGACTGGATTGGGAAATGTTGCTTTAAAGGGCTTTATCAGTAAAGTAAATCAATATCTTACTGAAGGTTCTTTTTTGTTTTTAATTAAGCAACCACGATAATATATTCATCACATTCAAGGTTCTATTGACTTTCTCTCACTGCAGAGGAGATAGAGATTTATGACATTAATTTTCATTATTATGGGGCTTGATTTGTGCTGAATGTCCTTTTTTTTTTATTGCCAATGAAGGGATGAGTCATTTTTTAAAATTACCTTACACTTATTAAAGTCCTTTATATGCCTTGTTGTATAATTGGAGTGATAACATTATCCATTGGTGTCTGCAAACGCAAAAGGATCAGTGCGTGGAGAGAGTGATCGAACCGGGCCGCTGCGTTTGCTGCTGTCGGAAGAGGTTTCGAAAGGCCATGCTGGTCTCTGTTCCTCTCTCACTCGACATCCTGTATCTGGTTCTCCACTACCTGGTACATTTGATAGTTTGATCCAGACAGGCTGCAGGCTCAATGTTCACTCCAGAGCTCATCTGAGATTTTGAGATGTTAGTGATGATGAATGTGTTCTCTCTTACTCTCTTCAATGATGAACGTGTACCTGTGCGTACAGGTCGGTAACGACTCTGGGAGGGGCATAGTCATGTTAGGGCTGGGTAGTTGATTGAAAATGTATCGAGACAGACATTTACAACCTCTAACGACTTAATTTTGGTCTTGTCAGTAATTGGGTTGATATTTTCCCCAATGTGTATGCTCCTTAACTGTCCCCTTAACACTACGCTGTGATCAGTCTCATGCCTTCGCCCTGTTCAATTAACATTATGGTTTAGTCACTTTTTGCTCGTTTTAGGTGTGTCTTCTGCATGTCTTCCTGGGATTGTCTGCCTATTCCAGTTCTCTCGCCCTTCTCTCCTGTCGTGTTTTTCACCTCTTCATAAATGGTAAACCTCCATAGTTGCCTGTTGATGCAGCTGCAAATGACTAAACTGGTTCTGGTTGAGTACTGACTCAACGGTATGACAGGTGGAGCTCCTCTTCCAGTTACTAACAGTCCTATAATCATGTGTACCTAATGACTCCATCCTTCCCAATGGGAGGTAGTTATCCATGTGGGGAAGGTGTAGGTAACATAAGCAGCACAGAGGTTTCATTTGGTCAGGGTGAGTAGGGAACACCCACGGGCTGTGCCATTGGTCAGGGTGAGCTATAGGCAGCATGGCCAAAACATGCAACCATTCTAGATTTCCTTCTCTGTGGGATGCCACACAGATAATCTTGGCTGTTTTATCTCCATTTTCATACCTCTTGCCTATGTTGCTTGTACTGTCTATTGATTTTCATAATTAAAATGGCAGCTTTATTCAAGACTTCCCCATTTAGGACAAGTGGGTACAGAAGATGGATGGATGGTTAAAACTTCTTCAGTAGGGGCTGGTGTTGCTGGGAACCGCTGCAGGTGGAGAAAAAGATTTGTGGCCGAGCCGGAGCGAGATGCGGTGTGAACTGCATGGTGTCATATTACTGGTGGTGCATAAAGCAATCCGTCCGTCTGGCAGGGGTGGTGAGTCTTGGGGGAGGGGTGCGTGTCGCCATTACACGGCTGGTCGCCCTGGGGCTGTTTGATCATCATCATCATCTCTTATGGATGTTCCCGTGGAAGTCGTCATGAAATGGTGGATGTAATTTAAACATGGGAGCATCCGAATAAGGCACTTTCACATGTGGAGAGCTTTCTCTTATGGAGAGTGTTGTGAAGGATTAAGAGCTTAGCTGACATTATCCTTGGGCTGTCTTTAGGTTAATCAGTTGTCCTTTTAAGCTACTGGTGTCTCTCTTGGCTATCAGTTTGCCTTGACTGCAGCCCCCCCATCCTTTTAGGAGTTCACACCTGATGTCTTTTTTCTGATTATTCCTGTTTAACCTCTAGCTCTGGCTTGTTAGTGGAATATAAAGGGCCCTTGGTCAATGTGCTGAGAGTGTTTAAAAGCCTGACCGATTTCTCAGTGTGTGCCATGTCGGCTTGTAACCACCCCACCCAGACGCAGCGCGGATCTCTCCTTCCCAAAGTCACCAGCCCCGTAATTAATATCCTGGGGCAGTGCTTACAGTGCTCACAACCTCTCCGTCTGTCTGTGGCCTGAGAGTCTGTGGAACTTGGGAGACGTGACTGTCCTTTGCCGGCACCGCCTTGTGGAAGGTGTCTGCATCGCCCCAAAATGCTTCAATTGTTGTTGCAGTAATCAAAAAGCCGGTCACTGTTTTGTTGACTGTTCTGACTACAAAATCTGGGGAAATGGGGGGGGGGGGTGCAGACAAAGGGTGTAAAAGCCCCCCCAAAAAACCTTCTTGTGGGTAATCTGAGAGCTGCCCCACGAGCCACGTGTCTGCTGTGTCTCTGGCCTCCTGTGCCAGCGTATCCGGGTACCCCCAGCTGGCTGCAATCCAGGTCGCCTTTCATCAAGCATGTGGGGGGTCTGGTGCTCTGGGGCCCCTCTCTGTCCCCCTGGAGACGAGGCCATTGGGTTCAAAGCCCTGAGACTTTGACCTGAAGAGCTAGGAGCCCCCATCTCTCCCATCTACCATCAAACAACTGCCCCCTTAAAAATTCATCCACTATTGCCAAGGCATGGTGGGAGGACCCTTTTTTTTCTTTTTTTTTTTTTGTTGTTAGGCCTTTCCTGATGGCGGCCAGCTGCCGGTGAAAAACATGGGCTCCGTCACGCTGCTGTTTAAATGGAAGTCCACTTAATCAACTTTAATCAGCGAAGACACTGAGCCCCACAATCCCGTTACCTACTGATGTCGCAAGCAACACCATTGACTTTTTTTTTTTTTTTTGTAAGCAGCAAACAGTATGCAATCAGGACACTTCAAATGCTATAAAGCTGACACCACAGCCAGACGAGAGCTGAGTGTTCACTGGAGTGGCTCCGCAGGTTCAGCGGGCTGGGCCAGCCTAGGTCTTGTGTCTGTGACCAGAAGGCCGCCGATTCTGACCCTAGGGTTGTCGGTGAATTTCACCGTTGGGCTCTTCAGCAAAGCCCTTAGCCCCTATTTACTCAAATGAGTAAATTTATTTATTTTTTTTAAATGTATGTTGCTTTGGATGAAAGCCCAGTCAATCAGTTTTATTTACACAATTGACAGCACAATTGAAACTACAGCAGTTGACCAAAGCGATGTATAATTCTCATAAATAGGCATAATAAATGCATAAAATAAACACGAATGAATGAGAGAGGGAGCGACAACCTCACTAGCTTAAAAATCCAAGGAGGAAAAGCCTTCAGCCTGGATTTAAACAAGACCAATGTTGGTACCACAGCGTGTAGTGAGTGTGGAATAGTCTTCCTGTTACTGTAGCACAAGCTAAAACTTTGGGTTCCTTCAAAGCAGAGCTAGACAAGATTTTAGCAAGTTTAAGCTATTAGTCGAATTCTCCCCAAACAAGCTCGATGGGCCGAATGGCCTCCTCTCGATTTTGTAAATTTATGTTCAGGCCTAACATAAAACGTTTCAACAGAGGCATGCTCACTCCTTTAGCATCTGCTAAATAAGTTAAATGTAATAATGTAAATGTTTGATTCATCCCTCCTTTTGCAGAGACATGCCTTTTTCCCTGAAAATAAAATTCTTTCGGAAAGTAGAAGCCTGAGTGCCAAGGGCCACCAGAGTTTGCAGAGGCAGATCCCTAAATGGTGGTGGTGCTTTTATAAATCAGCCGTGCAGCATTGTAGATTTCTTTGTGGCCTTGGGAGCGCAGCATATGGCCCAGGCGAGCCAGTCTCCTAGACGATATGGCGATGTGCTGATGGGCTGGAGCGAATAGCCTCGACGCATCCGGCCAGCCGTGGAGTGGTGCCTGAGCTTTGAGCAGAAAGCTAGGAATCGTGCCGAAGGGGGAGCGGGAGATCTGTGGGTGGGATTAAGGGGCTCTGGCTGGGGAGGCTCATTTGGGGTGGGGTTCTGCTCGCCCACATGGCGATTTAAACGCAGCTGAAGATGGGACAGGCAGAGTTGCAGGGGGACAGTCTGCTAAGCAACAGCGCGTCCACAATCTGGGCATGGCCTGCAGGGGGTGCTGCCCACGCACCAGCCTGCCAGGCAGAGGGATAGAGACGCAGAGGTAAACATGGGGGCTTTGGGGGTGGCGGGGAGAGATGTTATAACTTGTACTGTGGTGACTCTGCCTTGCAGGCCTTACCTCCCTGTGTCTCCTGCCCCCGAGGTAGCCATGAGGTCCACCATGAAGCAGTGGAAGCAGCTGGTTCTGCTCGGCATGCTGGCTTGGGCATTCTTCTTCCTGGCACTCTTCGCCTACTTCATGGACTCGCGCAGCATGGCTGCCGTCTTCCACACGGAGGTGCGGCGCCTGGCCCCCATGCAGGGCCGCTCCCGTGCCATCATGGGCTCGCGGCCCGTGTCTGAGCCTGGCCCCGACGAGGAGAAGAGCCTGGAGGTGACTGATGGGGGTTCCGACCTGGAGCTCCAGACCAAGGACTACTTGGAGGGCCCCGGGGCCCAGGATTGGAGCCAGGAGAATGTGGCCTGGAATGTGATGCGACGGCACCAGGAGGAGGAGGAAAAGGCACAGAGGGACATACGGCAGAACTCGCATAGCTTCAAACGCTGGCATCCAGAAAGACACCTGGGGGATTACTACTTCTCCAAATCCAAGACAGTGGTGCAAGGGCTTTGGAAAGGGTCAATTTCGGCTCGGATGCTGAGTCCCCGGCTGCAGAATGCCATGGGGGAGTACATGAGGGCTAACAAGCACCACGTGGCCTACAGGGGGCGCCAGCATGCCGACCTTAGGGGCACCGAGCTGCTGTGCCTGCTCAAGAAGCAGGTACAGGTCCGGGCTCTGGATGGGAGCGAGGCGCCTTTCTCCCAGCTGGGCTGGGACAAGCTGGTTCCCCATCGACCCCTGGAGCAAATGTTCACCTCAAAGTTTCATACATGTGCGGTGGTGACCTCTGCTGGAGCCATCCTGAACTCTGCCCTGGGAGAAGAGATTGGTGAGTGATGATAACCATTGCTGCGCTGCCTCCTGGTGTTTCCTAGGGGCTAAGGTTGTGTGTGGGGGTGTGTGTGTGGTTTTGAATATATTACATTGTGGGGGCCCAACAAGGGGTAACTCAATTTCATAACTTGTGACTGAAAACTAAAAATGCCAAAAGACTTGTATTTTGTTTGGTTATATATGGTTAACGTTAGGGTTGGGTAGGGGTTAAGGTTGTCATAGTTCGCATTAGGGCTATACCCATAGAAGTCCCCACAATGAGGTGTGTGTGTGTGTGTGTGTGTGTGTGTGCGCGCGCAGCTTGCCACCTATCTGCAGTGTGTGCATGTGAAGTTTACTCCAATTCAGTGTGGTTTGTGTGGGGGTCCCTGTTTTTAAGGGAAGTGGTCAAAATTAGGGGCGGCGCAGTGGAGAGCACTGTTGCCTCATACCTCTAGGACTGGGGTTTAAGTCTCTGCCATGGCTCCATGTGTGTGGAGTCTGCATGTTCTCCCAGTGTTGTCGTGGGGTTTCCTCTGGGTACTCCGACTTCCCCCAACAGTCCAAAGACATGCTGAGTCTGACTCAAGTTGCCAAAAAGCCCGTAGGTATGCCTGTGTGAGTGACTGGGGTGCGACCTCTGCGATGGACTGGTGCTTCATCCTGGGTTGTTCCCTGCCTTGTGCCTAGGGGATAGGCTCTGGACCTCCTGCGACCCTGAATAGGACAAGCGGTTACAGAAGATGGATGGATGGTGAAAAATTAGCTTGGGTAGTGTCCCATCTGTTTCCTGTGTTTGTTTCATCGTGTCACAACCCTTAGATGGTATCTTTACTCTTCGCCCAAAAAATGCTGCTCTGTCAGGAGGGTCTCGCTTGGCTGGGGATGGCATTTCCCTCTCTTGGGTCTGCTGTTTGTTCCCTGGCATCTGTCTGTGCCCGTGTCGTGGTCCACAAGCGGAATAGGCTCCTAATGCTTCCCCAGTGTGCCCGGAATGTGGCCCCGGTGCTACCATGGCGTTGATTCCTCCCCCCCCCCCCCCCCCTTTCCTGTTTTTTGCACTCTCACCAAGGAGCCTCCACGCTGTTTATCGTCCATTTAATTAGCGTCTGCAGAGGAACATTCACACTAATGGGCGGCAACTGCTTCACCTGCTTAAGCAGCTGCTCAGGGCAGGCAGCAGTAATTGCCCCAGCTGCCCTCTCGTGGCAGGTACGAGGATATCCTCGCTGTCTCACTGCAGCCCCCTGAAGTACAGGGAGGTGCAGTTGTGTGCCGTGTCCCTGCCCTTGTCTGATTTCACTCCTCTCTGAACTTTAAAAAAGACCAAAGGCGTGAGTCTCGCACTGCTCCCTCCCAGGCAGCCACCCACATTCGGGCCTGCTTTGCATTTGGTGCCCTCACCTGAAAAAGGGTTTAAGGTCTTGCTTGTGGAAAATGTGTGATGCCAGTGAAGCATCTGAGGAGTGAGGGCCTGGTGTGCAAGAGTCAGAGCGGGTGTGTTTTATGTCCAGATGCATGGACACACTCGGGTCTGACTGGTTGAAGAGTTTAGGATTGGTTAATTGGCAGAGGGATAAAATTGTGTGTGCACGCAAATGCATTATGCCCTGACAGACGCTGCTGTGTCGTTACAGGGTACTGAGGGTATTCAAATAAACTCCAGACTAAGTTACTGTTCTTAAATTAAACCTTAGAGCATGGAGAAATCTGTTTTTGCCTGTAGAGAAACAAAGACAAAAACATGGGAACAGGGCGGGGGGGGGAGGTTTGTTTCAGCTCTCCTGGTGCCATGTGACTCGGGGCTGTCTGACAGACTTGAATTGTGACTCACAGATTCCCACGATGCTGTCCTGCGCTTCAACGCGGCACCTACAGATGGGTATGAGGACGACGTCGGGAATAAGACCAGCATTCGCATCATCAACTCTCAGGTGGGGTGCTGCACGCAGTTCGGTCATGGGTGGGCGCCTATACAGAAACATTGGGAGGGAAGGTCCCTCAGGCCTGCTCATCCCTCATTTGACGGACTGTCTTTACAGATCCTGGCCAACCCAAAGCACCAATTTAACACCAGTGCCTTGTACAAGGATGTGGCCCTGGTAGCCTGGGATCCAGCGCCGTACGCGGTGAACCTCCTGAAGGTATGTCTCAGCCCCTGGACCATACTATGCAGCATCGTGGATTCAGACATCTAGGGTTGTGGCTTTGATTTCTGGCTTCTATCCTTTAGCCGCTGGTGGTCGCTGAGAGGCAGCGCCAGCTAAGTCTCTCGTACGATGGCCTTTATGGCTTTTTCTAGCACTTGCTGAATGTCTGTAGAGCTCTGCACTGGTTCTTCTGCTTGATGGTCCTCACCGACCCTTTTATCTCCGGGCAGTGGTACCAGAGCCCTGACTATAATTTGTTTGCGCCCTACGTGGAGCGTCGTAAGAGGAATTCGGGCCAACCCTTCTACATCCTCCACCCCAAGTTCATCTGGCAGATGTGGGACCTCATCCAAGCAAACATGCAGGAGAATATCCAGCCCAATCCCCCTTCCTCAGGCTTCATCGGTGAGTCTCCCTCTTTCCCTCTCCTGGGTTTCATGCCTTCCAGTATAGCTTAGAGAGGTTGTTGCCAGTGCTAAGGATCGCTTGACAGATGGCGTCTCCTTGTTTCACGGCTCTCATAAATTAATCGACTCATGTTTGATGTGTCAGAAATGGGCGGGTTTTCGATTCAACTTCTGTGATTGGCTGGCTTGTGCCTCCTAGTGTGCAGTTCACTGTCGGTATTCTGAGTCTTGAGTCTTGGCCAGGACCCATCCTAAACCACGTTGCTGGGTGCTCAAGTTTGGAACGCCTTTAAATCCTGCCCCCTGCTAGGGCCAGCAGGGCAGGAAACAAGTGAACGCTCAGGTCTGAATGAGAGAGAAGGCATTCACTGAATACGATTATCACAGAGATCTGTGTTGTTGGGACTGAGACTCTCTCACCTGTAGTGTGTACAGAAAACAGGATTCGGTCAGATAAGTCACGTGTGTGTGGGTTATGTGGATATTATGTTGTGGGGACCAATGTCCTCACGATAAGAGAAAAACCTGCTATTTTGACCTTGTGGGGAGCACATTTTCGGTCCTCAAGGGGGAAACTCAATTTTATAAAAATCTGCAACCGCAATCAAACAAACTGGCAGTCTTGTATTTTGTTTGGTTACTGATGGTTAAGGTTAGGGCTGGGTAGGGGTTAAGGTTGTCGTTGCTGGGATTAGGGTTTTGCCCATAGAAATGAATGGAAAGTCCCCACAGAGAGATGAATACAGATGTGCATGAGCAGGTATGTTTACAGCAAATGTACGATAAATGAACAGAGACCTGGTTCTCAGCCTTGGGCATCAGATAGCACCTCCTGGAGTCCGGGCGGGTGGGCCCTGCCGTGGGGGATGCCTGTGGTCCTGGACTGGGGGGGGGGTGCTGTTGTCCATCTGCATCCGCTCACAAACCACCTATAGAACTAAAAATGGAGGAGGGGGGGGCACATCACTTGGGCAGTCAAGTCCAGACTGCCCTAAGGGGGGAGGTACAGGTGGGGGGGTATTTCACAGGTACAGTTTGTGATTCTTTAACCAAGGGTACGATAGCATCTTCCTGGGACTGAACTAGCATCTAAGGGTTTGTTTATATGTGTGTGGCAGGGATCTTCCTGATGATGGCGCTGTGCGAGAAGGTGCACGTGTACGAGTACATCCCTTCGATGCGGCAGACGGACCTGTGCCACTACTACGAGCAGTACTACGACGCGGCATGCACGCTGGGTGCCTACCACCCGCTGCTCTACGAGAAGGTGCTGGTGGCCCGGCTCAACGTCGGCAGCGAGCTCGACCTGCAGCGCAAAGGCAGGGTCACACTGCCCGGATTCAGTACCGTGACCTGTGACCCCTGACCTTCAACCCCGTCCTCGAGCCAAACTGCTGCAATAACCGCCTCTGTGACAAGGGGGTGGAGCCAAGGAAGGATCCACAGTTGCTACCTTTCTAGTATTTGGGTGGACAGGGCCTTCGGCTGTCCCACTTTGAATCTCGAAAAGGAAACCTTGAATGAATTGTGACGCAGTTCTCCAACAGGGGGCGCTGCAATGCTAATCTCTGCGTTAGCTGAGCCTAAAGACTATAATGGGTAGGATAGCAATAGAGCAACCACTGTCATGGCTGTATTGTGGATAACTGGATGTATTTTGCTGTGATTGGCCATTCTGTTTTACCGGGGTGAGCAGGGGGAACCTTTTCCTGGTGGGTCATGTTTGAGTTTGACCACAGTTCCCCTCCATGTGGTCGGGGTGGGTTCACAGAAGGATCAAACTGTTCTATTGAATGTTCCCTCAGACTTGCACACACACGCCAATCCAAACAAAGCTAAGGACATGCAGCCATTAAAGAGTCACTGTTTAAGTTTGTGGGGGATTTTTTTTGTACCACGTAGTGTCCAGGTGAAGCTTCTCTGTCCCCTCTACTCATTAATATGGCACTGTCAGCCAGGTGCATGCAGGGTTACAAAAATCAGCATCCTGCACCTGTTTTAGCTGTATGGGAGACACCTCGTCATCCAGCTGCTTTCCGTTTTGCACGACGGGGACAATTCAGGCGAAATACTCATGCATCCCATGGACAGGAACGTTGCATATAGTGCAGACTTGTCCTGGATTAGGGCTATTGCACGGCAACACCATGCGGGGTGAGGCTGGGGGTGCCTGGTCACCGGCCCGTTTTAAGCGAACTATTTAATGTGAACTTGTGCGTGACCCTTAAAGATGCTGAGTGCCCCTTTTAACCTTTTAAGCACCTCGCTCTCAAAGTCTCTGCACAGCCCCAGGCAGCACTATGGCCTGGAGACTCTGGGACTTGTGTAGACTCGCTGCGATCGAGGGCGGCATTTCCAGAGATCGCTGACGTTTATCCGAGTGGTTAAAGGTACAAGGCCTTGTGCGGGAGGCTGGGTGGCCCAGTTTCTCCACACGGTGTTTGGTGTTAAATCTCTACTGTGATGGGGACATTGTACAACGGAGGCTGACAATTTTTCAGGAATCCTGTGGGCTGGGAGTCAGTTTCAGTATTAATCGGGGGACTGGATGGGATGGGGGGGAAAAAGTCAGTGGGAGCGGCCAGAAATGGGAATCGTATTAATAGACCAGTTTTTATATGGTGGTGTAATGTAAATTGACGCTGTTTTCTTTATTTTGAACACAATGCTAGCTGTGTCGTGATTTTTTTTTTTTTTTTTTTTAAGTCCCCAAAATGGGACATTTGTAAAACCTTAATGTGGCTAATTGTTCCAAAACAGTAACCAGTAATCACCCATTTTCTCTGACACATCTGGTCATTTAACACTTCTACCTGGTGAAAAATCAAAGCTGAGATCCTATATAGACTTTCTCTCATTAAGCGTGACCAGACATGTCAGAGAAATTTGGGGATTACTGCTCATTGGTTTGGAACACTTAGCCACATTAAGCGTTTGACTTCACAGCTCTGCTGGTTGCTGTTTGGTTGCTTTTATATGGACTAGCCTCATTGAGTCGGGGGAAATATGTCAAATGAAAATCAGAGTTTATTACTTGGATTAATTTTCAAAAATCTGGATCAGAATTAACCCCAAAATCATACATCTGGAGCTAACGTGGTGATGAGGGGGAAGCTCGCATAAGTAATGGAGCCCTCGTGAAAAGCAACTAGCTCATGGAAGTGGTGAAGTTTGTGTTCGTGATGCAAAGGTTATGAAAAATTTACAAACTCAAGGTCTGCTAAGCCCACACAAGGTCAATGGAAATAGCCCAGGTGAAGACGGAAGGTAAGAGAATATTTTTCCATCTGTGAATGCATTGTGAAAGACCTGCCCATGTGCACTGTGCATAAGGTGACAAGATGTACAGCAATAGCAAAGTGTGCTTGTGTGTCAGGTTAGAGCTGTACAGTGATAGAAAGCTGTTGTGTTTGTGGTCTTACTGTGCTATTAGACTTGGTGCAAAACCATAGCCTAGCTGATCGCCTGCTTCCCCTCCCCTGGGATCGGGAGGGGCCGGGATTACTACTTCTGGGATTGGGATTGGACCAGATTTTCTATTGTGAGACTGGGATGGGACAAGAGTGAAAATTCCTTCCCGTGTCGACCTATATTGTACACTCCGATCTGCACAATCCAGAATGCTGTATTTATTTTTTTACTTTTTGGCTGTTTACCTTGAAACTGTAGCACGTTCAGTTCACCAGACCAGGAGAAATGGTAGTAAACAATCACAGCCAAATGAGTTAACCCCTCACCCCGACAACTCCTCTGTAGCACCACCATGGGTTGGCTGATCCAAACACCTTAGCCACGGGAGTTTAATCCCTCAGGGGAAGGGGACCCCCCCCCCCCCCCCCAATAGCCCAATATCTTGTCATGTCTCAAATGAAGGATCTTTTCTGCCATGTGACCCAGCAGGTATAGTTAGGAAAAAAATGTATTGCTGCTCATTCTTATTTATTCATGTGAAATATCCAAATGTGACTTGTGGGGTGTACTATGAAGCGTGTTTTAACGCACCCATAGTTAGGTAGTAGTTCCTGCCCGCTCAACAAGCTTTGTCAGCACCGCCCCCATTACTCTTCCAGCCAACTGAACTAGCCCCTGGCATGGTGCCATGAACCAGTTTTATAAGTATTGACATAATGTTTCATTTGTATCAGATTTGAAAAGAAAATCAGTGGTATCACCCAACCCGTTTCATTTAAAATGGCTTTAATCGGCTACATTTTTTTGTAATAGGGTGGCTTGTATATACATTTTTGTGAAAGGATGTTTCGTGTATACATTTTTAGTGGGACTTGGCTGGACTTGCCCCTCTGTTAAACCGAAAAACCTGCACTTAAACCTGCTCGGAACAGCTTAGAGGTGCTGGTAACTTACACATGACAATAGTACCCAATACTCGCAATTAAGCCTCAGGAAACATCGCTGAGCCAGTAAACCCTCCCCTTAGTACACCCATGTGTAACGTGCAGAGAATGTTGACGTGAGTACCTGTGTGAGCACAAACAGCGGCCGGTGAGGGGCTTTGAATGCCGTTGTCTTTCTTGAAATGAAATGAAATGAAGGACCCCTTCTTTGTTTAGGACAAGCTCTTATGCTCAGTCCCGAGCAAAGCTGGGGGTGATGGAGCAGACAGCCGAAGGAAGGGGAGCTTGATTACAGCTCTCACCCCACCACCCGCCCCCGCCACACCCCCCCCCCCGCGCCCACCCCCACAACCCCAACACCCCCATACACACAGAACACACCACAAGCCACACCCCCATCCACCACTACAGCT
>JAAGVU020000001.1:45576419-45607968 GCA_011763525.2 Mormyrus iriodes
ACACCGGGGAGCGTGCCTCACGACCTCAACCCCCCCCCCCCCCATCCCCCCCCCCCCCGTAAGACACGGTAATTCACACCGTGACACGCCTGACAGATCCACATATCAACAGGAACTGCTGACCAAGCTTTTTCAGTGCCACCAGAACCGAACAATGGTGACAAAGACACACTGATGATTAGTTTCTCTTTTGCTGTGCGATTTTATTTTATTTTTTTTTAAGGTAGCCAAAACTGTAGAGAATTGAGTGACTTCTGTTTTTTGAGTCTTGATCTTAAGATTAAAAGCAGCAGCCAGTCGAATGACCGCAAAGAGGAAATGGAGCCTTTAGTAAAGAAACATTTGGTTCATCAGAACTTGTATCGTCAGCGCAGAACAAGGCAGTGATGCTGATCTCAGGTCTGCTGTCGGGCACTGAGAATATCTCTCGGCGGTGTGCCACCTGAGCGCACAGCCCATTCTAGCGTTTACCTTTTTATCGGAGTCCTGCAGGTGAATGGGTTGCCTTCAGAATTACACATCCCACTGTGCCTGATCTATTCACACGAGTGTTGCTTCGTTATGCTGGCGTAGGGGAGTCTGATTGGTGAAGGTACTAAACCAGGTACACGAGTTCATAGAATTAGCAGGTGTTAGACTGCTTTGTTTTACATAAGATCACAATCTCTTTTGGGGTGGCAGGGTGCTACTTTTTCTGCACGCGTTAATTGATTTCACATGCATTGAAATAATTCATCCTTAGCAAAACTCACATAGGAACAGCCTTAAATACAAGTATTAAAACTGTTTTGATGAGTAAGTGAAACTGGACTTTAACATGTAATAGATTTTTATGTTTTCGGGATTTTTCCTTTTGACCAATTTGGTCCTGTTTACAAAATTAAATTGGTTTATACAAAACAGAAGCTGGAATGGTTTGTATGTCTTGTTTTTTCCCGTCTCATGTCCGTCCATTTGTTTTTAATATGTAAATAAACCACTGTAAAGTAAACTGTGTCTTGCAAGTATTGTAATCACAGGCGTATAGCTGGTGAAAATGCAGGCTTGTACACCTAGGGGGCGCTCACCTGCTTGTTCAGGCGGATGAAGATCTGGGGGTTAATAATGGTACTGCTTTTGGCCAATGCAGATGCTACCACGCTGGCCATGGGTGTGATGAGGCCTGGTGCTTTCAGACCTGTGCTTTAATGACCATCATGCCATAGGACATCCAGCAGTGCAGCTAGCATAACACCGTGGTGACCATCATGAGCAGGATGTGGTCCTCCCGCCTGTGGGTGGTGCTGTTGCAGATCTTCCCTACCTGCATTAGAGTATATGGGAACATATGGCCAGGCTGTGCCACAACACCACAGTACTTCATACTATTAAGCAAAGAATTATTATTATTATTATTATTATTGGATGTTGGTCTCAAGTCACGGTGATCTGTCAAATAAGGCGAAATTAAATACTCCAATAAGATTAATGACCCAATAAGATTTAATAGTTGTTTACTGAACCTACATCACGTCAAGCAGAACTCTAAACTAATAGCTCTTCTCTGAAAATTACATCTTGGTAGAATATTCTAGACGGTAAAAGTAACATTCCTGTATTGACAAAATTTATGCTTTCAATGAACTTATTAATGACATTTAAAAGGTTAGACCCATTCATGACAATATTGTTATATGGCAAAATATACTAAGGAAAATCAAATTTATTTAACACCATTAAGTATGGCAGTAAGAAATGCTGCCCCAGCATCTAGCAGGAATGTTGACGTTGTGTGTTATTGGTTGTTTTGTCCCACCTGCTTGACTGTAAACACCAGCCTGGCTTAGCATCGTCAGCACTGGCAGAGCGAGGCAGAAGCCAACGAGGCAGATGATGTAAGAGTGTGACTCCACCATAGGGAACATCCAGCTCACCAAGCAGCTGATGACTGTGCCCTCCAAGCCGCGGCTGCTCCAGCCCAACAGCGGAGGCACCGTCCAGAAGAGGGTGTATAACCGGGACTCAGCCACTGCCAGAAGCAGCTAGTGGGAGCCCGAGTCACTCCTGCTGCAGAGTGCGTGGCCAGGGAAACAAGGGACAGGATTCCTGAACGGAGCCAAATGGGTTAGTGACGATTGGATACGGGCATGATACACCGCTTGTCTTTCTTATGAAGCAGATGCACTGGAACAAAAAGCGGAAGAGCTTTCAGAAATTCAGGAATTGCCTGGAGCAGGTGGCCCTAGACTGGGAAGCCTGCTGGGAAAGGTATGGAGTCATAAAGATCTACAGCATTTTTCTGTTTTCTCAGTCTTTGTCTAAATACAACACATAGGAGATATAGGAAGCACATATTCATTTAGTAAACTGGGTAAATCATCACTCGATCCACACAGAAGTTCTGGTCATCTTCACCTTGGCTGACGCAATAATCCAGCAGGGATGACCAAACTTGTCGCTTAGTCTTTGAAAATGCAAATCTCCATCTTACTGTATTCAATTCCTTGGATATTCAGAAATGGCAATTGGTACGAAAGATCATAGAAGAATCACTCAGTACTGGCTTAACCCTGAAGAGTCAGTGAGCAAGACATTTAGTCTGGGGCAACTCCAGTGACTTAATTTAGAGGGAGCCTGTTGATCCATACATATACAGAAGTAGCTCCTGATTCGTTGTGACCTCTGACCCCTGACCCTATCATCATGACATCATCAAGGAGAGAACACACCACAAATAAAGCTGGCGCCAACAAAAATTAGCTGAATCTCCCATACTGTTTGTTTAAGGTATATAATATATAATATGAATGAGGTATATAATATTAACTGAAGAAAAGATGGGCCAGGCTGTATCAAAGGAATACTGTAAATACCCCCCCCCCCCACGCGCACACAGCAATGAAGTAAATTAGCATATTCATTAAATACTCCCCTACAGTGTGTTCAGTAGTCTTGAGCATCCGCCCATCGTACATCGTAAATTGTACATCTGCCCAACTCTAATTAATCTGATGTGTCTCAATGAGTCAAACTGACACCTATCCCTGATCACTAACGGTCCACAGACAGTGTAGAAAGTTAGAGAAGACCTTTGGATCTTCGTAATGGCAAGGGGTGCTTCAGGGCACCCACTCAGCCAGCCAATTTCAGTCAGACGATAAGCAACACGCTGTCACCCCTAGAAGTACTTGTGCCCTCTGTAGTCCTGGCACATAACAGCAATGAGGTGTAGGGTGCCCCTAGAAGTAATCACGCCCTCTGCCAGAGGCGACGCTTGCCTAGGGTGCCACATGGGCTAGGACCAGCCCTGTATGCCAATCAGAGCTTGATATCTCACAGGAGAGAGAGAATCGTGTTTTTGCCCCATTTGATTTTAAACCCCACATACTTTGCAGTCTCAGGTCACAAAGGAGTTTCATCAAACTGGTATCATCATACATAAAAACTCCTGCTCCACTTACGTCCCAAGGTCTGTACTGTCACTTAAGGTAAGGTCATTATTTGCAAACTACCATTGATGAACTTATAGTTATTTAATTTGTAAACATTAAATTTAGGCCAAATTAATAAAATTGACTTAAGATTTAAAGGTCCTTTTCAAAAGAAACCAATGACTATAATGGCATCAAAGTGCTGGAAAAATGTGGTGTAGCAGCGTAGTAGCAGAGCAGTGTGGCCACATAGGAGAAAAAGTGTTTGTGTGTGTGTGTGTGTGTGTGTGTGTGTGTGTGTGTGTGGGGGGGGGTATGTACATATTACAATGTTTCCAACAGGGTTAAGGTTAGGCCTGGGTAGGGGTTAAGGTTGTCATAGCAGGGATTAGGGTTTTGCCCACAGACATGGATGAATCATTCCCCACAAAGACATGCAAACACACATATGTGTGTGAGAGAGAGAGAGAGAGACAAACAGACAGACAGCCATGTACCCAGCTTGGCTTAGCATACGAACCTTCAACATCTCAATGCCTCAGCACAAAGGCCAAGCCCTGGATAGAATCCCGTCCAGGAGCCCATCTCACCTGGGAAGGTCTCACTAAATCTATCTTAATTTCACCAGGAGATTTAATATGGAGAGACGTCTCTTGCTGGAGAACTGTGAGAAAAAGGAACTCCCATAAGATTCTTTAAAATGAATGAATTACGAGTTCAGCGGACTGAGCTGTGGGAGTCTCTTCTGAGACACTTGGAGAGATGAGACACTGGGATTCAATATTCAATAATGCAATAAATGACATAATTTGGCCAAATTTGTCTGGCTGCAAACAGAGAGTGAAGTATTAGGTTTTTACCCCACTTTACTGTGAATTAGGGACATGTTGCTTGGGCTGAAATGGTGTGTATTACCTATGGAGCAGTGTGAGAGCAGGGAACTCCACGTCTTGTGGACAAGGCTTGCTACTTTCTGATAGGTCAGCTGTCTGAACTCACTAACTGCTCTGCACCTTATCTGTTTGTCAGTAAAAATCAAGTTTTGCACCAACGCTAACTACAAATGCTATATATTATGCAGCGATGGGCAACCCATTAGGCGCCATCTTCAGAAGGGGCACCAGCATACCAAGCCAGTTTCAGTTTGCCTCCGACGGAGAGGGGCCACATGGGTACTGGTATTATGCTACAAAACTTATGTTGCCCAGTAACCCCTCTCATTATAGGATAATACTGCAGGCTGCAATAAGTACCTCAGATTTTGTCTGTGTTAACGTTCGTGACTGTAGTGATAACGGAGAATGAAATGTGATTACATTAAAGAAATGTGGTTACATTAGATAACCACCCACCCACACGCACACCCCAGCCCCTTCTACATTGTAAATCTTCAGAACAAAAGAGGCTACTTCATTTTCAGGTAGTTAATATGGACACTCGGCAGCCAGATATGCAGATTTTATTATATATGGTTACATCTCACTCGTTTCAGTCCTATTGACTCTAAATTGCACAGATAAGATGCGAGATTGGATGGTTGGGTTAGAACACTGTTATCTCCTCATACTCTCATACCGATCGCACCGCTTTGTCGTGATAGAAGAGGTGTAGATGTTTTCCATGTTGGCAGTTTCCAAATAATTATTTCGCTTAGAAGCAATGCAAGAAAATCCATGGAAACCAATAAAGCGGTCGATAATCAGAGAAGCACGCTGCCAGTGGGAGGGCCTGCTGCGACCTGTCTTATGGTTCTGGTTTCTGTGAAGTACCCTCACCTAGGCAGCAGCTGACGGATCCATACCACACGCAGCCGGAGAGCCAGAGACGCAAATCAGCATCGCTGCCACTTTATGCTCATCAGAAGCTGAAATCTTCCATGTTTCCAAGTTTTACATTTCATTCAGCTTAGAGCTGCCAGATCTACTGAAACAGTGCATAATGCATAATTATTAATGCGTTAATGCGCAGGATTTATCGGAAAATGCATGCATTATTTTCCCATTCACCAACCGAATAAAAAAAAGCTAAACTCATTTACTGTAAATAGAACACGATTTATAGCACATTATTGTGAAAGTAAGTTGCAGGGCGCTATATAAGGAGTCCATACCGCGGTATGTCTCTTCATTAAGTATTGTTCTTGGCATTGTTAATACACCTACTATATATATGAAGTGCAATATGATCTGGCTTTCCAATGTGGTTTTGAGTTTAGTCACAGATTCAAAGAAAAGGATTTATATTGCTATAGAAGACACCCCCTACATGAATATTTTCTTTGTGGTACAGTGAATGGAAGTTGAATGCTAGATGTTTTGTAAAATGTGCAGTGCAAGTGAGCAAACAACTGCATCTCTCACTTTGCGTACGACCTGCGGTTCACACACACGAATGGTAAAGCAACATTCTTATTCCTAAAGGCACCAAAACCCATGCTGGATCAGGAGGAGTTGTCTGTTTTCACCCGGGATCGGAGTGTTTTGGTAAGTACATCAGTACTGAATTACAGTGTTCATCATTTTAGAATAACCTATGCCACAGTAGTGTAATATGTAAGAACAGAAGGACATATACCTTACATGGTAGTAACTGTGGGTCTGTCTAGAACAATCCAACAGCCTCGTTTGTTTATTCTTAAGTAGTGTTAGTGTTCAGAGAAATCATCCTGATTACCTACATGGAGGTTTAAAACCAATCTCACAGCATTTGTTTTCGACCCCTGAGACAGATAATCAATGTAACTTTTCAGACCTCGTCAATTCCATGGAAATTCTTTGGTTAATGGATGATTAAGTTGCTCTTTTAAAAAAAATAATTATATAAAGACAGTATCTAAGAGTCAGAGAGAATGGAGTAGTGGTTAAAACCACAAACACATAATTTGAAGGGGTCTTAAAATTACAAAATTACAATATTACCATCACCAGTACAAAAGGCCAGATGGGAAATTGCTAGACAAGTTAGTGTAGGAATGGTGTGTGAGTGAATGGTGTGTAAATGTGCCCTGAGATGGGTTGCTGCCCCATCCTGGGTTATTCCCTATCTTGCACCTGTAGCCTCAGGGACAGCCCCCCAATGAACCTGAATAGTACAGTACAAGAAGGTACAGGAAGCCTGAAAGATGTAAGTCCATGTGACTGGCTGCACCATTTCAGTTTCAAAATTAGGTGAAAATTTCTGGAAACGCAGGCATTGGGTCTAGCAGGGCATTGAACTCATCCTAGCTCATTAAAATGAAATGCAATTGCAGAACAGTGAAGTTAAACTGGAATGAGGTCCGTGGTCTTACTTCAGCAATGATCTTATGCAGGTTAGCTCTGAACCTGCTTCCCCCCCATCAGCTCAGCTGGCGGTATAAATCAGACAGGCAGTATAAACCCACGGCATGTGACTGCTTTTCTCCTTCCTGTGCAGTGCATCATCAAGATTATAAATTAGTCAGTAAAGCACTGCTTTAATGTGCTGCTGTTTATATTCATTTATTCTCACTGTTCAACCTATGTTTATGAACTGATGTTTTATTCACATATCTTGCAAAACCCCTCTCCATGCTGTTTCCATGGAGGTAATTGGGTGTCTTGCTCACAGCACTTGCCTCCCGTGGGCCGTTCAGCATTTCTGAAGGCGGCTGGCTGAACAAGATCCATCCATCCATCCATTTGTCCATCCATTTTCTATACCCAGTTGTACTATGCAGGGTTGTGGGGGTCTGGAGTCTATCCTGAAAGCTACTGTCAGGACCCGTCCCTGCCCTGTGTGTTATCCTTCCTAGCATTTGAGCCTAGAGTGTTAAGTGATAATGACCCTCACCCGTGTCTTGTTGTTCCCAACCCTAAATTTAGTTAATTATGTTCTGCACCTGCCCCTCATGTAGCCCTGGTTATAAGTGTGTATACACTATACGAACAAAAGTGTTGGGACACCTGGCCATTACACTGACAGGAACTTTGATGATATCCCATTCTAAATCCATAGGCATCAATATGGAGTTGGTCTCCGCTTTGCAGCAACAACAGCTGCCACTCTTCTGGGAAGGTTTTCCTAGGAAGATTTTGGAGTGTGTCTGTGGGATTTTTTTGCCCATTCATCCAGAAGAGCATTTGTGAGGTCAGGCACTGATGTTGGACGTGAAGACCTGGCTCATAATCTTTGTTCTAATTCATCCCAAAAATGTTCGGTGGTGTTGAGGTCTGTGCTCTGTGCAGGCCAGTCAAGTTCTTCCACACCAAATTTACCCAACCATGTGTTTATGGACCTTGCTTTGTCCACTGGGACACAGTCAAGCTGGAACAGAAAAGGGCCTTCCCAAAACTGTTCCCACAAAGTTGGAGGCATAGAATTTTCCAAAATGTTTTGATATGCATTCAAGGACCAGAACTGGGGAAGCCTGCCCTACCCCTTTGTCGTTCCTACATAATTGTGTATGTACGTCTGTTAGTGTTGTCAGTTAGTTCCTGCTCGTGCTTTTTTTTTTTGGTGTTTCTTTGTGTTCTCATTTATCCTCCCTTCCCTTCATTATCCCAGGGCATCATGGATCATCACTCCATCCCGGCGTGACAGCCACGGGCACAAGCGAGGGAGCCACCCGGGAACGGGGCACCAACCCATTACAGTGATTTCTTGTTATTATTATTTTTAATCCTTTGCATTACTATTTCTGTGAGACTTATTGAAATTGGGTAGTCATGACCATGTGGTATTATGTGTTTATGAGCGAGTTTTTTTTACCGATCGTGTAAATTGATTTACATTTCTCCATCCATTTTCTGTGACTGCTTATCTTATTCAGGGCCGCGGGAGGTCCAGAGCCTGTCCCGGAGGCTACGGGCGCAAGGCAGAGAACAACCCAGGATGGGGCGCCAACCCATCGCAGGGCACACGCACAAAGCATTCACTCACGCATGCACATCTATGGGCAATTCGGTAATTTCAATTACCCTCAGCATGGTTTTGGACTGTGGGGGGAAATTGCAGTACCCAGAGGAAACCCCACGACAACACGGGGAGAACATGCAAACTCAACACACATGGAGACTTGAACGCTGGTCCCAGAGGTGTGATAACCACTATATATCTCCTCAGATTCCAATAGCAAACATTTCCTCCCCACCACACTACGTTCACTGATCATTGTTCAAGGTCACATGACACTGCAATTTTTTTTTTCTTTTTACAAATAGCATTTTACCCCGCTACGTCATAAAAAAAACACAGGTCATTGTCGACTTACAACTAATCAACTTTATGACTGATCCGAGACAGTGAATATGTGACCACCACCGGGACTCGGAACCGATCGGGATCGTAGGTCGACGACGACCTGTATTATTTTTCTCTCTTTACAAAGACGGGTATTTTCAAATACAAGGTGTTTCTGACTGGTGTTTCTTGCTCAAATATTCTGGGGATGGATGTTAACGGGTTGAAAAATACTTCAAGGCAAACGATATTTTAGACACTTTCATAAAAATGCATAGCAGCACTTTGGTTCTTGGACACATTATCAAGATCTCTTTTTTTGTTGTAACCAGCAGTTGTGAAATACTCTTGGTTTCCACCAAATACAGAAACGTTTTTGAATCCTTAATGTGATTTGACATTACATTGTTAAAAATATCGATTTTCATTTCTACTTTTCTCACCTTGGTGAAACACTATCCATATCTCAAGTTTCTCTTTTGAACATGTTGATGTTTTTGATGTGTTGCTTGTGGCTCGATTCCGTCTAGACAAAGACCAGAAATGACAGGCATCTTAGGACAGATTAGGAAAGGTCAGGAGTGGTCAAATTGTGATATTTCACAGGGGGGCTGGTGGGGGTGCAGAGGGTTTAGACGAGAAAATGTATTAGGGGAGGGGAAGTGATGTTTATGCAGTCCGGATTAAATTGTATTTCGTTCCAGAATCTTCCAGTACATTTACTTTCAGTGAGTAACAATTAGACAGACCAATTTAGAAGGATGGTAGGGGTGGTGTGGTGGTGGTATATCTTCAAAAAACATTTTTTGATGTTTTTTTTTCTTTTTTTCTCACGTGGGGGCTTACCAATATAAAAGCAAATTATACAAGAAATATCAAGGCAAGGAGCTTTTCCCAGTGAGAGGGGTCAGTATCACTGACAGATCCTGTAGCTTCTACGCTTATCGGGATGATTCTGGCCTCTGGACGGATTTCTGCAAAATCGGACGATGAGTGAAAAAAATCGAAATCAGAAATATCCTTCAGATGATAGTGTTGGTAAGGCTACACAGAGAAGTTGTAGAGGGGAAACTGTGAACAGCAGGTAAGGGATTTAAGACGTAACCATTTGATGCACAGTGCTGTCAATTCTGTCAGTAAAAACACTGGCACTAACATTTCCTTTACTGAGGAGCTCAAGGAAGCAGAAACACTGAGAGAACTACTGCAGGAATTGACATTGTTTTGCACTCTTCCTCCAGCTCTTTTCCAGGTCTGCATTGTAACAGAAACACGTGCAATAAAACCCATTGCATTTGCATGAATTGCACTGCATGCAGTGCACAGAATTTCCATTAGAAGAGCAGCACTATCCAATGTAACAAATGATAATTATCCACCTATCTAGGGATAATATCCACGGTGAGCTTGGAACCCATACCAGAAGGGCCAAGGCAGATCACACGCTAGATGGGATGCCAGTCCATTGGACGACAGTAGAGACACACCCAATGGGAAATAAAGAGATGCCAGTTTACGCCACCAGGAGGGATTTTACGGGGGGCGCAAGGAATACTATTGCACCCCCTACTGGTCAAATGAAATTTGAGCATATTAAGTTCATCCATCCATCAATTTTCATGGGTCACAGGGATACTAAGCTCAATATTAAGTTAAATGAAATTAACTTATATTGTAAATATATATTAGAACTACTGTGAATTATTTTTATTTTTAAATTTATATTTCTGGATGACTGGGCTCTCTCACCATGGCACCCCCCAGAGATAGAAGCCGAGAGTCGCCTGTGGTTTGTAGATTTGAATATCAAATGCACTGAAACTAAGCAAAACAGCATTTTCATGGACTGCACATGTGCAGTGTGGGCTCGGCAAGCAGACCTCTAGATCAGGGGTGGAGTATCTCCTACTATGCAGCTCCCCATGGTGAAAGATCATGGGGAGGTGTGGGGATGCTCACAAGTCCCAGGCTGAAGGTCAGATCATGATTGAGAAAAATTATGTTCCAGGTCAAAACCCGAATGGGGAATTGTTTTTGTACTTTTGTGCAAGCCATGGCTTGTCCGTAATAAACACCAGGTACAAAAATAAGGATGTTCATAAGTGTACGTGATAGCAGTGCACCCTAGTCCAAAGGCCAACATTATAGTTATGTCAGCTGACTTGAGGTTGTATGTTTTGTGAAGAGTGTGGGCAAATATATCAACCAATCACCACTTTACATGTTGTGGGAGGTGTTGAAGAATTATGGGTCTTGGCCTCTATCAAGGATGTGTATTATCTTGCATCCTTTGCGTATGTTCCACTGAAAAAAAGCATATAATAGCCATCCAGTGTTGGGGGTTAGACATGACATAACTGTTATTTGCAGTTGATATCTTTTCACCTGAGCAGGGCATCCAGTGCTTATTTGAGCGATTTGATGGTGTGTGTGAAGCAGTGGGGATGAAATTTGGCACCTCCCAATCTGAGGCTAAGGTACTGTCTCAGTAAAGAATAAATTGTTCTTTCAGGTGCGAGAGCCTGGTCTTAGTGAAGTTCAATGACCGTGGGATCTTGTTCATGGGTGATGGTAAGAAGGGCTGTGAGATTGACAGAAGGACTGGTTTGGTGTATGGGGTTTTGGCAGGTACAGAGGAAGTTCATGATGGTACAGTGGTAAGTTAAGCTGTAAGACAAGACCTGTGGTTTACCAGGCAGTCTAGTCCCTATCCTCACCTATAGTCATGAGCTGTGGGTCATGACTGAAAGAAAATGTACAAGCAGCAAAAATGAGATTCCTTTGCAGAGTTGTTGGACTTGCTCTCTGTGACAGGGTGAGGAAATCAGTGATCAAGAGGGACCTAGAACTGGATCTGCTGCTATTTTTGATCAGTTGACATAGTTTGGGCATTTTATAAAGACGCCATCTGCATGGCTCCCTAGAGAACTGTTCTGAGGCATGTTCCACGGGGTGAGGGCACCAGGGCAGACCCAGGACATGCTGGAGGAATTATATTTCACAGCTGGCTTAGGAACATCTAGGGATTGCCCAGAATGAGATATAGCCTGTAACCATGGAGAAAGAGGTCTGATCTGATCTGTTCCATATGCTGCCATCACAACCCTCACCAGGAGAAGTGGTAGGAAAATGATGATGACGCTGATAAAGTGTTATATTGAAGATTATGTAAGAATCTATTAAAGCGAACATAATTCAGTACTTGCTAAAGACACAATAATAAAACCTAAAAGAATTTTAAACATATGAACGGTTTTGATGAGATCTTTAATGTGCGATAGTGATATATACATGCTGTTTTTGTGTGTTTTCCCTACATTTCTGTTATTTGATTATATTTTTAACTTTCTGTTTCTATTTTTAGTTTCACTGTTTCTCATGCTCCGTCGTATCTAAACTTAAATTATGAATAAGGATCCTGTATTTCACTGTTATTTGAAACAAAATGCTGCTACTACAACTACAAATGATTTATGCAACATCATCATCACTGTTATAATAATAATAGTAATTACAATTATTATTTTTATTATTATTATAATCATCAGTGAAAAACGTATCCCGATACCCAACGAACGAGCCTCTGTCCATATATCGAGTGTCTCTGCAATCGACTGCTCCTGTCTAGGTCAAAGTTCATATCTCTCTCGCCCAAGTTTAAAATAAAGTTATTTTACTGTATATATTGAAACCGCGCAGCGGTGAATTTACACGAAACTACAGTAAATGTGCTGGTGATACATAAGCTGCGCCGAATAAAATATTCCCGCGAAATATCTGCAATCGCGGCAGGATGCTCAATAGATCGCAAGCGGTGGCTCGGCGCCTCCTCCCCGCCCGGAAAGGAAGCCGTGTTCAGCAAAACAGCTAGGCGGTCCAGCTTTCGCCGCAACTGCGACGGCTGAGCTGCTAGCGACTGCTCGCATGTCGTCGCCGTTTTTTTTGGGGGGGAGGATAAAAGAAGAAGCTGAATAGAAAGATGGGAATCCGCGAAACGTCCTCACGGCACAGCTCGCTGAGCAGGCTGTCGGCTCACTGAGGCTGGCCCGGGGTCGTCGCAACTGACTGCTGGCTGATTTTGACGCGTCTCTGCTTTTTGTTTTTTTTTTTCTTCCTATTAATTTAAATTTAGTTTATTGTAGCCTGCATGTAAATACGGACAGACTAGGGCCCTTTTCGACGGTTTCGCTCATGAACGCCCCCGAACAGACCTGAAGCGCACCGGGAGCGGGTGGGGGTGTGAGCGGGGCTGCGAAATGCTCTAGGCGGCCGTGGGGGAGCTCGCCTTGGGGGGGATGATGAAGCGGATCTTCTGGGTGGTAACAGGATTAAACAGGCGGATGATGAAGCTGCTGGTGGCCCTGGCGCTGATCGCCTACGTCGCATGTGAGTAACGCTGGCTTTCTGGTTTCGATGTGTAGGGTCGGGGTGTTTCGTGGGTCTGTGGACTGTTTACGGCCCCCTTTCTGCCTTCGGACGGGTCCGCCGTTTGGAGTTAAGTCCACCGGCCCACGTGTACTCATGCTTCATGTAGAAGTCTGTATGGATTTTCTGACGGGGATCACAGGTAGTAAATGATCCGAGGTGTTTCTTTCAAGCCGCGCGATGTACAACAGGTGTGACAGTCAGACTCCCGCAGACCGTCCTCTCTGCGGGTAGGGCGGGTGGATCGGATCCCGCCCGCTCGGTGGACATGCCTTGGGTCCGTTTTATCTGCCCTTTCACTGGTGCGTCTAGCTGCGATCGATGTACCTTCTGAACGAGCATCTGCGATCTACAGAAACGTAGCTAAACTAATCAAGGGGAGACGGAAGCCAGCAAATCACTGCTGTTGTTCAGACTGTGCCGGTTCTGCAATTTGGGGCATGAATAATTGGCATTCCTGTACGGTTACGTAAGGCAGTTTTAATTGTTCCTGTTCAAGTTGCCCTTCCCGTCCTACTTCTGTGCCCGTGCATATTTGTTTGTCTTCAGTTTACAGCCGCAAGGATTATAGCCTCATTTGTCTACATCAGATATGCCCCTGAAGATCGGCCTAAAGACTCCAGCTGGAGGTCCTGCATGGCTTTACAGTGATGCCTCAGTGCTCAGTTTAGACTTTGACTTGCACTCTGGTTGTGGGTTTACACTGTGCCAGTTTAAGTCTTTCTCTTATAGGGCATTTTGAAAGTTCACTCTCTAAGTGTCTGGTCCAGAGCAGGCTGACTTTACTTTGTTGCTTGAAATCAGGGGTCACCAGCATGGTGCCCGTGGGCACCAGGATGCCCCCAAGGACCACATGAGTCGCCCGCGAACCTGTTCTAAAAGTAGCACAATTCACCAGTGAGCAGTGTCTAAAATTTAATTTTATCCTGTTGATGATAAAATCATAAATTTGATCAGTGTCTATACATAGATGAGTATCATTAATCATTAATAATAATATGTAACTAAAGGTAAACTGAGCAAATTTTGTTATTTAAGAAGAGTGTATCAAACTGGTAGCCCTTCGTATGGCTTAGTACCCGTGAAGTAGCTCTCAGTTTCAAAAAGGTTGGTGACCCCTGCTTTAAATGAAACGTAAGACTTCTTTCATAGAGAATGTTTGAACCATGCTGGCCATAATGTCAATAAATGGCTCACATCGAAATGTTATGGTTTGTAGGTGTGCTGATTTAACTGCTACCCTACTGACGTTATTTTCTGAAAGTACGTGTAAATGTGCACAGCGATGGAAGGGGAATGGATCTCTGTATGAGTCAGTTCATCCCCAGCAGAGTAACAATCTTGCTGTTAGTATTGATGCCGTCCCGGTACGAGTCTGTATGAAGTTTTACAGGTCTTATGTAATCTGGGTTTGAAATGAAGATGCAGAATATTGAGGGCATTCAGACAATGAAGCATACAGGTTATTGTCCCCCTTAATTGTGTAATGAGATCCCATGTCGATGGCTGTCTTGCATATTGTTGTTTATTAGTGGAATAATGTAATGGTGTAAAAGATGATCTTGAGTAAATGGGAGAGGAGTGAAGAAAGTTGATCTGTATCATTTTACCAGGGCATGAACCAGCTACAAAACAAGCACTTCAGCCCTTTTATTACGGGATGTTTTGTCTCCATCATCACACATGGACGCACACACACACGTCACGTAAATCTGTAATGTACTCTTGGGGCTTTTTAACTGTTTCTGGGCTTAAATTCACTGCTGGTCAGGGGACTGGCTTTCAGTTGTTGTTTTTTTTTTTTTTAAAACGATGATTACATAGCAGATGTGACACCAACTGTGGTGATGGAATTTTCCTCGTGTAAATGTATCCAGATAAAGATTCTCTTTTTCACATGTTTTAAAGGTTAGACGGTGGTTTGCCTGTGTAAAATGCAGAGGTGGTTTACAAAGCCTGTCTAGGCTCATATTTTAATTGTATTCCTGTTTCTCAGCTGTGCATAAGATGATGTGTATTGGGCTGGTTCTGAAGGTCTGTAACTGTCAGAGCGTCATGTCTGGCCCAGAAGTGGCGGTCGCATCTTATATACATGCTTGTCAGATATGACGACTGACCTGGGACTCCTTGAGGGTCCCACGGCTGCCTACTGCCTGGCCCTCATGGAATGTACCCCTGGCTGCAGAAATGCCCTGGGTCTGCATTGCTGTGGAGCTCCGCCCCTCCGGACTCCGCTACTGTTTGTGCAGCAGCTGAATGGGTCTCTTGTGCTTCTCATAGGAGCTCTTTTAGCAATAGGCGGCCTTCTCGAGTGGAAACGGGCTACGTGGCACATGCTGGCCCACTGTGCCCCTGCTTCCCCTTGGCCCACCGCAGCCCATGAGGGGTGCGATTGCTGTCAGGCTAGAAAATAGCTGTCCTCAGTAACTCGGTTTATGACTCAGGGAGGGTCAAATTGTTCCTTTACTTCTGCTTTGTTACGGATAATTGCTTGACTACTGATGTAAGTGGCTTGGTGGTTCATGGATATGCCTGGTGGGTGATGTTTGTTGAAGGCCACCAATGAGGTCCTCAGGGCTGATGAGGCCAGAATTGAAAAGTGAAGTGTTCGGAGTCTGTGTGCTCGAATCCCTTCAGTGTGTGTCACCTGGTTTGTTTCCCTCCCTGCAGAGAGCCCTCCTGTGAATTGTTTTGTTCTGCACTGACTCATGGCTATGATTAACATATATCGGCCCTTCGGTCAACATGGTTACATGCTTGTTATCTCTATGGCCCTGCACTGTACACTGATGCTGGGATGCTCAGAAGTCTTCACGTGGTCTTCCCTTTGGGAGATGTCCTCTTGCGCCCTGCCCCCCCCCCCCCACACACACACACACACCTTCCTCATTGTGATGCTCTTATTGCTGAACTTCATGTGGACTGACACTCCTTCCTAGTGTCTGATATTGAAGTTGATTTAGCAAAGACTGCTAACAGTGCTTTGTTTGAGAAATGTACTCTTTAGAGCCTGATACCACTCTGTGTTCCCCTAATGTTTTTAATGTAGCATTTTCTGCTTATTGAATCGTTTGGTCTTATTGGCTTCTTTTGTTCTGGTGATTTTGTAGCCCTTGCTCCAATACTGCTTGCACTTGTAACTGGGCATTCATCTAGAAGCCCAGCCTAGCTGCACTTATGCCTAGTCCACAGCTCTTGTGTTTTTTGCTTGGCTTGTACGTCGCTCTGGACAAAAGCATCTAGTAAATAAAACTAAATGTAGATAGAAAGTTCTTCTAGTAATATGTTTCTATAAACCTTCTGTAAGTATCTAGCCTAAGGTTTCCCATCCTGACTTTTCCATCATTATGCAACAATATGGTTTGCTTGCTGGAGGGGAACCCTGATAGTAACATGGGCTGTAAAGTCAGGAAAAGTGATATTTCTTCTCTCTGCTTTTCAGCTGTCTGGGGAACCTACACCAACATGAGGTAGAATATGATGCTCTCCTATATTCTTCAGTCTTTCTTGTGAATACAGGCATTGATTTACTTTTATGTAATTGTACTGTTTGGTAATGCTTTGGGTCTGTTAGGATCTGCCATGGTACTAGTGGTCAGGCTTTCCTGGGAAACTCAGTCACCCACGGGGATAGAGAAGCTGCACTGTGCTGTTGACCTCCGTCTCTGTTAACTTGTATCCCCTACAGGTCCATACAAGAACATGGTGAGATGAAGTTTGAACGCAAGATAGACGAGGTTGGTAGAAATGTCCTCAGTCCTGTCTGTCAGTGTTAGGGGCACCCTGTCCCTGATGCTGATGCCTGGACTCCTCCAGTCCATCCTCCATTAAGAGAGTGACTGGACCTCATTTCTGCTGCTGATTGTTCAATGAGAAATAGATTCCTGAAGATGTGTGAAATGGCGCAAACCAGCTGGGGGGTAATAAGGTGAAGGAGGTCAGGAGATTGATCCGACTTTCTGAATGAGGCCTGTCCTCTCAGCTGAGAACTTATTCACTTGAGGCAAACCTTTAGCCATTGAGTCATTTCCTGAGAAACAATGGAATGCCTGATGATTTGCACCTACTGCCATTTGTTTTAGTGATTTCAGTCTTCCTTTCCCTAGCCCCACCCAGTTCATAACACTGACTCAGCTATTTGATTAATTGCTCTACTGTTACACGTGCTCTAACATATGCACCTTCTATGCTTGAGGCATGCCTCTACCTCTGTTGTACCATCTGCACTATACTCTTTGAGATGGTGAGGCTATTGTGCTGGATGAGAAATGACCCTAAAAGCCAGGATACTGATGGCACAACAACCTATTCTGCAGCCCCGGTACATGCATTTAAACCAGAAGCTAAGTGGACAGAGTGGTCATTGAAAATACGGTCTTCATTAATACCTGCCCTCTGTTGTAGGCAGTAGCTCCTCTCCGGGAGAAGATTAAAGATCTGGAGCTCAGGTAGGAAAATCTAATGGTGGATTAACTGATTCTGAGAGTCAAGCCTGTTTCATCGCCTGTCCATCAAAGCAGGGCATGGAATTGCGATTAAGTGCCACTGTGTAGTAGTCAGGACTGTCTGTTGTTTTAGACTGCAGTGTTTTTAAAACTGGTAGGGAAATCTGGGTTCCCTGCAAGATTGAGAAGGTCTGCAAAAGTTGGTCACAGCAGGCTTTCAAATTGTGTCCCAAAACTCTATCTAGACGAACTGGGTTGCAATTGATGTCTCCGACAGGTGCTGGTGTCTTTACATGTTATGGGGGTTTGTATTTGCATGATCAAAGCAAGGATGAAATGCATTTGGGTCATTGGACATGACCCAGTCTTTCAGGTTGTGAAAGGCCTAACATGTTTGACAAGTGTCCTGACAGCCCGTATGCTGCTTTTCCAGTTTGTCCCATAATTTTTTTCTTGCCCGTCTTTTGTTTTTTTGGTTATTACCAGCATTTCTTGCACAGATCCATATCTCCGCATAGATGTGGCCAGGCAGACCTTCGTTAAACTGCTGACATCATTGCCATTTCACAAAGTTTTTGAGGGAACTGTTTGCTTGTACTTCAGTGTTAAGGCTGATTCATATTTCTGCGTAGAATCTACACTGTCACTATAGCAGTGGTACAGCGTAGCCGCATCACCCTACGCCGTGGCCTGGTGTGGACCGCCGCCGAAATGTAACTACACGCCATGGCGACAGATTGCACACAAGTATAAATGCTTGCAGTGGTGTAAGCCACTTGCGTAGGCCACAGCGTAAGCTCTCTCTAGGCTTGACGCAGATGTATAAACCAGCCTTTAGCCTGTAAATGGGAGGAGTGTGGAGGTGTGTTCTTACTGGCCTAGTTATTGGTGCAGTAGTGGTTGGGTTACTTGATCAAAGCATAGCAGCATAGGGTGCCTTGTGCACCAGGTTACCTGTTTTCTTTCAGTTGTATCCCTGGTGGTGGAGGTGGAATGAGGACCTTGTGTCCACAGTGCAGTGGAGCCACTGTCTGCTGTTGGAGTTGGGTTTAATGCTGAAAACGGTGTGCCAAAGGGAATTTGGCCCTTCAGTGGTCATGGTCTGTACCATTCATAGTGAGAACATTCAGCAATTGAGTAGATGTATCTTTACTGTTTTTACCCGAATGCTGTCTTGAGCATTATCTGTGGTAGGGCTTAATGCCAGCAAGCTCTTTGTTGGTACTCTCTGCTACCTCATGCCTTCTAAGGTTTCCTTTTGTTGTTTCAGCCTTTCTCAGAAGTACCCTCCTGTGAAGTTTCTGTCGGAGAAGGATAGGAAAAGGATCTTGGTAATCACTGAGCATATATTCTGACATATCTTCGTCATAATCAGTCTGACCATTTAATTTTTCAATATTGTTGTTCTTCCTCGTATAGCCCTGAGAAATGACCAAACAGCATTTATCTTTAGTATATCCTGCCTGGCTCTTGTCGACCCTTGCAAGTCATCCATCTCTCCTTCTGTAGATCACTGGAGGGGCAGGGTTCGTCGGTTCCCACCTGGCGGACAAGTTAATGATGGATGGGCATGAAGTGACAGTGGTCGACAACTTCTTCACGGGCCGGAAGCGCAATGTGGAGCACTGGATCGGTCATGAGAACTTTGAGCTGATAAACCATGATGTGGTAGAGCCTCTGTACATTGAGGGTGAGCTGGGACATCATTATCCAAGGAATGGGGGAGGGGAGCACTGGTGTACTATTCATGTTTCCAATGAGCCTGTTGTGGTTCTGCGTTTGGTATCAATGCTCTAGCAATCATCATGAGCAGCGTTTGTTTCCGAAGTCATCGGATGTAGGGCGAGCGTAAGGAAGCAGGAACCCATTGGGGGTTAGGTGGGGCTTTTCTGATATGTGTAAAGCCTCTCCCCAGGTTACGAGGGGGTTACGTTCCGATAAATGTATCGTAAGATGGAAATGCATTTTAATACAGTACACCTAACCTATCAAAGATCATAGCCTAGCCTATAGCCTACCTTAAACATGCTTAGAACACATACATTAGCCTACAGTTGGGCAAAATCTTTAACACAAAGCCTATTTTATAATGAAGTGTTGAATATCTTATGTAATTTATTAAATAATGTACTGAAAGTGAAAAACATTTACCCATGGTAAAGTTGAAATATTGTAACGTGGACCATCATAACCTGGGACTCATAGCACCGACCAAAATTCTGTGGGGAGTTGAGGATGGAAATGGCAGGAGAGAGAGTACATGGTCCAGACAGCGCCATGCAGCAGGCCTCTGCTTGTGATTCTGTGAGTACATATCCGAAGTAGCTCATGAGTTCTGTTGTGTTCTGCCTTTTGTGTCACAGTGGACCAGATCTACCACCTGGCTTCCCCAGCCTCTCCCCCAAACTACATGTACAACCCCATCAAGACCCTGAAGACAAACACCATAGGCACACTGAACATGCTGGGTAAGTCATAGCGCGGGCCTGCAGATGCAAACTGCTCTCCCTTGTAGCTTTTGCTGGTGCTCTGCCATATGAAGTGACAGATGGTTGCAGAATTGCCTTGGTAACTTGCTGTACTCATCTTGGCTGAGGTGAGTCAGCTATCGCAATGCGGTTGAGTTCAGTTGACCCAAGGAGGGTGATGTCAGGGGTAGGGTGAGATTCATTTGAGGTCCTTCAAGGACTAAACCTCTGGCATAAGGTGGAGCTGCAGACAGTGTGAGGTCCACAGTATTTGCTGATTGCAGCAGTTTGAAAAGCAGTGTACCATTTGGGATCACTTTTCAGCAACAGGGCCTAGTGAAATGGCTGTTGCCCCCTGTGCATTCTGGGTTATGGGGCTCTGAATTTAGTTAGTTAGGAAAGTTTTTTTTTCTGTCAGTGGCATGGATATACTGGTTTAATCTAGTCTTATTTTTTTGTTCATCTGCCTGTGGGTTTGACTCAGTTCCCAGGATTTATGATACAAGTAAACCCTGATCCCCATGTCAAATTTAGTAGGTGTGAGCTGATGGCTCAGTTTCTCCCTGGTCGTAGAGGTTTTGATTAGAGGCATGTTTGTCTCCCCAGGACTGGCGAAGCGTGTTGGTGCTCGGCTGCTCTTGGCATCCACGTCGGAGGTGTATGGAGGTGAGTGCATTCTGGGAGATGTGTGAAGAAAAATTTGAATGCCGATGGGAGAAGGTAATGCTTGAATAAGATATTAAAGGGTTTTGTCTGTTTAACATTAGGTCTGCGTATCGGCAGGCATTGGGCAAGATGACCTGTATCGGCCATACAATACAGCAGTAAACGAATTGGTTTGCAAGACATAGAGTATAACTCGTGTGCAGTTTAACTCTATTTGGAAATTTTCAGAATTTCCAGCCGTTTAAATTTCTAATAACAATATAGAATTGTTTTTTTCGATGCTGTAATTGCTTTACTTATCAACAGTTTACAGCTGCTTTAGCACACTATGGATGTCCTTAACATAATTAAAATTCTTCGGTTTTAGTCTAAAGTGTGTGGTTCCTCCACTATATTTCAGCTCCATAAGGCAGGTTTCACAAATGAGGTGGGACTCATCTTTTGATGAGTTAAAGTTATAGACGTAGATGGGAGAAAGTAATGGGTGAATAAGGTATTAAAGGGCTTTAGTTGTGTTTGACAGGCTGGCAAGGAATATGGTTTGTTTTTCTGTGCATCATGAAGTTCTTGACTGGCAATCTGAAAATATGAGTAAGAAGGTGTGCAAAAGTTTGACTGCTCAGGACTGTTCTTCCCCCAGACCCAGAGGTCCATCCCCAGAGTGAAGACTACTGGGGCCACGTGAACCCCATCGGCCCCCGCGCCTGCTATGATGAGGGCAAACGAGTGGCAGAGACCATGTGCTATGCCTACATGAAACAGGTAAGCTGCTTAGTCTGCAAACTGTAACGGGAGCATCTGGTACCGAGGGTGTGCTGAACAGGAAAGAACTGATGAGAAAGGGAGTTTGGTGGTTGTCAGTTTCTGAGTCCCATTTGATCAATTCTCTTGGTGTCGAATATCCCAGTAGGTTTACTCTGGAGGACTATTAAATTTTTAAATTAAAAAATTAAAATTTTTAAAATGTTTAGCTCTGTCCTAAACTATAGTATGGCATTACCTAAAACACTGTAGTGTCCAAATATAAGCACCACAGAACATACACTATAGACCATGACAAATGGTAATGTTGGATGGCTGGAGTTTGAAGAGGGACCATCACCTAGGGAAGTGTTTCCCAGTCCAGTCCTTGGGAACCTGCAGAGGGTCCACATTTTTGCTCCCTCCCAGCTCCCTACCAGGCAGTCCACCTTTTTGCTACCTGCTGGGAGGAAGCAAAAAAACATGGACTGTTTGCAGGTTCCCAAGGACTGGTTTAGGAAACACTGGCTTAAAGAGATACAAATCAACATGAGCCACTGGAAATCAAGGTCCAAAAAATCTCTGGTTACATACATAATGCTACAGAGAATGTCCTTGATGTGGCTGACATGAGGACTCGTCTATAAAGTCAGCAGACCTTCTATGAGGTGCTGCAAAAAATTTCAGTAAATTTTAAATTGTTTCCAATAAAAACGTGTTTTAATAATAACTATTACTTGGACACCTCGACAAATGGGAGAATTACAGAACTTTCCATTTTTAATCCGTGTTAAAGCAGAACGGTAATAGCGACACTTAGCGTCATCTTTGATAAAACGGGGAACCAGGAGAATCAAGCCAGCCAATAATGGCTAACATTGTCAGGTCTGGCATTTTCTCACACCAGTGGGGGCTGGCTGTGTGCAGTGTGAAATATGTAGAAATAGTCACATTGCGCAACAGCATGACGTGCATGGTAGAGCATTTGAAACACACATCTTGGTGCAATGGAGAGTTCCTTGAAGCTATTCACAGTACCAGTCAAAAGTCTGGACACACCCACCCATATAAAGGTTTATTTGTACTATTCTTTACATTTTATAATTATAAAGTCATCAAAAGTATAAAATAACATGCATGGAATTATATATTAACCAAACAATATGTTTGTTTGGTGTTGGGGGGCAGCTCTAAGGGTTGGGACTCGGAAGGTTGCCGGTTCCAATCCCTGGGTCGGCAAAGGGATTCCACCGTTGACTCACTGAACAAGGCCCTTAACCCCTTTAATTGCTCCAGGGATTGACCCTGCTGTCTCCTGTACGCCAGTTTTATGAGGTGGCCTCCTGGGATGCTCTTCCAGCTATCCTGAAGAAGGTCCCACAATTATGCTGAGCTCTTATTGGTCACTTTTCCTCCACTCTTCGGTCAAACCCCTCCAAAACCATCTCTACTGTGTGTAGGTCAGGTGGCCAGGTCATGTGATGCAACACTGTCACTCTCCTTTGTAGGCCGCTTGGCGTGTCCAAACATTTTGACTGGTATTATGTTAACTTGCTAGTTCGAAACAAATGTAGGCTATAATTTTGAGCACAAAAGAGTAGCTCATTTTTCAGTAATATCGAAATGCCCATTAGGCATCTGTTTTCCTCATTATAGAAAAGACCAATATGTTCATGCTATAGCGTAATCATATTCTAAAATATAATCATGGGAATTTTCAAAAATTCTGAAATGTCAGACTTTGGCACTACTTTCGTGACTCTTGTGGTGCAAGGTCAATCTTGCCGGCAGAGTATGAGTATTCGACGGTATGACAGAGTAACAATGCATCGTTGTCGTTGTGAGTCATTAGCAGTAATTAGCTGTTAGCAAGCGATTAATTGTGACATGCACACCCTCAGGAAAATCGGCTGTGGCCACCCAGGTGGTGATCACATGCAGATTTGATGTGGTTAGCGGAAGTGTCAGTTGCCATGAAGGTAATTGAAGTCGCATAGAATATGCAAAGTGCAAGTCATGGTAATTACTTGAGGGAATTGCTGCCTGCGTAGTTGATGTAAGCAGTGAGGGATTTTGGAGCCTCGTTTGTGGTCAATGGAGCAGCTAAGGATAAATATGCAGGTAGCAAAGGAGGTGATGTGAGGAGATACTGGCGGCAGTATCAGTGTAACAAAGGTGCAGGTGATGTGTATGAGCATTGCACTTTGTCATGTAAGGTGAGCCAGATGGCAGAGTGCCAGGGTACAGACTGCCGCGAAGGCCCATGGGCGTTAGTGATGTCATTTCCCTTCACTGCAGGAAGGAGTGGAGGTGAGAGTCGCCAGAATCTTCAATACGTTTGGCTCCCGGATGCATATGAACGATGGCCGGGTAGTGAGCAACTTCATCCTGCAGGCCCTGCAGGGGGAGCCCTTGACGGTAAGGTGGGCCATAACAGAACTTAACAGAACCCTGTCAGGACAGCGTTTGTTGACAGTTAGTTGTACTTCCTGGGGTGATGTGATGTGGGTGAGGCTTAACCCTTTGAGCTCCACACTGCCCCACCAATAAGAGTGAGGTTGTCTGAGACCACCTGTAATGTGGGGGTCAGTGAGCTGGGTACATGGTGACAGGACCTTGTTGGTGATTGACGATCAGCTGACTGAACTTCCTCCTTCCCAGCTACAGTTAAGGGATCTAATGTGTAAGCACTGTAACACGGACCTCATGAGTTTACCTTTTTTGATGTGGTAGGGATGTGTCTTATGAAGTAGTCTCAACTGAAGCCTGCGGTATTTTGTGCTGTTTTGCAGGTGTATGGGTCTGGCTCACAGACAAGAGCCTTCCAGTATGTAAGGTAAGTAATAAGGAAAGCAGGACTAATACATACATGAGCATCTGTTATTTCAGTGATCATAGTAGCAGGGGCAGGAATGAGTAAAGCATGCAAAGGTATGAAAAATAGGTAGGGATGTTGGGTACAGGAGAAATAGGGCTTTGCATTATGCAAATGTCGCCTCTGACAGCATCTATGACTAGACAGTCTCACAGTCTGAACACACTGTCTCACATCCTGTCTGTAGTGACCTGGTCAACGGACTCGTCTCCCTCATGAACAGCAATGTCAGTAGCCCCGTCAACCTGGTGAGAATCGACACACTCAGGCAGTCCATCAATGATGCTACAAAAACAGAATTTTCATTCATTCTGACTTTGACACTCTCGCTCCAGGGTAATCCCGAAGAACACACCATCCTTGAGTTTGCCCAGCTCATCAAGAGTCTAGTTGGTGAGTGAGTCGGTACACACATGGCCCACTTTCCCCATTACTGTTTTCACATCTCTCACACGTCTCACATCGCCCCTCAGTCAGCCGCAGCCAGATCCAGTTCCTACCTGAGGCCCAGGATGACCCGCAGCGAAGACGACCCGATATCCGCAAGGCCAAGCGCCTTTTGGGCTGGGAACCTGTGGTGTGTACTGTTACCCTCCTACCCATGCTTGTACCTCGCACCCTTGACTGGTGAGTCCACATCCTTCCTTCACACTTCTTGTCACCTCCAGGTTCCTCTGGAAGAGGGCTTGAACAAGACCATACAGTACTTCAGCAGGGAGCTCGAGTACCAGGCAAACAACCAGTACATCCCAAAGCCCAAACCAGCTCGCATGAAGAAGAGTCGTACTCGTCACAATTGAACCTCATGCTGGGCTCTCTGCTCTCTGTGCCAGGAGGGAATGCTCCGCTTGCACCTTTCTCCTCCCCTCCCAGTAAGTTAAAATGAGATGTGACTGACTTCTGCTTTACTTTTTTTTTTTTTTGCTGGATGAGTTGTCTTGCCTCCCGGCTCCCTGCCACCCGTTTTATTTCTGGCCTGATTTTCGGGCAGAATGCTCCTATCGATCGACGAATCAGAACTCCCCTCCTGCAAACTGGTCAATCAATGGGGGCACACACTTTTCAACAAACTGCCGTCTACAGCCATCAAGCTTGAGTTTTGTGTTCTGCTTTCCAATGGACTACTGTGGAAGGCTTTTAAACTTTCTGCGCTCTAGAGACACTTACCTCCTTTTGAAGGCAACTGTGTTTGTTTGAATAAAAATATTGATGCCAATTTGAATCCTTGTGCCAATTTACTTTCGTGTACATCAAAAAACAGAAGGCCTCGTGCAGCTGTAAGTTTATTCACTCTACAATGCAATATAGTTGCTCAAAGATTTGTCACTACTGGCAGAAATGGACACTGAAACATGGCACCCAGTCTTACCATCTACGAAAGCATGTATAGGGGCTGGGTTTGGCATGCGGGAAGCACTAATCAGTTGTTCTGTTGACTTAATAGTAATCATAGTTGACATCGGCGCCATGCCGGTGGGAGCTCCGGTGCTGGGGTACCAGGGGGGAATTCTCATCGTAATGGTGCTGACGCCCGCGGTCAATGCTCCTGTAGTAATCCCACCAGTAGGACAGATCTGCCTCCAGTCTCTGCAAACAGCCAAGTCGACCATGTGTCAGATAGCGTCAGTCTCGACTTGTCCCTTTCTCATGGTTTTTTGACAGACCTCAACTTTTGTTGGACGACAAGGGATAACAAAGCCCATTTCAGAGATGCCGTCTGGTACAGAGCTAGTGAGGAATGCCTGCTTCACAGCTTTTATACAAGACTTTGGCACTACAACTAGCCAAATGACACCTGCCTGTTGCAAAAAACGCACATCCCGACAGAATTCCCTTCCTGAAATTCCATTTCACCACTCTACCCCTCACCTCTCACTTCTGACGCATTCAGGTGGAACAAAGGTTGAGCCTTACCGTCTCGTCAAGGCCCATGTACCTATACTGCATAATCCACTGTTGCACGTCTGGTCTGCTCCTGTCCCACACATTCCTTTTTGGCCTCCTCATAGGCAACAAGAACTCCCTCGCTTCTGCTGGAGTCAGCTGCAGCGGGCCGACCTTTTTTTCAGCTGGGGCTATGGGGATGAACAGACAGACAGACACAGCCTTGTGTCATGCTTTGCTTATGAACGCTGATATCTCACCAAGTGACTGCTCTTTCTAGCATCTCCTCACCTTCTCTCCTCTTCCTCAGGATCGAGTGCAACTTGCGCTCACTGCACACATCTGCACGGGACATAAGCATGGTGTGAATGGCAACTAGTGAAGTTGCTTTAGGTGCTTCAGTTTTGCTAAAAGGTCCGCTGGGGCGGTTCCGATACTCCGGCCTGTCCCCTGCCCACTTCACCTCCAACACGACACACTTTCAAGTTAATGTCATTCATCCATTTCCATTTTTCCATTTTCCCCCACATTTCCTCCAATCTGTGTAGCACATCACCCCTCAGGCACCAACGGAGGCACTGTGCACACTGTTGGTTCCACAACCACGCTGATATTGGGAACACATCCCCCCCGGGCTCTAGGTTTACCCTCCCGTCTATTTACACACACACAATCTCAGACGTCTCATTTCCTGTGGACCCCCCCGTCTCCCTTTCCTCCCCAAGTGACATTCAGGTGCCCCGTTACCTTCGAGGGTGAGGAGGACAAGCAGGATTGCCACTAGTGGCATGCGTAGGTCACGGGAAGCCATGGCGTGCCTTGCTGTACGTTCTGTGCTGTTCAGGACCAGAGACGGAGAGGAAAAGCCTGGAGGAGAAGAAGTAGGCAAGCCTTCCACAGCTGCAGGAATGCTGCAGGCAGAGGGCCGGCCCACAGGAAAACCACACGTCCCAAAAGTGTGTGTGTGTGTGTGTGCCCATCCCCTTAAACGGCTAACGACCATACCCCGGCCTTCCCTCAAAAGCCTGCTTGAGAATGTCTTTCCAAGGCAGAACAGTTCTGGTTGGAGCGTGACGGCTCTTGGGGGTTAGGGCTGGGGGGAACCGTTCTTCTACACAGACTTCCTTCCATGAATCCTCATCTGTTCTATCCTAAACTTCAGTCTGCTCTTTCCCTGAACCCGTCGGCGACGATACCCCTTTCTGTGACACATCACTTAGACATCGTTTGAATATGCAGTCTTCCCCAGGATGTCCACCTTGCACCGTCCCTCATGTGACATACTGCTGCGTTCAAATGCCATAAAACGTAGTACAGAATGGCATCACAACGTTAATCTGCCTCTGTGGTTCTTGCACTCTCTCTCCTGCCCAGTTCTCTCTCTCCCTCTAGGCCCAGAGACTACTCTTTTCAAAGGCATCTGGAAGGACGCCATTGAGCTCAAACTTTCCGTATTAATTTCCACAGTCCGACCCCACCCCGTCTGCCTGAGCTCCAGCACCCCCCCCGCTCACACTCATACGTGGAACAACAGATTGTACAGTACATGTTTACGTTGACTTGTGCTCTGCACGTGACACCGTAATGGCCACAGGCAGTCACACATGCTGAACACATTACCCTGCTGAGCGATGGTGCTCGTCATTAGCACTGTCAAGCAGGCATGCTGCTTCAACATTTACTACTTGTATTTATTACATACACACACCTCCATAAACACTTGGTGTCCTTTGGTGTGCTCCTGTTTCACTTCAAGAACTCCATTGGGACTGAATGTATTGTTCCTCAGCTGGGACACATCTTCAGAAGCCCTCTCATGTCCTTCATCTCTCTGTTCCATACAGACCACTCCGTGGAACTTCTGACTTCTTTGGGGTCTTACAATTTCTCAAACACTGCAGACAGAATTCCATTTCTCTGTCACTGATGATGCAGCCACACTCCTCGTGTATAAACCCTTGTTAATCTGGATTTAGCTTTCAACTCTCGATACGTCAATCACAAGCCATTAATGGATCTCGGTACACCTGCACCCCACTCCGATTACACAAGTGGACAACTCATGTTTGCACATAAGACTAATGGCAGCAGCAGAATATTCAAAAACCACCAAATTCCCTACGAAACCGAAAGCCAATTACTGTCAGAACAGATGTACATGCAACTCTACATGCAAGATTTTTGTGCCTCCCCTGATCAAAATCTAATATCCAAAGCTCCTTCTACACCGAATCTCGACATCAGATAAACCCTAGATAAAGGAAGCATTAAGACAGCCATAGCTTGACCTGAGCTACAGTTTTACTTGAAATTAACCCATCACTCTTGCTCAGGGATCAGTGTGGGCTTTTACACATCATGAGACAGCATGACCGCATACTATCTGCAGCCCAGAGTAAGTAATCCCTCTGAAGCTAAGCAGGTTTTGGCCTGGCCAGTACTTGGATGGGAGACTAACTAGGAAAGCTGGGTTGCTGCTAGAAGAGGTAGCCAATCCTATGGTCTGTGTGGGTCTAAATGCTCCAGTGCAGTGATGGGGACACTGTGCTGTCCTTCAGATGAGGCATAAAACTGAGGTCCTGACTCTCTGAAGTTGTAAAAGACCCCTGAGCATCTTTCAAAAGAATAGGGGTGGTATTCTTATGTCCTGGCTAAAATTGCCCATGGTGGCTCTATCGAATCTGCCCTCCTAATCATCCCCTATATCTAACTGGTGAATCCTTTCCTGCCCCTTCACCACCTTAGCTACTGTGTGGTGAGCGTACTGGTGCAGAATGGCTGCTGTTGCATCCTCCAGGTAGGGGGCTACACAGTGCTGGTGGATGAAGTGGCTCCCCATTGGCTCTGTAAAGTGCTTTGGATGTCTTGAAAAGTGCTATATAAATGCAATATTCATTCAAGAAAGACAGAGCATTTCAACAACTTGGGTCTGCAATGATTTATTTCAGATTTAAAGATATTTAAGTTTTGTTGACAAGCTATGTTTCCACATTTCATATATCAGATTGCCCTGTGATCGGCTTAAAACAACTTCCTTCACCATTGTCTTCTTCCTGACCCATCACTCTTCCGACTCTGGGCTCTCGTAGCCCAGGTGGCTGGCGGACGGAAAGTGTGCCCAGAAGGTCCTGGCCAGATCCTCCATCTTGTCATAGCCGGCGTGGGCACGCAGGTTCTCCACCCAGGCGAAGAAGTCCGAGGATGTCAGCGCCCAGTTTGGCAGGTTGCGCTTCTCGCGGGTCGCCGCTGGCAACAGCCCAACAAGCAGAAGACCCAAGTCACGATGAAACACGTATCTGCTCAACACTTACCAACACCAATTTTAAGTAGCCATTTGACCACTGGTTTGGGGTTATTCCCTACCTTTGACTTGTTCATCTGAAGTGCTCTTGTCTGCCACTGCAGGGGGGCCACGGGGTGGGGAATAGAAAGATAGAGGACAGGATAAAGCTGTCAGGATTCTGAGAGCACCAGTGTTCCTCCACCTTCACTTTCAGCTACAGTTTGACCCATTTACACAGATGGATGTCACACTGCCTCGCTTGGGTATATGACAGGACTGCCATCAGTTCCTGGGGCCTGGCATTCACCTCACAGACCCATGATATTTCCACACTACAATGTGACTTAAACATGGTTGAATCCCACTGCATAAAGTGTCAACTCTCTCCCAATGGTTTTAGATTCAAAAAGATTTCTATTCTGCCGTTGGGACACTGTCAGAAAAAAGGGTACAGCCCTGGTACAGTTTTGTTCCCCAAGGTACAAACAACATTAATGTTCCCGCAACGTACAAAAATGTTCCTCAGTCTATTTTTCTGCCTTGAAAGGAACATATTCCTGCAGCTAGGGTACATTTGGCAGATCCTTGAGGGTACAGCCCCAATGACAAAGAAATTGTACAGTCAAAGTAACAAATTGGTATTTTTTTCTAACAGTGTGCTTCATTCAAACAGGTAAACTCTACCGTTAAACTCTACTGTAATCCAGGTAAGGGACATCTGCTTAAAGGCATTGTCAAACTCATGAACGATGGACTGAGTGACATTACAAACCAACCCAGCTAACACAGAACGTTCTCAGAACATTAGCCAGCGTTACGTGAAGGACTTCTTGAAGTTGGCAGAGAACGTTGTTACTGTGACGTTAATTTCCACGTTTTACATTTTAACAAAGATTTTGTGAATAACATTACCTGAATATCCCTTTAACACAATTAACATGGAAAAATATTGTTTTATAATAAAATATTATTTTATAAAAAATAATATTACATGTGTATATCATGAACACATCATTCAGCCTTTATACATCTTTGATGTATAAGGCAACAGTGCTATCGGCTGCTGTACCAGGCCCTTCATTTGCTTTCATATGATTAGTCCTAGTTACAGTTGTAGTTGGTAACGTTCTGGGATCATCAACCAAACTGAACACTTTGAACGTTTCTGTACCTTAATTGTAACATTCAGTAAACGTTTCTAGAATGAAAAATTGTTAGGGAGTACGGAGCGTGCGCTGATTACAGCACGTTGCTGCAACTACCTCAGGGATGAGAACCTGAATGTCTGAATGGACCAGTGTGAGTTTTTTTTCCCAGTGGCTGGTGTGCCAATCCTGCCACCAACCCCTCAAACTTCCCTACAAATTGGACGACCTCTTTGCAGGGCTGGATGTAGATTAACATCACACCCAGGATGAAGCAATTTCAGGTTAAGGGCCTTACTCAGGGGCCCAACAGAGTAGGATCACTCTTGGCATTCACAGGATTCAAACCAACAACCTTTTGACTGCCGGGACAGATCCGTAGCCACAGAGCCACCACTCTGCCCATTAAGTGGGAATTTATATTACAGACAGTGACATTTTCTATATATATACAAAAAGGAACATGTTGGCTAGCTAATTAGCTTCATTAAACCCCAATATTACAGGATGATTAGTATGTAACACAAAGCAATCAACTGAAAGTCACAATACGGGCAATGCATCTTCATGGTATAACCCATGAAAAGCTGGATTACTTAGAGCTTTATTAGCCCTTCTCTGAGCTGAGCACATCATCTTCATGTCCTAAAGTCAGTTAATTTGTAGCAAGGTAAGACAACTGCATTCCCTACCTAAACCACAATTACAGCATACTGGAAGAATCACGACTGCTGCTAACACATTCTAGAAATAAGGGATCAAACACATCCATACGTGACGAGATTGAGACGCACCTGACAGCCTTCAAATCTGACAGCACGCAGCCACATAGAAAAGCTATGGACTACCAGCCTCTGACAAGCCTGTCAGAATGCACCCTTTGCTTTTCAGTCTGGATTTCGCCGACACCACAACACAGAGACTGCAATTGTAAAAGTCTTAAATGATATTCATCTAAGCAGCGATGAATCAAAAATCTCAGTGCTGGTTCTACTGGATCTCAGTGCT
>JAAGVU020000001.1:45612301-45624996 GCA_011763525.2 Mormyrus iriodes
ATAAAAACTGAAGCAGCAAACTTTGTGAAAACCAATATTTGTGTCATTCTCAAAACTTTTGGCCACGACTGTATGTTGTTAGATATCTCGTGGAAATTAGTATTTCATACTTAGTATTACGAGTGCAAGATATTGGGTGAAAAAAACACCGTTTTGCGATAAAAATTGCAATATTTATAGAGCAAAAAGGAGTTCAAAATAAATTAATTTCACTCTTACACATCAATGAATCATTTAAACCACAAGGATGAAAATGATTATGATTGGCTTTGAAAGCGCATGCGGACCTAAGTAGCAGTGGTAAATTTCGAACTAATTTTAAACATATTCTACATAATCTTGAAAAGTAACGATCATTAAAATAGCTAAGCTTGCTAAGTTTTGTTTCCTATAACAGAATGAAATGTAAAAATTCGCTTAGAGCAGGGATTTATCACAAAGATTTCTAAATACCGGTACTGCACTGGAAATGAACGTTGTTCATGAAAATACCTTATACGTTATGTCCGTACAGTATGAAGGTATGCAAAAGCCTGCATGCGCTTAACTTGTGATGTTGAAATTAATATTGCACATCACCCAGCCCTACTTAGCATTTTTTGTACTGTAACGTTGTAACGCAACGCAATCTTGTTAACCGTCTGTAGTATGTGAAGAAGGCATTCAAGTAAGAAATTCATTGTACTTTGTACACTGTACTTTGTATATATGACACAGTGTTCTTAGCTCTGATTAAATTCAGAGACAGAAGAAAAACAGCCATTAAATTTTGAAGATGCTGTACAAAGAGCCACACAATAATGTTCAAAATAGTTTTTCTCTTGCCTATTTTGAATATCTTCCAGCCACTCATTCTTAAAATAAAACAGATGCTACTTTAATACTAACTGTACCGTACATAAACACACAGCCTCAATACAAAGGGTGACCATACTGCCCCAAGATTTTTGGTGGTACTGCATCTTGTGTACGCAGAACATTAATTCCACACATAGGTGCACAAACGGCACATGGAATTAACGCAGGATATGCGTGGCGACCGTGAAGTGAACGCATTGCCAGTGTCGAGTATAAACCGGCCCAATATCCCACAGTCTGACCGTGTGACACTCACAGTTTCTTGGTCTCTTGAGAGAAGAGACCTTTGCTCCTCATGCGATCCTCATGCTTCTCCAAAGCCAGTATCTTCCCATAGATGTCCTTGGGGAGGGGGGAATAAGGTATGGGTTGTGGAAATGAAGTCACACACACAGTTATGCAGAGTTGAGCAACAATATCAGGGAGACTCACTCTGGCGAATTAACACAAGCAGCCCCACTCACCTGACCCTGCATCATAAAAAGACGTCTCACCAGTTTCTGCTACATCTATTGACCCACAGGCTGGGGGGGGCTTCGCTATAAACCATGACCCTGTCCATAGAGGGCTCCCCACACACGTGATAGTGGTGGTGTACTGGAAAATTCAGGAGGCTAAGGCGGAGCTGGGGGGGTTTACAGTCTCCCCCCATGCGGCATGGCCAGCCAGGCAGATCTGAGCGGCGATGGTCGCCAGTGTCTGAGTTGGCGCAGCGCCCACACAGCCCCCGGGTGTAAGTGGGAAGCAGGCGTTTCCGCGCTGACGGCCATGGTCTCTGCATGCCCATCACGTCAGGAGCCCCCCCCCTGCTATCAGCCCCACCCCCCACCGGCTACTCCGCAGATGTTCACTTTAATTCCTCCACGATAGAGTACGTTTAATCCTCCACCGGCAGCCAAAGAAAGCAAACGTTACGCGTAAAAAAACAATTTCCATCGCACCCAGGCAAAAAAATAATAAAGATGAGGAAAATGGAAGGGGGGGGGCTGAATTATGCATTTTCTCGGAGCGTTCAAATGCCTCCAAATCCAGTCAAACAGCCATTTCTGCCAGAAAAGAATCCTGGTCATCCCAATCCATACGACCCACCCCCCACACAACGCACCCCCTTCGTGAACCAGCGGAAGATTCACTGAAGGCCATGATATGGGTCTGCTGGGGGGGGGGGCACCTCCCACCAAAACAGGACAACAGAACCACAGCACAAAGTACACACCCCCACCTCCACACCCGCCAATCATTCCCATCCCTCCACCCCCCTTCTGAAACTGTATTCCTCTCCCACTTCCTGTTTACATCACCCAGGCCCAGTGACTGTTACTGATTTGAGGCAGAACAGAAGAACAGAACCTCGAGTCCTCAGCACCCGGGTATGGGTCAGATCACACCTCTGAATCAGCTAAAAGCGGCCATCTACACTTACACTTCATTATAAGATAAAGACGGAATTAACTTCACAGTTCAGTACCATACCTATAACCAGCTTGTTCACCTCTGCCCCTCACTGGGGGGGCTTATTTGTATAACTAAACCACTGATGGGGTGATTTTAAATGGAAGTCATCTGCCTCCAGTGACTAGGAAAAGCAGCAGGACCTAAACTCGGTCACTAGGTGGCGCAGTGACCAAATACTTACATGCACCAAGGAGTAAAAAGACGGCTTCCCCGTGTAGAACAGGAAGTGGAAAGGCCGACCATCGTCACCCCACTGAAGAGCTGAGCCAAAAATAAAACATTAACAAAAACACAAATGTTTGTCACAAAACAGAGGCTTTAATTCAGTGATTCACCTTAATTCACTTTCTGTGGGATAAGCATTGACTAAGGGCCAGCTAAGCACAGTGCGGCAGCCGGGATGCTCATTAAAACGCCCTGGTAGAATCCCACCCAGACCTTCCTGGTGGGCTGAATGTTCATTTTCCCTTCGTTAAATCCCAAATCCCCCAAAATAACACAGGGGTTAACACCGTACCTCTTTGCTTGGGAAATATTTCATCCGGATGCTGTGGGAAGATGGGAAATGTGGGTTAGCTTACGGCTGCCGTCTGCTCTGGTGTACAGAGCGGTGAGGATTTGTGTTTCCCCTTACCTTCATGACGGGTCTGGCTTTCCGGTCGAACAGTCCAGAGGGAAAGAGATAGGCGATGCTGTGCTGTAACAGATGGAGACGGGAATTGCGTCTGGAATTCCGTCAAACTAAAAGGCTTATAATTGTGGACTAGGGGGTCTACTGAAAAGCTCAGCAGATCTGGAACCCAGGCCTGCCTCTGCTCCCCGTAAGACCTGAGGAACCAGTCCCCTTCTCACTGACATACCTAAAAGCCTAATACACCCTTCCTCTCCCTCCCAAAGCAAAATAGACGAATTCTGATCACTGATCTTCTCTGGAGAACCATTCCCACGTTAGAAATGCCTCCCAACAGGCTCTGGCCCAGCAAGCTAAGCAGCAAACCAGCCAGGGCTACTGCTTAGCACCACAGCAGAAACCCAGCCAACCCAGAGGTGCCCAGCTGTGAGTTAGCATGTTAGCATCAGTAATGCTAGCCCTGTTCGCAGTGAGGATCTGCATCCACAAAAGGACACCCCCTCCAACTCCCACCAGGGCCGCGAGGAAGACGAAGCGGAAGCTTCAAACACACAACTGGGCCACAGATCTACTGAACGCAGCCCATTCTTCAGGAAGCCATGTCCCACCCTGGAAACGTGTTTTACGAAGTCTGTCAGCTTCATCTCCACAACGAAAGGGGGGGGGGGGGGTCTTGAACTTTTCTCTGCTTTTATTTTCTCCATTTTTCAATTAGAGGGGAAGCAGATGCTGAAGGAGGGGGCAGGGCCCAGGGTTTTCACGTTGTCAAAAGCAGAGGAAATCAGAGAGAGAAGGGGCCAGACAGGAAGGGGGGATGAAAAGAGAGGCGGAACGTCTCAGCAGATGATGGCAGCACCTGTTCCTACCTTGGGTCACAATATGGCAGCCCCCCTCCACCCCCCCAGGGAGCAAGAGTGATGTCCTTGTCAGCGGTGATCTCACTGCTTCCCGGACACTTCGACACGGCCTGAAGAGAGGCTGGCGTTCCAACTCGACCACGGTTTGGCAGGGGGTGGGGGGGGGGCTCAGGCGCTGGTGTCAGCTGGAGTCCCTGGGGTTCGGCTGACTTGTCATTGCTGCCCGCCCCCCCGCAGAGGCTACACTACCATTCTTTGCCAAAAACACAAAAGTGACAATGGCAGGCCCTTCAGCGGTGTGGGGGGACAAGAACGTTTAAATTTTCTTTGGGGTAAAATTTGAGATGATCGACACTTTGAAGCCCCCCAGCCCTGGGCTATTAGCACACTCTTACTATGAGGGGGAGGGGGGGGCCTAATTTTAACCCTCCTAACTGGGAAATTCTGCTTTGTAGCATACCTCCCCCCCATGGTCTTAAACCAGTGGACAGGGGTGAGGATCCCAAAAAGCGAGACGAGTTCTATTCCACTTTCCTTTCCAAGCGATTCCCAGACCTGTGGCCGAGCCACTATGCCCAGAGTGGGGCGGAAAGGCTCCCTGGCCGGGGTGGACTCCCGTGTCCCAGCTGCGCAGGTGGATTTGCCGTCCCCCAGGTAAAAACGTGGGGGGGGGGGGCAGGTCATGTTCCAGTCCTTCATTAAGCAACCCCCCCATCCCCCCAGCTGTTAAGCTCCATCACCAGCTTCACGCCTTTGTCAACTCCACTGATCTTTCCGGAGATAAGCGACGGCGCGCAGGTGCCCGCGCGCAACCCATGGCCCCTCTCCCACGATGCATCTGGTGTCCGGGTGTCTGCCGTCAGTTTTGCTTATGCATGCCTGTCCTAACGGCTTCATTCATTAGCAGCGAGGGAAGCATCAGGAATGGGAAAAAAAATCAAAAACAAATCGGCAGGGCGAATCAATTACGGGCGGCTCTCTCTGCCGCGTAATTATAGACGCGGCGCTTAAAGCCCGCGAACCCGTGGGCGCGCGGCGACGCTAATGCGCCGTAATGCGTGCGCGCGGCGGCATCTGCCACGCGGGAGGACTCACACCTGTGTCCCGGGTCCCGCGCACACGTGCTCGTGACCGGGGCTCAGACACGCCCTTCTTTCAGCAAAACCCCAAATTCAGACATTTTAGCGCTGATCCCCACTGCACGCTCACCCTCCCCAGTCACACACCTGCTTTTAGTCTCTAGAAAGATGAATTTGATGAATAATTACTGCAATGGATTTATCCAGACTTCAAATACACTTTACTAATTTTCCCCTATTTCTGTAAATGTTTGCATTGCATTAGCATTTGTCAGTTTTGACCGATTCTGACATTTGATCAATTATCAATCAACATTGAAATCAAATGGATTCCGGTTTCTAGCCATTTTTTACTTCAGCGACTTAATATACGCACACAGTAGCCTTGTAACTCGCATTACATATAACCACACATGCAGTAATCTCACGCAGTACAATGACCATTTACAGAGAAGCACAAGACTTTGTTTCCTGTGTAAAACGTTACATCCTGAATTCACCAGAAGGCACCGGGCAGGAGATGAACAGCCTCCTAATAGGAAGGTTAATGATCTGAATGCTGGAGGGTGCCATTGTTGTACCGTTGAAGGAATAATTATGTTGAACTTAAGTTAAACCAGTGAAATAAGGACAAAACTGATAAGTAACTAAACTGATCGGAGGATGTAACCTGAAGATATAATGGGGAGCAAAAACAATTTCTCCATGGGGAACCGTAAAGTATGATTTTTCTATTCTATTCTATTCTGTTCTATTACAGAACAATCAACTGAACGTCTGGAAACAGACAGGAGGGTCAGTAATGCAATGACAAGGCTGACGTATTTACATCCACGTCCTCCTGGGTGAAGGTCTCAGGATCCTCCCCCATCATATTTGCCAGGTGCCGCTTTCCGATGTTGAACTCCTCTATTTGTTTCTTGATGTACTCCTCGGAAAACTTCTCCTGGCCCGTGGATGCTTGGTTCCTGCCGCTGGAAGCTGGGCTCATGTGAATCCGACGAAACAGCACCTAGGGGAGGCGCGGCTGGTAGATTAGAGCTCCGCAATGACCAGCTGCATGCCGTACTTCTCAGCTGAGAGGACTGCCTGACAGGACCACCAGACAACACCAGTATTTTTACCCTACAGTATGAAGGAGGGATTGTTGGCAGACTACAGCAGGTGAGAGGGCAGCATCCTCCTATCCTACCCAGAGAGCTAAGCGTCTCATCTCAGTGATCGGATATAAGGATCATTAAGTCACTGCAGCGGTACCAGAGAGGTCACAGGCGAAGGGGAATTATGGGATTTTAAATCAGCGTGATGAAGTATAGACGTGTTAGTCTAAGAGACAATAAATCCGTATCATGTCATATATGCAGACATGCTGAGAGATCACAGCTGACTGGACGACCGGTAGGTCAACAGCAGCTACCGGAGATGACAAAAACACCTGCTTCCACTGGTAAATTAAAACTCTAAGGGTGGAAAACAAATAAGAACCACTTACGGAAACTGCTCCAGTGAACGGCTGCACATTTCTGGACAAGGGTTTCGCAGTAATTAAAGTAGAAGCCCTGCAGACGCAAAGAAAGGACCTCATGGCAGTACTACTGGACGCGGCCATGTTTGACATTAGCCGCGCATGCGCAGTCGCCAAGATAAGGCGCATCGGTTAGATAACTGTGAAATCCATCATTTTCTAAGATTTATCTGCTTTTCCTGGTCAGGGTAGCGGGGTTAACCGTTCAGTTTTATTACAATATTTGCTTATACTTATATTAACTATTAAATAAATTACTTGTAAAATATTTTTGTTTTTTACGTTTTCTTTATCGACGTATTTGTTGGCAGTATCCTTAATTAGCCTATGTTATCTCTATCTGTATATGATATGTATGTGTGTGCATATATGGGCTATGTATACATGGAACAGAACATTTCATGGCAGCCACGTGGGGCATGGTACGCAAATGCCTGTGCACGTGTGTCCTTATATGGTGAGATGACAAAGAATCATTAATCTCTCTTAGTTTATGTAATTAAACTGGACATGGATTTTAAAAGCCCTCTAAATTATAAAGTACTGGACATGATACTTTCTGTGCTGCTGCAACACAGAAATATAACACTGTCTTTATTCTCCAGTATCATAAATAAATAATGGACTAAATTATAAGCATAATATGCATCCATCCGTCCCTCCATCTTCCATGGGCGGCTGATGTGATGCAGGGACACGGTCACCATCATAGTCATCAACATCATCAGCATTTACGTGACTTACTGTAAAATTTCTGTTTGTGTGTGGTATCCAACGATGTCCTTTGTAGCACCCCCAGAAATTTGTCATAGGGGTGCCCAGACGGGGTCACTGAAAATCTCGGGGGGGGGGGAGGCACACCAAAGCCAAAAGCCATAATTGAATTTCAGGAATTTTTTTGCTGTTATAGTATATAGACTAGTTGAAAATTATATCAATATGATTGTTAAGGAATCACAGTGTGATATACATTATCTTCTGATTTTGCAGTTATCATACGGTATTGTGTTGAGTGGCTCGGTGTCTGTGCCTGTGATGAGACAATTGATGGATCCAGCCTCAGCATAACAATCACAAGCCCTTAACCCCCAGCTCCAGCAGCGCCACCTGTTGGCTGACCCTGTGTGTGACCCCCCTATGCCATGGGGAACAAGATGGGGCAGGACAGGGAATTTAATAATATGTTTATAAATATATTATTATTTATCATTTAATTTGATGCTTTCTTTAACCTGTTAAAGGGGGGGGGGGGCACAGGGTTACGGTGCTTTGCACATTTGTGTTACACTTCTGGGAGCAGAGTTCGAGTCTGCCATGGCTCTGATTGTGTGGAGCTAGCATGTTCTCCCCCTGTCGTCGTAGGGTACAAAAACATGCTGAGGTTAAGTGGAGTTACCAAGTTATCCATAGGTGTGAGTGTGCCCTGTGATGGGTTGGTGTACCCTGTCTTACGCCCGTAGCCTCCGGACCCCCCATGACCCTCAATAGAGTAAGCAGTTTCAGACAATGGACGGATGAATTATTGTGGGAAAAATACACATTACCGTTACATTAAATGAATAATACCTAATATGTAATGGAAAATATCAGATAGAAGCATTTTATGCAGCAGGTGGGGGGACTGGGGGGGCCGTGATTGTACCAGGGTGACGGCGCCACTGTATGTCCTGCCATCCCACTCAAGTGCATCTCCTGTGCCCAACTCTACACTCACTGTATCGCTGTAACCAGAGCTGCTCAATCCTTTATGTGACATTGGCGGTTGCCTAGGGTGCCATCTTCTGAGGGGGTGCTAATTTGCCAGCCAGTTTCACTTTGCCCCGGATGTGGGCGCCAGCGGTGATGTTCGCCGCATCGATTAGGCCCGCTATTGGCTGTAACTCCAATTACACGCAACACGTCCTGCATGAGTGCCTATGTCCTCTTTCTTATTTCTGCGGATTTAAAAACTCATCTCTTTGTCTGGTATGAATTAATGCAGCGCTTAATTTAAAAGCCTGACCACTAACACCACTAAATATAAAACATGGATCAACAGTTCGTATAAAAATGGCACATATTTTTCCCGCGAGTAATATAATAGCAGGATTTTCCCCGCATTCGGCTTTACGTCTTTCGGCAGGGCCCTAGTGCGGCACCGGGTTAAGCAGCTGTTAAGCGGCTTCTCCTCTAAGCGCCCAAAGTAACAGCGTCGCCCTGAACGGGCGGCTTACGCAGCCTCACTGGTTCCAGTAAAGCGCACTTTCCGGGTAGCTGCGGTCATGCCACAGAATGGATTAATGGTCATTTTTGAAAAGACCATGTATTAGTTTCAGTCCAGCTAGTAAGGGAACTGTTGCACGGAAATGGAGAGGATGTAGTAATATTAAGTGTTTGATTTTCATTACAGAAAGCTGCTATAGGCGTGTGCCTGTTTCGCGATGGAATTACTTGCGTGTGACCACATGGGGACGATATTCTGCACCGAGTAGTGGAATACGCACATTATACCTGCAATGTACTGTAAGATTCAATTCGGTGTCTGTGTTATGTACCGCTCAGCAATCAAGTTAAGACTACAAACTCACTACCAAATAAAACTACCTCAGAATATAAAAGCCTTTAGGGTGGAGATGGCTGTGTAACCAATGTTTAAATGTTGGTGGCAAATAATCAGAGGATTGTATTATGTGCTTAGGAAGCCCTTTCTAAACACCCACCATCCTTTGTGTGCCTGGGCTCTGATCTGCTCCCCAAATAGTTTCCATTTCTGAGCTTGTGTTGGTGAATCAGTGTTAACAGTAAAGTGGTCATCAGGATTGACCTTCTGTGTTCCCTTTAAGGTTTTTGTATACCCACCCCCCCTTCTCCCACAGTTGCCTTCACTCGAGACTGGAGAGGTTTATAGTTTGTAATCTGGCCATGAAAGACAAACCTTTGACCAGAAATGAGTCGCACTGCTATTCTTTGAACTTGTATCTGTTTGATGGTGTTAAGATGAGATGGCGTGCAGCGAAAACTGGCCGCTTTCAGCAATAATAGCGGGCTGGCAAGGGATGGTATGGGAGGAATGTAACTGCCTCTTTCCTCATCACATTTTTTGATGGTCCAGCGCAGGTTAGTGGTGATTAGCTCCCTCTGAGAACGCTACTCAGGGCAGCAAGGAAGCAGACAGGACCCAGACCAACACCGGCTGTATGTTATCTTCAGACTGGGCCTAACATAGCCAGCTCACGTTCTTAAAAAGGCGGATTAAACGTGATCTGAACCTTCTTTGCATTACCTACGATTCCAGAGAAAAATGCCGCCTGCTTTTCCGTAAGGAAGGTCCGTAATATTTGAGTTAAACCACTGTCCCCTTTTTATAGAAGGGTCAGGAAAGAACATCCAAAAGGCTAAACTGACACTGGCGATGCACCATTTAGCTAAATTTGCTAATTTAGTTTTAGTAAAATGTTGTGTGGTTTTGTGTCTGCTTGTTTTGAATTAGTCTTTGTTTCACACATGCCTGGACAGGGACGCACGCAGGCCTGGACAGGGACGCACGCAGGCCTGGATAGGGGCACATGCAGGCCTGGACAGGGGAACACACAGGCCTGGACAGGGGCACATGTAGGCTTGGAGAGGGACACACGTCGGCCTATACAGTGGCACACACGGGCCTGGACAGGGGAATATGCAGGTCCAGCTGCTCATCGTGCAGATTTAAGCTTGCTGTCATTGATTTTATTTATTTTTTTTTATCTCTGATCCAAGGTAAAAAAAAAAAACAAAACACTTTCTGGTGTTGGACAGCACCGATCGATCACAGAAACGCTGCGGAGGAGATGTGTGGATTTGTAATTTTTCTGAAAATCACATTCAGCGAGATTTCGCATATTGATTCGACTGGTTGAGTTATCCTAGAGGATCCACTTCAAATGCCTTCAGCTCGTGTAATACAGCTTAAAAACACGAGCTAACTATCTCTCATTTTTAACGGTAAGGTGCTAATTGAAAGCAATTACTAAAATGCAATTTAAATTTAAAGAGAGTTTATGGTTAAACTGATGTGATTTAATTACACCTGATGCCTAATGATGAATTGAGACTAATTAAATAATTCTGGACTTCTTGGTGTTTAAAACTCCATCAACACCTATAAGTTTGTGGGATCCGGATCAAACAAATCGGCAGCATGTTTTTCTCAGATACAACTTTATCTACATTTAAATACTCAGTTTTTCAGACAGAAAAAGTGTTTGGGGGGAATTTTAAGTTCATGGTAATTTCAAGATAAACAATGATCCTTAAAAGCATTTGTGTGTCTCCAGGTCTGCTCTACAAGGGATATTTAAATGTTTAAATCTTTGCAGATACTGACAAGAAAAATAAAGCATAAAAAAAATCAAGAAATATCAGTTACTGTGATGCATTTTAAATACACATGAACAATATTTAATATATTTCCACATAAAACAACATTCAGTAGTCTTTAATAACAGCATTTGTTTTTGTAAAAATGATTTTTGTCGCCTCTCGGAGTTAAAAGGGGTCATTACATGGTTGATTTCACGGTGAATGAACGATCGCTTAGGAACGAACAGAAAGGGCTACTGCATCAGGCACGACGGGTGCACTGCACAGTGCAGATTAAGGGGCTGTTAGATGGTGGAGGAGACAGCAGCGAGAGGATGTCAGGTCTGGGTGTCTGAAAGGAAATTAAAGCTAAGAAAGATCTTCTGACAGCTGAGGAAGGCGGAAGAGCCCTTTTTGTCCAGGAAAGGGAGCAGAGGACAAGCTCTGCCCCCCCCACCCCTTTTGGGGATGAGTAGCATGTACACAAACCAGTGCTGACTGACTCCTTCAGGGAGGGAATAGGGGGGCGGATTGGCGATGGTAGCAGGGGGGTGGGGACATCACAGCTTCCTTATTGTCTCAAGAGAGCACAAGCATTCTTCTGTAAGGCATCTTAAACCAGCTTGTTTGTCACTCAGTATTTAAATGCTGGTCTTTATACACAGTGTAGTCTGTGTTTCAACATTTTTTACTTAAATCGAACGTGGCCAAATTGGCATCCCTTGGTTAGGATTTCGACTGTGACTCTCCACCCACTTCCTCGGCCGTGGAGGGCCGCCGATCGCCCCAGTGACTGCGCGTGACTCACCGCGGACGCGTCTCTGAGAAGGAGCCGGATCGGGCCGCATCCTGCACGGTCACGATGACCTGCTGCATGGCGGGACAGCGGCAGGGGACATGGCCATGGGGTCCAACATGGGACTCGCGGGGCTGTCCCGCGCCGAGATCTGGAATGTTACACTTGGCGTGCGTCCGTGGTGGGCTAGCTAACGAGCCAGCTAACGAGCCTGGGCGCCCCGCCAGAGCATGGCGGTCCGGCTTCAGGTGCCAGGGCTGGGGGCGGGCCGATTAGGTGGCAAAAGGGGGGGGGCTTGGGCCAAAGTTAACAGACTGACAAAATCAACTCCTTAGAGAAGTGGCCGGGTATGAGACTGTTGCAAATAGCTGGTGTTTATCGAGCATGTTATTTCATTTTAACATATTTAAACAGTTGGAAGTGGATAAGCAGTTCCTGAATATGTTTGGATATGGCTGTGTTTACAGAGTAATAATGATGTATTTGAGCAATTAACAACATAGCTTAAATATACACATTCACACTGTGTAATGGCTCCTGTCGGCTCCTGCCGATCTGCACGGGATGCTCCGCCTCTACACCCAACCAGACGGATAATCGCCAGGGTCCCCGGACGCCAAAAGGCCGAAGCGGGGGAAGCCGATCAAGCGGCCGGAGGAGGGGCGGGCCCCGCCCCTCAGCCTGTCCGTCAGTTACACACTAATTAGCGAGGCGATGGCAGCATGGGGGCTGTGGACACATGTGCGCTGAGATGTTGGTCCTGCTGGATAGGGCGGATTGGACGATGACACAGTGCCACCTGGGTCCAACCCCCCCAAAACATACGCACACTCTGCTGCTGTGGTGTAAGCGCCCTGCCCAGCGGGGGAGTGTCACATAGGAGGCAGAGAGAGACAACTCAGGGCCACCCTCCCACAACGGGGTGTGGGGAAACTCCGTCTGAACTACACCCCTGTTTAACCCCGCCCCCCACTTTGTCTTGGGCAGAAAGGGGCTTTGTTAGATATATCACTATTATTGTGCTGAAATAATTCAAGTTAAATGAACCAAATGTAAAATTAATTGCTAGGAATTAGATTAACTCCCACTTATTCCAGTATGTCGATCCCTCATTGTAGCTCATTAAATTATTGATTGGACATTATCAAACAAGAACTGGAGTGTATTAAAGAATTTT
>JAAGVU020000001.1:45634144-45651400 GCA_011763525.2 Mormyrus iriodes
ATGTACATAATATCCTGGATTAATGTCAGTGCTAACATTGTTGCTGAAAAAGATCTCCGTCTGTGATGTAAAAATCCGCTTTTATCTAGCGTTACATAATAAGAATGTGTTATCTGAATTACGATAGTTTTCAGAACGTTATCGTATGGGCTTGATTTAATTATTCGTTTCATTTTATGATTATTAATAATAACGAACAAAGTTTCCAAAGTGATAAAATAAAAAAACAACCATACACATAAATTAACGGATATTAATACAATTTGCAAAGTTAAAATAACAAAAAATTATAATAATAATAATTTAGGCGCGACGATCTTTTGGCACTATGTAAGGTAAAATAAACATCTTAATAGGTTTTTGTTACTAAACGCATTTCAGCCTCCATGATGTGGTATAATACTTCAGTAATTCAAAATAATAAGTTTTGCATTAACGTTCAAGTGCAAACGACATATTTGTATGGGAAGACTACCTTTGCATAAGAATAAGTTGATTATATTGTAAAAAATATATAGAGAGAACGTTTAATGTCTACAGTATTCTGTTATTTTTTCTTATTTGAATTGTATGTAATACATGAGGTTATATAACATGAGAAAATAATAGTCCATATTTCAGAAACAAATCATTGCTTAAACGTATTCCCCGGTAGGCCTATGTTACTTTGTATATGTATGCCAAGACCCCCGGGAGGTGCGATTTGTGTCTAGAGATACGTAGAGTGATCTTGAAGCAATATATCCTTAGTGTTACACTCGTTCCTTGAAACTAAATGGACACGATGAAAGAAAAAAAATCTTCACGAGTCGTTTTGTGCAATATTTATAATCGATAAATCTAAAATGATTGAATCACTAGGCCTGGGGTATTGAGGAGCTTAAAGCGCTCATTAAGAGAAATAAAACTGCTTAAAACTGGTTAATGGGTATTCACACTAGCGTTAATTAATACCACGTACATTCTGATATTTAATTTCATATGAAATTCAGAAAGCGTTTAGTGATAAAACCGTGAAAGTCTCCATGAATCTCTCCAGGGTACCTTGGTCCATTCTCGGCAGCCTTTCAGGTAACTTCGACATTACGTAAGTAATTATTTTTATTGGGCAGTAATTGGTATTAGCTAAGGCCTAACTGCCCGAATAACTTTTTAACTCTGGACTAAATGCCGTGTACTTCTTGGCCACCCAAAGCGAAGAGAGGGGACAAAGGAGGTCACTGGAAAGAAAATACCTTGTAATTGTGCGCACATACACAGCGTAATATTACGCATCTTGTGTCTTAAATCAACTTAATGTTGCATATTTGCCATCCAAACTGATTCCCGGGCCGTCTCTCTACGTAAAGAATGAATGTACAGAGACTACAGCAGCCCCAAACATGGAGATTTAATTTCAGACACCGCGCAAATAACTTTGTTTACAGTGTACAACAAAAACTCACTATTAAGTAAGGCAATAAATGTTAGCTCAAAATCCCGTTGCAAAAGCTCCGTGATAAATAGGGAAAAAAATGACAGTTTAACTTTAAGTGTGGATTACTTGTGAAGTACTTCTTCTAACGTTTGAGACGTGGAGTCTACTATTAGATTGCAGAGGCAATGGATCCTATTTGGTGATGGAAAAAGAGCGTCATGTAGCTCTGTCCGTATAATTACAAGGGTAATCGCAGAAACAGACCAAGGAAGCCACATGTGAAGAGAGATTCGGTTGCGAAAACGCTATTTGTGACATCTGGCTTTAATAAAACACTTATATTGGTAAATGCCCCCGAATTGTATTAAATATTTTTTTAACTGCAACAACAGCCCTCCGATCCTAAAAGAAATTAACTGCATGTTGAAAATATTTATTACCGAAAATATAAACTATGGCGATTTAAATTTTCTTCTAATGTTTAGCAATGCTTATCTATTGTGAAATAATTTGTTTGTGTGTTTCTGTTTATAAATACGCTATAAATTATAATTGATATAATTAATATAACATTACTGAAAGCAGCAATATTTGCAAAACATATAAAACATTGTCCTGAACGGGACTGTGTATGTATAAACTACCCCCAGAGGGTGGCGCTGACGTGTCACAAAATCTTTTTGCAGGGAACTTGACTATAAAATTTAAAAAGATACTTAAGTAAAATGCAAAAATTGTTGTTATTAAAACAGCCGATTTAATTTATGTAACAACATATCTACTGTGATACATTATAAGATAAAGTTACAAGAACATTAATTATTGTTGTATTTGCAAAAGCTAAAATTATTTATATATCCCCGTTTCAAAACAATACTTTCCAAAATGTTTTCATTTTTTAATTCAGCCATTACTGCGTGTACGCATATTACCAGAACATAATAAACTGAATAACGTAGTACTGAAATAAGGACTCAGCGAAGCACTGTTTACTTACAAACAAGAAAACAGGGAAACTGCAAGCAATCATCTCGGAAGACTTCGATTTTATAATAAGAGTATTACTACCCCAATTGTGTCATTATTATTATTATTATTATTATTGTTGTTGTTGTTGTTGTTGTTTTTGTTGTTGCTGTTATTCAAAGATAGGTACCAATGGGAAACAGTGTTTTCATTAAAATTATATACAAGATCGTTTTGTTTATTCTATGGGTAAAAGTATAGTCTTTTATTGTTTTTTTTACGCTACCTATCTATGCAGTTTATTTTAAAATAAACGAGACAGACAGTCGTGTCAGCACGATAGGTCTCCTTTAAGAAGCGAAGTATCCCGAATGAATATTTAGAAGTGCTGCTTCTCTAAGGGTGACGCCTTTAATGTCCATACACATAGCACAGTGGAAGGGCATTATGGAAACCTGAAGGCTCAGTAGCGCTGAAGGCTGAAAGGCTGGTGGTTCACGTTGAAATTATCTCACTTTTCTTTACTGTTTTCTCGGAGGAATAGGGATCCCCCTCCCCTGGTTTGTGAGCGAGCCGTCACTGGCTTCAACGCTTCTTTAGTATTATTACACTGTTAAAGTTAGGCGGCCTACGCTGGTAATGATAGTGCTTGCTTAGCAGTGACAGCCCTTTCCTTCAAGACGCTGAAAAATAAAAATCCAGCTTGGTTAAAGTTCACAGTGATCCAGGTGTACACAGTGACTCGGTTCTTACTTTGTTAACTGCAAAAACCGAAAAAACGAATGGTCACCTTTGGCCAGATTTGCCATATTCAAACCTACAGTACGGAAACGATACTGTGTTTGATCGGACACGCTTACGTCAATTTACTGACAATTACGATTTTAAATAAGATTAAAAAATATAGATGGGAAGCTATATAAAATAAGCTGCTTATTTGAGTAGCGCCGTTTAACCCGATTAATTTAATCTTTTATGCTAAAGTAAACATATCAGGCTAAACAACAGATGCAGACCTGATTTACTTAAAGTAATTTTCTGAAGTCCAGTTATTTATCTTTCTGGGAATTTCGCCGGTATCAAATCAAGACGTTCAAAATTTATATAGAGGAAACGCCGGGAGACGCGTCACCGTTTATACATATATTAATATCCTAAATCCTGAAGGCATAAAGCAGACAGTGGCTGAGTGAAAAGCATCACTTGGGGATAAGACACAAACCTTGCAGTCCACACTTCTTTTTGTACAGAGCCTTCCACAGGACGTTTTCGCTGATATGGTCCTTCTCCGCAGAGCGGATGATTAATAAGGTATCGATGGATATGCTCGCGGTTCTAAGTAGCCTCCCGCTTCAGTATACATATGCGCTTCCATTAATGAGGCACCACCCAACCCACGCTTCATGCGGTCAATATAAGCGGATGCGGGCTGCCATAATAATAACACCTTTTGTGTTGAGATCGCGCGGAAGTTTGTCTAAGAAACGTGGCTTCGTGGGCTTGTCACGATCATTGTACTACAAAGAATGATAAGAATAGTATGAACGAAAAGGTCAATTAATCATATTATTGTTAATATGTTATTTTAGAAAGCTAATGGGACAGATATTATCCCCTATGCTGTTACTCGAGGGTAAAATCTAATAATTCATATACAAGTCTCATTTAAAATTCCTGTTTTCACTTGTAAAATATCTACCGTTTTAACATAGGATTCCCAATTCCTAACTTACATAGTGTGATTTAAGGAATGCTGTGTGCTCTTTCATAGACCAAAAAGCTTAGGGTATGTCTTTCTGTTACAGATGTTCATGACTAGTGTGAAATTCGTCAAGAAGTCCGAAAGCCGCCCTTTCTAGCACTCTCGCGGAAAACACAGCATCTTCTGATGGCGGATAAAGTCACAAAGGATTTTTAAACCGCTTAAACATCCCTTCAGCGTTTCGAAATATGGGTTTTATAGAATATTCAGAGAGTTCTCCCTTGTCTCAGAAAAGTCATGTCTACTCCCAATTGGATGCACCACTCACCTTTCTCAGAGGCAAGCCAAATGAACTTTGTATTTTTTTCAGATAGGCAGCCAAGCGAAAGTTGCTGCTGTTAACAAAAAAATATAAAGGATAATAGCAATAGTAAAGCAACCCAATGAATTTTACTGAACAAATATGTAATACTGAGCAAATTAAAGCCTTAAACTAATTATTAACGCATTGGGTACGAATGGATATGTCATTGTAGTCTACTTGTTAAGAATTGCATAATATTATAAATGAAATAAAATGTTTACGAGAAAGTGGGCCTTCCGTGTTAAAAAAGTTAATCGGCCTGAATTATGACGTCTAATACCTATTACCCAATGAACTGCTTGTCCATCCATAACTTAAATTAGAGGAATTACGGTATATATCTCACTGGAGACCAAAGACCACATTTAAATACACGTGAGACGCACGAGGGGGTACAGCCTACAAGCTAAGAAAAGAAGGTAAAGTCCGCAACAGTATTTCAAAGGGACTGTTTTTCATTTCACTGTTTTGTCATAAAGAAAAAATATAGTGCGCATTAGCACGCATAAATATGACTTAGAAGGAAAAACGTGTATAATAAAAATTCGTAAGCTTTCACTTTAGACTACACGATGATAGTACTTTTCAAATCTTAGCTGCCCCAAGGTATATTTGGACCACAGCAGAAGGCAGGGGACAGCTAAAAAAGGAGTTGGGCATCACATATATGGTTTTCGGTCTCTTTGCTAAAAGTCCGCTAAAATACACAATACTGTGTATATTAACTCCGGGGATAGTGCCCACATATGCGGGATTTCTGCCTGCAGTTTTGGGTATTTCACTTCTTATAAATTTGCCTCCGTTTAGGCCCTATAAGCCGTGTTGATGTTATTATTATTATTTTTGTTATTACTATTATTATTGTTGTTGTTGTGTTGTTTTTTTGTCATAGGCCTAATAAATGTAAAATACATTTCTGCTTAATATGTTTTCAATATTCTATTATTTAATATGTCGTAGCTAATTTTACTACTTTCGTAATAAGGAATAAATTATACAAGTCCTATTACTCGTCACCTAGACAGCGGACAAAACAACTATTCCAACCACATAACTGTATTCATACATATATTTTTATTAGAAACGTCTATACAGTTTTCGAATACTCCTACCGCCTTGTTACTATGTCACAGAAATAAAATTATTATTTTTCATTTGTCTTAAGCTTGTAGCTCACCCAGAAAGTGACTTGTCCTACTTAAGAATGTTCTTGTAAAAGTTTGACGCATTCAGGCTCCTCTTTACTGCTAACGGAGTCATGAAGGTGAGGGCGCCGAACGCTTTTAGACCTGGTTACTTCAGTCGGTAGTGTGAAAATGATCCGCTTTAGGATTTTCACGCGAGACTGAAACAATCAATACCCATGCTGCGAGGCGATCAACTAAGGTTTAGTATTGGCAGCACGCTACAATATGTTGTTCCCTTATGCTGTAATTAATATCTATGTTAATTGTATAATTTACATAACTGTGCCATTCAGTACAAATACATACCAAATTCGGATATTAGGCTAACTTTCGACATCAAAGGCTTTATAAAGACACCCATTTGAAGAAATCAGCCAAGTTGAATTCACTACTAAAGTAGCCTAAAAATGTAAAGCGTGCTTTAATTTATTTGCTGGTACTGATTGAAGTAACAATCTTACAAATTAGTTATTAACATTATGTATGTGTAATTTTTTCCTCCTGTACTAAAAGGGGTTACCCCGTTATGGTACGGTAACAGAACATTACGCAACCCCATGCAAACTTCGCGGACTGCAGTCGCTCTTACAAGCATTTCTTCCTTAAAAGTTACAAAGTACACATTCAAGAACAGTGAGAAAATCTATTTGTATGAAAGTATTTGTTAAGACGCTTCGCCATTGCTGCTATGCATACGATGTAAACGTATCAACTGAATTAAGCTAAAATTCAGGGCCAAGAGCTGTCATTGAATTTGGACGTAGGCTAACTACCGCAGAGGTCATCCTGACCGTCCAACAGGCCGCACTGGAGATATTAAGTTTTAAAAATCTAAACGTTTATTACTCTAATGCTTTACCACAGTCTACATATCCGTCTCTGCTTGCTCAGTCTGCCATTAATGAACAAAAGAAAATAAGTCTTTTAAAAGGATGCCCGGGTCAGACAAAATGGAAAACCTTCCCTGGAGATAAACCTAGTGTATTTTCTTGGTTTAAAAATGAATAAAAGTAGCGTTTCGCACACATCATACAAACCAGATCGGTGTATTAATCGCTGTTTTATAAGGGAATATTATTAAAGCTCTGGCTTGAATTGTGCCTGCGTTGTATTTAATTTTATAAATAAACCACCAGCTGTCATTCTTCCAACTTAGTTTTAAGTCTACGGGCAGAGAACCGTCATTTAACGCAGCAATCGGACAAGGACAGGATTAGGTTACGTTATCAGGGTAACTGGATGAGTCTAGGGTTTGAACTTTTGTAGAGGGTTCCAGAATTTTAATAAAATGCGTTGTATTTTCCTTGTGGAATTCCTATGATTGGAATAATCCAAAATCAGTGTGCGAGTCTGACTGGCATTTTTATTAATGGGATAAGAGGAAAGGGATACATTTTCTTATAGCTCCAGTTGAATTCAGTTGCTAGGCAACCGGTGTACGGCAACTCATCCGCGAAATTTAAATCTTTGAGAAGGGAGCTATGCGTTTTGCTGAATAGTCACTGCAGGGGAAAGTTGTAGGATAAGCAAATGCTCACTCATATCTCACGGCTGAATATATTAAACTACGACAAAAACAAAGAAAAAGCAATATTTTAAAAAAGTTTAGCTAATGATCATACAATCAGATAAATGGGTGAAGAATACCGTGTGTGCAAATGAACAAGAAGGTGGGCCGTTTCTAAAGGAAAGGTTTTTAGGGCTCAGTTCTTAAAATCCTACCACATTCTGAATATCCCATGACAACACTATCCATAAGCTCTTTTGCTCGCCTGCACAAGAGCACAGAGAAGTTATTGGATTAAGTTATCAGTGAATTAAACATATCATTTATAAACCAGAAATGTAATTATCCAGCACGTGACCCCTCCATTCCTTTTAATGCCCAAGTCAACAAAACGTTGTCAATACATGCCTTTTATTGACAGAACTCTGACTGTTCCATCATGTTTTGGAGATGTTTGGCACAGTCTGTTTCAATATGCTATATTACTGATGTTACAGAAGTCATTACCAAGTTGTGGCCCAAAAGCATTAACTAGTCTTTCTCTGACGTCACATATACCACTTTCTCCCTTTAGTGCAAAAATATAAATATCAACCGCCATGTTCACCAAGAGCACCAGCTCCTAAATCTGCTCTCACCGTTGCAAATGATTATAGCCTAAAAGTACAGAAAAATTAAGAAAAGACTGATTAACGTAATAATAATAATAATAATAATAATAATAATTGTGTCAAATCTATCTATGTTCAAAGTAAAACAATAGTTGGGTGAACGACATAAAATGTATATTTGATAAAGCTTCATAATGTGAGTAAACCGGTCACTTTCTCTGTCACTCTCCATCAGAGGTCAGGTGCGACGTCCTGCAACGCGCCAAATGATCGCGGTAACAATAGCAAACGTTCAGCACGAAGGTAACCGCACGGCGCACCGTTTGAGAGCTAAAACAGGAGCTTATCTTACCGTTCGTTTAATTTAAGGAAATGTAAGCATGATAATCTCAACCAGCCGGGTGAATACATGTAAAATATCATTGCACAGAAAGGCCTGCAATTTTTTAAGTCAAAATGTTAACGGGATGAATGAGGGGGAACGTTTCAGCCTTCAAAGTTATTTGATCCCGATTGCAAGAGATGGATGGTCAGATACTTCAGTTTTATAAAAACCATCATACCAAGAGGAACGTGCGAGCAAGTCATGGCATAATGTCAAGCTATTTTACGCGCAAGGCCCGAGTAGCTCATACGGTAAATGGTACACAATCTGACAGTCAATCCATTTATATAAAGGCTTCAGAAATATTTGTAATGGTGCACGAAGGAGCTACCCACGACAGGAACGACAAATTAAGTATTTTAATCTAAGGAGTGTAATACAATTTTGTCGTGAAACCGTTACCTCCACCAACGCCACGACTTTTTTTCTAAATAACAGTGGAATACAGTACAAAGTTTTTTGAAAGATAAGGCACCATTAACACCATATCACCGGAGAAGTATATTGCTAGGAAAACGGCCTTTTCTAACAAAGGGTTTCAACTGGCATATTGGAATTAAATCATACTGTAGTCTTAATACACACTTAAACAGTAAACGCAAACAACAAAATCTTACATGGAGATGCAGGAAATGTAGAATACAAAAAAATGGAAATAAATAACCGTGCAACTCCGTGCATTATACTAAAACAAACGCACATGACACGGAAAAACGGTTAAGGCGTTCAGAATTAATATTAACAGGTTAAATTTGAAACAGCAAAAACATTTAAATTTTAAATATTATCTGCTGATATTATGCTGTTTTTCAAAAAATAGAGGAGACAAATCTAGTTGGTTTGTTTTGTATTATGTGCGTATCGTTTTCAGGGAAAATAGTCACTAGGGAAGATAATCGAATTAAGGGCAATCACCTAAATTCCCAAAACACTTTTTAAAACAAAACAAAAAAAAATCGACTGTTTTAACCTATTGTATTATAAAACGGACACCTTCTTATTCTATCTATATTGGAAAACAATTGATACACACCTTTCATTACAACGAATTAATATTAAATGTAGCAACATGTTTGCTCATGTAATTTTATGTTTTCAAAATATAAATCTGTTCTTACAACAGGCAACACACATAATCACGTTATTTGAGTTCTAACAAATTTATTGTTCTCAATCATCTCTGACGGAATCACTACTGAAATTAAATTACAATCAAATCATCACATCAAAATATACCCTTATCACCTAACAACTGTCCATGTCAGTTTACGTTGATTTGTGCTCCTTTGTGAATAATCAAAGTACAAAATTAAGCAAAACAAATAAGATCAACAACGAAAAACTGGAAAAGAAAAACATCTTACACAAGTTGTGGGAGAAAAAAATAAATTATCGTTTGCAACAGTCAATAGTTATTCCGAATAAAATATTAAAACAAGTCATTTTGGAGAAAAATATAAAGTAAATTCAGATCAGCATCTGATCTAAAGAATCTATTTTGCCGGAGTCTGTTTACTGTAACCTACCAAAGGACACGGCTAAGGGAAGGCGGCTTCAGCCCGGTTACATCCACGGCACCCAGTCAGTCACACTTGGCAGCGGGTTTTCGGAGGGAAATTTTTCAAATAAGTGCAGCTCAAGACGGTCGGTCTTTCAGTATTTCTTTTCCCATTTTTTTTTTTTTTTGCTTAAAAAATCCTTTTATGTGTCGGTCAACAAAATTAAACATTTTTTTTTTTCAAAAGATGCGATCTTTGAGATCAGAGAAAATGGCAAAAACAATGTGGTTTGCCTTTTTGGGAGGGGGCTATGAACCACAATTCCTTTTTTAAAAAATATTAAACCATGCAGTCTTCTTTGTAAGTTGTGTTCAAAGCGTCCTGCGTCCCAGTCTTCTTTGTATTGTATTTACTGTTTTCTTTGCAGGGCTTGCGATACAAGTCTCTTATTGTTAAATGCGTTAACGCTCGCTTCTGGTGTCATACAAATTAAATGCAAGAGAAAAGGGGAAAGATAAATATAGAAGTGTTGGTTTTTTTTTCTACAGTTGGTTTTTGTTTTCGTGGTGATGTTGTTAGTGCGCCAAAATTACCTGATGGTACGAACTTGTAGTCACCCTCGGGTCGCTCGGTTCGTTCGGCCCAGATATACTGGCGTCTTTTAAGTAATCTACTAACAAATGTCCCTGAAAGAAAAAGCAGACAGAACCTTTTAGGTTAAAACAATTTAGGGCCTGGGTGAACGTTATCGTTGCGTTTTTTTATTTTATTTTCTGAAGACTGGTTGCGAATGGAGGGTTGTTTTTTCTGTTAAAAATATAAAACATATCTGCAGTCTTATTCACTTTTCCCTCATAATCACAGTATCAAAAATTATTTTCGCTATCTTGCGACAGTCTGTGTCCTATCAGATATATCATATACAAAACATTTAAAGTCTGTGTGCTGTTCTATGTCTCACTGAACATTCGTTTGCAGTCCATAGAAGGGGGCGGAGTGTCTGCACTCACATTGCCGACCTGAGAGTACACATCCTCCGGCGTCTGTGGCACTCCAGGCGGCGTCATCCTTTTCTCTTTCTGCCTCCGATTGCAAAACCAAACCCTGACCACTTCTTTTTCAAGCTGCAAGCTGTCCGCCAGGCTGGAAATTTCTTGGGCCGAAGGCTTGGGGCATTTAAGGAAGTGGCTTTCCAAAGCGCCTTTTACACTCACTTCGATGGAAGTCCGCTTCTTTCGCTTCCTGCCCTGTGCGGCGATTTTATCGATGCTTGTGGGACTCCCGGTGGACGAATCGGCCTCCTCAAGCCATTTGTTTAGCAGAGGTTTTAGCTTGCACATGTTCTTGAAACTGAGCTGGAGCGCCTCGAACCTGCAGATCGTGGTCTGAGAGAAGACGTTTCCATACAGAGTACCTAACGCCAAGCCGACGTCGGCTTGCGTGAAACCCAGCTTGATCCGGCGCTGTTTAAACTGCTTGGCAAATTGCTCCAGGTCGTCCGATGTCGGCGTGTCCTCATCTGAGTGCGGGTCGTGGCTGTTTACTCCTCCACTGTGGTGCTGTTGCTGGTGGTGCTGATGCTGGTGGTGATGGTGGTGGTGGTGGGCGCCGTGGTCGAGCTCCGGGGTGTCCCCACGCACCAAACCCGGGTGCACCAAACTTTGGCTTCCTGGCGGGCTGAGCATCCCATTCACGGTGAATCCACCGGGCTGAGAGTATATTAGAGACTGCTGCTGCTGCCCGGTTCCTATCGAGGGGATGTGAGCCGCCGTGGTGCCGCCCCAAGCCCCGGGGTGAGTCTGGTGGGGACCCAGATGCGGTGGCCTGTGATGCAATGCCGTGCCAGCATGGAGATCGTCTCTGCCCGAATTGTTTTTGACGTCCTGTTGTTGCGGGCTGCCTGTCATTCCGACTGGGCTTGAGGACCAAGGCGACCCGGCTTCTGCGGCCGCCGCGGCCGCTGCAGCGGCCGCAGCAGCAGCATGTGGCAGCGACGTGACCCATTGATGGGCATGGCTCAACATATGACCCCCGTTGCTCGCCGCCATGGCTCCTTGCATGAAGTTGCTCTGTACCATCTTTACCGTAGGATCTCCTCTGTAGCCGCCAGACACCGAGGTAACAGCGGCGCTCCCAGACTGCATGCCACCGCCTCCGGAGTCGGAATGCACGACTGAGCCTGACGAGAGAATACTATTGCTGGGCAGATAGGGGTTGGAAGCGGCGGTGGCCATTCCGTTAACCCTTATGAATATGTCTGCTGGTCAAACCCCCTCCCTCTTTTAAACTTTTTGTTATGTTCAAGTAGGCAAATTCTATTCCATGAATTATTCAAACTTCAAAGGTCAGGGCAGTATCTATATTATACCATGCACTTTTGCAATTAAACACCAAAAAAGAAGAAAATGCTGTTTTAAAAAATCCGCCAAATCCGCGACTGGTATATTTACAATATTCATGTAATATCAATATTATTAATATTTTTCCGTTTAAATCCACGGTCTTAACGTCAACAAACAGAAGCCCTTTGAAACACTGTACAGTCCTTGATGAAAGTTTGTTTTAAAAATAAAAAACAAAAGAATTAAAAAGTTTTTTCCTGCAAAGTTAGAGAAGCGTTGCAGTTTTGCACCTTCCCCTAAGATGAAATCCTTTTCAGTAAGTTCCTTCTTAAGTGAAGAAAAAAAATAATATCGCTAAAGGATCATACGCCTGTTTGTAAATTAGTAGCTGAGATTTCCCCCCTGGTGGTTTTCCGTTTTTTTTCTTTAGCTGTTTCCTTTATTCTGCCGTGGTCTATTTCTCTTTGTTCCGTTTTGATGTGTTTAAACCTGCAAAGCCGCTAACTCAAGCTGAAGTACAGTCCTGTATTGCAACGCACGGCGAAGGTCCGCAAGCTGTCTCTCTCATTCGCTGGCTCCCTCACCCCTTCTCTCTCTCTTTCTCTCTCTCTGTCTCTCTCTCTCTCCCTCTCTGACAGGTCTCTCCGTCCCTCCCCCTGAGCACGGAGACTCACGAATGTTTACCCTTTGCCAAGCGTGCGTACACCGTCCACATCTTTCCCCCAAATACGAGGAAGCCGAACGCGAGGCTCCCGTTGATTGGGTACCGGCGGCCCCCGAAAGCAATGCTTCAGGCGCTCAGCCCCCCCTTCCGGTCGTTCCAATTGGTTGCTTTTTAATTTAGTCTAAATAAATAAAAAAAATATTAATTAAAGCATATAATATAAATAAATAATTGTACGAAAAGAAATATTGAAAATATCAGGAATTAAAGGCAGAAACTTAAGAACGAGCAGTGTAAATGCGCGGTTCGTTCCTTTAACTCTTAACGAACTAAGGGGACAGCGCCACGGCACCTTCACCAAAATAATTCGTTTTGCATGGTTGCGGTTAATATCCTTAATTTTGCTGTCTTGAAAACAGTTTAATAATAATAATTACAACGAACCATGCTTGGGTGTTGCTTAACAGAAAGCGGTTTCTGAAATGTTTATTAGATTAATTTCTGTGATATGTAAGATGGCATATTAGTGCTGTAAAAGTTAAACAAAGAATATATCATATATAAAATACATATTCTTTGTATAAATATTTGGAAACATGTGCGATAAGCATTATTTCCATTGTCGATGTATAATGTTAATCACGCGCTTTTCAACATAACGTATTCAAACAAAGGCACCACACGCTAAAACTGCATTACACTGTAATATATAGATCCCCACATCCGGCTTGTTTAACATTAACCACCAATGCTTTGGCTTCTCTGGAGTTAACGGAGAATGGAGGTTTTGAGAGATGCTTCCAAGCGGAAAGCAGCGCACAGGCGACCTCACTGAGCCACAGAGAAAGGGAAACTGGCAACCAAAAACAAGGGCGAATTGGGCAGTCCCAAGGGATTTGCATGGAAATAGCCCCTCTTTATGTCTCCCCCCCAACGAAATCCGCCAGTATCAAGCCTAAAACTTTTCATTTTTAAAGGCAGTTATATAGTCGATATATGTTGGGATTCGTCGAGCAGTCTAGATGACAACCCCCTGCTACGCTGATTGAACTTAAATACGCTTCGCAGGCTCGAAATGGTACATTTGTGAGCTGCACAGATGAGCATAAAGTCTACGTAGACGTTATACCAGAGTCAATCCAGTCATTGTTCGAGCGCCAGGGAGACCTTCTCACTTTCGGCGTGCAAAATTAAGAGGCAACCCCTTACATTTGTAGGTTTAATAGGGGGCGATTGTAATAACGTACTAATGATTTTCGTAATAAATGTCGTTCAAAAAAATCCGCCGCAACCCTTCTTTATCCGAAATGTCCAACACACGTTTCATTGAATTAAACCTAGATATCCAGGTGCAGTCGTTTGAACACTTGAAGCCAGAATACTGTTTTTTTTTCTTCCCAACAGATTTCATTTGGAAACGACTCAAAAACCGTGTGAGCCTCGTGGATTTGTTTACATTGAATGGGGAGGATAGGGCCGGTGCCATGGGCCGTCTTATTCATTAATATACAGTGAGGATTTTGTCTAAATTACTGCTGCGAGTTGCACAGAGGACGCTTTCAAAGGGCCTCGCACGCGTGAGAGCTAGACTTGGAAAGTCATTTCTTCCAAAACAGCACAAAAAATTGGGGGGGGGGGGGCATTTTCAAACCTTCACGGTTTCACGTTCAGCCTTTTAGTATTTTCCTTTAAAGTGATATGTTTATTTATTTGTTTATTTTTAGGGTCTCCTTGTTCCCTGCTGTGGAGTTCATCTGTTTTGTATGCAAAAAACAGAGAAAAAAAATCCCAAAGTATAACAAGAGACGAACAGTTAGTGCTGATTTTCATTTGCATAAATTTTCATATATTTTAGTGAAAATAATAGCCGCGCGGAGGAGAGCTCAGCTCAGTTGAGTCAGAGGAAAGGAAAATCTTAGGGAGGACCTTTTCAGAGCAGGCAGGGAATCGTGCACCAATTCTAGCTAAACAGATATTGAATCCTTCATATTTTTTGCGTTTTCCTGGATCTTCACGGGGGTAAGTTGATAAATTCCTATTACTTTGATATATGCCGCGGTCTTTCGAAATGCGGCGATCGACATGCACGCCTATTATTGGAATCTCGCAGATGTTATTTTCATATTGACAACTTTTCACATTATGTGTGTGTTTATATATATATATACACACACACACACATGCATGCATGCACATACACACAAACACAGGCACTTACATGTGACAATGTATGACATATTCACGAATTGAGGAAAGTCATTATTGGAATAAACGACGTTGTTAAAGGCCTGAAACAAAAAAGTAGTATATTTTGCTTTTTAAAACCAGAAATCAATAGATGCTTTCGCTTCGAGCCTGAGGTTTATAAATAGTGAACAGACGGTTAAGCAGCACAGTTTTGTAGTGAAAGTGCACTGGGGAGAAGCGCAATCAATCAAATCTAAGCAGGACACCCCTCGGTTGAATTCTCGGGAGAAGCAGAATACAAGTGGATTTCAAGGCCTTTACATATATTGATTCATTGCGGCTGCGCTTTAACTTAGTTTTGAAGTTTAGTAACTAGACTAAGCACAACTCAGCAATAAACTACCATTTTACGTTCGTCTAGGTATGTTCGACTAGGTCAGCGATGAAACGCATTAATAGAAACGTAAAACGCGATAGCATTTCACATTCATCTTTGTAACTATTCGCACAGACTAAATATACGCCGGAAAATATCTGTATACGAACAAGTGAATAGCCTATTTAACACAATGTTTATTTAGCTCTTATTACTATATAATCTGTATGAAATATAAATTGCATTAAAGACGATTATGTACACCGTATAAAAGCGGAATGGAATGATAGTGCTTTAATAAGCTCCTACGCCTACGAAGTCAGTTGAAGAGATAAAACAGGTTTTTAACACGTTTTATAAATGCCTGAATGACAGCTTGCTAGCGCGCTGTGCATGCATGAAACTAGGCTACAAAGCGTGCGGTTACGGTATTTCATCGTGTTTGAGTCCAATTTTATAACTGACCAAGATTTTGTTCAGTTTTGGGGTTTATTTATTTATTTATTTTCTCACGGGTCAACTTTCGTGTGGACTGCCCCCCCCCCCAACCCCTGCCCGCACAGATGCTACCTCGCACAGCCCCACCAAGATCTTTGGTTCATTGATGGGGAGGCATTTTTAAACCCCGCATTTCAGTTGCCATGGTGAGCCGAATAAAAGAGGAAACACTAGTCGCATTAAGCTATATGTTTGTGCACTGGAGTCGAGATGAAAGGGGAGTGAGGAAGCCAAGATGATGTCGCAGACAGCCAAACTGACCACCAAAACTCCTGTCTAAAGCCAGAAGTACATCTATCTGAAAACTCATTACGTGCGACACGAAGGTGCCCAGCTACAGATGTATCAATCTGTGCAGCCGATAACTTTCCGATTCCTAAATCAATTCCTCTGTAAGTTTGGGCGGGGGTTGGGGGGGGGGCTTTTATGTCCAGCAGGGGTCGCACTTACTTGCTAGCTTAACTTTGGTAAGTCATTTTTGGAGTCGGTAGTTTCTGACAGATGATTTCATCCATCCATACATCCGTCCATACATCCACCCATCCATCTATTTTAGCAAAGGCGACTTAGATTAAACGTTCGTGAACTACCGGAAAATGGTCCAAAATAATCCAATAAATAAATATGTATTGCAAATATGAAATCGGTAGCTTATTTTCAACTTATTGTGTTAAGACTGGCTTTGATGAATATATTATTATTAATCTAAAATCCAAACTGATATTAAGATTCAAAACATTATTATTCAATAACCTTAAAGAAAAACACAAGCGAACAAAATATCCCTTTATTTTTCAAATTAAAATTTGAATCAAATGGAGACTTGAGTTAAAAAATGTACGGTGTCATCAATCACCCAGATTACATAAATTACTATTATTACGAGAGCTCCACGTTATTAGCACACATTTATTTAAATTTAGTTACAATATTTCCCATATCCCGATTCTTTTAATAATGTAGCATTTAACGTGTCTTGCATATTTAAAATTACAATTATTACAAATCAGATTTTAAAAACCAGTCGGCGTTCCAAAAATATTATGAATGGGGTGGATATATATAAGGCGCGCGCGCCTGTGTCAGTAAATGACTAGTCACAGAAAGCCGTAAAGCCAGCAGAAAGAATATGGATAGCATCACGACGGCGGCGCTCATAACAGTTTAACGATGACAAAAAGACGGTTGAGGTGTTGCGAATTTGCTTTACTAGTCCAAAGACGACGTAAATGCCACAGAAGCAGACACAAAGTTAATGGCGAGACGGAACACTGAGTAACGAATTCAGAAGCAGTTACCGAATCGAGACTTTATCACGGGACCCGAGAGAGACCCACCGAACTTTGCACTGAACCTTCGCTGCCGCCGTTTCAACCCATTTAAAAGCCATCAGAAATAAGAAACTACCGGTCCTTCTAATTACCGTTATCCAAAAGGGCCGTTTTATATTTTATTTACAAAACTGAAATAAATAAATAAATAAATATATATATATATATATATATATATATATACACACACACACACACACACACACACACACACCCCCTC
>JAAGVU020000001.1:45651500-45668719 GCA_011763525.2 Mormyrus iriodes
ACACACACACACACACACACACACACACACACCCCCTCTAAACAACAAATGAAGTTCATACATATAGCTTACATTTTACATGCAGATTAATTCATTAAATATCACCATTTAAAAATACAGCCTTCCATAGATATAAGCAACGCGCTCTCTCGACCATAACATGGAACTTAAAATCCAAAGCATCGAGGCTTGCGAACTGGTGATAGCATAGAATAAATTTTAAGTGGGTTTTCTCGGACACCAAAAAGTGAATTCACGGACCTCGCTACCACTGGAAACCTCTACATCTTTATACCTTAATGTCTCATTTCATCTCCTCTCCTGACTTCTTAGATGCAGGGAAACATGCCATAGCACCAAATGACTTGTTATGTTCATTTTAAAAATGTTTCGGCTGATTTACAATCAGTTTAATTAATTTATTATCATTGAAACCTGCAGTCGAAATTAAAGTCTACCAGGGTAAAATAAAATTAATCAAGTGGAATAGCTGATATTAAATTTTTTAATTTAATTACCAGCACACAAGTTTTAATTACACTTAAAGAACGCATTATTTATACCGCTCACTTCGTCCACATATATGCTAATCAGGGAACACGTTAATAGCATGTGTTCTGCGTTCACGGTAGGCCTAATGAAATTGATTTAGAACAGCTTATAACATCCAACAGTTTAATGGTAATGTACCCTATTCATTAAAAGCACGTATGTAGAATACATCACACATAACCAGGATTGCTCATTTTGACAATGCAAAATACCATAGTTCATTGCAGTGCCACGCTCGTTTGTGCAGTACTATGTGCCAGTTTATTATTATTTATTATTTTCTTGTAATTTCTGCAGCACTCAACGATGAACAGCAAAGTTCAGAGCCGCACATGCAGTACCAGACAGTAATTTACCTTGGAAATTGGTGATATGATATTTCCATGCCAATATAATGGCAAATCATAAATTATTTATAACTGTGGCAACTGTCCTGCTATTGATTGGTTTCTTTTTGTATAGTAGGAAATCAATGTAAATATCATAATTTTTCATAAATGGTGACTGGACTGTATATGTGGAGAGAATGAAACCTGTAATGCAATGTTATGTTTAGGTAACGCAGTGTCCATTTACGCAGACGAGGTTTTAAGCGGTCATTGTTTTACACGACACATCTGTTTTCCTTGTGGATCCATGCCGCGAACTACGCAGGCATTGTGTTTGTCCACATTAGCGCTCAAAGTGTGAGATGCGCTGCTGTAGCTCGTACTGTGCGCGGTCAGGAGTTAACCGGGCCCACTGTGAAGGGCAAGGAGTCTGAGCAAGTGCCTTTTGGAAAACAGTCGCAGGAAGGCACACAACCGACAAGCCCCACATGCAGTCCCGGGACCCTTCTGGCAAGGCGGAGGCTCGCGGGCTCACGCAGGAGGAGATGGGCGTGGCGCGGAGCGGGCTGCTCTGGAGCCATCAGGGCAGACAAAAGGCATGATGTTCGCTTGAGTGGCAGGGTCACAGGCACCATAAAGGGCTCCTTTTCTCTGGCCTCCAGACGTGGCTGCCTCGTGCTGGCCGTCCTCTCACACTCACCCTCCACCGTGAAGCAGCATAAAGACTCTCTCATTGGATCTGAGGGCCGTACTGATCTTCTCACATAGATTTTTACCCAGCAATAACAGGACAATATGCACTGTTCTACAACAACACTCACAGAAATGCCACATTTTCATTTTTTCTCCAACTTTAGGCTGTCGCAAGACGCCAGTAAAAATAAATAAAAAATTGTGTTTATTTATAAAATATATTTATATGAGCTGTACTATGATTTATCTTTTAAGATCTGATTATATATCTATTATATATACATACACACACACACCTTTTTTTTTGTACCGTAGTTCCAAATGGTCAAATTTCTGTAAATAGTGCCCTGATACACACTTAATGTAAGATCTCCGACAGCTGCACCATATACATCATACAGATTCCGACCCCTTAACAGCAGAGAATCTATAGGTGGCTGGTGACCAAACATGGGTGTGTTTGTGTGTATGTTTGTGTGTGCGTGTGTACAGGGTGTGCAGCCTGCCACAGTCGCTGCTGTGTTTTTGTTTGTCAAACAGGGCCCGTTCCCCCAGGGGGGGGCGTTGCACCTCCTACCCCAGGATTACATTAATCAAAGTATTTATTTCCTCTGGGAATCCCAGCACAAATCATGCCAAAGCCCAATACAATTGGATCATGGATAAACTGAATATTTTAGGCTCACCCTTTTTCTGCTAGATTTCAGTGTTCCCCTGCTATATATACCACAAGCACCCAGCCTCTTTTGGCCGTTTGGAGTTGCGGGGATTACACGGGGTACTGCCTGTCTCGGTGAGGTAGCTTTTCTGATGGCACGCACACAATGCTGGCCTGAACCCTGAGCACCAGCATCCCAGCGGAGAGACTGACGTGCACGACAGCGTCATAATGAAACGTGCTGGCTCTGTGCCAGTCACATGCCCATATCACCCAGGACAAAATAGTACACTGAGGTGTTCTGCTGGTCATGACCGGATCAGGCAAAAACCAGATGGCATGATTCTGTAATTTCTCCAGAACCAAGATGTTATGTTCCAGGAACTGTACAGCACATAGTGCCTCAGTAGAAGCTTGGAGAGTCAGGGGTCCGTTGCTGAGATGGAGGGTCAAGCTGGTTCAGCCTCGCCTGGAAGTGGGCTGGAGTAGTTGTCTGGTCCCAGGTCTGAACCCCCAAAACCGGTCTGATGGATATTTGAGACCAGAGTCCTCATTGAGTAAAGAAAATGGGAAACAAACCATGTTATTTCTTTACTCACAGAGAATGATGGCGTGTGATTGAGGGAGCCTGATGTGGTGGAGCAGTAAATCAGCACGTGTTTACCGCCGCGGTCTGCGTTACCGTCATAAATACCACACACAATACACCGCCTATTACAGGTAATGCAAATAAAGAAATACAGCTGTAATTTTCCTCTGCTTTGGTGAGCAACACCAGGGCCCGTCGTTTGATATTCATGAAGGAAACAGGGAGGGAATGTTCTGCTCTTTACGGGACCATATTGTGACATAAACCCCTTGCTCCTGTCCTCACTCCAATCAGGGATAAATAATTACCTCGTTGTCTTGCGAGAATAAAGTCGTCTGTCTCGCAACCTGACGCCTTTTCCCCTCACGAGCGGGCATTAACGGGCCAGGGTGTTGGCCTACGTGCAAGGGCGTCCCGTCCTCTGAGGTGCCAGGGGAGTGCAGAGACTGAGCGCAAAGTGGGGGTGGCTTTCGAGTACCGCTACAGGAAACCCGTCCTTTGCCCACCGGGACGCGTGCGTCCAGAAGGTGAAAAAACAGGAAATCTGGAAGAGTCATGTATTAGGAAAAGGGTACGAGAGAGAGGTATTCATGTTTGTTTGGCTTTTATTGTGTTATTAGTTGTGGTTAATAGGGATTGAGAATCCATAGTCCGTTATCGCAGCCTAAATAGTTATTATGGCAGAACAAAATGAGAGGAGGAAAGAGAGGCGAAGGAAGATGACCGCTGTGTTGGTCGTGTTTGTTTTAGACGCGTTGATGACGTGGCGTGTGGGTGGGTCGTGCGCGCCACACCGATGGGAACCTCTGCTTCCGCGTGTTCAATGTGTGTGCGTGGGCGCTTGCCGCGCTGCCCCTGGGAGACAGGCAGGAGAGGGATGCCATTTGTTCTGGCAGGGTCTAAGTGTTGCGTACACGTGCTTCTATACATTATGCCCTCGCGGTGTCATTGCCATGACAACAGTGTGGGTCGTCAGGGTACCATGCTACCCTCCTCTCACTGTGCACGACTCACATATGAGATGTAATCTTCTTAAATAAAAAGTGTTCGGAGTGCTGCAATCTCTCCAGGTCAAAAGAGAAACTGTCAGTGCAAAACTGATCTTGCCCCTATGATCATCACCATGGTGCTGAAATAAGTTAAATTATTTATTATCCTATTTCTTATCCAGGTGAACTCACAGGTGCACAGCCAGGGGAAACCACAGGTGCATAGCCATGTGAGCTCAGAGGTGCACAGCCAGGGGAAACCACAGGTGTACAGCCAGGTGAGCTCATAGGTGCATAGACAGGGAAAACTGCAGGTGCACAGCCAGGTGAGCTCACAGGTGCATGGCCAGGGGAAACCGTAGGTGCACAGCCAGGTGAGCTCACAGGTGCACGGCCAGGGGAAACCGTAGGTGCACAGCCAGGCGAGGTCACAAGTGCACGGCCAAGTAAAACTGTGCACATCCAGCTGTTTTCCTAATTCCTAAGTGAACTTGTAGGAGCAGGTGACAGATTGCTTGGCTGACAGTGATGCTGTCATGGTTACTAGGGCAATTACTGGGATTACCATGATGTGTGCAACACCAAATATCAGCCAGCCAGCTCCTATCTCCATATATATTGTGAGTGTGCACCACATATGCACAGGCACACGTGAAGGTCCTAAACAGTCCCCTGCACATTAAGGACAGGACCGAGAAGGCCACTGCATACAGATTGCTTATACTCCAGGTGTAACGTGACTGTGAGCTTACACACACATCCAATGTCCTGCAGATCAGCACACAGCCTGACTCTGGGTCAGTGGGGCCGTGCTGTGGGGTTGTGCATTTGGAGGCTGGAGAAGAACTGATAAAAAGAACTACAAGAGTGCCTCCCTCAGGCCGAGCAGGAGACGCACACTAAAGGAGCGGGTCAGACAGGTGTGGCACAGAGGGGCGTGTGGACAGGGACGTGTCATACACCGGGTCAGAACCGTGGTGCACTGTGCAGAGAGGCATATCCACTGTGTTGCCACACAATATGACACAGGAGGATATTAAAAGAGATTGTTTTAGGAAGAAAAATAACATTATCTTGAAAAATATACTTCTTTTAAAAAAGTGAGGAGAATATATTGTCCTTCCTCATGTAGTTAAATACGATTTGTAAAGAATATCATTACAAGCCAAACAGCGGTTTCTGATGAAAATCTGAGGGTTGGAAGAAACCCAGAAGAAGGAGAGAGGAACCTCAGGTTCCTCCTCAGAGGAGAATAAGCAAGAAAAAACATAGGAAAGAAAGTTCTGGGTGCCCGAGGTCAGCTGGCTGCCCAGCCGCTCAGCGTGTGACCCTCAGCACCAGCCAGTGAGTCAGAAACAGACACTCATGTACTGTGAAAACAGAAGCTGCAGAGGATGGATTCCTTAGTTTTTTCTGTCTGATTTTGAGTGTCCATTTTGGTGTTCTGTGGCAGGTTTTGGCATATATAGGGGAAAGTTTCTTGGCAGTTGCCAATACAAAAACACACTACATTCTTGAAGAAGTATACCACACTGCTGAGGAAGTGCACATCATTGCTTAAGAAGTACACTGCATTTCTTAAGAAGTACACTGCATTGCTTAAGAAGTACACTGCATTGCTTAAGAAGTACACTGCATTGCAGAAGCACACTACACTTCTTGAGAAGTACACTGCATTGCAGAAGCCTATTGCGCTTCTCGAGAAGTACACTGCATTGCAGAAGCCTACTATGCTTCCTGAGAAGTACACTGCATTGCAGAAGCCTATTGCGCTTCTTGAGAAGTACACTGCATTGCAGAAGCCTACTATACTTCTTAAAAAGTACACTGCATTGCAGAAGTGTACTATGCTTCTTAAGAAGTACACTGCATTGCAGAAGCCTACTATGCTTCTTAAGAAGTACACTGCATTGCTGAAGCCTACTATACTTCTTAAAAAGTACACTGCATTGCAGAAGTGTACTATGCTTCTTAAGAAGTACACAGCATTGAAGAAGCCTACTGTGCTTCTTAAGAAGTACACTGCATTGCTGAAGAACTAAACTGTACTACTAGTGATCAGGGATACTAAGTAGTGAAATGAAATTCCTAAACTGGTCATTCAAGAGACACTTTGCCAAGTAAAATAAAAGATGTCGGATAAGGGTTATTACAAATGCCCAATAAGCTTTCAGAAAGCAAAAATGAAAAACTAACTGAAAAACTGCAAAAGCAAGTGAAGAAAAGCAGCCCGTGACAGAGGAGCAAGAGCAAATGGCATTTTTAAATCTGGCAGGTTCAGCTTTTTTTTTCTTTTAATTTTGATTTTTATTCAGGCAAACTCTCAAACCACCTAAACAATATTTCTGTCTTTGTGAACAGATTCCCAGCAGGTTATCACATGCACACATACACAAGCAACACATCCTAATGTGTGTATATATGTACTCTCCCCCCATCAGGAGTGAAGATCTGCCCTGATTCTTCTCCCATCCCAGGAATCACATCCATCCGTGTCAGATAGACCCAGCATGGACTCCCACACTTCCTGCTTCCTGCTCAAGGGGAAATGACCACATCTGCTGGACCACTGACACTGCAGGCTGTTTTCCTTGGTGCTGTATAAAGATATGCAAATGTATTTGTTAAAAAAATGTATTCATTATTTTCTACTTCTTCATAGGAGTCCTGCCCTTTGATAGGGTTCAGGATATAAGTCTTTTTTATTTAGCAGGCCAGTGTATATATATTTTTGTTCAGACAGAGAGAGGGAATAGATGATGACCAGCCCACAGAAAAGACAGGAAATGAAAAATATTTTGAAAAGCTTGGTGTGTTTGGGCTCTGCTATTTTAATGGAGATCAACTGCAATGAAAAGGCCAAAAGAAGCAAAATAAAACTAAATAAATCAATTTAAAAAATTAAATGTGAGGTTTGAGTTGCAGAACTCAATTCAAAGGTACGGCAAAGTACTTAAAGAAAGTAAGATGTTTGGTAGGAACCTGGCCCTGGGTCCCCAGCTACCTTTGCCAGGTCATTCTGAAGGTCGTTAGGAAGGCGCCGCAGACCACGGGACGAGCATGTCCCTTGCTACAAGGCCTCGTCCCTCTGAATGTCCCCTCTTGGCCAGTTTCCTCATGCACGGAGGTTACAGGATATAAAAAGGTCACCCAAAGACAACAACTAAAAACTAATTGTTCCAAAGTAAACATTGATTTAATGAAATGAACAATAAACAGTGACAGGAAGTGATTACATTATCTAATTATTAATCGCCTTGGGGTGTTTAACATAAGATTTCAACTGTGTTTTACTTTTTTTTTAAATTTTGTAAAACCATTACAGTTTAATTGGGATTTCAATGCCACTCAAGGTTGTCCTGAAGAAAATGACTTTACCCGTATAAAACTCGAGGATTTCTACGAGAAGCCAAATACTGTTTGCAGCTTAATTGCAGTGAGTGTATCTTGCTCCAAATAAACTACTTAAACCAAATAAGAATGTGCGACACATTTTTTCACAGACTCCCCTTAAGGAGGATATAACTGCTTTTGCAGGATCTATCACCATAGATACTTACTTACAAAGGCGATATTTTTAATTTCACACCATTTTAATATAAAAAAACAAACTAAATAATAAAACTAACCCAAGAAAACAATCTTCCAAGAAAGAATGCAGGTTTTCGAGGATTTTTGAAGAATCAGAGCAGAAGATGCTCATGGTGCTGAAAGGCACTTAAGAAGCTGCTTGGACACCAGCCCTTCAGGAGCTCCGTCAGGCAGCAGTGGTCAAAACAGAAGAATGTATTGTTTTGGCCTTTCTGAATAACGATTTTACTGTAGTTGGTCATTCTGGCTCTGTAACTGAGAGGAGCTCCAGGAAACATACCTGCAAGGTCACTAAAATATGCTCCTATAAGCTCACTTGGCCATAGACAAGCAACATCACCTAGATATACCATTTTGGGCTCACCTGGCCATAGACCTGCAAAATCAGCTAGATGTGCCCCTGTGAGCTCACCTGGCCATAGATCTGCGAAATCACCTAGATGTGCTCCTGCGAGCTCATTTGGCCATAGACCTGCAAAATCACCTAGATATGTTCCTGTGAGCTCACTTGGGAATAGACTTGCTAAATCACCTAGATGTGCTCCTGTGAGCTCATCTTTCCATAGATCAGCGAAATCGCCTAGATCTGCTCCTATGAGCTCACCTGGCCATAGACCAGCAAGTTCACCTAACTGTGCTCCTGTGAACTCACCACTAAATTCACCCAGATGTAGTCCAGCCTGTCTTAAGGGGGTTGGGAATGCGGCAGCAGCAGTGAGAGACACTCTGTGTGACTGCTGAACAATCCTGGAATGGAAGGAGCTCTCTCTGCGAGTCTGCCCCGTGCTCCTACCTTCTGCTGCTCAGTCCATTGAGACTAGCTAAAAGGGTTTACAGAGGATAAAACTCATTTTCTTTCATTTTGATTCTATTCTTAAAGTGTTTTACCATTTGGCTGTAAATTGTGCTATCAGGTCTAAATAGCACCAGGAAAGAAAGGACTCAATTATGCTCCTGGAAGTTAGATGATGATTCACATCTCAGTCTTACAGAAACAGACAATGAGACACAGACGGAGAGAGAGCGAGAGAGAGAGAGAGTGTGAAAGAGGCAGGACCCAGCCTCGTTTTGCAACCACTGTAACTATTAATCATTATTAATCTTCATATCATCATCCGTACCATGACCGCTGTGGCTCTATATTGTTATTGTCATGTTCAATTTGTCGTAAACAGTGATTCGATTTGTCGGGAGCTTTCGGATCGCTCTCAGGCCAGGCCAATGGTGTACCTTGAAATGCAAACTGACTAATCTGAGAGAGACAGAGGCTCACACTAATTGGACCATTAAGAGTGATATCTTGCTTTTACAAAGGTAGCACCAAACTTAATTTCACTTTGTAACATTGGTTCTTTGGAATGCCATGTATGCAAAATGCTTTTTCACATACATGTGGAGCCAGATTAACATGCTAAAAATGAGGGCTGATGTCTCTGTGGCCTGCTGTGATTTAACTGAGCTGCTACTTAGTTCCACACTTCAGCCCCTGATGTATCTGACCGTTCTGTGTCTCAGGGCTGTCAAAGCCCGGGAGGTCATCTGGGTGAACGGCTCCACAAACAAGCACTGAGGCGGGATGTGCGGCCCATTGGCGGAGCCGCCACGCATGGAAATGGTTTAAGGGATATTTCTGCCTGTTAGTCACCCCGCCGCAGGGCGAGAAACAGGGAGACAGAAGCGGAGCTGTCAGTCAGGGGTGTCAGACGCCGGCAGGGAGAGGGGCAGCCCAGGAATGTGGGGCTTTGCCAGCGGCCCTCTTCCGTTAACATCTTTCTTAGTGCCGGGAACTCCGGAGAGGCCAGCGGTGCCACCCATGCTCTCCAGACTTGTTCCATTCCTCCTGTGAAAACCAGTGAAACTAAGGTGACACGTCAGTACTAATGACCATGTGCTTCTCGAGCCTCCGAACACTGTAACTGGAAATTTGATGTCCAGCCACGTGCCTTTCGGCATTCGGGGTCCCTCAGACCCTTACAGCCACCCACCCCACCCCAGGCCAGTTCCAGGCGCCAGCTGGGTCAGCGGGGTCCGAGCTCCTTCCCACAAACGGGCCTTTCAGCACCAGCGATTTCCCGGCGAGGCCACAGACAAACACAGGAGCCCCTCCTTGTGTCACTAGACACGGTCCATGAATCCTCTTTTATCTGCAGAGTTTGTACATAAAACCAAGCTTCACACTCCTCCGGATGCAACAGTGAGAGAGAGAAAAGCGATGGGGGTGGGGGGGAGGAGTGATAGCTGGAGAGAGAGAGAGATGGAGAGAGGGAAATGGAGAGAGGGAGAAATTCTCACTTGTCAAACTAGCAAACAGCCAGGCAGGAAGACACGTGTCAGTCTCCAAAATGCTCTTCTTCACCCTCACGTGGCCTTGATCTTCTCACCGAGGAGACACCTCCGTGCCGTACAGGGTCTCGTCTGTCTGAACATCGGTTAGTCTCTGCGAAAGTCTTTTCGCTCCCGATGCCTGAGAGTCTGCAATATTTATTCATATATTTTCTTAGCCGACTAACTCATACATGGTGACTTACAAGGCCAGAATGCTCTTCGGTGGCCATGAATTATTCACACCTTGTTTACTGCTGGCTTGTTTTACAGACGCATACCAGGTAGTGCTCCTCGCCACTCTGCCTGCCTCGTTTTAACCTAGGACGTGAGCTTGTTCGCGAGTCGCACTCCACACGTCCGCTTGTCTTACCACTCAAAAAGACAGGCAACTGTCACAGTGACTGAGCGGCAGAGCCCTGTCCAGGGCCTACAGCTGCCTCTTAATACCCACCGTGCACCGTGCTGAAGAAAGGGACTGCTTCACACTGAGAAGTACTGTTACGCACTGTTAAATGCTGCTTCAGGAAGGCACAGAGCCTGTCTTACTGCAAAATACTGTAACACACTGAAAAATCCCACCTCAAAAAATACACAGCAAGAAAACACACACCTTACACAATGCAAAATACTGTAGCACATTGATAAACACCACTTCACAAAGACACATTCCAACACACTGCCAAATACCACAACATACTGATAAATAACATTTCAGGAAAGCACACACTCCTACATGTAGAATCATACTGTAACGAACTAATATTACTTCATGAAGACTTCATATTTTTACGCACTGCAAAATACCGTAACACACTGACAAATACCACTTCAACGAAAGCACATTTTAACGTTGCAAAATACCACAATATACTATGAACCTGAAGTCTACTAAATGCCGTAAATGTAAACGTGATTGAAACCCCGCTTCAGAAAAGTATGTACTTTTACATATTGAATAATATGGTAATTGACTAATCTAACTTCACCAACAGATTATCTTATACACTGCAAATACTATCACACACTGATAAATACCACTTCACAAAGACATATTCTAACACGTTAAAACTTTACCACTCTAATAAATATCACTTCATAAAGATACAGACTTTTACACGCTGAAACATAGCGTAACGCCCTAATAAATACCACTATATAAAGATATGCACTCTTACACACTGAAAAAGACCCTCAGGCACAGAGAGACGTCTCTTTACAAAGCTATACACTCCCACCCCAGTCTTCCTGACCAAGCAAATAATAAACGACACGGTGAATGACCCGGAACAGTGAAGAGTGCCCTCGTCAGCCACCCAGGAAGTTTGTTTGACTGTCAGTGATCTGGATGTGTGTGTTTCAGGTTATGATCAGTGTGTGAATGAGGTGTTTAACCGACCACTGACTGCTCACTCTTACGGGGTCAGAAAGGTCATTTGGGGGTGGGGGGGGGCAACAATGGACAGTTCTGGAAATGAGACTGCTGATGCAGTGAACCCAGAGACCTCTACTTTGCCCCCCCACCCCTCCCGTCATTGATTTTCCTGTTCTCTGAACCAAACACTGTGCTTTTTGCCTAAGCTGAGCTGGTAGCTCTACATCCCGGAGTCCCCTTTTGAGTACATATGTATATATCTTTATATATAAACATTCATCAGCATTTATATTATGCTGGAGAGGTCCAGTTTGGCCTCTATGTCCTTTGAAAAGCCATCCGGCCATCCACAGTGCTGTTCTGCCATGATGCTATATTTTAACGTGGATCCAGTAGAGGGGTACAGCAGGGAGATGCGCTCACCAGCCCTACGTCACCCCTGCTCTCCTTGATTGTGTGACATTAACACCTTGGCTCAGATGAAATGACACAAAGCCACCAAAGCCCCCCCAATCGCATTCCCCTACTCCATCTGCACTTACACGGGGGCTAACCCAGGTGTATCCCAGAGCCCTGAGGTGTAGGGGGGCCCATTGTAGGGGGACCCAGCATTTTATACTATAGGAAGGGCCCCAACAATAACTTTAGTCCAGGGGACCCCAGCCCCCTAAATTTGGCCCTGCATAAGACATATACAAACCCACATGAACAAAGGTCAAGGCAGGACCGGAATCAGAACCACCAGGAGGAAAGAGCGATAGGTGAATCCAGTGGTGGGGGGTATGAAAAGGACTCAGATCTATATCCCCCTCCCCAAACGCCCACCTGCTAACTGCAGGACCACTCACTCAGATCGTCACGGACGGAGGTCAGAACAGCCAACAAGTTATTAACCTTGCAACCCCCACCCCCTTCCTGGCCGTCCCTGCTCTGCTCTGTGGTGTGGAGAGGCCTTTTGTCACAGAGAAAATGAAGACAGCTGATCCTGGGATGCTCAAGCAAGGCGGCCATGCGAGCGCGACAGGCACGTCTGAAAACATCCTCCAGTCAAACCACAAAGGGTCTTCTTATCATAACACTGAAAAATTTCCCAAGTCCAGACCATCACAAAATAATATGGATATTATTATTATTATTATTATTATTATTATTATTATTATTGGGAGCTTCCTACAGTGTCATCTACAGGGACCTGTTAAGCAGGTTATACAGTGCATCTCCATAACCATTGCCTTATTAAAACGCCATTTTTAAGGGAAAGACCACAGGAGCCCTCCGCTCCTTCAGTTCCCTTCCACCCTGTGGGTTTGCCAGCGTTCCTGAAGAGGATGGTCCTCACTGGACCCCCATGGTGCAGCTCGGAGTGTAAGTAGCAGCAGGAGAAGCTGTGCTTTAATCACCGCCCTTCAAATGCTGCCCAGACGGATATTAGTACACCTTCTCCAGCTCTTTGTCACTTCATGCAACCTGTCCACAGTGGGGCGTCCTTACAGCTGCCTGCGCAAAAATGGACGAACGCGATGGCCTCCTCTGCTCTGCAGGGGCCACTCAGCGTGGTCTGCACGAACACTTAGGCCAGAAAGCAGGCCTGCGGAGTATAGAGGGGGGGCTGTGAACGTGTGGGTCCCAGCCCTCCCTGCTTTACCTTGCCACCCTCTGGGCCACCTCTGTGGCCCCCCGCCTGCCTATTACTCACTGTCTCAGCACTTATAAAGCTGCTCTTTAACAAAAACAAGTTGTTAAGAAAAAACCGTGGGCCAGAAAAAAAAAAAATGTCACCCACCAGCAGTGACAAATGAAGGAGGTATAATTCCAAGATTCATGACGGAGACCCGACATCGCGATTAAACCGCCTGCCGTAGACATTTTTCACTCTCCGAGCCGCTTCATCACGGCCCCTCTGCCTTCCTCTCCCAGCAAGCCAGTTTGCTGTTGCTGCTATGTTTGTTTTAATTATTTTTCAATATGCAAATGCATCTTAAATTGCTGCAAAGCAAGCAGCATCCCAGAAAAGCCCGGGGGGGGTGCAAGGTGATGGGGGGGCTCATTATCGATTCCTGTGTCGCCCCCAGGAAAGCTATCGCCGCAAGATGAAGTAACAGATCCCTCAGAAACATTAGCTTCAGTACAGGCAGGGAGAGAGGTTTTAATGTTCCTCTGAACCATCAATCAGACAGGGGGAGGGAGCGAAGGAGAGAGGGAGGGACAGAGGGAGAGAGACAGAGAGGCAGAGAGTGAGGGAGAGGCAGAAATAAAAGCAGCTGATAGATATGCACACAGCTGATAGTGCTATACAAACGAAAGCTTCTTGTGTGGGGGATTCCTGCCGATTTCATCTGCATATGTATTTGTGCCTTTGATATTCATTCAATTATTAAGCTGGTTGTAATTTCAACACATGGGACAAATACGGAGAAGAACCTGACGCAGTCTTGAGTGGAATTACTCTGATGAAAGCCGAATCAAGCACAAAGCATTTCATAGCTCTGTGGCACCTATGTGTGTGTGTGTGTGTGTGTGTGTGTGATTGGGTGGAGGGACGGGTATGGATATATTATATTTGGGGGATCAGATGTCCCCACAATGTGATAAAAACCTGTTACTTTGACATTATATAGACCACCGTTTTGGTCTCCACAAACCCAACTTTATAAAAATCTGTGACTGCAATCAAAAAAACTAAAAATCCCCAAAGTCTTGTATTTTGTTTGGTTACTTATGATTAAGGTTGGGGGTGGCACGGTGGTGCAGTGGTTAGCACTGTTGCCTCACACCTCTGGGACCAGGGTTCACGTCCCCACTGGGTTCCATGTGTGTGGAGTTTGCATGTTCTCCCCATGTCGTCATGGGGTTTCCTCCAGGTACTCCAGTTTCCCCCCCCACAGTCCAAAAACATGCCAAGGCTGATTGGAGTTTCCAAATTGCCCATATGTGTGTGTGTGTGTGTGTGTGTGTGTGTGTGTGTGTGTGTGTGTGTGCGCCCAGTGATGGGTTGGCACCCCATCCTGGGTTGTTCCCTGCCTTGCACCCACAGCCTCCAGGATAGGCTCTGGACCCCCTGTGACCCATATGGAATAAGCAGTTATAGAAAATGGATGGATGGTTAAGGTTAGGGGTTAAGGTTGTTATTGTTGGGGTTAGGGTGATACTTACAGAAATTAATGTTCAGTCCCACATGAAAATTTGAATACAGACATGTGTCTGTGTGCTCCAGACCATCTTGAGGTCACAGCCCCGTCTGACCAGATAAGATGGATGACATGTGCATCAGCGACCTGTTTCCTCCCATTTTGTCCAGGCTGAAGGTTTGGAGGTATCCTCCAGGGGCTTGAGATCAGTTCCCTTCAAGTCAAGTACAGAGACGGCAACCGAGGGAAATGTTTCCGAGATTGAACCACGGATACTGCATTGTGCATAATGTGTCAATAAAATGGCATTGCCATTTGCCCCCCCACCCCCTTTAACCCCCCCCCACTTGGTAGATGCCAAGCTTATGTTCAGTGCTAAGGAACAACAGCAACAACCCTCAGAGAACAGCAAGCTGGAGAACCCCTGTCCTGTTTCAAAGTCATCCAAATAATCCATCTTTACTGGACTTGAAGAGCCATAAAACGATGCCTTACAGCCCCTCTACCCACCCCCCTTACACACTAACCCTACCCCCTCACAGCACACACACACACAAACAAATTTTATCAGAGAGCGGGGCAGGGATGTGTGTGTGTGTGTGTGTGTGTGTGTGTGCGGGTTATGTATATGGGGACCACATGCAACCACAATGTGATAAAAACCTGTTATTTTTAACCTGTTATTCAATGATATAAAAATCTGTGACTACAGTCAAAAAACTAAAAATGCCCCAAAGTCCTGTATTTTGTTTGGTTACTTATGGTTAAGGTTAGGGCTGGGTAGGGGTTAAGGCTGTCATTCTTAGGGCATAGCCCATAGAAATGAATGGACGGTCCCCACAAAGATATAGATACCTAATCTACGCGTGTGTGCAGGTGTGTGCATAGCATGGTACAGGTACATAAACGGCCATGCACTGGAACATGTTTGGATACTGTGCAGCATCTCGGCTGTTACAGGGAAAGAGCAGAAGCTCGCGAGGAGTAGGTGGGCCCCCCGATGGCAGAGCGGTGGTGTTGCAGGAAGGCCCAGAGCCCAGAGCTGCCAGCTGGCTCAGGGAGAGGACGCCGGCGGACGAGCTGGCAGGGTCCGCGCTGCTCTGTGGCTGGCTGGTGGCTCCCAGCCCACAGTCCCTCAGCAGGGAGATGGGTCCCCTCAGCCGGCCAACGTGACGCTCTCCTGTGACCCTGACGCCTTCTGTGTGGACTGGCACCGTGCCAGGTTGGGGGGGTGGGCTTTGTGGGGTCTTCCTGGGAGACTGGGCACTCAGTTGAACTGTGACAGACACATCCATCCATCCATCCACCCATACATCCATCCATCTTCCACCTGCTTATCCCAGTGAGGGTTATTGGGGGGGGCAGCAAAAGGGGACAGGGTGCACCCTGGATGGGATGGTAGTGTATGAGAAATCCCTCTCCTGAAAACACTAAGCAACACATTTGTAAGTCTATAAAAGCTATAGATTGCAGGGGGGTAAATGTACAGATAGCGCCTCCCCATGGTGGCTCAGCAGTAAGCATCTCACAGCTTCAGGACTGAGGGTTGGAATGAGGCCCCCGCCGCTGATTTGGAATCCCTCCTGGTTTCCTGGGACTGATTGCCTAGCACTGTGAACCATGGTGACCCTCAGCATCTTGTAGAAGATGACCTTGACATGGTGACCCTGACATACGGACACACAGACAGCAGAGCTACCATGTATTTTATAGGTATCCAAATGCCACAGGCTGCATGTAGAGTGGCTTTGCCGGCCACCATGAGCTGGCAGAGGCAGGCAGCTGATCGAGGGGAGATGCCAACCGATAGGGATCCATCCCAGTGAAGTGGAGAAACATTCCCGAGGCAGGCAGGCTTTTCCTGCAGTGGGCCTTCCTCCACTGGAACGGACTGGCGTGTGACGATGGGGACCCCGGCCTCCTCTTTATAAAATTAGGGCCAGATAAAGGAAGGGAGTTGAGGGGCTTACGAGCCTGGCCCTCGGCCCCCAGGCACTGAGGACGTTGCACGTGGGGGAATTGGGGACAGGTCGTCCTTCACGGCTCTGCTCAGCCCCACGGTGCCCCTGGCCTTCAGAGCCACCGGTATTAGTGTCTAAGCCCAGCGAATCGAGCTCCCACCCTGACCCAGCTTCCAGAAGACACCGGCAGCGAAATGAGCACTGGGAGATCTGTGTGTGTGTGTGTGTGTGTGTGCGTGCACGTGTGTGTGTGTGTGTGTGTGTGTATGTGTGTGTAATTATTTAGCTCAAAACTAATAACTGGATAATGAAAAAGAGCTACGGTGCCCTAATTCCACCTGGATCTCTCAGAGGTTTTGAACCATTCTCTCGGGCCCACATCTCTCCTCTCTACCATCCGTTCATTTTTCAGTCTCTCCTCTCTATCTTCCCTTCATTTCTCTCTCTCATCTATCTTCCCTTCATTTCTCCCTCTCCGTCTGTACCTCTTCCCTCTATCTTCCCTGTCTTTCTTCTTTCTCCCCATATCACCCCTCTCCATCTTTCCTTCCTATCTTCCTCTTCCCCCTATCTTCACCTCTTTTCTTTCTTTTCCCAGCCTGTATCTCTCTCTCTCCCTCACACTCCCATAGTTCTTCCCATCTCACTCCTTTTCATTTTTCCCCCCTGTCATTTTCCATTCTCCCTGTATCTGTTCTTCTGTCCCGTCCTCTCTGGCTCATTCTCTTTCCGTCCCCCAGCGCAGACTCCCAATGCGGGTCACGCCATGTGGCCCCCTGTGCGTGTCGGGGCTGTGTGTGTGTGCGCGTGTGTGTGTGTGTATGTGTGTGTGTGCGCGCGTGTGTGTGCAGGCCATCCCCATTCTGGTCACATCCTCAGCACGCTCTCCAGGCTGACAGCGTCACACCACTGTCCTTCACATTTCCATTTCAAACTGCCGCCACCGTTCATCAATTATTCACCAGCCCCAGGCCACGGCCGAGGACGTCTGATCCGACTTCCCAAGGTACGCGGCCCCTTCTACCCTACCCT
>JAAGVU020000001.1:45679151-45710729 GCA_011763525.2 Mormyrus iriodes
TTGTCTCAGTACGCCTTACGGATCGCGTGCAATCCCTTCTCAAAGACGGAAAAACAGTTTATTTACTATGGGCCTAATCATTTAAATGAAAGGCCCATATTGCTCTTCACCTAGTAAACGATACTTTCTGAATTTGCGCTTAGCCAATGTTTTAATGAGACGGCGACCACCGAGCTCGACACGAGAGGTTACCCTCTTCCCCCCCGCGCCCCTCTGCCGTTCTGGGGGGTCCTCCGCAGGCAGGCGGGCATGGGTGGCTGGGTGGGGTTGGGGGGGTCGATTAGTCACCATCCAGATTGAGGCCTCATTGCATCTAAATGGTGTAGTTTATGAGTCATTTGTCTTCAGCTCAGGTCGTTTTCATTACACCAAAAAACTGATTCGAAGCTACCAGCTGTATGCTATGATACTGCTGGCTGGAAATTAATAACCCTCCTCTCCTTCCCTTCTGATGGCCCCCGACCCACGCACACACACAGTGCTCAGTGCCGGCCCCCCTCCCCCGATGCCTCCTGCGCGCTGGGGCCCTCTCTCCTCTCCTGCCTCTGTTTTGTTACTATTTGCATTGCAGTATCTCAGGCAGTCTTTCAATTTTCTCAAGTCTCTTAGCCTTTGCCACCACCATCACTCCCCCCCAACTGCTGCCCCAACCCCCCTCAACTGTTTTGCTTCCACTGCACAAACAATTCATCCCAAGTGTTTAAAATTCTCCCAGTGGCCTGACACTGGGCAGTGGGCCTGGAGAGAGTGGTCGGCCTGTGTGGTGTACGGAGGGATATTAGCGCTTATTAATTCTCCTGTCCTCATTTCTGTGGCTGAATCGGGGGGGGAGGGAGGTGTCCATGGGTGCTCCCCATGGTTCCCTTAACGACCATTCGGGGTGCAGCAATTTCATAACAGGGGCTGCTATTAATATGTACTGGGGATAGGAGTGCAGTGTGTGTGTGTGTGTGTGTGCGTGCGCGCGCGTGTGTGTGTGGCTGCCAGTGTGTTTGCACCCACCCTCCGCGGGGATGCTAGACCCAGGCTGGGCTGCCGAGCGACGCGGTGACAATGACCCACGGTGACCAGTTTAGCTCCTGCCCTTGTGAACTCAGCTCCTCTAGTGCTGGGAATTAGAGGGAATTAGCAGACCTCTGTGCCGTTGAAAAGGCAGTTTGATCAGGCTGATTAAGGGTTGTACTGTTTAAAGGAAACTCATTACAGAATTAATCAAAGTACAACAGAAACCAACACATTTCTCCTGCTCCCTTCTCCTCCTCCTTGCCCAGTTCTCCTGTTTTTCTCCTCCTATCCCCTCCTATCCCACCCCTCTCTTCTTCTCCTTCTTCTGCTCCCACTTTTCCCATTCCTCTTCTGTCTCCACCCTGAGTCACATCCTTCTACTGGAGTCAGTTCCATCCTTGGTAGCATTTTGGGAGAGCGGCCCTTCATCTTTGTGGAAAGGGGAAAGAGTCCTTTATCCCACAGGGATCTATGTTGGAGCACTGAAGCTTCCGTAGGGGCAGGATTGAGAAATTTAAACCTGAAGCCCCAATAACTCAAAGCCAAGTGCAGTATTTCCCAACCCGGTCCTTGGGGACCCACAGACAGTCCACGTTTTTGCTCCCTCCCAGCTCCCTGCCACATTTTTGCTACCGGGAGCTGGGAGGGAGGAAAAACATGGACCGTCTGCCAGTCCCAGAGGACCAGTTTGGGAAACACTGGTCTAGTGCATTATGGGTCTGACAATGTTGCTGACAGAATTGTAAACCCAGTTCAACCTACAGAAGCACTATGTGACTGCGTTACTGACATCTTCAGTATACATTATGGACAGTATGTTACCCCCACTGCACCCCCTACTGGCCATGTACAAAGAGGGGAGCAACATGTAAGCCTACTGAGGCAGCTATGATCAGAAATCAAACTCCTGAAAGCCCCCTGGTCACATGCCTAGAACATGTTGATTATTCATCACCAAACTGGGGTGAATTAGGGGCAAACACAAAACTAGGATTGATTTGAGCTTCAGATCCAGATAGCTCAAAAACTCATCCATCCATCCATCCATCCATCCATCCATTTTTTGTACTCTCTTAGTCAATGGAGTCTCAAGTCTATCCCAGACATGACACAAAAATCATAATTTGCAATACGACCAAGTATATTGCTTTTAGAGTAAGGAGGTCCAGTGCATTGTGGGTAAAGATATCCTGTATATTCATTTTCCCAGGCAAAAGAACGTTGGGTAGCAGACAGGTCTTTGGTCTCAAAATTCACACCACGGGGGCGGAGGCAGACTGGTGGGGAGGTGGGGGGCATAAAAGGAACAGCTCACAGGAGATGGGTACATGATGTCGGGGGGAGCAGACGACCGATGCTCTCAGTGAGCGGAGGTGCAAAGGCACGGCGGACAGAGCAGGAGGAGTCTGTGGCGGTTGGCACTTAAAGTAGCTCTTTTCATTCCGAATGGCAACGTTTCCATGGATAATTTATGACACGTTTAAAGTCAGTAACGGCTAACGGCTAATGACTGCGCCCACAGTCTGAGCTGTGTGTTTCTGACGAAAACCCTTACCTGCTGACCCCTTTCACCACTATTTTTAGGCTCCCTGGTGGAAACAGAGACTCCATTGAGCGAGGCGGGGCCCAACGCCGGGGCCTGTGGGACACAGGGGAAACTTCCGCTGGGAAGGAGCTCCCGTCCCGTCTGACGAAGTGTGCCTGAGAGAGTCCCGCTTGGCCGGGAGACACAATGGGAACGCACCTTCAGTGCTGGCCGGAATATTCTGCTGACATCACGGGGAAAAGAAACGTTGGTTCCGAACAGTACCGGTTGGAGATTTCAGGTCGGATAATAAGATCATTTCAGTTACCTCGTTCTGCTAGTTTGAATGTATCCACATATTGCCAATCCAGGAGATCTTACTGGTTACCAGTGTCTTGTGTCTTAGCAAAAAACCAGCTTGCGGCCTTACAGAGAGCGATCAGGACCCCCCCCAAAGGGGCATGGGGTGGGGGGGGGGCATGCAGCTAGACTCATTCACATCAGTTTATTATAAGACACAAAATACAATTGTACTCTCTGGCAGATACCTTTCCTTTATTTGATGCTTGCATAAAACGGCAAAATTCTATATATTAATGGAGTTATGTAAATGCAGAATCCAGTGTAATCCCCAGCCCAGCTGTAACAGTGCATCTAAATCTGAATGGCTGTGTACCACGCAAAGCTGTACCTTGCATTTCTCCATGTGGTGTAAATTAAATTTGCTGGATTTCTATATTACATCAATCGCGCTGCGCCAGTGTGTTTCCATACAACAGGTTCTGGGACCCAGAGTCTGGAAATCTGGCAGGTTTGTTTGATTCTGGTCCACCTGACACAGATTACATGACCTGCAGGATGTATCCATTCACCAGAGGTGGAAAGATCAGGTCGAGAGAGTAAAAATCCAGACCAAGGTTTTCTTTCAACCAACCAGTTGAATACTCTGTGACTGTGAGCCTTTATATTCAACTGGTTGGTTGAAAGAAAACCTTGGTCTGGATTTTTACTCTTTGGCCCTGAACTTTCCACCTGTGCAATAGACTTAGATTTATTGAATTAGCAACATGAATAAAACAGTCCAGAGTACAAGGCGGTGGGATGTTTGGAAGTTTCTTCCACACATTGATATGCTGTACGTGCCTTTGTGCTGTGTGCGTGTGAGTCCGCTGCCACTCTCTCTTCAGGAATGCCTCTGATCCGGAACCCTGCTGGGCTCCTGCCAGGAAGGTTTCATCCCGAACCCCCCCCAGCACTACCCACCCAACTACACCTGCATCCAGGATCCAGCAGACCTTGTTCTACAAGCTCCCCTGGATGAGTGAGCCGTACCCAAAAGCCCCCTGCTGGCTGATATCAAGAACAACAGGGAGAGAAGGCCATGGGTGGAGGACAGATAGAAAAACATGAGAAAAACAGATGGGTAATGACCGAGAGAGATGGAGGGTGATAGAAAGAAAGGGATAAACAAGAATGATGGAGATGGATAGAAAAAAAGGTGGTAAAGTAAAATATAGAATATTAATATAAAAAGGGATAGATGAAATGTAGTCAATATGGAGTGTTTAGAGGCCCATGTGCAGGGGCGTGGCCACAGGGGAACTGGAAGCTGATTGGCTCCCAGATTTTCAACTTTCCTATCACTCACCGGTTCAAAACATATCATTGGCTAATGATAAGTTTGGTCCCTATGTATGAATTATGGCCCCTGCCCATATGAATAGTGAAGTCCACTGGAGTCACCGTGCAGCTTCCTCAGTTTCCCCAGCGCCCCCTCCCTTTTCAGAGTCCTAGGTTATTCTTCTGAGCTCATGAGAGGGGCTGCTCATCCATGAAGGTGCTGCTCTGTACAGGGGGACATATGCTATTTCATCCAGGGGAAAGTACTGGTGTAGAGGCCATGCACACACAGCCCCAGCATGATGCTGGCAGGACAGAGACCGAGCCACACTTTCAATCCCCGCTGCGTCGCACAGCAAGTAGCTGGCTGATGAAGTCGCCGGTGCTCCGTCACACTTGGCTTCCCCAGCAGGGTGCCCGCCCGGGGACAGAGCCCACATTGGGCATTCTCCCCGGCTGATGTGAGACACAGCTGGAGTCTCAGAGTTGGGACAGAGAGAGGAGAGGAGGAGAAAAGAGGAGAGGCGAGCAGGGATAAGAGGAGAGGAGAGGGGAGGGGAGGGGAGGGGAGGAGAAGGGAGGAAAGTAGGAGAAAAGAGGAGGGGGAGATGGGAGGAGAGGGGAGGAGAGGATAGGAGGAGAGAAGAGGCGAGGGGAGAAGGAAGGAGTAGAGATAAGAACAGTAAGAGGTAGCAAGAAGAATGAGAAAAGAAGGGAGAAGGGAAGATCCTAAGGAAAGAGTAAAACATAAATCAGGAATGAAGAGCAGAGAGGAGAAAATGAGAAAGGATGGAGGAGACGAGAGAAGAACACAGGAAGACAGGAGAGAGAAGAAGAAAAGGGAAGAGAAAAGCGAAGCTTGAGCTGACTGGCTGTGTCCCACGGTCAACGGACCTTACACTATGTCAGGTATCTCAGAGCATCATGGGAAAGTGGCCAAACAAGGCCAGGAACCACGACACTCAATGGACACGCGGCTCAGGGCAAGGCCGGTTCACTGGCTGGATCCTGCAGCTGACTGGCGAGGGGCTGCAGTCTGTCCAGCCTCTACCAGAAGAGATGGACGAGAGGAAGAGAACATGAGAAGACAAGAAATAGTAAGGCAGACACCCACAAGAGACAGAGACATAATCTGTACACGTTTATGCTTGCAGTGTCCAATCTGTGGCAATAAATTTATTTCAGGGTCCCCTGCTAGGGACTGAGGGGCCTTCACAGGCTGGGGGGCAGCTCTAGGAGAGACACACATGTGGGCGCCACCCACCACCCAAAAGTAAATACATCAGGTCAAGTGTGATTTAATAACTGGCATAAGACATCACCCGGTCATGTGAGTTCTGATCCCCTGGAACCAGCCAATCACAAAATAGTGCAGCACAGGTTTGTGAAACGTGAGGGGGGCGGGTGCATGCCTGTGTACGGTGGCAGTGGGGGTCGTTGCTCTTTAGTACTCGTCTTACTTGGTGCACAAGGAGTTGCATGATCATGTTCTGCAACTGAGACCCATGGAGCAAAACTGATCTGAGTACAGTGAGATGCAGTGTGCCAACAAGGCCTTTGTGTTTACAGTGCCGTCACTGTACTCATGCCATCGCCTACACTGCAAAGTCTCCATCAGCGGGCTTTGGACTGGGACCCAAAAAGCCTTGTTAAGCCAACAGTCACCACAGCCATGGTGCAGGAATTACTATACTAATGTAACTATGTCAAATATAAGAAGCATGAGACTGACAGAGAGGACCTGACCTCTGTTGGCCATCAGGAGGAGCCTAAGGGGCCACACCCAGAGTGGGAGGTGGCCACGAGTGATTAAATGACGCATCTTACACATGTTTAACCCCTTCCTCTTTCTGTTAGATTCCACTGCCCCACATGCAGTAAGTGCCCACCAGGGTCACTGCACTTTGCCCCGGCAGAGAGCCTGCTAGCTGGTGGAGGTTGGGTGCAGACAACCAGGAAGGTTCCTGCTTTCCATATCTGCTGAACAGTCGAAAAAGAGAGCCTCCTCTTTTTCAGAGCGACTGAAATATTCATGTACACAAAAGTATAAGGAAAGAGAAAGACTGCAGTAATTTATAGCGGTCACTGGTGAAAATGGGACACACCCAACTGAACGGCGCCATTATTTCGGAAAGGGAATGTGAGCCCTGGCGACACAAAAACAGGCTGAATGAAACATCTGTAGGACATCGGAGGATATAAAACATTAACCTAGATCATAATCTTAATGGGTGTTTACTATCCAAACAGTGGCAGTAAACAGCGAGAAAAGACACTGGGGTTGTTGATGAGTCCTGAGGAAATTAGCATGAGGTGTGACGTGGGGGGGGTGGAGGCGGGGTGGCTCTGGAGCTGTCAGGCCTGGCCTGGGGTCCAGGAGGCTGGGAGAGCTTGATGCTGGAAGGTTGCAGGTTCAGATCCCAAGAGGAGCGCCCTCCTCGCCCTGCGGCAGGTAACGTTGACAGTGGAGATGCGGCTTCACGCGGGCAGACTGCTCCCAGAACTGCCGCTGCCCCTAATAGAGTCATTATGCTGCCAGTGACAGTGACAGGAAACGTATAAATTCCCCCGAACTTCTCCTATCGCGCCACAACGCCCGTCCAGTAATTGTATGTTTTAATTAGTCATTAGTTAACACGCTTTCCGCGCGGGAGATATGGGAGGGGAGCGCGCGTGTGTTCTGGGGGGGAGGGGGGTGCTATCGCAGGGAAGGCATCATTCACGCGGTGGTGGTAGGGGGGGCAGCTATGTCCGTCGCTAATGAGGGCTCGCTCGTGAGCAGGATCATTGTGCGGCCAGACAAAGGCGGCGGCCGACCCCTGACACCACCCGCTCGCGGGCACTCACTGCCCTGCCGTCCCCACTGATTGGCTGAGGCATGCTTGGCCTGCTCACTGATTGGCTACACTGCTGTCGCCTCACACCGGTCAGGAGGCGCGGGCAGCGATGGGGATTAAGGCTAATTAGCACGAGCAACAACAACAAACAAACAGAGGAAGAGGGACGGGGTCATGGGCCGCCTGAAACCTCCCCTCCCCAATTAGTGTTATTTACTGAGTGACGTGGTTCATACTGAGAGCATGGAGCCTCTAACATGCTCATGGCGAAGGGACACACACACAGGGACACACAGAGAAACACGCACACAGGGACACATGCAGGGACACACACACAGGGACACATACAGGGACATACATACAGGGACACACACGCAGGGACACACAGAGAAACATGCACACAAGGGCACACGCAGGGACACACACACAGGGACACGCACATAGGGACACATACACAGGGACATACATAAACGTGCACACAGGGACACGCACATAGGGACACACATACAGGGACACACACAGAGACACACACACAGGGACACATGCAGGGACAGACACACAGGCACACTCACACAGGGACACGCACATAGGGACTCACATACAGGGACACACACACAAGGACACACACACACTGGGACATGCACACAGACACACGCACATACTCATGGACACTCACAGACTCACACAAGCTCACTGACAAACACACATATGCTCACTGACACCTAGATATACACAAAAACTCAGTGACACACACAGACACATACACAGTCTCCCTGACACACAGACACACACACACATGTTCAGTGACATACACACACACTCACTTACACATACCCAAACCCAGAGAGAGACCCTTGCTGAAAAATCTTATAGGAACGGAGCTGCCAGTGGCTCACGTGAGCAGGCCATCATTATTTTTTAATCAACATCATTTTCGTGGCCATCCTGGGAGGTCAGTTCGTGAGCCAGCATCCTCAGTGTGGAGGTCATTCAGAACAGCCCAAAAGCAAAGTGATTAAAGCACCACCAATCAATAAACACTTTATATTACCACCCCCCACGCCCCCCCTAGGACAGAGCAGCGTCAGCAAAACTCTGCAGTTCTGGTTTCATGTGACAGAACGGACTGGTCTCGGAACCGGGTGTGCCCTGGGGCTCACAGTGTAGACACACTGTGTGGAAGGAAGACGACTGGACCATCTCTTCCTTTTTTGCCATGGATTTTGATTCTGACACCCTCCCTCCCCCCAATCCTCACGGTTCTCCCACCTTTCGGTGTTACGTGAGGTTTATATAACATGCATGTGCGATACACAGACATATCGATTGCGTTACCCCCACTGTATTTTTATCCGATCATATTTTATTTAAATGTGGGCCCTTTTTCTATTCTTTCTTGCTATTTTTTCTGATAGCTGTGTGGATCAGCGCATAACGACCCGGAGAAGTGGAGATCCGAGCCCCGGACCTGAGCGCCAAGAGCCTGCTTCTGTTTTCCACTGGTTGCCCCGTGGGCCGAAAGGGCCCCGGCTTCACCGACGCAGTGAAAGGGGAAAGTCGATAAATAAATATGGGGGATTTTTAGATAGATGGCGAGAATGCAGAAGAGGGAGGGGGGTGAGCGGACGGGTCCTTGGGTCGGGCTGTAAGCCAAGATGCCAAACAAAACAGCCGTGAGACACGCCGGGGCCAGCGAGGGACACCCCACATGGGCCGTTTTGCCAGACACGCGTCGCTGTGTCCCAGCGACGGGACAGATGGCGTTGGGGACGGGGGGCTCTGCAGGCCGAGGGGCCTGTCAATCAGCCAGCAGCTGCAGAGGGGCCACAAAGGCAAGGGGGGGAGCTTCAGGCAGGTATGCAGTTATTTGCTTGGCCCTGTTTGTTTTTACTGGAAATGACTAGTGCAGGCCTGCAGATTGGCCCATTTCTATAGCTGCCTGCTTATGTACGCAGCTCTGGGTGAAACTCACGGCTGGCTCAAAGGTACAACGGCAAGGCCCTCCCTAGGGATTCTTGCCATCCACTGATTGGTCTGACGCCAGGACTACCTGCATGCATGGCAGAGTTACCCTATCGGTCGCATTCGTGACCTGCCCACAATCGTGCTCATTTGGGTACGGACAATGCATGCCTCTCCTGATTGGTGGGCCTGGTTAACCCTTCATGTCCCCTCAAAGTGCTGATCTCCGAAGGGCTTGGCAGACGGGAGCAAGATGCCCCCACCGAATGAACAGAATTTGCTCCTGTTTTATTTTATGCTTTGCAGAAGGACAGTGAAAGCCAACGGAGTCTATTAGAGAGGCGTCTCTTTGATCTAATTGGGGCGAGTGAAAGGAGCCGAGCACGTTCGCTACTTTGATTGGAATTATACAATCAATTACCACCCCCCGCGGAGCAGGCCCCGAAAGACCGAGGAGCCGGTTAAATGTTATTGTGGGGGGAGCATTATCCCACAATCGGGCCAGTTAATGCAAGAAAATGACATTCATTAGAATCCCCAACAGGAAGCTGGGCGAGGCCGCGCAGAGGGCGACCTCCATTCAGCGGCCGGCTTTGTTTGGCGTCCACGGCGGGAATGGGAGATCGTGTCCGACGCAGCTTTGTGTGAGCGCGCGCCTGTCGGGGGGGGTGACATCACTGCCTGTGGAGGGGGTGTGTGTTTGTGTGTGTGTGTGTGTGGGGGGGGTTAATGTTATTTCTCAAACATAGATCATTAATGATCGCGCCGTAAAACAACAGAAGCACATGTCATGCCGTTAGTGAAGGACACGGATTGAGCTGCTCTGTGTCAATACAGATGCCTGCTGGTATCTGATGTGACATGAACTGATATGAAAATAAAAGCAATATAGCGTGTAGTTTTTATAGGAAGAACTATAGGGTTTGCTTATTAATCCCGGAAATACAGGATCAGAAATATTCACATTAACAGCAGCTCTGAAAGCTGGTCTCACAGCAGCACTATATTATTAAACTGTAGTACTGTACTGTATTAGTACCACAATAAGGAAGGTGTAGACTGGATGCATAACCACAATACGGGAGTGCAGTGAACCTTAGTGAGATGCAAATCACGAGAGGATTGCAGACTCACAGGTGGTGAAGAACAGGCCTCTGAAGAACAGGCCGTGAACATCTGACCTTTGACCCTGGCAGCATTTGCATTTCAAAACCCCATATTTGGAGAATAATTTTAAAAAATGAACTTCTTTCCTGAACTTCATCTCTTTACCATACCAGTGTGCAGTGACAGTCCTAGACAGAGTGTGGAGAGAAGAGCACCCCCAACTGGCCGTCGTGTGCGGGTGCCGGTAACAAAGTAGCGTTGCCGTGACCACATCCCTGGGCTGGCATGAAGGAAGACCTTTTAAAATGCTAAGGGGCCCGACTGGATCGCGCGCGGAATCCTCCTGCCTCGCTCGTCTGTAACAATTTAGCCCGCTATGCAGATCTCGCTCTCGCCAAAAAGACAGGTTGACCTTTCGCGAGGGAAGAGGAGACGGTGGCCACGGCACAGCCAAGAGCTGACCTTTAATGCCTCTCTCCATCTGCTGTGCCGGCAAGGCTCTTCAGCCGCGGCGAGAGCTGTGTGTGCATATCTCTGCGTGCATGTGTGTGTATGTCTCTGTGTGCGTGCGTGTGTGTGTGTGTCTGTGCGTGTGAGTGTGTGTGTCTCTGCGTGTCTGTGTGTGTGTGTGTCTCTGCGTGCGTGTCTTTGCGTGTATGTGTGTCTCTGCATGTGTGAGTGTGTGTCTCTGCGTGCGTGTCTTTGCGTGTGTGTGTGTCTCTGCATGTGTGAGTGTGTGTCTCTGTGTCTCTCTGTGTGTGTCTCTGCGTGCGTGTGTATGTGTGTCTCTGCGTGCGTGTGTATGTGTGTCTCTGCGTGCGTGTGTTTGTGTGTCTCTGCATGTGTGTCTCTGCGTGCGTGTGTATGTGTGTCTCTGCATGTGTGTCTCTGCGTGTGTGTGTGTGTCTCTGTGTGTCTGTGTGTGTCTCTGCATGTGTGAGTGTGTGTGTGTGTGTGTGTCTCTGCGTGCGTGTGTGTGTGTCTCTGCATGTGTGTTTCTGCGTGTGTGTGTGTCTCTGTGCGTGTGTGTGTGTGTGTGTGTATGTATGTCTCTGCATGCGTATATGTGTATGTGTGTGTGTTTTTGAGGGTGCATTCGTGTACATGTGTGTCTGCTAGTGTGTGTTTTCACCTGTGAATTGTAATTTCAAAGTGACACACACACACACACACACACACACATTATTTACACTATTCTGTTATTTACGTATCTGCTGCTTCGGTCTAGATCATGATCCATAGCTGAAAGGATTATTTCTTTACTATGCTGCTCAGTGTCCGTGAAATATTAACTCGTAATCACAACATAGTGGTGCGATATGAAGAGCAGAAGTCGCCAAAACAGCCACACACGGCTTTACTACAGACCCCCGGCCCGGCCAGGTAAATTGGACACTACGTGACTGGATGTGGGTCGCCGTCACGCCAGCGGGAGTGTGTGCATGCATTAATGTGCTCCTCTGGGGGGCGTGCCTGAGCCCCATGCTAAGCCCGGGATTGACAAACATGCCACAGTAACAATATTCCTCCCAGTTCACTCTAGCATCTGTACATGCAAGGATGGGGGGTGGTGGGGGGGTCGTTCTCCTCATCTTTGTCTCTCTCACTCTCTCATTCTTTTCCTTCATCACTCCCTCTCCTGCTCGTCAGTCTTTATTTGCTTTTCATTATTCAGCGGGTGGCATTCAGAATGGAACCCCCCCCCCAAACCTCCACCACTGGGGTGAGCTCTGTGTTCTGCTGGCAGCAGGGAACAGGAAGTCACATGGGCGGGAGACAGTTCACCCCGATCTGGACACGCGGCTTTACCCAGAGTCGCGGCCACTGAGAGTTTTGTGAGATTTTATTCAGCTTATTTGTGGGAATTTCAATCAGGAGTGGGGAGAGATTGGTGATGTACTGTAGTCAGGGAGCTGAACTCCTGGCTCAGGTGAGATATGCTGCTTAAAGGATAGAGTGGAAAGAGGAGACAGAGAGGAGGATGGTTTGAAAAAAAAGGATTAAAGATGCTTTGGAGCTGAATGCGACGGGAAGCGAGAATCCGCGGTCACAGAGATGCTGGTGTCACTGGGGCGGTTCCGATGAGTCACCGAGACAGAGAGATCCCAGAGAACAGTGAAGATGTTCTCACAAATGTACTGATCACTTGTATTTTTCCTTCCAAAGACTGTGTCACGTCACTGATTTCCTAATATATTTATTCAGGTAAAATGTCTCCTTACTTCCCACAGTACAATAGACCTGACATGCAACTTATGTGTGTCTAACATCTGCAAGCTGCTGCCTTTCGGTGCCACCTTAGAGTCTTGAGACCCACCGCCCCCTACAACTGGCTAGTGAGCTGAGTGGGGATTCGAGCAGATTAGTCACATGGCTGTTATTCCATTTTTCCCATTTTATTCATCCTGGCCAATTCTGGTTTTGGCAGTTCTGTTCTGGACTGTGTTCAGTTATGCCAACAGCATGCTGCATAACACACACACACACACATACTCTCTCACACACACACGGACACACACACAGACGCGCACACACACACATAGACACACACACACGCATGCACACACACACACACAATGACACACACACGCACACACATATAAATACACACACACTGACACACACATGCACACACACACACACAGACACACACACACGCACGCGCACACACACACACACACAGACATCATTATCTCTTAAACAGCTGCTTTCCTTCTCTGTCATCATCACGCCGCGCATTAAAAACACTTTGATTAAACTCCCCTAATCCATAACAGACAGTTGCAGTCTGTCCAAAACAAATGACAACTTCCGCTGAGAAAAAATAAAAGAAAGACATGGGGCATGGGGGGCACAGCTTCTTCTCAGAGCGTCACAGAGCGAAGAGAGCAGAGCGTGACCCCGTGGAGGAGGTGTGTCCACAAACAGCATCAAGGAGGTTAGTGGAATCCAGTCTGTGAGGATAGTACCAGTAACCTGAAAGACTGGAGTAAAGGGTGGGGGAGAAGGGTAGTGGACAAGTTATTGTATTATTATAAACACAAGGGGACAAGCAAGGGGCAGTGATACCAGGATCTGACCCAAAACAGAACCAGCCTTTTGATTCTGATATCACGCTGTCAGCTGACAGTCCTGTCCAATCAACCATCGGAACTGACCCGACAGAAACTACATTATATATTAGACCAGTGTTTCTCAACCCAGTCCAGACCCCCCACCCATTCATGATTTTGCTCTCTCCCAGCTCCCAGTGAATCCATTACATTGAATACCTGGTACAGGTGTGCTGGGAGCTGGGATGGAGCAAAAATATGGACTGTCTGGCGGTCCCTGAGGACTGCGCTGAGAAACACTGCATCAGACACTTCTAGCATAATTCAGTCCCCCAATATAAAATCAATTAAAATAGGCAACAGTTGCATTTAGGGACGCAAGGGGTGACAGACAATAGAAGGGGGGGGGGGGGGGGTAAATAGGGTGGGGGTTAAAAGGTGGGGGGGGGGAAAAAGGGGGAGATAGAAAAACGGGTGTTAAAAGGGGAAGTGGAGAGACGGAGGGCGGGCGGGCGGGGGGGGGGGGGGGGGGGGGGGTAAATAGGGTAGGTGATACAAGGAGGGGGGGGAGATAAAGAGTGAGATAGCAATACGAGTTGTAAAAGGGGAAAGACAGAGCTTGAACCCCCCCAGGGTAAAGCAATTAGAGGCGCATACCACAAGGTCTATAATGGTGACGGCCTGTTTGTGTTATTATCCTACACGCCATTAAAGATACAATTGTTATTTAATGTGGCACAATAATCACTCACATCTTCCTCAGCTCCACTCAAGTAATTACTGAGTTCTTACCTCATTGGTTTAAGGGGGGGGCAGGGGCAGGGGCGGAGTTAGTCTGTCTTTTAATGAAACTTCTGCCGTACTGGTCCAGGGGATTCCAGGGACGCCGGCGCGGGCGGGGGGGAGGGGTTTCCTGTTTGTTTATGCGTGTCTCCGTGATGATGCTGAGTCCCTCAGGCGATCATCTAAGCGGTATGGTGACCAGCGGGGCCTGCTGTGGGCAAGGGGGCATCTTGATGATGGATTGCCAACTTTCAGCTAGTAGGAAACTGTGTGTGGGTGGGTTTGGTATATATTACATTGTGGAGACCAAATGTAATATATACCAAAGTTTTTAGTTACTTATGGTTAAGGTTAGGGCTGGGTAGGGGTTACAGTTGTCATACTTGGGATTAGGGATATGCCCATTGTAACGAATGGAGTGGTTGTGTGTCAGGGGCATAGCTACCAATTCTGGGGCCCCTGAAGTAATGTCATCTTGGGCCCCCTGCTGGAGTCACCCCAGCAGATTTTAGCAGCAACAGCAGGGGTAAGGGGGACCCCAGCAGTACATTTTGGGGCCCCTATAAAATGCTGTGTCTCCCCACACTCCTAATGGATGTGTGACCAGGAAGTTATATTGAATCACAGTGCTTTCTTAATAAAATAACATAAGAACTTTCTAAAGCCTAACCTCCAAACAAGATTATCACTGTTGCCCACATACAAAAACATCTCAGACCAGATGATTGTTCTTCAGCAACAGACATAAAGCTAAAAGACACAAATAATAATAATAATAATAATAATAATATTCAATCACCTCTCCACACTACTCAATACAAGCAAGAACCTTGTCCTGCTTCCTCAGTAGTGTCTCTGAACTGGTTCATTTCTCCAGGGATCCAAATACATCACGGTGCATCGGCGTGTGGTCATATTCCCACAATGCAACTTGCATGTTTGCTAATGAGGAAGCTGTGAATGTTGCATAGACAAACGATAGGACTGTGCATGCAAATCAATATCGTTTAATACTTGCAATGTTTCTTAATCAAAATAAATTCTGTACTGCGGCACCCAAACTCACAGCCCCTGAGTGGAGACACTGACGTGTCACACATCCGTCACCACGGTGACAGAGAGGCTAGCACATCCAGAAAAAAATGATAATCCAAAAAAAAAGAAAAAAAAAAAAGATTCACCCCGTCTGGTCGGGGAGGGGGGACTGTATACTGATCGCAAGACACAGAAGATCTTCTCTTGGTCAGTGGCTTTATTATTTTCCTCCATCATTCCTTTCCCTCTGAAGTCTCTGCAATCAGGCAGAGGCTGGCGACGGGGCCCTGGCTGATCCCATGGCCGGCAGCAGCCATTTGCATAATGACAGGGTCCCTCCTGCTGGTCATCAGGAGCTTTTGTTTGCGTGGAAACGGCACGCTGTCAAGATGCCGGCACTCCTCTGCGGCCCAGCCATGTGCTGGGATGTAAACAAGTGCCCGGGCAGGCTGGGGGGGCCTAATTGCAGCCTACGGGGCACTCAGAACCGGGGGTGGTGGGCAGCCAGAGAGAGTAAACACCTCCTTTTGGACATATTCGTCAAACAATTGAATGTCTGCTCACCGCACCCATCCCCGGGTCCCTGTTGCTGGTTTGCTGTGGTGAACATTAAAATCATGTGCAAAGGTATTCACTTAGAATATCCGTTCGGCTGGAAGGATCGCGGATTACATGGATCACAGGCAGATGGATTAGAAGCGGCACGTTGACCTCCCTCCTTCACAGACAAAGCAGTTTGCATATGCCAGCATTTAAACACAATTTAAAGGACGGACTGGGGGGGGGGTGCAGCCCCCAAATACATGAGTATTTGTGTGTACCCCACCAACGAGCCATGTAATCATGCAGGCCATGCATCTAGAACACCTGGGGAAAAATCTAAGCATGCTTAGTGGTTCTATAATGTTGTTCAAGGGTTGCAGCTATGTTAGCTTTTGCTAGCAGCCTCTCAACGGCCTTCAGAAGTCCTCAGGGCTGCCCACTCGTCTCTCTGAGACACCAACCCTCCCTGGCTCTCCAGATTTGCTGCCCTCTTTTGCTCCATGCTTCCTTCCTCTCCTCTTCTGGCATCAAAGTATCTGCCAGCCACCCCTGTTTGCCCTGCTTAGCAGGCCCTCATTACAGAAACATCAAAACAATCCATGAGGTGAGCCAGAGGCAGCTAATGATACCCTACTTTCTCTCCCTCCAGCTCAAACCGTGGCCAGACCAGTGCATGCAGCGTGACACGGTGCAAATCCCATGGAGGGCCATACGACCACTAATGACCGATCAATTAGAGACAATTAGGTGGTTGCTGTAGCGTCCGCGAAAGACTTATTAATGGTTGGAAGAACAGCAGAAGAGTGTGGAGAAAGATGTATCGTAAAGGAATAACATGGATCAAATTCCCACAATGCATTGTGTATGTATGCTAATGAGGATGCTCGGAATGCTTTATGGACCAATGAAAGGACTCCGGGTGCAAATGAATACAGTTTAATACGTGCTATGTTTCTTTATCGAAATAAATTGTTACCAGTTATCAGCATCTACCCTCCGACATATGCAAATAAGATGGTGAGCAGGTTACTGGTTAATTAATTACACAGTCATATACAATGCATAGTCATAATAATCAGAATGCATCAAATGCACAAGAACAAAAAGATTCCTCCACTTTTCTGAATGCTTTTACTCATATTACATGCCTGAATTTATAATATTGGGACAAACTAAATTAATCTATACACCTCTATTAATAGGGATTGTAAAGGATACCCTAATGATGCATTAATCACATATTACTAATTAGTGCAAAATGTTAACGCATGTTATAAACCAGCACTGATCATCTCACACATGACTAAGGTGCCAAAATTTCACTATACTAATTAGTCACAATTATATTTAATAACTTCTCCAGAAGCCAAGTCTACCGGCTGTGGATCTCTCAGAATGTGGGCCGTGTTATTCGATACGTCTATTACAAAGAAACACGCAGTAGCCTCAGAAATGATGCCTGCTAATCACACACAAAAGCAGTTTCACACCTAGTCATTCTCCATGAAACCAAGAATACTGAGCCTTATGGTAAAATAGCCTATAAGAAGTCTCAGCCCTGGTTTTAGAGGGCAGAATGATCTGCGGAAATGTGAATTTTCATTTCCATCCAACGCTGCAAACAACCTCGGTAAAATAAAATTAAAATCGAGGAGCCTGCTGTAAGAAAAACATACTGCAGAGTTACTATAAAGCTTTTTTGCTGTTAGATTGTAGCAAATGTCCAACATGTATTGTATGTATTTTCGTTTTGTTACTTTCAAAAAAAGTATGTTGATCTCTTACTGTTTTTTGGCCAACCAGTGACGCTCTTGTGATGTCAGCTGGATTGACACTGATGGGCTCTGTGTTTAGAGTCAGGTGCCACCCTATGGGGTGCCTTTCATATTCCCAGTACAGTAATTTCCCTGTTTATTATCTCTGTTACTGCGGTATCAGTAGCAGAAAAGTCGCTCCGTTCCTCTAAAGGTAGCAGAGGCGAGAGCGAGCTCACCTGCCACACGGACATGGGAGTAGTGCGAGACAGAGACGGCTCATTAACTGCTAACTAGTTGACAACTCGCCACGCCAGCCTCCCCTCCATGTCCATGGCAACGATGCGGGCACCGAAGCCCCTCCTGGATGTTGGCATGCTCCCCAGCCTGGACCCCACGGCGGCACGGTTTGGACGTGAGCCCGAGAGCCCCGTGCTAATCGTGGTCACCATGCTGTCATGGCGCCACGCAGGGGATGCTACCAGTGTGCCAGGATTGGAACGGGGGTGCATGTAAAGACAATGGTCACATGACCAAGCGAGCACAGCCAACCAGTCCCATAATGCAACAGGTAAGGTGATTAATGAATACATGGATGGAGGAAAAATGTAAGCCAATCAAAGGAAGCCCAACCCCCAATCACTGACAGTCAAAACTGACAACTTATTGATGTGTGTGGAGGGGGGGATGTGTCCCCTACCCCTTTTGTGGGAATGATTGAAAGTGCCCCCCTTTTGAGGTTCTGAGTGCCCGATTTTGATCACTGAGGATCACACAAAATTTAACGGGAAAAATATACCTCAGCTGGCAAATTTTTACCAAACAGACCCCCCTGCCCAATTGAGCACCTGCCTCTTGAAAAGTCTCTGCATGGCCTTGTTAATACAGGTACCTCAGGGCTACAGCCAGCTGACTTTGTATAGATGTCAGAGTACTTTTTAGGGCCAGAGGAACCCACATGGATGAGAAATGAGCAGTACTCGCCAATCGCAGGCACGCCCCCTGCCTGCCACCTCCCTGAACAGCACCTCAGACAACCAAGTGGCTCCCGTGTTGAAAGGACTGAAGGAGCAGACTGGGCTTAATTGATCTGCTTGACGGACATGATGGATCATGCGTGCAGATTAGCGACGCCGTCGTCACGCTTATTAATGAGCCGCCTTGAGTGCCGATCCCGTGTGCAGATGACAAATGATCGGCCGTGCGCTAGCCGGATGCCCGCTGTCCCCACCCCCACCCTGGTCGCGTACAGCTGTTTCGATAGCGCCCCTCCCCAGCACGGCAGACGTCAGGCGCTTCATCCCGCCACTTCCCAGCAGGCCTAGCGCCGGCGCGGTTGTCGATACGGTGCTACCGCCTCCCCCGCAGGCCCTACTGCCGCATGGGTCCAGCGGCGTCGTGCGGAGCATTAATTGATTGCTCGTTTGGTGAGGAGCTGGAGATGCAATGCGCACCAGAGATAAGGCAGACCACCCACCCACACACACACACACACACACACACACACACATACACAGACAAACACACACAGACACACACATACACACACATACAGAAGCACAGACAAACACACACATACACACACACATACATACAGAAGCATATGTGCACACACATACACAGACACACGCACACACATACACACATACGTTTATATTCATATCTTTGTGGGGACTCTCCATTCATTTCTATGAGTATAACCCCAATCCCAACAATCACAGCCTTAACCCTTATCCAGTCCTTAACCAACCTTAACCATAAGCAACCAAACAAAATACAGGCCTTTTGGCGTTTTTAGTTTTTTAATTGCAGGCACAGGTTTTTCTAAAATTCAGTTTCCCCTTGTGGGGACCGAAAAAATGGTCCCCCCAATGTCAAAATGACAGGTTTTTATTACATCGTGGGGACATTTGGACCAAATGTCCCCACAATGTAATATATACATAGCCTGCACAAACACACACACACATACACACGTATTTTTTTCTTCCTCAAATATGTTCACAAGACTAGTCAAGTGCCCCTGGTGGTCAAAGGTATTATAACCAAGATTGTGTGTGTTGTGTGTATATAAAATATATATATTGTGTGTGTATATAAGAGACCACTCTGTATTTTTGTACAAATTTGCGTTTTTAAATCCTGGTTTATTCGTGGTTCTGCTGGCAGAGGCTACACTGAGAAGCAGGTTGCTACCAGGTTCAAAATTTCTAAGACAGCAGTACACAATAATAAAGTGAATCAGGAGACACTGGGAACGACCAGAAACCGGCCAGGTAGTGGGCGGAAGCAACTTTCTACTTTCAGAGATGACCATTAACTTATCCGACAGTAAATCATGAATTGTAGGATTACATCAAGCGACCTTCAAAAGGAATGGGAAACATTAAGTGCAGGTGTGAAGCGCACTGCTAGGACAGTTCGCATCAGGTCTCCTAGAAGCAGGACTGAAGTCCCATAAAGCAAGGAAGAAGCACTTCATTAATGAGAAGCAGGTAAGAACCAAGCTGCAGTTTGCAAAAAAATACATATTATTCACAGATGCACACCCATAAACTGAGAAATGAGTGAAACAAAAAATTGTGCTGTGGTCTCTTAATTTTTTCAATGGCTGTATTTAGGGGGGAGGTCTATGGTCAGAGGTGTGCCCTTTATAGAGAGAACAGTAGAGCATTCTGCCTGCAGGAACACAGGGGAAAAGGATGAAACAGCTTCTCAGCATGTTTCATACAGTAATAGCAATGCACTTTTAGTGGGCCAAAGAAAAAGGCATACACATGATCAAGACGATATTTTAAATATGGTGGCCGTGGCTAAGGCCACTGTGTTGTCACAAGCAGTTTGTTGTGATGCCATGACACCCATATTGTTGTCATGGAAATTCAGACTGCTTTGAAACACTCTGAATTCTGTGATGTCACAAACACCTGGAGGACATTCACTTGCAGTTTTGTCTCATACTGTCACACATGTACCCGCCCTTTCCATTTCGTCCTTAGCTACCCTTGTAGCTACCTCGCTTGTATTAAGAAACCCTGTTTCACTGTCCCTGAGCCCCTGGCAACAGCAGAAGACATCAATATAGTTATTATGGGGGGGGGCAAACATCTTCACTATATGCCTGTCCAGAAGGCGGATCCCTGTGTGGGAGATGGGGGGATCAATCAAAGATGCCTGATTAACCAGGCAGAGGAGACCCAATCATCATGCACGCCTCTATACCCGTAACCACACACTGGGAGAGAACCAATCCCACAGCAGGAAGATTGAGTGTCATTCAGGGTTGACAGTGCGGAATTGCGTACACACACAAACACATTAACAAGCAGGTCTGATACTCATAATCACAGTAATACAGGCTCACTATGACAGCACCTGAAATACTCCTTTGGCTGAGCATGACAGCACTGGAAATAAGCACGGAGATTCTCGTTTGAGGGAAAGTAGTCATTTGAAAAGCCGAAAATAATTTCCCCATCCAAATCTTTCTTTAATTTTCCCTCTTCGCTTTTAGACGGTTTCTCAAAAGCCGCAATAACTGCTAACATCAGACGCTTCCCGAGAGTGCCATCAGGAAAGCAGAGCCCTGCCCTGCTCTTCTTTCCCTGCAGTCCAGGAAGCCATCACAAAGCTAACGGCTGTTTTGGGTCATTGTGTCATGGGAGGTGACCTCTTGTTTCACAACAATTGTCCATTTTTTCTGTTTTCTCTCTCCCTCTCTCTTTCTCTCTCCCAGTGGAGGAATATATTCTGAACGTTACAGCATTAAGCCATAACACTCTGACAAACTGTTAATTGTTCCTTTCCTGCAGCAACAGCGGTTCTGTGTCAAGGCTAGGGTATAATATTTCATTCCTGACATGGAAATGTGCTATTTCTATATTATGTATTTCTAAAGCAGATTCCCATTTTCATTTGTAAAGCAGAAAGTTTTCTTCCCCAAGATCTATACCACTGACAAATGACCAATTTCACATTTCCCAGGATTTGACAATCTGAAGTAACAAAAAGAAGGTTGCTGGCTCAGATTGTCAAAATCTAGCCTGAGAAAATTCATCAAGATGTATGAAATTAAAGAGGACGGGGGCGGTTTCTTTTCTGTCATTCCAAGAAACTGCTTCCTGTGCTGACATACCTCATTTCCTGCCTGACTCTAATGCATGCAAGCAGAAAAATAAATGAATAAGCAAATACACCACATAAATAATAATAAAATAAAAAAAAAACGAAACTAAAGAATGGACAACTTCAAATAGATTTCTTTACAGTGTTGGCAGCTTGCAGTGTTAATTGGCTGATGATGATTGATGGCATTAAATGACTGAGACGTCGGTGTCAGCCTGTTAAAAACACCCAGACACACACACAAGTGCACATACACACACACTTACGCGCGCACACAAATACAAATGCAGGACTATCAAAGGATTTGACTGCCCATGTTGTACCTGTCTTTACAAAATGAGGCATTAATATGATCTCGTGTACATTTCTGTTATGTACAGTAAATTTCACATTTCTATATATTTCTTTTTCTATATGTTGTTTATATATTTGAAAAATATAGATAGGTGTGACATTTTCCTGTAGGCAATATGAGTCTGCTTTGAGAGGTGGCTGAATTCTGTCGAGATCAGTACTGTGATGCACGGCTGACTGAGGAGGGAGGGAGTGTTTAATTTTCACTGATAGTCACTCTAAATATAAAGAAACACACACATACCAACACCTCCTCCACTGCACGCACACACACAAACACACACACACACACACACACACACACACCCCCAGAGACACACAGACGTGGACAGCCATCTCCCCCGGCCGCCCCCAAACACAGCCGGCCCCCGCACCAGCAGGAGGCCAAATCAGGCTGATTTCTTTCTCATATTGAGACAGCGAGAGAGAGAGAGAGGGAGGGGGAGAGAGAGAGGGAGAGAGAGCTCCTCAGATTGGATTTCTCAAAGTCAGACAGGAGGAGCTGGGGGGGGATTTTGGATATGATAATGAGTTAATGAGGAAGTATGAGAGCCAAAGGAACATAGAGTACGTAGTAACACAGGACGTAAAGGACAAGGCTGGATTTACGTGCCATGATTCCACTCTATCACCTGCAGTGTGTGTTTACATTAAACCCAACATTACCGCATTTTCCTATCCGTATGCAGGACGTATTTAACCTGGTGTAGCGACAGGGCGAAATCCTCGTGAGAGACGCCCAGGCTGGCAGTGCCGACGCCCCCCATTTCTACGCCAAACAGCTTTTAGGTGTGTTTCTCGCCGGTTCGTTTTGCGTGGGTGAGGAGATAATGTGAAGGAGGCGCATTTTTAACAGCTTTCAAACAGCGCACACCTGACAGCGACCCGTGGGGGTGAAATCAGGAGCATGCTTTCCTGCAAACGGGGGGGTGAGCTGGTACAGGGGGGCCCCGTCCAGGGGCTAGGCCCACCAAGTCTACTAATTCGGTACCCCAGGGCTCACCATTAGCCCCCGTAGCTCTGTGATGCGGTCACCATGGAATCAGAACTAAACTAACAGGTGGCATGATGCTGTAAGAAGATGGGGGTGCTGGAGGGCATCATGGGAGAATGGACCATATCTATACACTAGTGCTGAAAAGTTTGGGGTCACTTACAAATTTCCCATGGAACAGCCTTCAATTCTCAGAAGAACAATAGACAGTATCAGAAGAAAGTTCTTTGTTTCTGGCCTTTTGAGTCTTCAGTCGAACACACAATTGCTGATGCTCCAGACACTCAACTAATCTAACGAAGGGCAATTTTATTGCTTCTTTAATCAGCACACCAGTTTTCAGCTGTGTTAACACATTTTCAAAAGGAATTTCTAAGGATCAAATTTGCCTTATAAAAAGATAAAAATGGATTAGCAAACACAACATGCCTTTGGAACACAGGACTGATGGTTGCTGATAATGGGCCTCTGTATGCCAGTGTAGATATTACATTAAAAAGCAGTGGTTTCCAGCTACAATACTTCTTTACAACATTAACAATGTCTACACCGTATTTCTGATTAACTTGATGTTATTTTAAATGGACAAAAAAATGCTTTTGTTTTGGAAACAAGGAAATTTCCAAGTGACCCCAAACTTTTGATCGGTAGTGTGCCTGGGCAGACAGGCAGAGAAGAAGGAAGCTATTGACATCACTGACATCAGATCTGGATCTGCTCATGTGTAATCATGGTCCTGAAGCTTTATCCTAAGTATGGATGTCTCTGTTTGGGGGCGTCAGCAAGCTGGTGGGTAGATTCTCACAAACGAGATATTAGAGAGTCCCCCATGTCAGACTACCCCTGATTCAAGTGTTTTCATGTCAAGCTGACTAATTGAAGAGCAAATCTCTAAAACGCACTCATAACATTTTGTTGTTTTCGAGATGAGGCCTCCAGTGACCTAAAGTCCAGTTTCCACATCATATGTTACAGCACTGCGGACCAAAACTCACGCAGCCTTCATGTAATAAAACAAAGAACTTTCATTAAGTTTCCAAAACTCCCAAGTCCACAGGAATGGTTCTTACTTAGAAACTAATTCAGAGTTTTGGGAATTTGCACTTCACTTGGTTCCTTTGTGAATGACCTCACTCCTAAGGACATTAACATTCAGAAGCTGCAACCGATGAAAATCCGAGGGTCTATCTGCTGAGCTGGTATGGGCGTGAATGTATGTTTGCAAGGAACAAATGCAACCTTGTGTTTCTCTGAAATCTGACACACACAAAAATATTTTACTTCTGCCCATTTTCCCCTGAAATCGCAGGTAATATTCTGGGGGGGGGGGGGCTGTCCCAGGATGATGGTCTCCCCAGGGCTTCTCCCTGAGCATAAATGCTTCCAAATTTTTTCCCTATTTTGTTCAGCAGACTGAAAGGTACACACAAAAGTACCATATTTCACTAAGGTGTTCATCTCCCGCATTATTATTATTATTCATTTTTTTAATCCGCATATTAAAATTATTTCTTGAAAGTAACTGTAAACCCAATAGATCAAAAATTCCACTAACTCAATGTTTCAGAGCGCTTACGTGTGACTTTTCTCCCCCGCTTAAAAAAAATGTCTCCATCCATCCCTGCTCTCCATGTCCATAGCATGTCATGGGGGGGGCTCCAATTGCCCCCTCTTTAACAAGCCCTGTATGACAAATTGCACCATAATGCACCGTGTTCTTAATCTCTAATTAGGCTGTGAGTGTCTGTCAGCACCGGTGCCCCTGCTAGTTACCCAGCCCTTCGAATATGCCTGAATAACACATTGCAGGGTTTTGGGGGTTATTATTTAAAATTGCCGTCTCTCGGTCTCCCTCTTGTGACTTTCACCCTTTGAACGGACACAGACATCATCTCCCGGTTGCCTCTCTGTGGTAATTAATTGTGGTGATATTTAGAACTGTTCCAGTAGACAAATATGACAGCGACAGGGACAATTAGCAAGCCTGCTCAGGCTACATTACCTTCCCAGGTTATTACTGCATGCCTGCTCCCGGCTGGCTTGTAAAGTCTGTACTGGGAATGTTACATGTGGGTCGTTGAGTTGTTAATGGAAGGACAGGACCATTGTGTTTATTGCACTTTTCATAATCGTGAATAAATTTCAATTATCCAGCGCATCGCTCACAGAGGCGTGCGTTCCAGGCAGCGTGCTGGCTTAGAGCATTGCTATTCTTTGTATTTTTCTGCCAGTAGTGCTGCACCCACTGCACTGATGGGAACTTGACTCATCTCGTGATAGAGCACAGGAGCAAAACATCTGCACTTGGGATAGGGGAAGGGTGGGTCTAATGATTTGCATCGGAATTAGTACCTGGGTTTGGGTAGAGGTAGGTCCAAAGTTATATAGGGGGATTAGCACTTGGATTGGGAAAAGGTGGGTTTAGCAATCTTCACAGGGACTAGTACTCGGGTCAGGAAAATCAATCATAAAGAGAGATAAAACAGTAATAGTCAGTAAAATCATTCAGTGATCTATGTGGGGATTAGTACTTGGGTTAGGGGAAAGGTGGATCCAAACATATATTTGGCCCTGTAATCTATGTGGGGATTAGTACCTGTGTTGGGGGTGTGGGTCTAGTGGAATACATGGGGATAAGTGCGTGGGTTAGGGACAGGTGGATCCAGTAACATTTGCAGGTCATTAGTACTTGGGTTAGGGGAAAAGTGGGCTCTATAATCTTTGTGGGGACTAGTACTTGGTTTGGGGAAAGATGGGTTCTGTAATCTTTGTGGTGATTTGTACTTGAGTTAGGGGAGATGTTCAAGAGATGGTCTAGTGAACTACGAGGGGATTAGAATGTGGGTTACGGTGAATCCAGTGGTATTAGTCATTAGTACTTGGGTCAGGGGAAAAGTGGGTCCAGTGACTTTTGTGGGGGTTAGTACTTGGGTTAGCAGGGGGGTGGGTCCAGTGACTTTCATAGGGATTGGTACATGGGTTAGGGGAGAGGTAGGTGCAATGATATATATGGAGATTATTACTTGGGTTAGGAGAAATGTGAGTTCAGTGACCTTTGTGGAAATTAGTACTTGAGTTGGGGGTGGATCCAGTGAACTACATGGGGTTATGATTATGTGACCCTAATAATATCTTATAATATCATCCTCCAGATAGTAAATATGTAAGAGATCTATATGTACATAAGAAAGAAGAGGGTGATTCAGATTTGGCTGGCTAAAAGGATATCACACGTGTTGGACACACCTCTACCAGCCATAAATGGAACAGTCCGCACTGTCCCCATCATGATGCTGTTCATCTGACAATCGCTCACCACTCAATAGGCATTAGTACAAAAATAGTCCCTAGTCCGCCACCTCGGAGAGTGCTCAAAAGTTTGCTAAACAGTTGGTAAACTAAGTGGAAATAATAACCGCTCTGACATGTAATTTAGGGCCATGCCCCAGGCCAAGGCACTCGCGGAAAAATCAAAACAAGAGGGCAGTTAACGAGCTATCTGGCACATTAGCACAGATGTGGGAGAGGAGTCCGCTCTTGAGGTCAGCGTTTACCTGCACATGGAGAACGCGATGCCAGCGCTGTCAACAAGGCTGACGACCTTGGAGAGATGGCAGGCTGTTTGAAAAGCTGTAAGGGCTTTTGGGTCATTTTAAATGTTTCAGAAACCCACACACAACAACATTCAGACAGAGACTTTCTTCCTGGAGTTAAAGATACTGCGTGAAATTTATATTTATGAAGATCTCTCATTGAAAATAAGTGCCACTCTATCGTGATTCAAACATGTTTTCGTCTTTTTTTCTTGTTTTTTCAACAAGCTGAACACTGGTTTAAAAAACACCCCAGGTTCCACCGGAAAAAAAATCCCACACACATGTGCTCACAGACACGCACAGACAGACGCACACTTCATGTTCCTACACACGCTCTGCATTTGTACAGGCACACACTCAAGCACACACCGCTCAGCTGAACTAACAAACAAAACGTATGATATAACAAACGAAATAATCAAGTGGGGAAACAGACAAGAAAACAAAGTGTGATGTCATTCAGCCCTTCAAATTGCTCTCCCTTCGCTGTTTATTCCTCACGCATGGTGTTTAATGAGCGTCGGCCCAGAATTAGCCTAGCCTCGTTTGCCTAGTTAGCTGGTGCTATTAGTGTGGGAAATACGGCCTTCTGGGTAATAAAAAGGAGCGGTGCTTTCCTCCTCTTGGGAACAGAGTAACAGAGCGGGAAAGGTGGGTGGCTCAGCCCTGGACGTACACATGCAGACCCCCAAGTCTGAAATGGCTGGCTGTAATAGTGATATGGGGAGCTTTCGGGGTGGGGGGGGACAGCAGTGCCCAGGGCCTAACACTTCCTGTAAAAAAGGGAAACACATTAATGCTGCAGAAGACGTTAAACAGGAAATACCTGTCATTTTCCGAGCTCCGCCAGACAAAGCGGTGACATTAACGGCAGCACCGCACGTGATCGCTGGCGTGGCTGACATCGCCATCATCGCTATGGCGACGCCGCGGAAGCCGGCTGAATTCCAACTATCCGTTCTGATCGAGCAGCTGTCAGAAACAGCCAAACAGTGCATTTGTTTATTTATTTGGAGCCGCGGGAAGCCGGCCGGGAGCGCTTGTCGCGCGTCGTGGCACTACGGATGATGATCAGCTCCTGATGAGGATGGCGGCGGGGGTAGGCCAAGCACACAGGGAGTAAAGCCTACGGCAGAACAGGATGCCTGGTAGCTGCCTTAGCAGACAAAGACTAATCCTGAGAGAGAAAGCATCGTCCAGGTCGGAGGCTGATAAAGGGCATGACACAAGGACCTATATCCTGTCCGCAGCCTGCGGCTGCTAGTCGCTGTGGCGAGGACCTGCAGGCCCCACCCAGGGGCAGCTAATCCACTGGGAGAGATGCTTCTCTCAGGGAGAGAGAATTTCACAAGGGAGGTGAGAATCAGGGAGTGGGTGGGTATAAGAGGACTAAAAAAAAAAAAAAGCAAATCATGTGAATATGCAGGGATTCTAAATCTTCTCCGTGGCAACCTGAAACCGTGGAGACCAGGGTGACGGGTCGCTGACGGGCAAAGAAAGCCCAGGCAGGCGAGTGGGGGATTGTTCCGCACTCCCAGATCACGGCATCGCTTATGACAGTGAAAAAGGGGAGCGACAAGGAGACTGGTTAAGGAGAATTACCAGTGTTATACACCTCGCCATCATACAAATGAATACCGTTTAGCCCCAGAATATAAATGAATGGATTTTGCTGAGAGGGAGAGGAAGAGAGAGTGTGAGAGAGAGAGAGAGAGAGAGAGAGAGAGGGGGAGGAAGGGAGCGAGTAGAAACAGAGGCAAATTGGGCACGGTAACAATCAGTCACCATGAGTGTATGCGCGTGTGTGTTTGCGTATACGAGAAGGGAGGAATTATACGAGTGAGTAACAACGGACAAATTGGAGCTCAGCGGCTCGGCATGGCGAGGTCAGGCGGGGCCGGAAAGTGGATCATGATAAATCAGCTTCCTTTAAACGAATGCTCCCCCCACCCCTGTGATGCATTAACGCTGGGCCTCAGTGCTAATTATGCAATTATAACATGGAGGTGGAGTCAACATGCAGGGGCGGGGACACCATGTGTGAGCGATTCAGGCCACACCCCTCCTGAAACATCACCCACCCACTCTGCCCCAGGGCTATTTCAGCTGAAAATCAGGGAGCCCAAGAGAGCATCACCTGTATACCACCCCCCATCCCCTGCCCCCCTAGCATCTCCGCCTCCACCAACAGCCCCCAACTCCGTTAACCGCTGCCATCAATTATCGCCGGCACCTATGCCTGGCCGCGTAGGGGCTGATCGCCGTCCGCATGGCCTGTGGGAAAGAGCGTAGCCAGGCGGGGTGGCTCAGGAAAAGATAGAAAAATTTGTCTGCTGTGAATGAAGGGCAATTTATTACCGGCTGCTGGTGGGAGACAGAATATTTTGCCCCCGTGCCTCCCCAGCCTGTGCTGACTGTCGGGATGAGAAATGGGGGGGTATTAGTGCACTCACAGGGCACAGAAAAACAACGTGGCATCGCCCCATCAAAGTTAGTAATACCACCAAGGGTTAAAGGTCAAGCGTGCCTTAGCAACCGCTCTTCTGGCTCCAATGCATCACTTCATCTTAAAGGGTTCCAGATAGATATATTGTTTTCTCGCTCCCTCCTTTAACTTCCGGAAAGCTCCATGCCGCGGCCGGCAAGAAGTGGGAATCTGCTTTGTCTTTGACTGCCCTGCTATGTTTGTACACTCATGATGAGGGAGAGAGAAAGTCCACTTGCTGGCATTTCAGCTAATGTCATTTTTTCATATAGCTGCATTAAAACAAAGCTACAGTAATGCTACTATAACGCAAAACTATTTTACAACAAAGCCACCATGAAACAAAGCTACTGTAAGGCAAATACAAAACAACAATAACTTTCTATAACACTAAGCTTTTATAAGTCAAAGGCACCATAAAGCAAAGATACAATAATGGTTAGTTACTATAAGGAAAAAATACTAGCAAACAAAATATATACTACTATTTTAAGTTATTATATGGAACAGATATAATAAAGTTTAATTGACAGAATCGCACTAAACTACTGTAATACTAAGCTACTATATGGCAAAGGGTTCCTGTATGTGGGAAGATTTTTTTTTTTTAACTTAAAAATGGGTTTAAAGAAGTTCACACAGCATAATTATATCCCTGATAATCACAAAACTATTATAGATCTTATTTTTTATCTAGGTGAAGATCCTGAACTAGGCTCCAGACGGTGATGTGGGATAAAAAGGTATGATGACAAAGGTTAGCGCTATAATTGTTTTCCATCGCAGGGGCATCGTGATCCATTTCTGCCCTAAACAGATGGTGGCGGAAACCGGTGTGGCGTTTTCCCGCCATTTTATCATTTTCAGTGAAATGCCGTCCCCAGCGAGCTGGCTAATGTCTGCGGCTATCTCAGGTGTATTCGGCGAGCCGTAGTTACAATTTATCTCATGTCCCGCACAGCGATAGGTAGCGAGCAGCGCTGTGGCGACCTCCCCACCGTGCACATCCATTTTACTGTGGTATTCCTACAGCCCCCATTAATAAAAACTGACGAGGTTTCCACTGACTGACTGTGCATTGATAAATGAGGGTCCCGACTTAATTGCTCGGTAAATTAAGAGCTCACAATGGCGACAATGTGCACCAGTTTTAATATTTAAAAACTCATTAAACATGTGTATATTCCGCTTAGTTAAGTATGCAGTAATGTGGCCTCACCTTTTGGGAAAATTAATGGCCACATGAAACAACAATTTGAGGCAGGAATCACAGAAATAGTTTCTTGTTATCCCCACCACTCCGTGACACAGCCACGCAGACACACACGCATGCACACACACACACACACGCGCACACACACACACCGGCATAGAAATGTAAACATCCTGTGTGCATTGCACATGCACTAACCAGCCTTCTCCCACTGCTCTGTCTCCCATGGGCTGATGGGGAATCATCCACCGGATGCATTTCAGAAAAATGCTGTAGATCAAGCTCCTCATTTGCATGACAACAGACTGGCATCCATTAGTGTCCATTACTGCAGCCTGTGGTCCCATACTATTATTATTATTATTATTATTATTATTATTATTATTATTATTATTATTATTTATTGTTGTTGCTGTTACTATTATTATTATTATTATTATTCATTATTCTAATGATCAATAACACACATTTTCCATATATGCTTGTCTTATGTAGGATTGTGGGGGGTCTGTAGCCTATTCCCCAAGTTACAGGCACAAGGCAGAGAATAACCCAGCATGAGGCACCCACCTATTGCAGGGCCTTATAATAATAATAACAATAATAATAATAATTTTTATTATTATTATTATTATTATTTTTGATGGGCAGTGAGAGGACGATCAGCGGGATCAGGCAAACTGAGGGCACCCATACTGGGGGGGGGGGTGCTGCAGAGGCGACCAGTGCTAAGTGTTTATGGAGATGAATGGCTTTTAGTAATTTCCCTTTATTATGATTGGCTAAGATCAATATTTTAACAGCTCCGTTATGGCCTTTACTACGGTACTTAGTATGTATTATTCATAACCTTTATCTTTGCCATGCAGCGGGAGAAACGGACAGCCTGGGAGGGACTTTTACCAGCCGATAGGAAGGGAGATGGCGACCAGTACCGCTACACACATGTGCAAACATGCAGTCGCATGTAATAACAAACACACATGTAACAACACATACAAGCACAGGTAACATACAGATTCAGAGATCAAAAAGATATTCAGACATAACCACACAAGCACAACACACACACACACACACACAGTTGGACACAACTATATATATATACAAAAAAGACATGAATGCTTGATCTCACACTTATGGTCTTGCTGTGCTGTCCTAGAGGTGTTCATCTCCTTTGAAGTGGACCTGCTGGACCAAACTGGAATCAGCACAGGAACTTAACGGGAAGTCTGTCCAGCCAGCCTTTATGAGTGTCACTTCCAAAAGGATTCCCAGTGCCAACATGATGCTCAGCGTGGGCCATCCAGCCCATGTCCTCTGTGACCTTCCCACGATGGCTGTCCAGGCTCACGTCCTCTTTGACCTTCCTGCAATGGCCGTCCGGCTCGCATCCTGGCCCACATCTTCTGTGACCTTCCCACGATGGCTGTCTGGCTTGCGTCCTGGTCCACATCCTCTGTGACCTTCCCCAGGGCGACCGCCCCCCCCCCCCACCCCCCCCCCCTGCGCCGACGGCCCGTCCACTACACACCCAAGAAACAAAAAAAGCCAAGAGAAAAAGAAACAAGAGAGAAAAGAAGGAGA
>JAAGVU020000001.1:45710829-45726976 GCA_011763525.2 Mormyrus iriodes
CGCCTTCCGGCCCCCATCTTCTTTGTCCCTCCCCCCAGTGCCTTCTTGGCTTTGTCCCGGGCCCCCCCCTCTGTTACCCTCCCCCCGGCCCCCCCCCCCCCCCCCCAGCCGGTGTCACGTGACACTTAGTCGCAACAAAAAACAAATCTGAAGATTGACAGGAAACTGGAAAAAGAATCAGGGAAGAGAAAAAGAGTGTGTTAGAGAGAGAGAGAGAGAGAGAGAGAGAATTCCTGTGAAAAGAGAAATCCTCTGCACCCCCCCCAATCTCCTGGCCCTGCTCACCTCCCCCCCTACTTAAAGTCCCACATGGAGAGGGCGAGAGCGGCCCGTGAAGTTGGGCTCCGGGAGCGGGTCACGGCGGAGCTGATTAGACGGGTTTGGGCGGCGACGGCGGTAATGGGCTGCTCCGCGCGCCGCCCGCTAACCCCGGCGCTCCCCGGCTGCCGCTGCGACTGGAATTAATCAGCCCTACTGGGAGCTTATGCCGTCCCGGTGCCGCAGGCGAGCCACTTCGGAGTCATTTACCAGCGAATCCCACTGTCAACTCCGTGTCATTTAGGGCTTTCATTATGCCTCTCCCTCTCTGTTTCGCTCAGGAAAAAAGGCAGAGCGCGAAAAAAAACGAGGGGGGAAAAACGAAATGGGTGACAGATTAGCCTAATGCCGGGTGCTTTTTATAGACTGCTATTATTGCTGCCCCCTTTGTAGCGTACACAGGAAGAGAGGGACTGCAGTAATGCGAAAAATGTTTTAAAAAAAAAAAGACGAAGAAAACGGAGGAGGAGCAGAGAGAGAATAGAGAAAGAGATGGAGAGAGGAGGAGGTGAGGGGGTGAAGGACAGCGGCGTTTCAGGTGACAGTTTCCGTGGTAATTAGGGCACCGTCTCACTGAGCATCCAGCCGGCATCGTCTCCGAAGTCCCTGCCTGCCACCGCCCCTGTTAAACACCGCAACGGGTGGCCGACTTTGTTCCCCCGTTTTTTGGAAGGAGTGCAGAGGTGGTGGGTAACAGTTAACACCCCCATTTCCTTGAGCCAAGCCCTCTGCCCTGGTGTAGGGACCTGCTGGGATAACCCATTTTTCGCAGGGGGTGGGGGGGGGCAGGCTGTGCCTGTCCCGTGATGCAGCAGAAGGGCCCCCTCAGTAATTCACCGAGCCATGGAAATAGCATGCGTTTACCCAGAATTCTTGGCCAGTACCCTCTGGAATGCACGGGGAGCAGGATTCGGCATGCCTTGGTAAAGGGTGGCACACGTGAGGGAAAAGTTATAGACAAAAACAGTAGGGGGTGCTCCCCTACATCCCTGTGTGGGGAAAGTCTCTCAGCAAGTCATTGAGCTAGGGCGGTACAGGCAACACACGTACACACACACACACATGCACAGAGCAGCTCGTGGCGACACTGTCACTGTGCTGACTGCCGTGACTCCCAGAGGTGTCTCTCGCATACTCTTCCCTCTGTAACATGCCCCTCGGCCTTGAACTGAGACGTGTCTAATGCAATAATTGCCCTTTATGACATAATGCTGAGGAGTGACACTGGACTGCAGGATGCCAGGCGACTATCTGGTCAAGCAGAAAAGCCACAAATGCATTTCTATGTAAGTCATACAGGTGTCAGTCTGTTGCGAACCAATCCTGGGTCACATGACCAGGGTCACATGACAGGTGTTTAAAAACAACTCAGTGTGCAAACACTCTGCAAATCCACAGCCATGTACGTGTGTATAAATGGGAAGTGACTAGTCTAACCCCAGACTAACTAATATTACCTGAATCTCTCATGAGTAATTTCCCCAGTGCTGTGTCCAATGGAATATGAGGAGGCTATGTGTCGGGGGGCGGGGGGGGGGGCAGCAGACGAGGAATAGAACACGAGGCCTACGTGACCCGAGAGTACAGAAGCGCTCCATGGAGATTCCACCAGTTAACACCCAGACGTGACTCCAGTCCTCAGTGCTCTTACGACCAGGTTCTCCTCTGCAATATATACATGAATAACACCTCACATGTGGCTGTCCTGACTGTGAGTGGGAGGATTTCCAGATGACACAGGGGCTTTCTGGGGACGTTGGGTCGCTGGAAACGGCAGGACTGACAGGAAGACCAGCAATAGGAGGAGGAATCAGCTGATTAAGTGTGAAGCTTCAGGAGTTACTTCTGGTAACAGCGTCTCAATACGAAGCAATAAAACAAAACTCACACACAGAAATTCGACTGCTTCCTCTTCCTCAATAACTTCCCGCCGCCCACAGCGGAGCACAAATACAAAATACTCTGTGAAGATGCAGGACAGGCGCTGACAAGTCCCAAAACGAGGCGGGTTCTCACAGGGTCCAGGACTTCCTGTAACCGAGACGGGACATGAAAGGCTTCCGAAAACCGATTCTGGCTGCAGAACAAGAAACACATCGGTTTGCCATAAGAGGGGTTGACTGAGGACCATCCTCAATGCTACCCCACAGTGAGGTTTGCTGAGGACATAGACCTCATATCCATTTTGCCATTTGACACACAAACAACACCAGTACTCCCTCACTGTCCACCATTGTTCAGCAGATCTCTATCCATGTTTGACCCGGAACATTCTCAGAAATCTGAAACAGAAGCAGGTTTCGATATGGGCACAGGATACGGTTGAAAACTCATTGCTTAGGGTACTGGTTTGGACAGGACCCCCAAAGCATGTGGAAGTCAGGGGATCCAATCCCATGTGCTGCTGATCCATTCAGGCGGCTTCCTGTTACTGTGCTCAGGTAGGCCCCAGCCCGGTGGCCGGAGAACAAGGGGGGGTTTATTTGGAGTCAGCCTGGATTTGAGTCTCGTCAGGAAATGGGCCGGCTTCTGGCAGGAATCGAAACCTTTAAGGGGTGGGGGGAGGCGAAAATATGGATGATGTTTATTGTGGCTCTCCTTGACTGAAAAAAGGACTGGAAATAATGTGTGTTTACTTTGGAAAAATTAAATAAATGCCATCCAGTCATCATGCTCCCTGTCTCCCAGTCACAGAGAGCGTCCTGACAATAGCTGTGACTCGTTTCTGAAACACAAAGTGCCAGCAACGGCATTGACGTGTGATCTGTTAGAGGCCTTCTTCAGGCCTCAGAAGGATGTGAATGACCTGTCATTTCTCTAAAAATCAGCGCTCGCTCCTCTTTGCTCACTTCTCAAATTAGATTCAATATGATTCTTCTTTTTCTCGGTCAGCCTTGCGATTACCGGCATGTTCTCACACCTCGACACCCCCACTTGGTATGGGTGGTGCGCGCTGGTAGTGGGGGGGGGGGCGTATCACTTTGACCTATATGTGTTGCTCAGAAGCAGCACTGGGGAAGAACGATGCAGAGGCAGGATAGTGGGGGGGGGGGGACGCGGTGCTCAGCCGAATGTCTGGGGGCGCCGCGCGATCCTCTATCAATGCGAAACACACTGCTACCCCCAGCCATGCGGAAATTTTCCTCGTTATAAACTTTGTTTTTTTTCTAAAGGATACATTTATTTTGAAAGCTCGGGGGGGGTTGGGGGGGGGGGCAGGAGGAGTGAGATGAAAAGCATCCCCAGCATGCCGGGAACATCTGGGTTCACATTTGGAGGTTGACGAGGAAATTGCAAAGAGACAAAACTCTTATGTTTTGATTTATTTTATTATTTGACCGCGACTCGCTGCCAGTCATGCGGCCGCAGGGGGAGAAGGGGCAGGCAGAAACAGGCGCTTTCATAACGGCCTGATTGATAACCGGGCCGATAGCGCCCTCGGACGCCCAGCCATGTCCCGGATTACTCGAGGGCTCCCTTTTAATTGGCGGAATTAATGTGCATGGAGACAGAAAGCAGAGAGGCAGAGCAACAAGGGGAGGTGAGTCCTCCACCCCACCAGCCGTTTCCCACAATGCCCTATTTTAAAAGGCCTTGTAAATCTGGATGGACGGCAGCCTTCTCTATGCAGGGTCAGTAAACAAGAGTTATACAGCTCTGGTCCCTTTCCCCCCTCCTAGTGCCAGGCCTGGAAGCCCAGTCAGCTGGCAGCTGGGTACTGGCACGAGGCTGGTACATCCTACCTCTGCACTCACAGCCAAAAACAGGAAACGACAATACACCATAGGCAGCCGACCCATAGCACAGTGGCTAAGGAACAAAGGCTTTTTGACTCAAGACCTAGCAAGGACATATTATCAATCTATCTATCTATCTATCTATCTATCTATCTATCTATAATCTGAATAATAATAATAATAATAATAATAATGATAATAATAATAATAATAATTGGGCCTGTGTGTATATCAGTTGTAACACAGCTCAGATTGAGATGGTAGACTTGGGAGAATATGGGGGCAGATTTAGATGCCCCAGCACAGCAGCTCTTAGAAAGAACATAAACTGAGGATCAAGAACTGAGCCCTGGGTCACTCCAAATCACTGCGCAACAAGCATCTGACAATCGACTGTGACCAGCCCCATCCAAAGGTCAAACAGACCGGACATATGTTTCTCTGGCTACACGCATCATTCTGCCTCACTCTGAAACCAGACAGGCGTGCAGCACCTGCCCTGACAATATCAAAAAACTTCTTTATTTTGAGACACATATTGATTTAACCATAGTAGCTGGTTTGAGTTCTTGATGCAGAGGAAGGAGGACGCAAGGCCATAAATGGGCACTAGCTAGGTTGAACTCCAAGCAAAAGAAAATAGTAATTCAGTTCAGAATTAAATGAGGTTTGGTCTGGACCATCAGAGTTTAACACACAGACATATTACCCTGTAAAGCGTACTGAATTTACATTTATTTAGCAAGTGCTTTTGGCCAAAGCGTTGTGCAAGTGAGGCCATATATCACAAGCATAGAGCTGTCAAGGAGCCAACTTAGGTACAAGTGCAGCTAGGCTGAGCTTCCAAAGAGTGATCGGTAACAAGTGCACGATATATTGGAAGAAGAGTTATATAAAACTTTGTGAGACTTCATAAACTTCAGATGAGCTATTTAGATCAAAACACTACAAGGAATAGGTTACTATTAAGCAAGTACAAGATGCAAGAACATCCAGTGCTGCAAACAGACCATAACCAAGGGATTCATAACCAATTCAGACAGAGAGCTGATCAGTTGTTGTAGGAGTTAACTGAGGTGTTCCTGGTAAAGAAAGTTTCCTGAAGAGGGCAAGAAAGATTATAGGTCTTGATGAGCAACCCAATATACATAGGTGCTAATAGCTCTGAAAAGCCCGAATCAAGGACTTGAATTTAATGGCTGTTAAAGGACATATAAGGCGCCAATGAAGAGAGAGAGGGAGAGGGCTAACATGAGAACCTTTTGGCTGATAGAACATCAGAGATGCTGCAGTTTGAATCATCTGCAATGGTTTCACAGCAGCAGAGCTGGCAGTTATCTACTCTGGATTAGGATTAGGAGCTAAACTGCATATTCTGATAAATAAGACCTGAATCATCCTTTTTTTAAACAAAATAAATCTGCATGAACAGGACATAACTGCAGAATGGTCAACAAAGAATAGTTGGTCATCTATCATTGCCTCCATGGTTGATGATCTAAGCCGTACAGTAATGTCATGACAAATGGTAAGGATGGCAGGGAAGACAAGACATGAAGCCCAGAAGCTCAGTTTCTCAGAAGTTCAGACTGAGTTAACTGTCCCTCTTCCATGTCACATCAGCAAGAAATCTCAGCTGAGATTGTGGTGTCCACTGGAGTAAAGGTCAAGTAAAGTTAGATGTAATTTGCATAATAGTTACAAGAGCTGTGTGACTGGATGATAGGACCTAGAGAGGTAGAGTACAAGGAAAGGTGGAGGGGGCAGAGGACTGAACCTTGGGGCACACCAGCTGTTACCTGATGCAACATAGACCCCTCTGTATGCCAAGACACTTGGAGGAATCTGCCTGATCAGTAAGACTCAAACCATCTCAGGGCCCTCGCCAGGATGCCAGGGTGAGAGAGAGCGGACATGAGGATCTGTCGTATAACTGCAGAGCTTCAGCTGAATCTTCCTCACAGAGCCAAATGACAGTATAAGAATAAAACATAAAGGTGTGGGAACAGAGAGATAAGAACTTCAAATTCTAGCTGTAATGACACATTTAGTGCAGATGCAAAATATTTCCAGATATCCAAAACTGAGAAGCTGCAACAATGTATGACGAAGACACTTTTCATTGTAAACTGGTTTTTTCTAAAGCCTTGAACTTGCTTTAAGAAAGATGTTTTTTTTAAGTTAAAGTTTTCTTTGCTGTTGTTCTATTGCAAAGACTGAGAGAAGTAATTACAGCTGCTCCCTTAATTAAAACATTGACTGAGAGTCTGAGCGCTTTCTTCTGTCATGATTTTTGAGGAGAACCTCTGGTCAGATAGACGACTGTACGTAGCTCGAAGCTACAACTAAATGCTTCCAGAAGAGAAAAAAACACAAGCCAATCATAAATTGCAACACGCATCAGACTGTGTGCATTTATCGATATAAACCAGCCCTGACTGACTGTTTAAAACACTTCCATGTCGAGCCTCAGAATCAAAACAGAAGAATGAACCATGTTACGAATCGGAGCTCTGTGGCCGATCGCGCAGAGAGATTTCATGTATATATTCACAGGACAGCGGGTCGTATCTACAGTATCCGCTGAAATACAAAGGGGCTAAAGTCTCCAAACTCAAACATCTCTTTGCATCTCCTGCATTATTTAACTATAACAGAGACCTTTGAATTACAAATTTAAAGCTGTTTGAAGTTAAAGCTCTTTTAGTTTTAAATAAATATATTGAAATATTAAGACATCATCTGCCAGCATGGTGTCTGTATTTGTTTAATCGGTGTTTTTTATTCATTATTATTTTCAGAAATCTGATGTTGGACTGCCCTCCGGCTCTTAGTCAGCATACCATACCAGCTGTGCATGGCTTATTTGAACATTTTCTCTGCATGCGAGTGGATTTCTGTTCACGATGCAAAGATATTAAACTCAGAAGTCTACCATGTGCTCAGTGAGTGACTGCAAGTGTGTGCGTGTGTGTGTGCGTGTGTGTGTGTGTGTGTGTGTGTGTGTGTGTGTGTGTGTGTGTGTGTGTGAGGGAAACAGAATCCTATGTCTTATGCTGGTGGCCAATTATGTAAGGACCTGATGACATATGGTCCGGATTATCATGGCCCACAACAGGATTAGCAGTGTGTCTTTGTCTTAAAAGGCGCAATTGTAGTCCTGTATGCTTGTGTGTGCCTTTGTGGTGTGTAAACTATTTTGAGGAAAGTTGATTTTGTAGTTCCAGCGGTGTCTGACTGGGAACCTCAGTGTTAAACACCAACTGAGAAAATATTATGTTCACCCCAGTGATAAAGTAAGCTGACTTCCTTAAACTTAATTCTGACCCACAGAAATACCTGCAGAATGACCTGCTCCATGCCCAAAAATCTGCAGAATGACCTGCCCTATACCCAGTGACCTGTAGAATGACCTACCCCTTACCCAATGACCTGCAGAATGACATGCCCCTTACCCAGTGCCATTGCATAATAACCTTCTTCTTATCCAGTGACTTAGTGATTGATCAGCTGCTTACCCAATGACCTGCCAAATGACCTGCCCCTTATCCAATGACCTGCTCCTTTACCAGAAATCTACCTGCTAACCTACCCTAGGACCTGCAGAATGACCTGCTGCTTAATTGCTTTTCAAAAAATTGCTGCCATGTCAGCTCACACAGTGTGGCAAGCTGGCATCATAACACCCTTGCGTAGAAGCCTACATTCCACAAGGCATTGTAGGTAATTTGTCGCTTAACTTGTAGCTTTTACATCTGACGTATGTCCCCCTCCTGAGACTTGAACCAACCACCTGTAAGCACTTTGCCTTTAACCACTACCTGTTAAGCAAAATTAACTTTTCATCCCCTCAGCTTGCATTCCCTCCTGGCAACAGCATGTGGAATACTTTGGCAGCAATTCTCCACAGGCACAGCCTGGCTCTGGTCTCCTTCTTGGCCTAACCCCATATTTGCATCTCCCCGCAGTGCCTGGTGGGGGTCCTCATGGCTCATAGGGAGGGGTCCTGCCCTTGGGAGGCTAACTTCTGTTAACTGTCATTTGTCACCTGGCGCTAACAGAGATCAACGCCGCTCGGCACACAGATCGATATTCTGTTAATCCCGAGCTGGTCTGCGGAGGCCGACCGCCATCACCGTGCTTCCAGGCAAGGTGCAAACTGGCCGCCACTGCGGCCACTTTTCAGCCTCTGGACACCGGTGACAAATGGGGGGGGGGGGTGTTTGCCAAACTAGATCGGCATAGACAACAAGCTGACACTGCATATTTTTAAGCATGCACACACATACACACACACACACACACACATCTCTATAACACATTCTCTCCTAAAGAAATACATACACAAACAAATTCACACACAGAGACAGACATTTTCTCACATGCACACACAAATTCTCTATCACACACACACACACACACACACTTTCTTTATAGCACATACATTCTCTTTCAAACACACAGATAAATTTACACAGACAGACATTCTCTCTCACACATGCACACAAACTGTCTCACACACAGACACACATCGTCCCCTCTCTCTCTCTCTCTCTCTCTCTCTCTCTCTCTCACACACACACACACACACACACACACATACACACCTAAACTGCATGACTATATTCTTCTTCAGTCCCCCGTTTGCTTGGAGAGGCACAGAGAGGAAGCTGCTGATCATCCCCCATGAACACGACTTCACTGAACACCCCCCTTGGCCACCGATCGCACCCCCTGCGCCCTGCTCCACTCTGCACAGCTATGAAACAGATGCCGATGAGCTTTCGGGAGAGACTGCTCCAGCCAGACACGCAGAAGCACATGTAGGGAAGAAGGAAAGTGAGCTTTCACTGCTCCCTGTGCCATGGCTGGCTCGCTACACACAGAATGCAGTTTTTGTTATTTTTATAAAGGAGAAATCAGGCTGACCCCAGACTCCAGAGGCTGACATGCCGCTTAACAGACTATGTCACAAACAGTTTGATGAAGTGTTCATTGGAGTGTGCATGTCTATGTGCACATATGTAGGGGGTTTGCATACAGAACATGCTCATATATTATCCAGATACTACGGCAACCATAGTGGTGGTGGCAGGGAGATGGGGGGGGTGGGGGTGGTTAAACCAGAGATGATCCAACTGAATGACAGAATGATTCAGGCGGCAGTGGAATCCATCAGAGGTGGTATATTCAACCCAGAATGCACTGGGGCACTGTCAAACTGACAAAGCTGCTTTCAGGCTAATCAAAGTTCATTGTCTGTCTCCACTCCCCCCCCACCCCCCGAACCCTGAACTAAGATTTGTAAGTACGACCCCTTGCCAGGCTAGGCAGTAAGTTTGGTGTCTTTCCTTAGATTTCTGACATTTGTTAATTTGAGGGTCCCAGGTTTCTGTCACCCTAGTTGACTTTCCGGTGAGTTCCGTCACAGTCGAGTGACATGGTTCTCAGTCCTTGGTAGCCAGGTCCCCTGCCTCTCAGGTGACAGCCCAGGGTTTGATAATGTTTTTAAGTGACATTTCTGGACCCCGAATCCTTTCCCGGAGACGTTCTGGAGAGGATCCCGCCTAATTCGTCGTACATTTATCTCAGCAGAATTCAGACCCGCTCTGAGTAGTCTTCTTCCTACAAGGAGAAGCCTTTGTGATTCCCCCCACCCCCGTTTGTTTCACGGCGACAGGCTTGTCAGGAATTTTGGCACCGCAAATGTGAGCGGTGGGGGGGCCTCTCAGAACTGAGATTGTGGGGGGGGGGGTCAGTATGGGGTTAAGGAGCAGCATGCCGGTCTGTGGGGCACGTGGAGATGCTCACCCCAACCAGCCCACCCGTCAACGCATGTGCCCCCCCAGGCTAATCCCCACCACCGTTAAGTGTAGCAGGCAGGCGCACGGTCGACGCACTTCTCCCCCCGGCCAACTCGAGCTGCTATCAGCTGCGCCCCATGTCATCGGCGGCAGCCCCTTTCTCCTGGTGCCGTCTGCGCGCTGAATCTTGCCCTGTCGGGGTAATGAAGGGACATTATGCAGAGCCATAGACCACGAGCCCTGCTGTCAATCTGCACAAAGAATGGAGCTATGGCCTGGGGGTGTGTGGGGGGGGGGGGGTCAGTCAGGAGGAACGGGTCCGGGGAGGGAATGGGAAAGAGAGACATAGAGAGACACAAAGAGTTAGAGGGAGAGATACACACACAGAGACAGAGAGGCAGTGAGACAGACAGAGAAATGGAGACACAAAGGAACAGAGAGAGATGGACAACTGAGAGAGACACACATAGGGACAGAGAGATGGACAACTGAGAGAGACCCACTCAAAGAGAGAGAGACCCGGACAGACAACTGAGAGAGACACACTCAAAGAGAGGGAGACACAAAAGGAACAGAGTGAGAGAGACACAAAGGGACAGAGAGAGATAGAGACACAAGGGACTAAGTAAGAGAGACACAAAGGGACAGAGAGTGTGATGTACAAAGAGAGACAGAGAGAGACACACACAGACAAAGGGACATAGAGGGAGACAGATTGAGAGACTTACAAAGAGAGAGTCACAAAGAGACAAACCACTCTTACTCAGAACAAGGTAGCTTAACCAGCACTGGTACAAGGTTTTAGTTAGGGTTACACTGGTTTTAGTAAGGGTTTTCAGTTTATCATTACTGGCTATACACCTTTCTCAGCTAATGGATCAAGTTCACCCAAACAAGCAGACCTCCTGCTCATATGTGCTGGCTCATTCTCACCCTGACTCCAGTCCAGAGAACCTGTGTAGCACCCCCAGTGGCTGGCCAACTGTCATAGCAGAGAAAGCAGAGGCAGACTGATATTAACAAGGTTACCAATTAATGTAATTAATTAACAACAGAGAAGCAGACAGACGTAGTGAGAGTATGGGGCACAAGATCCTTTGTACCAGGGGAATCAGCCATCACACGCACTCAGTACTTGGAGACACTTCATATCCCTACAATTCTCTTTAAATATTTCCACGTTTCAGGACTGGGGAAATCACAGGAAATCACGGGGAAATCTCCAGCCGCCTATTGTGCCACGGTGAATGACTTAAAGGATTGGTGAGAGCTTACTTCACACACTTTGCTTAGGGGACATTATTGGGTTTAAAGAGAAAACATAAAAGGAAAATAAAAATCTTATTCAGAATGAAGAAATCTTTAGAAAAGCAGCCTGCCGGGATTTGTGATTATTTCGTGCCAAATATTGAAACAAAACAAGAATCGCAGATAAAATTTCATTGGCAAGCAGCTGAGTGCTTGTGTCCCCACTTTCTGTAATAAATTCTCAAAACAGATGCATATGAAGCTTCCTACAACAACATTGCATGTACACACATTATTAATTAATATGCAGGAGTGGAAATTCTCCTGGTATCACGAGCCGATTCTTCACTGTGCAGACGTTCATGCTGCACTAAATTCAGCCTGTGGGGCAGGGGTAAGGACGCTGGTCTGTGTGTGTTTGCATGTGTGTGTGTACATTCTCTCCTATCCTGGACTGGAGACACACTCTCACCTGCTCTAGTGTGTAGCTGGAGAGGCCGCCAAAATGATCTTCTGAAAAAGAGCAGCTTTTATGCGTCACGTGTGCAGGATAAGTGCAATAAAGGACGTGCAGTTGCTCATTTTGCAGCAAACATGAGCCTCGGTGTAGGTAACACGCATGTGTCATGTAGTATGTAAGTCGGCAGCACAACCAAACCCCTGCTGCGTTCATAATGGGGCAGGCTATGTGGGGACTTGTCGCTTCCATGTCTGACTGGATTACATGGAGGAGGGGGATTCTCCTTGTCGTGTGGGGGGCTCGATCCTGACACACTACTTTAATGGGATTTCGGAGTGCACAGACGCAGTGATGGGGCAGATCCCCAGCCTACCCGCTTCAGCCGATCTTGTCATGGAAATGACCAGCTGAGGGTGGGGAGGTTCAAGCATGGAGGTGATGTCAGGGGATATCCAGAAGCTGCCTGATATTCTGCTTCGCAGAGCAAGATGCCTGGGAGCTGAATCTGAAAAAGTCTCAAAGTCAGACATTTCTAATTATAGTAATTATAAAACAATAACAATGAGGCAGGCTGAGGTAGCATCCCCGAAAGCAGAAGGTGTCCCTGGGAATGGAGGTCAGGCAGCCCTGCTAGTGCCCCCCCCGCCCCCACCAAGCAGCAAATACAGCTGGTTGCTTCCCCCCATACCTGTCCACCTCATGTCAGGTGGAGATGAAGATGTTTCCGGGCTTGCTGCCGAGCTCCTGGCGTGCTCATTGGCTGGCGGCCCGTGGCAGTTAAGACAGGACGCCTCATTGGAAACGGGGAACGCGCCCGTGTGTCCGACCCAAGCGGGCTGCGTGTCCCATCAGCCCCTGCGTGATTTCCCAGATGTTCCATCCGGGCCGGCGGTAACAGCATAATCAGATCCCTTTCCGTGCACACGGCCGTAGGGTCCGATTAAGGCAGGGATGTCGGGGGTCGCTTTGAGGACACGCCCCTTTTTAAAGTCAGGGGCTCCAAGCAAAGGAGACAGTCCTGCAGTCCAGCTCTGTGATCACATGACTATCACCTGTATGGGAAAAATAAGCCCATTCATCTAAGTGGACCTGTCCAGAAAGCCAAAACACCCTGTTCAGTCTCTGCACAGTCTAAAGCAACATACAGTTCAGAAAGCAGGGTCAGAAGGCAATTGGGGGTTAAGGGCCTTGCTCAGGGGCCCAACAGTGAAAATCTCTCTGAGAATCATGCACAACATCCTAACTCACTGAGCCACACACAAGCCCAACTGCAGCGTCATTATTATTGGTGTACGACAGTATTGTACACTCTGACGCCCACTGGCTTTGCTCTGACGTTGCCCTTATCATGTGCTGATTGAACACTGTTTTCAGGGTTTCTTCAAGTGGTCAGAAAGTCACTCACAGGGACTTCTTCCCAGTTAGTCTTCTGCAGTAACTGCACCCCCTGCCCTTTGGAGGTGCAATTGCAAATTTCTATGGCCTCCCAGTTTACAGAAATCCCCAACCCAGAAGGTAGATAGGAAGCTCAAGTCATATACAGTACCAGTCAAAAGTTTGGACATGCCAGGCCGCCTACAAAGGGGAGTGATAGTGTGGCATCACATGACCTGACCAACTGACCTAGACACAGTAGAAATTGTTTTGGAGGAGTTTGACCAGAGAGTAAAGGAAAAGTGGCCAATGAGAGCTCAGCGTATGTGGGACCTCCTTCAGGACAGCTGGAAGAGCATCTCAGGAGGCCACCTCACGAACCTGGTGTAGAGGAGACAATAGGGTCAGCCAGTCCCTGGAGCAATTGGGTTTAAGGGCCTCGCTCAAGGGCCCAATGCTGGCATCACTCTGCTGACCATAGGATTTGACCCGGCAACCTTCCCCAACCCATAGAGCTGCTCCCCTCCCCCAACCAATTATTAATTATTAGTATCATTATTATTATTATTATTATTATTATTAATAATAATAATAATAATAATAATAATAATTTTTCTGTAATGCTTTTTTGGTCAATACAAATAAAGCTTTCTATGGGTAGGTGTTTCCAGACTTTTGACTGACACCATATATAAGCAGGCACTAACAAGGGGAATGCCAGGACGCCGAAAGACCTCTCTGTTTGGTGAAGGCCAGCAGAGGAATATAGAGCAGTGCTGTGTGCTCCATTAATCCCCGATCAGCACCCACAGAGGGATCTGCATTTTAGGGATGCACAACATGATTTATTTCAGGCCCGGCTGCAGCTCTGATTTCTGCGGCAGCTCAGGGGGTGCAGGGAGGATCGATTACTCACACATGTCGGGGGTGTTAATGGGCATTCCTGCTATCACAGGTAAGCTGTACTCCTTCTGTGAGACTAAGCCGGAGGGTGGGAGCAGGGAGGTGGTGTGAGCCTGGGGTTCCTGTCCCGGCTCATCGCCGGCCCGATCCAGCCGGCTCTCAGGTGAGCCCTGGAAAGTCACTAGCTTGATACCCCCTGGCACCCTAAAAATCCTTCCGAAGTGTGCCCCTTCTGCATTTTCTGCTATGAGGGCTCTCTTTGTAAGAAAACTCAGTTTCAGGGTTGGTTGCAGATGCTACCTGCCTGTCTGGCTTGATATTGAGTGGAAATAAGCAGTTTCTGCGTCCAGCCACGGAGTCACACAGCACAGTGTAGCTCCTCCAGGTGGAAGTGGTATGTATATGTCCAGCCCCCTAGTCCAGAAAGTGCTATCAGCATGATCAGGCCTCTGGTTTGGCTTCTGCAAGATTTTAAGGCTTGGTCTTCATCAGTTCTGCAGAAGGCAAATTGCATACAGTTAAACACACACATTCACACAATCATGGGGGTAAATTATGGGGGAAATAACAGGTTGTAACACCACCAATAATCAAAACCATAACCCCCTTGACCCCCTCAAATGGGTGGAGACCTTAACCCCCCTCCCCCAAAGCTCAATCCAAAGTTGTGCCCTTGCACACAACACATTTCTACTGTGGCATGTCAGTGATGTGCTGCTTTGAGAAAAAGGACTCTGTCTGGAGCTTGAAGATGATCCTTATTCACACCTTAGATTATCTCCCTCCCAGGCTACGTGCTATTAGCAAAAGAACTGTCAGTGTTTTCCCATCATCTAGATCTTGGTTTTTGGAAACACTGAGACAAACTAGGAGTTCTTCAGATTTTGGACATCAAGCCTGTGTTAGAACCCCTAAGAACTTTCATCTTAGAAAATGCACTGCAAACTGTATAACATCAGGACTGGCGGCGCATCAGTTATTAAAAATTACTCCTCCTGAAGTAGCAGACAAAAGACAGCTGGCTGAAGTACTGTATTACCCATAGTATGGCAGCCATCTGCTTTGTTTCCATTAACGTATCCAACTAAACGACTGAGCAAAGTAGACCTCTGCACTGCACACGACGCGAACTCTCCGCATGTAAGCTTTGTGCAGTGGTACCTAATCTATAATAATTAGCTAATCTATAATAATTGGAAACCCACTCCCCCTCCACTGATGTCAAATGTACCACAAACATACATCAGTCTTGAGAAACTTCCACGCGTGACCGACTGAGATAAACCTTGAAGAGAAATTCAATTCCCTCCAGGAGCAATATTTGATTTGTCTCTCTAACCAGTGAATTATGCAACTCGCAGGTAAGAAATGACTATGGAGCAGAATGAAAACAAATAGAAACACACACAGATACACACAAACGTAGCCTTGAAGCCTCCTCTGTTTCTCTCTGTTCACTTCGAATGGACGCCTCCAACTCAAGCCCCACTCTCCTAGCTAAAGAAAACCAATAAAAGTGGATTTTTTTAAAAGGCTCAGGAAAAATAAGCAAGGAAATTCTTGCAGTGTGCCAGTCTTTGGAAGACAAGTGCTCCCCTGTCCTCAAACATAAATCCAGCCAAATAAAACACCTGTGTCCCACTAGGAAACAACTAGCCAAACAGAAATAGCCATGAATCTATCTGCAGTGAATGAATGAACAAAAAAAAATTGCCCCATGCTGTCCATGGACTCTGAGATTAGTATAGAGGCCTTTTGTAGTTAAGGACATTTCCCGATTGCTAAAGAAATACAGATTAAGATAACTCACAGAGGTCCTCTCGCCCTGTCAGCTTGGATCCCATTTCCTTATTGACGGAAGAAACCATTTATTAAAACCAAGGGAAAAATTCAGATATTTTAATATTGCTGGGGGAGAATCTGCTTCGCTCTTATAACAAATAAGATGAAAAATTGCTCTTTAAAATGTATATACAGGAATAGCATGTGATCAGGTGCAGCTAAATGTCAGTGTCTTTACTGTAATGAGGATAACTGACGCTGGCGCCCTGCCACTTCCCCCCCTAAGCGCTCTGCAAATGGCAGAAGACCCCTCTGCCCCTGCTGCCCCCACTAAAGGTGTTTTGCATGCTAGGTTCAGCTAATTTGTGTTTCCGAGCTGTGGGCCGAGGTCGGCCATCTCCAGCCCCCCCCCCCCCCCCCCCCCCCCCCCCCCCCCCCCCCTTCCCCCCCCCCCCCCCACACCGACACCAAACCCCCAGCGCCCCCGCCCACCCAACAAAGGGGGGGGGGGGCGCCGCCAC
>JAAGVU020000001.1:45727085-45740709 GCA_011763525.2 Mormyrus iriodes
CTGGGGAGTTTTGTTTGTACAAAGCCATTGGCTGTGCTGGCTTGTGATGTGATGTCATGCATGCCACAGTCCCGCCCCCCCCCCCCCCCCCGCCCTCCCCCCACCTTTACTTGCCCAGCCGGCCGCAACTGGTAAACCCAACGATGGGCCCGACCGCCCAGCAAACAGAGGGGTGGGTGGCAGCCACAGCCGGGGGAGTCGGCAGGGCCAGGCGGGCCCCTACCTCTCTGTGCGGTCCCCCCCACCAACACGGGCCCAGACACATTCAGAAGGCCAGAGACTCACATGCTTCCGGTGTCTTCCCTGGACACCAGACAACTATGCGGTTCACTGGAAGGCGGCGTCTGTAACCAAAACACTTTATGTGATTTATGCTTAGTTTACCTGTATTTAATTTTTTAATGGTACCGTGTGAAAAAAAGACAAAAATATAGGTCATGCGGCAGGAAAATAATAATATATATTATAAGGATAATATAGAGAACCTCCAGATACTACCGCCGGGTTCTCATTGAGCGGTAAACTATAAATAATACTAAACTATAAATAATAATAAAACTATGAATAAAAATAAATAAAACTATAAAAATAATCTGTCCATCCCTCCCTCCATCCATCCATCTTCTAACTGCTCATCCTGGACAGGGTCAGAGTCCATCCCAGGAAGCACAGTACACAAGGCTGGGATGCACCCAGACCGAGACGCGAGTATCAGACTAAACTTGACTTAACCTGAGAACTCCGGGCGGCAGTCAGTCATGCATTTGCAGGTTTGGTGTGTGCTGTAGGTCACGTGAAGCCAGAATCTGCCAGCATGGAGGACGCTCTGTGTGTGTTGCTGACACAAAGCTCATACTTCCTCTCTGTGTGTGTGTGGTACACAAGGTACCGCAGTTACAAGGAGCGAAATCAGAGAGCAACTGCAAGCATTAGTTAGTGGAATTATCTGGATAACTCCAGCAAGGGCAGAAGGTACGATCGCGTAGCGAGAGGATTAGGTAATGCCATTATCCAAGCGACTGTAGCATTAGAATGGAGAATTAGAACGGATAATGCCACGGATTCGGCACGAGGAAATTGCCATAAAATTATGGCATTATCCCAAGCGATCAGATCCTGATACCAGTAAATTTGAAGTAAAGCTTTAAATTCCAAAATGCCCTGTTTGTATGTACGACGGCTCTCGGACGGCAGATGTTGATTTTCTTACGATATAAATCATTATACAATAAGGCAGCTGTTCAGTTTTATTCGTCGCACCCGTCGCTTCACTTTAGAAACTCTTAAAAGCTTCTGTATCGCTCCCGTGTCACATCTGCAAACTACGAGCAAGTTTAACATAAAACCAGCTACGGGACAAACAAAAGGATTATCTCTGCGAGGAAATGCGACTGCTGCATTAATCTCTGCGAGCTCCGTCTGCGGCTCCCATCATTCAACGCTTCCCGGGCGCGATGCTGTAATTTTCACGGCCAATTTGTCTCCTCGAGCACAAACCTGGCGGTGTCACAGGCACAGGTAAGCCCCGCCATCCCCGCGTGCCCCCGTCGTCATGGAGCCCGCAATATGACATTAATAAGAATACGCAGCATTGTGCCTCAGTAATCCTGTAATGCAGAGGGATTCATCTATGGAGAACTGAGCGGGGAAGGATTCCCACAATTGCTCTACCTGCAGAAAAGAACTTGGGTATATAAGAAAAGGAACGAAGTGAAGCTTATCATTTTTGCAGTCTTGCTCCCGAATACTGTGAGGGCTGAGTGCTTCAGCACTGAAGCTGGAAGGGACCTGAGTCAGTGATGGCATGTGACTCAGTGGACTAAACCTCTGTACTGCTGATCAGAAGGTTGCTGGTTCAAGCCTAGCCTCTGCACAGTAGTCATGTGTCTGTAGGTCCCTCCTTCTGGGCTCCCTATGAGCTGTGCAGTGTCTGCCCTTTACTGTGGACCCACCTGAAAGCCTATGTATGTAGCTTATGAAGAGCAAGATAGAGCATTTCCCCCCTGATGCTGTCAAGTGAGATTGATTAGAGGAAAACCCAACATATATTGCATGTTTGTTGTAATTCATTTGCTGATTCTCATTTTTTTTTCACTCTTACAGCCTGACAGTGTCCTGTTCCAGAGGAACACACTGTGGGACCCGAAGAGGACAGGCCGTCCGGCCGATCAACCTCGGGACTGTGGTTGGGGGGATCCACTTACCATCCTGTGGAATTTGCCGAGGTAGCAGGGCCCCCATCGCAGGAAGGGGCGGGTTCCCTCCTTTAAGATGTCAGGGACTTCCTGTCTCACAGCCCGCTTGACTCCAGGGGAGGCCGAGCCACAAGGTAACAAGATCTGGAGGAGGAAATACCCAGATTCCTCCCTCCCTAGAGGTGCCAGTGGTACTGGCTGACAAGGCGAAAGGGCCTGTAGTCTTAAAAAAAAAAAAACACATCAATTCCCAAAATGAAATGAGAAACCTAAAGTAAATTAACCTGAAAATAAAAGACAATTGTTTGCTGATTCAGTCGGGCCTTCGGTGTGTAAACAGTCCAATAACAATGAAAATTTATGATTTCAGGTCAAACATCAATATTGTCAATGACAATGATGTAACACCACGAGTGAAATATGGCACATGTTACTATTAAAATGTGCTTGTTTTTACACACAGGCTGTAGGAGAGCAGCTTTCTCTCCCATCAGAAGGCTCTGGACGCTCTCACAGCCTCTCAGTGTCTCCCTTATGTTCTTGTTCTTTCCCTCCCTGAGTCTCCCATTCATCAGCCCAGGAAGTTTCTGGAAGAACAACAAACAAACAGAGCCTTGTGGTGGGAGGCCTGGGGAGAGACAAGTCGGGGAGATAGGCAGGGCCACGTTCTGGCTCGCGGGACCGCGAGGGGAAGGCGGGCTCTGTACAGCAGCAAGCCGCTGTTATGCTAATCGCCGTGGCGCTGCTTGCGTGAGGCCTGTTTATGACGAGACACAGGAAGGAAGAGCTTCCCAGGGCTTACATGGAAAAGCTGTTTCTCTCATGAGTCCAAATGGTGGGTTTTTATGGAAAGACCACCGCAAGCTGTAGGCGATGTCCTACAAGATGCAGTTTCTTCCTGCAGTGAAAAAACGGGGATGGAATATTAGCTACAGGCACCAGGTCAGATGACATGGCGGGGGGGGGTTTGTTCCACAGCAACTGGTGCCTGGTTCCCCTACAGGAGCACGACGTGCATTATGATGCATGACTTTGATTGGTAGACCCCTCCTCTCCCTTGACATGGTTTGCACCAGCATCCTGAACCTTCCTCACGAATCAGGGCAGCTTGTTAGTTTTGAAGAGCCAGACCTTTAGTTCATTCTTCAGGTGGCCCGTGATGGAGATGCTTTTGTGAAAACCCATTCTGCTTCCGGGGGTCTCTGCTGGTTGCTGGGCCCAGTTGCCCCCACCTCTGTCACACGTCTGGACCCTTCCTGTCTCGGCCACTCAGACAAGCCGGATTTCAGGCAGAGGTACCAGCTGTTCATGTCGCAGACCATGCCGCCACCATGGGCGCAGGAGCATGACAGTGCAGGCGTGAGGGTGGAGCTAGAGAGGTCACCTGACTCATATTACTCATGCGGATTGGAGCCAGTATGGCAGTTCAGGGTGGCCTGTTCAAGCCGCTACAGGATGTTTCTGTTGTACCCTTGAACTTTGTACACGTGAACTGCTCAGTGTGGAAATGGCTTTGCTTAAATGCATCAGCTAGGCCATAAATTTAAAAATATGCTTTATTTGCACAAGTAGATCAGAATGCTTCGTTTCACATATGCCATTGACTCTCCTTTAAATCATACATAGCTGAGAGTGAAGTTTGGGCCCTGAGTGCAGGGCCAGCCGCAGTACATTTTGGAGAATTATGGGGCCTTGCTTAAGGAACCAAAAAACGTGACGATTCTGTGACAGGATTCAAACTAGTGACCTTCCAAGCACAGGCCTAATCCACTGAGCCACGCACCACTATAGGAGCTATGAATATTGTGGGGTTTAGCTAGATGTTTAGGGAGCTGAGGGGGATGTGGACCTGCCTCCTGTGAGGTAGCCCATCTGTTCTGCCCCAAAATCATGGCTGTTGACACCAGGCGGTATCCCGTTGATCAGAAAAATGGGGTAGAGAGGATCAGGTTGTGCAGACCCTTTATTCTCACCTGCGTCAATCAATCCGAGAGCGAAAGCAGCAACGGATACACGGGTGAAGCACAGCCAAAGTGCTTCACGGTCACATGCGGTTACAGCGCTCCATCGTGGCGCTTTTTTTAACCGTATTCGGTTCTTCAGCACTGGGGTGAAATAGGTGGGAGTCTCGAGGACCCAAATACACCGAACCGATATGGCATCGCACGCTTCACCTGATGACTCAGAGACCTCTCTCTTTTCGTCTTTGAGAGGCACAGAAACAGAGTCAAGGGAAGGCCCTGATGTTCATCAACGAACACAGAACACCTATTCTCGCTCAAAGCTGCAGCAGGAGCAGAATGGAACAGGAGCAGAACGGAACAAAAAAATCGATGAAAAATCAGAAAGTGATTGAGGTGGGAAAACATGGAAACGGACGATTAGGTCCGGCATCTGGCCAATCCTGTCAATTTATTAAACGACTATGGAGCACAGTCTAGAGAATCCCAGCAGAAATCCTCTCGTTGTTTGCTCTTTGGGGAGTGCATTTGATCCTATTAGTTTTTTCAGCACTTGACTGAAATGTCAAAATGGAAATCTTTCACAGTCAAAGGAATTACATCCCCTGGTCCCACCTTGTCCCGAGACTCATATTATACATTCCGAGGGACGTGATAATTCTGTGCTCTCTGAGCTGTGCGGGGAGCAGATATAGCAAAGGATGAATAAAGCGAATTTGTAACGAATGTATTAGTAGCAGTACTTAGTTTCAGACTATGTTATCAAAAATGACTCAAAATGTAATCTTTTCCCTTGTATATAAAGCTGGATTTGGAACCTTTTTGGTCAGTTAGCATGCCTGCCTGGAATGCAGGTCCACCCATGGGATTTGAACCTCAGGCTATGCCCTGGCAGATCCGAACCTTCCCCTTGCTCTCACTGCCCTTCTGATTTCACCCCGGGACGTATCCCTGGAATCTGGCATCGTCGGGAGCGACTCTGCTCTGGGAATCCGGCCAAGGCGCCTGACCTGCTGCTGTGTGTGTCACATCTCTTTAATGTGGCTCCGGGCAGATGAGGCAGGCGAGAGACGGGGCAGCGGTTCTGGCGGCAAGGTAGCGACCCTGGCTGTTCCTCTGGCTGCCTGCTGTTGTAGCAAGCAGGCGTTTAGCGCCGGCAGTCTGGAACGTTCTCGGCCGTGAACGTTGGCACGCCATTCGGCGAGTGGATGCCTTCGTGACACAGCAACAGTTCTCTAGGGTAGAAGGCCATCGAGCCTGGAAGTCAGATGCACCACCTTAGCAGGTTTTAGGACGCCTGCAATGTCACAGTGTTCCTGAGCACCCCATAACTCGTGCTGCTGGAGTTTCAGACGGCTGACTCATCGCCCTTCATCCAGAGAAGCTGGCAGAATGCACAGCTTCCTTTACATGGGTTCAAACCACATACATTTAAAGACAAGTCTGGTGACATATCCTCAGATAGCCTGTTAGGGTTCTTAACAGTGTGGGTGGATATTAAAAAGGTCTTGGGTCCTCTGCGATGGCACTCATGGGTCTCAGGTTGTGAGCTTATCAATAAAAAATCTGATGGAAGTCCAGGGTTGGGTGGGATTGGACTGAAGGGAAGTTTGGGGCACAGAAAAACAGACAAAGATTTAAAGAAGCATGCAAACAAAAAGGCATCATTTGTACTTGGAAAATAATCTCCGAAAAGATGCCTGCATGCACACCAGGGATGAAGGGAGGCCGGGGCGTACGGATTATGGCTGCTTTGAAATTGTAGCTGGGCATGGCCGTCTAGCACACGCACATTCACACACACACACACACACACACACACACACAGCACCCCTCCCTTGGTGCCGGGCCTAATGATTACTAATGCGGCTAAATGTTACAGAGCCACAGAAACCGATTGCCACCGGGGACGTGCAAATCTCTCATCGCATGTTTCTTTTGTCGGTTTCCGCACGGCAACAGGGGGGTACCCGCTTATCTCCAGCACCGCCCGTGACCATGGGGAGCTTCTCTCAGCTGCCTCCTTATTAACAAGCCGGTCCTCTCTCCGCTCCCAACAGGAAGGAAACTGGGAGCTGTAATGTGCTCCTAACCAAAGTCACGGACTGTGAGAGATTCTGCTCCTCAGCTTCAGAGATTTGGGGGGCCTGGAGTTAGTGTTGATGTATCGGAGAAGAAAGGTTTGTTACTTCCAATTAGTTTTCAAAGATTGATGTCTTGCATCAGTCCTTTAGTATTTACATAAACTTAATATACTTTTAGTTGCACAAAGATCAAAATGCCACTTAGTGCCACTGAGGTGCTAGAATCCCCGGCCTGTGACCAAACATTCATTGTTTTGGAACAAGCCGTGCGGTTCAGCTATTGGCCCCAGGTAATCGAAGTCTAAAGCACCAAAATGCAATCGGGGATCGTTCTGATACCAGGGTCACTTTGTGATTTTGGCTCAGAACTGGCAGGAGAAAGAAAATGTAATGTAATAATGTATGTATTTTTGTGTTTTTTTGCCCTTTCGTGCACCACAAGAGGGAAGATAGAAGCAAATCAAAACCATCATCAACCAACAACTGCCCACCATATCTCTCTGAATCTACCCCCCCCCACCCCCTTTAAGTCCAACTTCCCTAGAAGCTGTGAGGATTTGCTCGTCCTTACAGAAACCCTCCACTGAAATTACTGGAGCGACTCTTTTGCAGCCTTCGTACAACACAGGCCTACGAATCACGCAAATCCTTGGCAGAGCTTTATGCAGGATAAAAAACATGTTTGGGTGGCTGGGGGCGGGGCTGGGGGGGGGGTCCCCACATTGGTTTTTTTTTTTTCTTTCTTGGATGAATAAAAGGACGGTTGAAGAAGAGACTTCAGTCAGTCGCCGAAAACATCCCTGGGGGTACGTGGCGGGGGCAGCGTGCATCACAAACCTTCCATTCACCCCTCCCGCCCCACCTCCATGTGGCCCTGGAGTCGGCCCTCTCTCCGTCAGTGCCGGGTCTGCTTCCCCAGTCGCTGGACGATAAGATCTCCCCTTTTTCGTTATGGGTGCATCTCCAGAACCCACGTGGCCTCCAGCCCTCAGCTGCGCCTGTGTTTACTTAGTCTGTGTTTATTTGCTTCTTCTTTAGTCCTGGGATTAATTATCGTACCCATATGTTGGGATAAGGCAGCTCCCTCCAAACCAATGGCATAGCCTGCGCAGAGGACGCCACTTTCATTATCGTTATTATTACCATCCCTCTTCTGTATTTCTGACTTCCACACGTTCATTTCACTTGTTGATTTTCTGAAATGTACCAATAATATTACCATAAAATGAACACTTTGCAATCCTGATTAATGGTAATTCACACACAAAGCTTTGGCGCGTTTATGTAAAACATCACATTGATAATCATTTGCTAGCGTCATGCTTTATTTATCCAGAACAATGAGATTTCTTTGTGTTCCTCCGCGAGACTTCATCTCCTGGGCATTAAGTCGGCTCAGTTTCAACTTCATTTATTTGGCTCCGTCCAAGTGTTTCTACTGTTTTGTTTCCTTTGGTTTTTCAAGCGATTTGTCCCTGACACTCTGATTGCAGCTTTTTTTTTTTTTACAAATACTAAATAGAATAATGATGGAATGCAGATGCATTTGTCGTGCCGTGAGCATGTTGATGGACTGAGCACATTGTGTTTATGGGTTTATGAGTGTTTTTACCAACACTCAAGTGACCACACATACATTATATGGCTTAAGGTATGTGAACACCCCTATAAATTAGAGGAATTGCCTAATTAAGCCTAATCTGTTGCTGGCACAGGTGTATAATTAAGCACACAATCTCTTGCAAGAAACATTAGCAACAGAATGGGTGGCTGTACAGAAGAGGTTAGTGGCCCACTTGGCACCATCAGAGGACGCCATATTTCCAACAAGGCATTTCAGCAAATCGCTTCCCAGCTGGAGCCGTTCTGGTCAACTGTAAGGGACGTGGTGCTGAAGGTCAAAATGTCTGATCAGTTGTGCCACACGAGCTCACAGAAAGGGACCTGATCACCCAGCATTAATATTCAATCTGAATGGCAGTAAATCCCACCTGCAGTGTTCCAACATCTAATAGAAAAACCCCTCCCAAAACAGCAGCCGCTGTTACTGATTTTGGAATGAAATTTGGAACAAACTAGTGTCCATGTACGTTTGGCCATACAGTGTCTATGGCCTAGAACTGGTATGTCCAGCTCAAATTTCAGTTATTTTGGTTAAAAAAGGGTTCGGAAAAATACTGATGCATCTCAAAGAGGCAAATGAGAGCAGCTTCACCAGCCCAGGAAGACTGGTTGGTTTCACATCAATCCTCATGCAGTTTAGTGCTGAGTCACTGTTCTGGCTCTTAGACAACTGCAGATAAAATTTGTCTGCAGCTTTATCCCCCTTGAACATACAATCCGTTAATCAATTTTCATGTATTATATGACATATCCTACTCATGGTTGTGTTTAAATGATATCCGAAGAAGTCAAAGGTCGCGTTCGATTAAACAAGTTCCCACACCGAGACTTGATTAGCTTTGTTGGTAAATTAGCCTTTTATATTCATTGTTAATATTAAGAGGGCTTCCTTAGCTTAGAGTACTGTTCTGTTCCTTAAGTCACACCCCCACGAGTTCCTCTCCTCCTGCTTCTCCCCAACCGCCCCCCCCCCCCCGTGGCTACAGATCAGAGTGCCCTGCCGATGTGCACTTCAAGAGCACTGGCACGGGAGTGGGGGGAGGGGGGGCTAGATGTGAGACAGAGAGGGAGGGGGAAGATGTGAGACAGATATGAGGCAGAGAGGCCAGTGCAGGCCCCAAAAACAGGCCTGTGAAAAAGCAGAGGGGAATGTGTGACCAAGATTAGCATCTCTTTGTACTTCACCTTCCAGCTTCCCAACCCTGCATCAAGGTTGAGTCAAAAGACTAGATTAATCATTCTTTTAAAGACTTATTATTTTGGTAATAATGATACAATGTTTCCCCAGGTCCAGGCATCACCTTCAACCTGTTTCCCATTATTAACATTCACAAGTTCCCAAGAACACAGTCGTCTATGAAACGTCCAACACACCGTTCTCAAATTTTCACAAATTCACCAGAGAGTTCAGGAGACCTGGAAAGGGAATTACGGCAATATTTACAGACTACATACAGTTATAAAGCCCTTCTCATGAATCCGGACGCTTAATATGTTGTTTCTGGAATTCTCCCAGCCCGTAACACAAGACGTACTGGAGAAGGCGGCGGCTGAGGGAGAGCCTCGTGGAAAATCTCGCCCGCTGCAGGTTGACAACTGCTATTAATTGAGACCAATTTTAAAAAGGCATGGAAGGTGCAGAGGCTCAGTAGGAAACACTGAGTGAGTTTTTCAGCCCAGAGGAACAGATTCTCCAGTGATTAACAGTGCATGCGGTTCATGCATAGTAAGAGATGGACATGGAGATTCATCACGGATCACAGGTTACACTCATCACACCTGCTCCTTTTGAATGGTCCTGTAGTCATCCCCAAAAGATGGGAGTATTTTCATTGGAACTCAAGAATATTTTTATGCGCTCACATTCCTATATGAACCGGGTTGTTGTTCACAGTTGTGTTGTTCAAACTCGCTGGTTTCAGCTACCCTTTGACCTGGAACAGAACCTTCCAGAAACAGCTGAGGTGAAAGACAAGGTATCTTTTGGCCATTAGATGGTGAAGATCTGAAGATCAGGCAGTGCTGAGGGAAATATATTTTCACAGCATCGCACTATACAAAGTCTAAAAAAAAGTTATGCTTATTGCCCTGCAAAGTTTGAATAATGATGTCTTTTCACACATTTCCTGCGCAAACATCTAGCCCAGGGAGATGTGTGCGACAGAGGAGCCTTCTCGCATTAAAGTTTTTGGGAGAAGATACAACAATTTCCATGCAGGGAACTTAATGACAAGACCTTTGATGTTTAAATCGGGATGTCGCACAACAAGGAGATATTCTCTATGGACTGTACCTTCTCATGACAGAAGAGCAGAGGAGGAACAGAGCGTGCTCAGAGTGTGAGGCTGGCACCATCCACGGGGAGCTGAGACCCACACATGGAGGAGCCTCACACAGTGTAACGCACAAGATCAGCAAAAAACGAGCTCCCATACGTGTCTGTTAGGGACCCATGCTGTCATGTTATAAGTGCACACGGCCGCACACTTGCCACCACAGCCTTGCTGTACGATTTCCGACAGCAAAATGGTACAAGATGCAGAGACAGACATGAAGAGACGAGGGGGGGAATCATCAGGAACATATCCCACATGAGACTGTGAGACTTAATGGGAATCTGTGGTGAAGGGTAGAGTCAGCCAGACACGAAAACTCTGAGACACTGGGAAACTGACTGGGAAAGACAGAGACTCAGAAAGATACAGAGACTCAGTGAGACGGATACTGGGGAAGACAGAGACTCAGAAAGATACAGAGACTCAGTGAGACGGATACTGGGAAAGACAGAGACTCAGATACAGAGACTCAGTGAGACGGATACTGGGGAAGACAGAGACTCAGATACAGAGACTCAGTGAGACAGATACTGGGGAAGACAGAGAGTCATAAAGATACAGAGACTCAGTGAGACGGTTACTAGGCATAACAAAGACTCATAAAGATACAGAGACTCAGCAAGACAGATACTAGGGAAAACAGAGACTCATATCGATACAGAGACTCAGTGAGATGGATACTGGGGAAGACAGAGACTCAGATTGATACAGAGACTCAGCGAGATGGATAATGGGGAAGACAGAGACTCAGAAAGATACAGAGATTCAGACAGACAAGGATTCAGAGATGCGGAAATATGGAAAGAATCATGGATTCAGAGAGACACCCAATAGCACAGAGGTCAAGCTTTAGAGAGCTCATACTAGGCGTGTGTGTGTGTGTGTGTGTGTGTGTGTGTGTGTGTGTGAATATGCATTTGAGCGTCCGTTCTGAGAACAGAGGCAGCCAGCAATTGCCCACCCAAAACCCTCTCAGAGCCCTCTGGTTCTGCTCAGTGAGCACAGATTTCTGAGGGTCCTCTTTATCTCCATTAACCAGAGATGGGGGATGTACGGATCCACTTTAAACTTTGTGCACACGCACACACATATTACAGCACACACACATACACACCAAAACACACACATCCTGGCCCACAGCTCTGATGGGAGATTATCTTCAAATATTCTCCTGTGATGATGGGGGGACTTACACAAAGCCATGAGTGCCCCGCCTTGCCCTTGAAATTTAGTCAGCTCAGCAGAACCTTGAGGAATGCTCTGAGATTAGGAGCCATCTTGGTTCTTAGACAATGGGTGTTTCTTAATACTAGACCGTACTTGTGTTCTCGCGTACCCATTTAACATCATCTTTCATTGCCGAAGACCAGTTCCAATACTCAAGAAGAGAAGTACAGAGGATGGTAAAAATCCTAGGATGTTGTTCTTGCCCCGCTCCATATATCAAGGATATATCAGTTGCATCCTCACAAAACAAGACCAATCTCATTATTCATTATGCCGGTCTTGCCAAGATCACAAGTATGATCTTTGCATTCCTCATATTGACAAACACGCCACAGCCTGTGGGGTGCGAGGATAGATTCCTGTTTCTACCTGATGTGTAGGAGTCCCAAGCTCCTCCGCATGGTCACTAAACTCTAACTGCAGGTGGTGTGGGTCACCAGATTAAAGTCACCAAGGCGTGAGGGCATCCACTGGATCAGACCAAGGGTGAAAAGAAGGACTCGGCAGTCTGAAGATGCCGGTCACTTCAGCACCTGGAAGAGGAGGTGAACCATGAGCAGGTCATTTACAGACCTACATGCTCTACGTTCTCTTCCACTGCAGGAGAATGAATCATGAGCCAAACCTGACTCTTGACATCTTAGGAAGTGACTCAATCAAGAACATCTAAAGCCCAAAAAACAGGGAAAGCCTCCCACTTCATCTTCATCCAAACACCACTAATTAAAGGTCTTGGGTTTAATGTCCAGAATGGACACTTTCATCAAAGGGCCTTGGAGTGATGGGAAAACGAAACTGCAGATATTTCCTCTGGGTCAATGCCTCATGATGGGCACACCGAACAGGTGCTATGAGGGGAAAATGCCGATGAACCCCCCCCAAGAAGACAGGCAGAGAGAAGAGCTCTCGCAGATGGTTCGTAGACAGACTCAGCGGCAGGGATGGCGACGGTGCCGTGAGGGGATGGACTGTCTGAAGAGCGCCTTTCATTCCCATGGAGTGCGTCCCTAATCCCGTGTCCGCAGACTGCACCCTCCTGACTGCCAAATTACATGCAAATTTCGGCAAATGAATGAGTTTTAAGTACTTGACAACCTGTCATCGTAAGAAAACTGAAACGTCCTGACGGATAGATAAACAATCAACAATAAATCCCCTGTATGGAAATTTGATATTTCCGGCACAATTATCAAAAAAATATATAAATAAGTGGACACAAAGGCAGTTGGCATTTGTTCCATTCTGAACAGATACTGATGCAAATGAAATTTCCTTTGGATGTAATTGATTCAGATGTGGCATGCCTCGCTTGTTCCCCCCCAGCCCCCCCTCTCCTGTTTGTTTTTGATTCCTTTTTCTTTTTATCTCAGTACCTTCAAAATAAGAGGATAATGGGTGACGTAAATGAGCGGATGAGAAAGGGTGGGGGATGAGGAAGAGGTGGGAGACTGCCTCTCATATTGCCTTGTGTGTGGAAGAGGGAGGGGGCAATGGGTAGAGTGACAGACATTTTTTACCCAAGAAGGGTAGTTTACTCCTGGACTGTTCTGGGAAATTGGACCGGGGTCCCCAGCTATTTTTTCCTGAGGGCCAATTTCCATCAGCAATATAAAGATAAGGTCTACTGTGTCTGACCGATGAGAGAGGGGCGACCGATCACATGATATGGATGTAACTGTACTTCGGTCCAGAGTCAGACCAGAGACTGCCATTTGGTGACCACTGATGCAGACACAACACCAAAGGCTCCTGGATGCCCTGTGAAAGCTTGTCCAGGTGTTAATGAAACTGTGTCCTAATTCATCTGTACATTCAACAACAACATTAATCCCCAGCATCTCCTGTTCAGAGTCTTCCTTACCAAGTGTGTTCTGGTACCTTCTGTAAACAACACAACAACCAGCACATTGCCTGCTTAGTGCTATAATAAACAGCTGATAGGACAGATACACACAGATACACACATACTCACACACAAGAACTGGAAGACACACACAGGCCTTCCCTGAGGGAATATTTGCATGGTATGATTTATCCATCTTTCCAGGGCAATTATAATATTTTTAATGGTGATATATTAATTATTAGCAATAATATCCTGCTCGATGACCAGAACAGGTGTTCACTGGACATGCAGAAATGCCAAATGATAGAAGATGCATTATTAATGATTGATTAATACATCATTATTATATGTA
>JAAGVU020000001.1:45760122-45771696 GCA_011763525.2 Mormyrus iriodes
ACGGCGCGCTCGTGGGGGTTGTGGGCGCGGGGGGGGGGGGGGAGGGGGGGGGGGGGGGGGGGGGGGGGGTGGGGGGGGGGGGGTGGTCAGACATCGCTACGGTTCAGTTCCCCAGCATTCACTGGGGCTACGAGCCAACTCTCAGCATATGAGGGCTGAGTTCTCTATCTTCAGGGGCAGGGACTTAAAGACACTGGACCCAGCTGAAAGCTGATTGGCCCCTCTTATGCCCCCACTTAAAAAGAATCCTAGAATTTTCCCTCTTTGCATTCATTTCCATTTTGCTAAAAAGATTACTGCTTAAGTTTGGATAAGCAAACAGCCTTATGACCTCCATACTGGTCTGATCATACCCCTGTCAGGTCATGTGACCCAGAATATTGGCCAATCAGCATCATGCTGCCTTCAAAAGCACTACTGTATTATACCAGCCAGGTGTAGCTGACAACATGTAGCAGTTGTGCAGTCACAAGGGCAGCAACAATGGAAGAGTCGGGAAACAGCAGCTTTCCTGGTGTGAATCAGTGTCCTTCATAAAACAGAACAGCCATCTGGATCCATTCATTTCTGATGGACCAATAACTTTAAAAAGGTGGGTGCTAGCCTTTAGGAGAGGGGAGGACCAGATTCCCACAAAATCCCACAGGTTATGCTGCTGAATTTTGGAAAACGACATGAAATAAACACATTGGGGTTGTATTCTGAATTTTTTTAACTGTAATTCAGAGGGTTATCTTTTTAACTTAATACTGACTTGTATCAATATTGATTTAACATTTGTATTCAGTGGTATTAACAGAATGAAAGCAAACACCCAGATACTTAATTCCTCCTCCTCTTAATTAATTGAACCAGTATTTCTGAAATAGTGTCAAGTATGTCCCTCCGTTGGCCTTGATGCTGCTGACTGACTGACTACTCGACTGAAAAGTGTTGAATGGGGAAAAAAAGTGAGCTTTAGAAAAAAATAAATAACTAAGTTGAATAAGTTCCTTGAAAAACTTTTTCCATCGTGTTTTTTCTTTATTATTAATCATATCAAATACAAACACCATCAATCACAGTAAGATTCATACTGTTGTCTTATACCTGTGGGAGCAGGGTTCAAGTCTCCGGCCCTCTGCATATGTTCCCCATGTCATCATGGGCAGATCTCTGGTTTCCCCCCATGGTCCCAAACCACACTGCAGTGGAGTCTGTAGGTGTGTGGGTGCCCTGTCCCAGATTCTCTCCTGTCTTGCTTCAGCCTGTTAAATTGTAGTGTAGCAGCATTAAGTAGTTTTGCCAATGCACAGTAACTAAGTCCAAGTGTGTGAGACCTGGCATCTGAACGTCAAACCAAGGACACAGCGCTGCCCTTCAGCACATTCAGGTAAGCGTGAGATCCGCTCATGTACGTGTCCTGCGAGAACATGTGCGACGGGTTTATGCCGGGGGAATGTGATCCAAGCATCATCTGCAGCAGCATGTTGAATTTAGGCAGGATTAAGAGGGAGTTTGAAAAGATCCAGCGCGCTATTCGCTTTCTATCCCGCTGGGGAGGATAAACAGAAGTGGACTTACACGTCACTGACTCACTTCCGGTTTTGGTGATAAAAGTCTATTAATGAGCTCTCCTGTGGGGGGGGGGGCACATCCCTTTGCTACTGCAGTGACCTTTCAGCAGATGTGCACTGCACTGCACCATGACCCCCCCCCCGCACATAGCTTGTAGTGTTAATGTGCCCCCATGCCGGCCAGCACGTCACGCCTCATAGGAAAAGGGCCCACTGGGGGGCGCTGCTGGGAATGCTCCTTTAACCACAGATACACCTTCAGCTCCGTCGCTCACTCGCAGCACCCGACGTCAACCGCCGCTTCTGAACCTGTGGGCACCCAGACGCTCCCTCCCACTCTCAAACCGCACGCAGGGGGGCAGATCACGTGACCGAAAATCTGTCACTTAATTATCAATCATGAGTCCAGCAGACTGAATGTTACGTAGGTCTACATTTAATTATCTGTACCGGGATCCTTGAAGCCCGGGGCAGCAAGCTCCAGCCTGAAGCCTACACCCCACCCCGCCCCGCTCTCCTCCGTCACCCAAATCTCCGTCACGTCATTCCTCTATGGGCAGCTGTCACATTTTCAGGGCTTGGCCTTTATCCTTCCTTCCATCCTTTCTTCCACTACAAAGATTCCCCCCCCACCCCTGCCGGCTCACTGCTGTATCCACTTCTTACACGTGGCACAGAATCGCCCCCGTAAAGGTATTTTCTGTTTCAATCTTACATTTTCCCAAGGGGTAACAAAAGGAACAAGCTTTGCGGGGCCCGTCTTGCTGAGAAAATTGTCCAGATTTGCCTCATTCCTCCGCAGATTAAGCCAGCACACACAATCCCAAGCTAAGTGCTATTGTGGACCACAATTTGGCCATTATACTTTGTCTTTTCCATTTGGGAGCCCCCCCTTGCCAATTAAAGTAATACAGCCTCCCCCAGTACCTGCTCCCAATTAAAAGCGAGCGGTTTTACCTGTGTGGGTGCAGCTGGGACAGAGCTGCCTGCACGTACTCCTGTTCATTAGGCCTATTCATGTTGAAGGAGCTGATGGCAAGTATTCAAGCAGCCCATTCTCCTCCCCGGTCTCTCTCACACCTCACACAGCTTGTCTCCACCCCCCATTCACTACCTTCAGCTACAAGGCATGGACGCCTTTCACTCAATGAGCTCCCCGAAAAAGCGAGGGATTAGCCGGAGGGAGTGTCAAACGGTGACACTCTTCCCTTTTTTCCTCTGTCCATTTTTTTTCCGCTTTCATTCACTCTTCCCGCCGGCCTCTTGGGTCGATGGGTCTTTCCCGCTCATTGTGCCCTTCATACGTCCTTTGCCTTTGCGGTTTCTGTCGGGCAGTTTGAAGGCCACCCCCAGAAAGTGTCAGGCCTGCCAAGGGCTACGACCACCCCCTCGGGACACCCCAACCACTAGGAAAGTCTTATAAAAATGTTTTATCGTTGCTTTCTTTGCTGTTCGAATTTAATGACAAAATAAATACTGTTCACATTTGTTTTTTTGAGAACAACATTCCCTGTTAAATAAATGTGATATATTTCATTTCGGTGAGTCAAAATCATTTTTGTAAACTATTAAAATGCCCAGTTTCGGGTCATTTCTTTGAGGAAAAGTGGCATCGAAAAAGACAAAGAGAAGTTTTATACATGATCCCCATTCATTCGGCTCAGCAAATTCATGCTTAAGATTTTCCACCAATGAATTGTAATGCAGTGTAATGAGAGCTGCCTTGTGGCAATTCATGGCTTTACTGGGAAAACTAATAAGTTAGTAAACATAAAAAAAGTTACTTTTTTTTAGAGGGTTTAGCTATTTATTCATGTATCTTCAGAGTATAATAGCCCTACCACATGAGGGAGCTATTCCTGGAGAAGACAGAACCTGAGTTGATCGGGTGTGTAAAGGCTCACAGCGACAAGTCCGGAGCAGCCGATCAGAATGGTGTTCACCCCTGCAGGAGACATTGTGGTCAGGCGCATCTGGGAAACTCGCCGCTCGGCTGGGGCACAGCTCAGCAGCTGCCTATTGATGGCGGGCCAGAGTGACGGCGATCAATGCTGAGAAGAGTAACAAAGTGATAGCACAAGAGGCGGCCTTCTGCTCGCCGCGACTGCCCCCAGCATCCCTGGGACTAGCGGTGGCACCACTCAACGTCAAGCTGACCCACAGCATCCCTGGTGGGCAACTGATGACACTGATAAGAAGGGCTTAAATGCCAACGGGCTAAGGGCTAATGCGTCAACACCAAACGGCTAGCGGTTAAAATCCCAATATCAAAGGGCTAAAACTCCAACACCGAAGGGCTAACATGAAACACCAAAAAAGCTAACATGCCAAAGGGCTAAAGTACCGACGTCTAAAGGCTGACGTACTGTAAGGGCTAGCACACCACCGCCAGGCTGCTAACACATTACACAAAGTCAGCACCCTAGCATTCCAATGCTAAAGGCATAGTGTGGAAACGTTAACAAGTTAAGGGGGTGATGTGCTATAACAGCTTCCGTGTCATGCTGCAACACCATGTAAATCCAGACCTAAATCCTAGGGGGTTTTCCTGTCCAGGACAGGCAGGCTCTGGGGTGTCCAGTCATTTTGGATCGACCTTGGGAATCCAGAATGTTCCCTCCTCTTCCTTTCTTAGCCTAGAGCTTGGCACAGCCCGTTATCTGTGACTCTGACTTCCTCCGAAGTTGATTACATTTTCTTCTGCCGATGCACAACTAGATTGCCTTTCTTGGGGGTGTTGCAGGTCGGGGGGGGGCGGTGGAGGGGGTGGTGTTCTAGACCCCTTCAACTCCAGTCCTCCCTACAGTGATCTTCCCCGAGATGAGATTCAAATGCACTTTTTTAATGCAAAAAATGCGCATTCAGATTGTACCGTTGAACCTGCAGGAGGAAGGAGGAGATATGTGGGTATGTAACAAAAAGACAGGGGAGCGAAAATCGCAAGCAAGACAGCAATAATGATGCTGATAGCAAAGCAGAGCTAAGGTGCATTAGTATGAGTTACTCCGTAAGGACGGGAACAACAAAAACTTTCCACATTTTGCCAATGTGACAATGTGTAGGAAGCGCATTTCAGAACGGGGGCCTCTTAATGTCACAGATGTGTCTGGTGCAGGACCAGCCCATGTGGAATGAAACGCAGGAGCACTGGTACCGGCATACAGTGCTACACAACCGGAAAAATTAATTATATACCGGTTATTTTCTTAATTTTCTTTTCACAATCACGCATGGCGCGTGTAAGTGAGTGCCATTTCTCAATATTTTTTAATTACTTTTTTTGAATTTTGCTTTATGTTTAAGATTATTATTTTTTTTTGCCTCTTCATTTTATGTGATTTTATTCTATATTTGCATGGTGTTTGTGGTAAAATATATGTACCTAGTTTCAAGAGCATCATACGTGGTTTTTGATTTTGGTTTAGAGCGATTGCAGTTCGAAAATATTTTTTAAACAGTGGTTTAGTTAGACCTGTGCATAATGTTTTTGCATTAATAAAGGGTTCAGTACTGGGTAAAGGAAAAAAAAACTCTTGATATATAGTGTACCATAACGTGGGTTTATATTGTGTTGTTCAAGCAAAAAATGTACAGTACAGTACTATAAAGTGCATCTACAATGATTTTGTATTTTTTCCCCATGCAGTACATTATAACAACTAGTGTACTGTTTTTACATAAAATTTACATTGTGTGGGTACAGTTCTGTAATCTAGGCATGATTTAAAGTATTTGACAAGTTGTGAATAGGTGTATATGCACTTTTATATGAAGGTTTTGAATGCTGTCTTGGGGTATCACAGTTGGTTGTGGAACCAGGTGTTGAGATGTGGAGGCACTGTATTTACCATCCCTTGCTGGCAGTATTTGCAATACAGTTAATATGTATATACAGTAAGTACATGTATTTTATAATGAATATTTCCTATACATTTCTCCCATACAAACCTGTTTTTGGTGTGTTGCCGTCATTGAGACCTGCATTGGCGCCTAGCTGGTCATTACACCCCTCACAGCTGTGTCAGAGGTGACCGCACCATGTTCGGCGACCCCGTTTGCATCTCTTAATTAAAGCGCTAACGAGACCCCCCCCAGCCCCCATATATGCCGAGCGCGTACACCGATACATCGTCAGCGTGCCTAACGATGTGATCAACATGAGGTGTGAGTTTGCTGTCGAAATACCCGCACGTTGGGCTGACTTGATATTTGCACGTTTCACCGGCTTGCATTTTCCATCTAAAAACAAAAAAACGGCCTTGCTAAAACTCACACAGGCATTTTCTTCCGGTAAAATTCCCACAGACAGCGGCCATAGCAATCTGTGGCCTCTGATAAATGTTCTCTATGAACGGCATTTACCCAGACAGTGACCAGACTCCATTTTAATTAATTTCTCAGTAACGGTGGTGAGCCGCCCTTGCGAAAAGGTAGCAACGAGCTCAGTTAATGACCTCCCCCCACACCCAATGCTATTCGTAAGCATCGCTATGCCATGGAAAACAGGGGCACAAGAGTAGTTTACTGTGGATACAAAGCACCAATTTATCAGTATAAGCAAATGCTAACCTTGGAGCAGCGCCCCAGGCAGAATTAATTGGCCCCCTCCCCGTCTGTGAAGAGTCTCGCCTTGTTTAAATAGGACGGCTGCCCCAGAGACATTTGAATCCAATGTGCTGAAAGGGCTGCTGCAATTGGCTGCCCAATAGCCATGGAAACCTTGGTCTCTGAACCAGGAAGTACACGTAGGGGTGTCACAGTCGGCTACACAGATAAGAACTGGAGTTTTACGGAGGCTGGGTACAGATGGAGCACCTTAACGGAGCCGGTGTGAGGAAACTTGGAGCCATCGTCGTTTTGCTAGGTGAGTAACAAAACACAGGAAGACAAGAGAGTTGCCTTGTTCTGAAAGCCTGAGGAATCCTTATGGGTATCTGCCTGTCACAAGATACAACGTACGCGAAGTTGGCAAGCAAAACTGAACACAGCAACCATCGCTAGGCAATCCCACAGACGATGGCCTGGCCAGCGGGTACCTGGAACCTGGCCTATCAGCACCTATCCACAGTGCCACCTTCCCGTCAACCCTGGCCAGGGGAGCAGCCCACCTCAGCGGGCAGTAAGAGATACAGGGACACGACTGAAGGACTCCTTTCAGGGGTGAAATGGATCTACCTCATCCCAGCAGCTGCTTCTCTTCTCAAAGGCTGGGAGGGCTGCGGGGGGTGTGCAGAGGAGGTAAATACAAAGCAAAGGACCAGCGAACCCCTATACCCACACTCTCACAGTGCCAAAGGTCACGAGGTCAAACTCAAGGGTCCTCTGACACATTTGCGGACTGCTATCAACCGGGGCGTCATTGAACTGCTTAAATCTGGACCAACCACAAGCAACAGGCAATGGGGGGAGGTGGGGGTGATGGGAGGGATAATCCTCAGCCCTCGTTAGGCTTTCATATCAGTGAATTCATTATTCCTTACTTTAGTCGCTTCTAGAAATTGTAAAGCACGTTTTTAACCAAAAGCCAATCCAAACTAAAACACTTTCAAAATCACTTAATGCAGCAGCATGAGCTGAAGCTAATTTCTGTGGGTGTATTGGGGAATGGGAATAACTTATCAGTCACAGCAGAGGCAAAGACGAGTCACAGCAGAGGCAAAGACGAGTCACTGCAGAGTCACAGCAGCTGTGATCATCCATCGTAATGTAGACAGTCAGGCATGGCCTCGATGAAAGCGATGCTCGGAATGGTCCTAGACAGGCAGGACGTGGCTCAGCACACACACGCTTACACACACTCACACACACACCCCAGAACAAAAGCGTGTGCATTCTCAGTCAAACCCAGTGCACCTCTCACAGTGGGAGGGTTGGGGCTCATGTGAACCCCCCCGCTCCCAACCCCAGGCCCAAGAGACAGGGAGATGATGATCCAGGGAGAGAAGAAAAGACGACTTTTTCCTTTTATCTGACCTCCCCCTGCTGGACACTCGCCCTCGTTCCCAAACCAGCACCCATCGATACTGCCCCCTCCGTACCTACCCCCATCCCTACCCCTACCTCCACCTAAGACACGGCTAAAACAGACATAAAGAAAGAAAGCGAGAGAGAGAGGGAGAGAGAGAGAGAGAGAGAGCACCATTCAAGGCAGGACCCAGTTCATTATGTCCAATTATCTATCTGTTTATTCATCTGTCCTTCCGCTTCTTCCCCGACACCATCTCCCCCTGGCCTGCTTCTGGGTATGATTCAGGAGGCCACATGCTGCCTGCTGCTTACCCCCCACCCTCGAGAATGGGTCTGCCACAACCATAATTAATAACCAGCACTAACAGGTCATGCTGGCAAAGTGAGGGGGAAACTGTGCAAAATTCATTGTGTTGGCCTGACATTTACAAGTTTAACTTACAAGTTTCTGAGTGTATCTACAAAATGTGCAGGGGATGGTGGGGAGAGGGGTGTTAATGGGGCGTCACACGGGGTTAGGGCCGACATCCGAACCGGCAGGTCCCAGGTCCTGCTCTGAGCGTGCTCCGCTTGGCTCCGCCCCCTCGCGGCTGCTCCGCAATTTAAATAAATTACAGTGCTGGGCTCGGCCGTCGTCTTCCTGGCCAATCTCGTAATACTTGTTTCTTTAATTATTATTTCATTTAGCTGTTATGACTGGTTTTAAGTTAAAGAGGATACTGCTGACAAATTCAATTAAAGGGGAATACAGAACTTAATGGACCGTGTTAATGATTCATTTCATACATAATATTTTATCATTTCCCCAGCAAAATCTCTAATGAAGGCTACACAGGCACTGGGGAGTGGGTGAAGGGTTCGGAACCCACGCCTCGCTGTGATTAAGGATCCATGGTACCGGTGGCCGCTGTGACTCACTCTGGATAGCCCAAGACTTGCTCTGATTAGACGGCGCACGGTGTGTGTGAGCCCTCGCTTTTTCTCACACTAGCTATGCGGATGAGATCGGAGTGTTTTAAAGGTGTTTAAAGCGGTGTGTGTGTGTGTGTGTGTGTGTGTGTGTGAGAGAGAGAGACATGGTCCAGTTGATTCATTCAAAAGGATCGGCTGTGTTGATGACTCCGAACTCCAAATGAAAACCATAACTTACACTATGTGACACTGCTAGCTTCATACAGTGAGGTATAAAATAAGCTCCTCCCCCAATGAGGAGAAAGGCTGAGGGGGGTCGGAGAACCATTTCAGTCAGCTCGTAGGCTGTGCCCTTTGACAGCTATGCTACACCTGTGAGGCCTTCCTCAATGAGGGGCGTTCCAGAGGATGGAATCTGCATCCCTTTGGAGTTGCATTCCGAATCTTCGACCCATTTGGAGTGCGGTTCTAATTCCTTAACCCGTTTGGAAAGGGACCCCGATTCCTCAGTCCAGTCGCAGGGGCCTGAGTATGTCTCCCACCCCCAGCACAAGGGCGAGACCCTCGCTGTTATTTTACTGCGGCCTCAGATCTCTATCGGCTGCATGACAGTGGACGCTCCGTCTCTGCCCTTGAAATACCCCCACGGGGGGGGGGGGGGGGGGCACTAGAAACCCAGCCTCAAAGAGTTTGGAGAAAGGTCTGTGTGGGGGGGTGGGGGTGGTAAATGACAAGTGGCATATACAGGGTGGGTGTTCTGGTGAAGTGGTGTGGAACAAGAGCCATAAAGAGGCAGCGATTGTGTTTTTCCCATGGTCAATTCCCCCCTCCGATCCTCCCCCCGTCCATGCTGGAATGATGGGGGGGTCAGCTCAGTTACACACCCCACAACTAAGGTGCATCTAGCGAATAGATACAGAAGAAGTGTAACACAATGGATGGATTACCTCACACACACATACACACACACACACACACACACACACACACACAGCCTCACACACACACACGCACACACACACACAGACAGCCTCACACACACACACGGCCTCACACACACTCGCACACACACACACACACGCACGCACACACAGACAGCCTCACACACACTCACACACACACACACACACACACACACACGCACACACTTCATGTATAAATCACAGCTTCACGCCTCTCCTTTAACTGCCCAGGATGAGCCTCCCTCCCCTGGCTACAGCCGTCCCCTAATATGCCTGACACCACTCTGCTGAAGAATTCCACCATCCTGTCTCTCCCGTCCGCCACCCAGGGCTCCCTCATCTGGCCGATTCCATGTCCTTCGCTGTCTGGCGCGTCGGAGACCGATCTCTGAGCTCACAGACTCCATGATAAATCACGGTGGAGAGCCAATCGTGCATACACCAGCTTGGCCAGCCCTTCCACTCCTTCGGGGGGGGGGGGATTAATAGATACAGACCCATTTACCTTGTACTGCAGTAAAACATGGTTCCCCCCTCCCCACGCCTATCACCGGGGGCCTGTCAGGGAGGCCTGTCCTGTATCTTAAGAACAAAGCTCCACCATCCAATGTCAGAAACAAAATAAATGTGTAAATGAATCTCAGAGGGACACTAAACAAACCACAGCATAATTAAGAGTCACCACTGCATTGGAAGGTGATGTAATGATGATGTGATGAGGAGGGAATCTCCTGATGCTTCATAGCTCGCTCCGTTAGGGTCACTTGGCCCGTGTTCAGTTTGCCTGGGAGTACAGCTTGTGGGGGACAGAATTACAGTGCAGCCAAGCGCAGCTTCAGCACAGCAATGACACAGCCAAGCACAGCTTCAGCATAGCAATAACACAGCCAAGCACAGCTTCAGCACAGCAGTAACACAGTCAAGCACAGTGATCATCATGAGCACTGTGTTTCCCTGACTCATGGGTCTGCTCTGGTGTGATGATCATCCAGATCATGACACATACACAGTGGACACCTCACAGGGCAAGCACCAGGGTCAGAATGATGTGAATGAAACAGTTATCCATCCATCCATCCATCTATCCATCCATCCATTCAGGAGCAATTCTAAGAGTTATCACCCCTTGGGTCTCCATCATTAAATTTATCAAGTCAGGGGTTATAAAATGTATACAAAAATACAAGCCAAATAGTTAAATGGTTTTAGAGAAATTATTTTTCAGGGGGGCTGAGATAAAAAAAATAGGGATGCTGAAGCCTCCTTAAATAGGGTCTAGAACCGCCCATCCATCTATTCATCTTCAATCCACAGAGTATAGGAAGGGGTGCACACATTGGGACACATGCACAACTGAACGCATGTCGTTGGGCTGTGGGACAGAAGCCTGTAAACACGGTGGGGCTGGGGGGGTATCACAGCGATCCAGGGCCGGATTCGAATGCACCTCCCTGGAGACGAGTGGCGTCAGCGCTGATCCATCACACTGGGCGGCTTTAACATTTATTAGAAAGTAAAGGCAAGCAAGCAGAGCTCAGGGTGGAAACACTGCGAATGCTGCATCCCTCTACACCCCCCCACCGCACTGCTTATTAATGCCCCCACATAAATTCCTGCGCTCCGCAACATTATTTGAAATTACCCTGCCGAGACCTTGACTATGGCTCCTTTAATGCAATTTTAATTGCGCGCTCTAATTCGACCCAGGTAGGATCGTTTCACAGAGGTAAACAAAATATCTGTTAGGGCTCTGATGCCCGCTGGATGGGATAACCCACAACAACCCCCCCCACCCCACCCCCAGCAGATCTCCAGATCCTCCCGCCGAAACTGAAGACTCAAACTTTTTGTTTGCCCCTCTGGAGTAAGCAACATTTTTTTTCTTTTTTAAGACCCCACTAATCCATCTGCTGCTTTGAAAAGGCGCTGGGTTTAGCGTGACACGTGTCAGGAGCAGGGGGAGAGGCTCGGAGTCACTGTCTGGATGAGCCACTTGATGCTCTATTAATTATCCTGATTAATTCCTGCATAAATCAGCGGAAACAGTTCGGCGAGCTCAGGGCGTCCCTGTGCACGGCATGGGGCGGTTATGTTAGGCCAGGCATGGGGTGAGCTCCTGTGTAACTGCCAAATGCAGCGGGGGGGGGGGGGGGGGGGGGGCTTTGAGCGGTGGCTGG
>JAAGVU020000001.1:45771796-45788105 GCA_011763525.2 Mormyrus iriodes
ACCCCAGTCCATTTTCAAAATGAGGATAAATTCTATAGAATCTAGAATTTAGAACGGAAGAAGTAAAATACACGAGGATTAAGATAAGGCATACACAATAAAACGGTTACTTTGGAAATCTGTGCACCCTGCCGCTTAACAGAAAATACTAGTTTTAATTAATGTGGTGATGTCATACAATGATGACTGTGACTGGTTATAGAAATGAAACACAAGGCTCTCCCTTGTTGAGTCAGGAACACATCAAACGCTGCAAAATCAGGACATGCACCATAGATCAATGTGTAGTGTCTACATTCATTTTTAGACAGCAGAAACACACAAACTCATGAAGAACGGAATCATTAGCCAGACCTTCGCCACTCTCCATGCCCTCCACGAAGACGCCCCCGCACTGTGGTAGCACCCAGTAGCGCCGCTTGTAGCGGTCCTGCCCAAACATCATAGAGCGCAGGGAATGCGATGCCTCAAAGAGTTTGCGCCTGATCTGGCTCTGTTGCTTGGGGGGAGGGAGACACAAACCTACATCAGCTCTGCATCCCTCTTGCCCCCCCCCGTCCTCCCATGCAGCTTTGCAGTTTTTGCAATTTACCTTCGTCAGCTTTTCGATCTGCTTTTCCAGCTCCTCCACACTGGCAACCTGGTAGCCTTCATCCTGGAACAAGAGCACCAAGTTCATACTCTCATTGAAAAGAGATGCAAAGCAGTAAAACACTTACAGGAACAAAATATATGTTAATAATTATGCTCAATCTGCACCACAGGCATTTAACTGACCTTCAAACACTGCATTTTACTGCTACTATTTACAACCTCGGCGCTTGCGATCTTTATCTGAGATAATTGCACAGTCCTTATGGAGACGATACAGGGAATGGAAAATTCTTCCTTCTACTCTCCTTTCTCATTCCCCCCGCCATTTCCTCCATGACTAACCTCGTCCTCGTATGCCTCCACTTTTTTCCCTTTCTTGCATTCCTCCTCCTCTTCGTCATCCTCGTCGCCCTGTTCGTCGCTATCCTCGTCATCGTCCTCATCGTCGTCACTGTCCCCAGCCTTCCTCTTGCGTTTGCGGCCCACCGTGGGCATGCCCGGGGTCTGGGCCTCCTCACCTCCCACGCCGGACTCCCTCTTCCCCGTCTTCTTGGCGTGAATGCTTCTCAGCCTGGATAGACCAAGACGACAGCAGGATAAACCAGACTGATTCTGCGTTTCACTCTCCACTTTGCCATCTGTCAAGGCAGTTATGGGTAGTAATGGATTGATCTCTGTGCGGTTACACAGTCTACCTCTGCATCAATGGTCACGCACTCACTTGCGAAGCTTGCCTTCAACCACCCACTTGTCCCGCCTTAGATTGGTCATGTGATCGATATTTTTGTCAATCTCGCTGTGAAGAAAGGGGGAGATCACTGTCAACGAAAAACAACAACAAGCTACAGCTAAAACCACCACCAAACTCTTAACCAGACAGCTATCGCCAGTGGTGAAACCATTCCCTCCAAACTAGGTGTTTATACAGAGGCACTGGCCCCAGCTGAAAGCTGATTGGCCCCCAGAGTTGTACCTCTGGTCACTCACTGATTCAAAACGCATCATTGTCAAATTAGAAGGTTGACCTCTCTTATGCCCCCCACATTAAAAAAATCCTAGAATTGCCCCAGATGCAATCCCAATCCCAATCCCAACACCAACACCAACACCATTAAAAATGTAAAACCCTGGGAATATAACAGGACAGCATCACCTCGGCCCATTTTATCTGCCTTATTTCAGGTTGAACCTTTAATACTCCATTCGGTTTTCACCCAATAAGGAGGACTTGGGTCTAGAGGTTTACTCTACAGAGAAGCGAAGCAACATCCACACTTCATCTGACACTGGGCCAAAATACCTGGACAAAAAGGCCCATCTGCGGCCAAGGAGCCTCCTACCTGACGACGCTCTTGCTACAGGCCAGCTCGTTAACCAGGAAGGCCAGGATGGAGGCTTTCTGCGTAGGCATGTGCGCCTGGAACGCTTTGGTCTTCAGGCTCTCGGAGAGCTCCGCCAGCTCCGTCTGCCCGCAGTGAGCCTCCATGTAGATCTGCAAGATCTCCGACACGTTGTCTCGGTTGATGCCCACGTTGGTCAGGTGGTCCCCCAAGGCCGTTTTGGTCTAGTTGGGAAGAGGAAAAGGTCTCTGAGCAGACTATCACAGTGCAGGCCTCTTTTTAATGCCTGGTAATGGGTTTTAATCAGAGCCAGACAGAATTCCTGAGATAACAACCTACTTGTGTGCCTGACGCATGCCAGTGCATTTTTAACAGTGTGTATGCCACATGTCAGCACATATAATATCCATCCAACTGCTTATATAAATGTAGACCACAGTATTTATGGCTACAAAACCTTGCATCCAGTCAGGTTGCGAGCAGCATGGGGGCTCCACAGCGGACTGACCATGCTCCGCTCCCATTTACGTTCTACACTTGAGTCTGACTACAAGTACAACTCTAAGACATGCCATCTGCAGATGTTCTCAGAGGACTCTGCTATTGTAGGGTGTATTAGTGATGGGAGAATGAGGACACCAGAAGCTTCACGACCAGTTTCATAGAGTGGTGTCTACTCAACCGTCTCCAGCTCAACATCAAGAAGACTGAGGAGATGGTGATGGACATCTGGAGGACAAAGTCTTAGAAGATGTGGATGTTGAGATGGTACAGGCCTATAAGTACCTAGGGGTACACTGGCATGACAAACTGGAGTGGGCTGCAAACAGGGACATCCTGTACGAGAAGCCCAACAATTTTGTGAGGAGACGCAGGTCCTTTGGTGTAAGTGGTACGCTATAGACTTCTGATGAGTCAGTGGTGACCAGCGGCTGTTCTCTATGCTGTGGCATGCAGGGACAGAAGTCTGAAGGCAGCAGACCCCAGGAGACTTTAAGCTCCACAGCAAGACGGCCTCATTGTTAAGGATCAACCCTGACCTCCTGCAGGAACTGCTAGAGGGGAGAATGCTGCCCATGCTCTCGGCCATGTTCTGTTCTGGCACAGAGGAGCACCTTGGATGAAAGGTTATCTGCCCCAAGGTGTATAAGGGAGTTTTTCTGCTGCTTCATTCCTGCTACTATCAGGGCTTGTAACGCAGCCCTAGACTGAGTCTGCTGGCCATTACAGTTTATCTGTGGACAGCATTTCTTATAATGTCAATCTTAACAACCTCTGCACATTGTTCCTTATAGGTCTGCACATCTGTTCATTTTATCTATTCACAACTGTGCATATCATATATATAGATTTCATTTTTAAAGTGAACATTTGTTGACGTCAGTATACTTCATTTATTTTATTTTCTGTACCTTTATTTATTCTATCCTTTTTGTCCGTCTCTGTTTTTGCCATCACAAACTGGGCTGCCATAAAATCCTAACTTCCCTCCAGGGTTCAATAAAATTCCATCTCATCTCCCTCATCTCTCATAATATATATAATTTACAGGTACTGATGTACAGGCAAATACAGGTATACAGCTGGTAGGTGGGTGTTTGTGGCTTTGACGGTTAGGAACAGAAGGTTGCTGGTTCAAATCCCACAGTTTTCTCACTTTTGGGTCTTTAACCCCAATCGCTCCAGGCACTGGCAGACCCTGCTTTCTCAGCTGTACAATGTGGGTGTAGGTACGTAGAGGAGGCACGGGTTCCGACCGCAGACTCTCACCCTGTGGCCTGGGGGGAGACCCGGGTCGCACACCACGGCCGACACCATTCGCACCAGCAGGTCCTGCACGGCACCCATACTATCGCCCACGTTCAACAGGCCCTCCTGCAGCATGCCCAGGCCGGGCACGTCCATCGCCACGTCAAAGCCCAGCACCTTCCCGAAGCTTCGCAGGAACTGCATCACCATCAGGCAGTCGGAGAAGGCACTCCCAGGAAGCACTAGGCCTGGGATCCGTGACAACTCAGGGAGAGGCTGGTTGACAAGAGATTCACAAGGACTGTCATCCATACTGCTAGTTAACCTTAATTACACCGGCTTGTGCTTCTTTTATTAAATATTATCCCACCAAGTGGAATATATATATATATATATATATATATATATATGATTATAATAAACCAACTTGAATTTCCTAAACAAATATCCTCTAAAAAGTCCCACATTATTTCAGAAAATTTTCAGTTATCCCAGCCTCAGCACTCCTAAAAATGCAGGGACCACCAAGGGACAGAATCCTAGATTGTCATATCAATTTCTTGCTGATAACACAGACAATAAGCTACAGTAAGCTCTAAGTGTGAATGCTAGAATTTTACAGCCATATTCATCCTGCTACCTTCAGCCACTTGAGGGCAGTATTCCGTACAAACAGCCTGTGTATGTGTGAGCACCAAAAGGCAAACAGACGTCCTCTCTGAAGCAGTCTGTCAGAATGCAGCCCAGGAACGTGGTCTGGACACTAAAGAAGTATGCCTTGCATTCAGGACGGTGTTCTCCATACGGCCACATCTGGAAATCTCAGGAGTGTCCCCAAAAATGCCAGCGTGCGGACACTTGGTTATGGACTGACTCCATTCTTTCTGCGGAGAAGGGGGGGTGGCACCCTCTATTGGCCGCAAACGTCATAACGTCATTACCTTGTGGTCTGCCAGGCACAAATCCTCATTTGGCTTCTTCAGCTCCCTGGCCATTTCCAGTTCCAGCCTGCGGAGTTCCAGCTTCCGCTCCTTGTTGATCCGCTTCTCGTCCCGTTTCTCCTGCTTCAGGCGCTCACGTTCCTGGGGGGGGTTGACGGGGGTAGCCCAGGTTAACAGGGCGTGCCTCCATGAGAGGGATTATGTTATTACAGTTCAATGGAATGCCCAGGGGCCTCCCGCACATTCAGAGGGAAATCGCTTGGGGTGCTGCATTCTTAAGTTCCGTTCAGGGCCTGTACATCTAAACGAAAGGTGTAAGGAGGCGACGTAAAAGTCACGAGCCCCCAAGGGGAGGTAGCGGCTGACGCATAAATCACCTCTGCTTTCTTGCGGGCCTCCATGGCCTTCATCAGCATCATGTGCTGCCGTCGCCTCTCCCGCTCCTGGCAGGGCAGAAGAACGAGCGTTACAGGCTAAAGCACTCGGGGGGAGGGAAAGGGTGTGATGTCACTGTAAAAGACGACAGCTTAATGTAGCACATTTAGCAACGGAGGAGGGGGAGGAGGGGCAGACAAGTCACAGCGACAGCGGTCACGTTTATGTATTTTAGTTGAAACTTAGAAGCCGATATAATGACAACCAATAAGTGAAAATAAAGGGGGAGGTAGCAAGAGACATGGAGGAGAAGCATACGCTCGGAGATGGGATCAGTCGTGACGCTTCTGGATAAGCTGGCAGGTAGGAAGCGGAGAGGGCTGCCCGCTACAGACTGATTAACATACGCTACCAAAAGGTCAAGGGGAAAACGTTATTCGCTGGTACAGATCAGCGACAGGCAGGATGTGCCTTCTAGTGGAAAAATATTAATCCAATAGAAATCAGAGAAAGTGATTAGAAATTATCAGCTTCCAATAATTGTCTCAGGTGCCAGAGAGGCAAATAGGGTGTCTGAAAAGGATTTTTCACTCAGCAAGTCTATCACATTACCTGGGGCTAGGTGACAAGCTGGCACTTATAATACTCTGAGGTTGACTGAGATACCGCTATGACTTTATCGAGGATACTATTAGATCCAATGTGACATGGGTTCACGGCAACGCTGAAATTCTTCAGCCTATCGTGATAATCAATAAGTGGCTCAACTAAAAGGGGGAGGGGCAGACACAAATCTGATGAATGAAAGAATGCTTCCTTGATCATGTGATCTTTTTTTTTATTTCTTTTTTGGAAACGGGCCAAACAAGCAGGTGGGAGAGCAAGAGAGCTGCCATGGGTAATGAACAAAGGGGGGGATGGGGGGGGACGGATGGGTACAAAGTGCAGATGCCCGCACCCCCCCAGACTTCCAAAAGACAAGCACTTACAATCAGCAAAGAAACAAGCAAATACATAACGTGATGAATGTGTTACATGTGCTTCCAGACTATGGGTGTCTGTATTATATGCTTTGGCGCAATTCGCTAGCGAGTGAAGACGCTCGGCCTCTTGGCTTAGAAATTATTTTCTAGGGGGTTCCAGAGGCCCCCCCAGGAACACAGACAGCAGATGCAACTTTGCTGGAAAGCCATGCAGAGAAATGTAGTATGACAGCAGCCAGTGCTAGGCCTCACGCATTGCTATGACAACCAGATCACAACCAGTTCACGATGCGGTGTTAGATGTACAAAAATAAACATACCCATACCATATCTAGTCTATGCCTCTCCAACTCCTGGTAGAAAGAGTTGGCAAAGTATTATGAAACAGAAATCACAGAGTCATAAGAACAGGGTTCATAAGAACAAAACAAAAAACAACCAGTCCCAAAGGTAACTCAGTCCCCAAAAGGATAGAAAACAAAAAAAGCGAAACAAGAGATTTAATAAAGCACTGATAAGTAGTTAGAGAGCCCCCCTTTTTCCAAAAAAAAAAAAAAAAGGTTTAAACGGAATTAGAAAATCTGTTTCTTTAGCTCCATGCTACAGGTGTATCTGGAGCGGTTGGCACTCACCTGGTGCTTCAGGATGACAGCCTGCTGCCGGCGCATTTCCTTCTCCTTGAAGCAAATACAGGAGAACGAAAAATCTCATCCTCAACGCAAAAGACACATTCACGTTTGGGGGAAAAAAAAAGCTGATATGAACTGTGAATTCAATCCCTGCATCCACGCTGGCTGACCTGGAGGCATACGGCCGAAACGAATCGAAGCTAATGTGACAGGAAGACATCTCTTTCTCCGTTCAGACGGAGAAGGTCCGTAGTTAAGATAAGTTATAAAACTTTATTTAAAAACCAATGCGCAAACAATGGACGTGCATGACACAGGTTCATGAATCAGCATCGGGTGGGTATCAGTTCTCGTTCATACCGCTCAGTTGTCAGATCATCGCCCCAAGTCTTTACAGCCCATCTAAACCAACCTTTGTTCGCTTCTCAGCTTCCAAAATTTTGGCATTTGCTGCTTCTTCCTTCTTCTTCCGTTTAGCCTGTGCATGCAAAACAGGTCTTCAGGTCATGCAAAAGATGCAGTGAAGTTCAAATCATATCATTCAACAACGACGGACACCCCACAGAGAGACGCGAGCAGCAGAATGACAGGAGACCACAGGGAATCGAGACCAAAATGCTGTTACTGGTTTACGTTAACAATATGCATATTAGATGTCAGGATTTTCCTTCAAACTATTAAATACTTTAAGGTTATACATAGACAAAACTACAGCTCCTAAATCAATGTCATGGCGGAACATTTAAAACAAACCACAGGAAGAGCTTCACCACACAACATAAATCATTCCGCCCAAAATAAATTTGAAAAGACATGCCTGTACAGACACAGGGCCTGTACCACCTGTTAGAGACCATATAGATTTGGGATCTTTATTGCTATTTTAATGTCAGTTGAAAATGCATATGATACGTTAATGCTTAGTGGAGTTCATGATACATTACACTGTCTTCAGAGGAAAATGACACTGTAGAGACAGTCTGCAGTAAGACCCCTGTGGGATCTAGCACAGGATTTGAAACATAACTAATCAATTATTCTTTTCTTAAAATATATTTTGATCCTTAAATGGGGGAGACAAGCAAGAGCAGTATCTCTAACCCCTAACCATCGGGTCATAAAATACCAAGCTGTGAAACAGATAATATGCATTATGTGGAATTTCAATGTAATTACAAACTGCAAGAAATCCTGTTAGGACTGGTTTGCCATCCATGTCAACTCAAATTTGATTTTGACCCACTAAAACGTTTTTTCCATGTTTATAACTGCATATGTATGGAAAACCGCTTTTTATGCTAAACTGCCGCTATTGTTTGATGGGGGGAAAAAATCTCCTAAGCACAATATAACCACGGTTTGAAGGGGTAAAAGCAGAATGATGAAAATACTCACTGACAGCCCACAAAAATAATTCAGTATTAGTCTCATGTAAAATTATGCAGGGGGGCTAACCCGAAACAGGAAAAGAAGGCCCTCGGATGATATAAAAACCACTGTATCCGAAAGCACCCTCCGCCCCCATTTCATCTCCTGCAGAACCTACTTCCAGAATCTGCTGAGCACGGAGTTCCTTCTCCATTCGGATCTGCTGAATCCGCTTGATTTTCTCCTTCAAAAAAAAATAAATAAAAAGGGTAGAAAAACTATCAATCAGAAATGTCATCAATCACATTATTCCAGTCCTGAATACGAATGTCACACTGTCTGAATACACATGGGGGGCAGCCACATTACACTGGAAGCATATATAAGAATAAAAATGTTCCATATACAAATTCTTTTTTGCGTCGCCCTTTAGACAGCAGTGCTGATGTGTAGCTATTTGTGTTCTTGTTCTGTGAATAATGCATATCCACTCAACATTTCTGCACGTGTTTATATAATGTATATTATTTACATACTAACATCAAACACTGTATATACACATATTCAGACATAATACATATAAAATGAACAATGACACATATAAATACATAGAAACTGCAGCTGCCCAGGGGTATTCTTTGCTTATACATTTTACCCAAAGGGACTTAGGGTAGAGGGAAGAGCTACAGCTTATATACGCTCCCTGGGATTTGAACCCACAACTTTTGCATTGCTAGTGCAATGCTCTACTTGCTGAGCTATAGGAGTTTGCACACAAACTGGGCTCATTGCCTATGTCTTTACCTGCTGCTTCAGTATCTTGATCTGCTCCTTCTGTTTCCGCTTCTCTTCGGCAGCCATGATTGCTGAAAAAGAGCACAGAGGTGCCGGTATAGGGTTTGGTGCACGGTTGGAGGGGAACATTTCACCGGGGAAAGGGGCTGGGGGGGAAATACCTTGTTGCTTGCGAGCTTCTTTGGCTGCCCGTGCTAGGGCTTGCTTTTCAAGTTTGCGCATTAGTTTGATTTGAGCTGCTTGCCGGGCTATTTCTGTTGATAAAAAGGGATAGAGTTAGCTCAGCCTTTGCCCGCTATTCACAGAGCATCCAACAGAGCGGCACTGTTCACCTTGGGCTTCTATTTTCCGGAGGAGCTTGGCATCAGTGGAGCTGGGCAGCTCGCCCTCCCCCACATTAGGAGGCCGGCCTTTACGGCGCCTCGCCCGTGACCCGTCCGACGACTGTTGGCCATCTTGGTTCGGGGGACGCCCTCGACGACCATCCATCGCCATGATGCGAGGGAGAAGTTCCTCCTCTGTCAGCAAGCTCCACTGCAAGCCCTTAACCGAGAGACATGGGGAGAAAGGTGTCACAATAAGGCGCTTCGTGACCCACTCCAGCAACTGAAAGCTTTCCCCCCCTCCCTCCCTGACCATGGGAGACGTACAAGAGAAGGCACCCTTCAAGAAGGCACTATTCATCCAAGCAGAATCACCTATTATCCTCAATGTACTTTACATCTATATTTCATTCTTTATACTGTTCTGCCAAGACACAAAAACAGTAACAAAGAAGAATAGAAAAATAAACTGTGACAGAAAGGCACTTCTATTTAACGTTCTGCCTATACTCTTCCATTCCCAGTACACGCTAAAGCTTCTCTATCCAGTGTCTCTGTGCTAGCTCTCATCGATAGGACAGCGTTATACAATTTACCTGCAAAAGCAAACTGATTCACACATCGCAGTACAGCAAATATGGATCAGAGCTAAAGAACGGGGTTTCTGGAATACCGCTTCTCTTAATGGGGAAGCATAAAAAAAAACGGAAAATAGATATAAAAACATTCACCTGCGGTCCATCTCTGGCTTCATAGAAGTCACCAACCCTTAATTTTGCAATGAAGCTAAAATTATCACGTGTGATGTCACTTATTCCATTTCTGGATAGATACTACAGAAGAGAGAATAATGGCTTTGGTGAGACAAAGATTTTCAGGGTTCAGGCAGAGTGTGACACTGAAAGCAACCTAACAGGTTTTTAGACCCAATTAAGATGGAACGGTAAACTAGCAAGTTCCTCTAGTAACCCTACTGTAGCTGCCCTTAGCCAGTCCCGGTGTCGACGGACAGGTTCGTCGTCGAGGTTACCTTTACAACATCCGGGTATTGACGTAGCTTCTTCCCACAGGGGGCGTAGTACGCCACATCGCCCTGGAAGCGGCCGTTGAGGTTTCGGATTCGGGTTTCCCTCCGCCACCTAAGGTGGAGAAACACTAATGTCATTCAACACTCTGGCAGGAAAGACTCTCGATTTCAGCTCGCTAGCAGACAGCTTCACCCAGCGCGGCTGAACGCCCAGTCTGACCCTGCACCTGTTTATGGATATTCCCTCAAGCTATCTAGCTTAAGTACCTGTCTGTTGGGTACAATATGGCTTCCCCTGTCACTCTCCAAGCTGCAGGCACACTTACCGTTCTCCAAACACACAAAACAGCACCTACTAAGGCCTTCTTTGTGGACACCGGTTTTTAAGTAACATGTAAAGGTACGGTTATGAACTTACACTAGTTAAAATTAAACTTAAATATCAAGAACCCATTTTTTTTTTATTAACATCATCTCACTGATGAAGGCTTCTCAGGCCTCGTTGCAGAACTTCTGTCTCTTTGGGTCTCTGGGACAATGTGAGTCAGAGTTTATCTTCAGGCATTTTATCTCCACCCAGATGCGATTCAAAACGCAACACCTGAGACCGGCTCCGTGCGACAAAAGACAGGCGCACCTTCTGCTTGCCGTTCTGGTGAGAATGACGACCGATGACTCAGACAAATGGCCCTGATTCAAGCAGCCTCACGCGAGAACAAGTTCACCGGAAAAGAGGGCGGCCCATCCTAAAAGTAGTCCTTACAGTGGGAGTAAATCAGTTGCCGTCCAATGAAAACCACACATGACCATTTTGTGACAATTGCGTCTTTTTACTACAGATGGAGTACGCCTACGCCCCTCTGTCTAATGGTAGTGTTTGAAATCTAATTGACCAACGAAAAGATGTTTTATGAAGTCACCTATTTAACTAGAATTTATGTTTGTACTAAACGTTTGTATTCACGATGGTTGTTTGTATGGGTTACTTTATATTGCTAACTTTAACAACTTAATGGTGGTAGCTAGTTATCTAGCATCATTATTAATCGTGAGACAAAGTGAGATTAGTTTGTGTCTTGCTGACACTGATGAATTTACCACACTGACAACAATTCACAAAAGTCCATTTAAAACATTAAACCATTTACTAACCGCTGCGTAAGTATAGGTTCCTATTTGTGATGCTAAGGGTGTCTCATTATGTAATTTAAGGTCTATTTTGTAAAGTACTTTCTGAGAAAATGCGTTTTTTCATGATCCTGAAATAACTGATTTTTGGATTTTCTCACTTGACAGGAACGATATGCAGATCTGAAACATATTTCCCATCCGTGGTGACAGAACAGGATATTTGCAGACATAAAACTGCTAGGACCCAGTTCTGAGACCTGCCAGGGATTCGGTCCAGACAGGAAAGATCAACAGGCTAGCTATTTAAACTGACCGCAGCTGGGTCTTCTGCTCCACCCAGCCTGGGAGACCAGTCACCATTGCACCAGTCTGACCCATAGCTCCACTGGTAATGAAACTGAATGAGTGAAGGTCTGCATAACGTCTTCTTCACCCATCCCCCGGAAATTGGATATCACCCAATATGAAACGGCGCAGGTCTTCAACGTGCTGAGATGCCGACTGAAAGCTTTCTGCTGCCAGTAAAGCGACAGAGAAAAACATCCCAACACTAATGTCCCGGGCTTGTGCTGATTGCCGCTGGCTGCAGTCTACGGCCGGCTTCCTTGCTTCAGGCAAGGTGTAAGGTGGACGTACTTGCAAAATGTCCCTTAAAGTACTCGAAACCTACTTATGAGACATGGTCACAAGGAACTCTGGAATCCTGACCTCTGGAGAGTACTCCACCATGGGCCGGGGTGCCAATGTCAAACACTCTCCCCACCACCCACGCCGCTCCGCCGACAAGACAGAAGCCATCGAACCCAGCCTGTAACTCCGATAGGTCAACGGTCAAGCAGGGTTTGAGCTCCGAGGTAACATACCCTAATTCGAGAGGTATCCGCAGCTCCCGCTCGTCCATCACTCGTCGTCGTTTCGCAGATCCTGTGGATGGAGGGGGGGGGCACGTTTTATATCCAGGACATGGGCAAATGTATGGAAAGCTTCACCAGCTGCATTAGATCTATGGGACCATTTTTAGAACAACTGCTTGTGATACAGCGCATCTTCTGGTAGATAGAATCTCCCACCTACCATCATACCCAAGCAGACCATCTCAAAACACGAGAGAGAGTCCACATGGATTGTTACACACAAGATTTTTATTTTTTTTTAACCAGATTCTCACCAGACTGATCTGAGTCACTTTACTTCTGTTAGTTGCTACTTCTTAGTGTCTTTGGGTTCTTTCTCACAAAACATGTATAGATTGCAAACTGACAGCCAATTAAAGCTCAACCCACAATCCCCATGGTGTTCAGAAGCTGTGCAAAGAGGCGTTCGCTTGATTTATACGCTTATCCCATAAAGCATTCCGATGTGCACCAGCACGGGAAAAGGGAATCAAGTACAATCTGTGGAGAGGATGAGCCCAAATGCCTCTCAAGTTTCAAATTCAGAGGAGACGTCACGGGGTTGTTGGGAACAGCAACGGTGGCTTCAGTGATCAGGTGACTCATCACATTAATGGGTGGGGTTATGTGCGCCGGCCAATACGCCGTCACCAGAAGGGAAACTCGGACGGTATGTGGCTCAGCGAGTTAGGGGGAGGCGTCTATGATCAGAAGGCCCCTGGTTCAAATCGCAGAGTCAGCAGAGTGATTTCATCATTGGCCCCCTGAGCATGGCCCTTAATCCCCTTTTACTCCAGGGACAATGTCTGACCCTGCTTTCAATTGCATGTAACTTTGGATAAAAGTGTCTGCTGAATAAATTAATTGTACTCTGTCAAAGTGGGTCAGCGGAAAAGCCCAGTTTGGTCTTGTTTTTTGACATGCTGAAAATGATGGGGGAGTTCTTCTGATTGCCAGAGATAATTACAAACCTACTCTTTTCAGTTGTGAAGATTGTCATAGGTACTGGCAGGTAAGCACACTGACTGGACATGGAAAAGTGTAAAAACTGGCCCAAAATGCTTCAGAAATGTCACACACAGTTTTTCGAGAAAATAAATATATATTCCTTTGTTTACCAACTCTGAAATAATCTATTATTAGCACTGGAAGTATGAATTAAAATGCAACAATTTGACCAAAAATAAGGGCCAATTTCACCTTCAATTTTTTGATGAAAGCCTACAAAAAACCCAATAAGCTAGCTACCAAAACAAGAGATTTGCAGCAAAATCTCACTCACCAGCAGAAACCACCTGTGGAAATGAGAGTCCCCACTAACCTGTTCAGGAGGTACCCCAAGGCCATCTCTCAACAACCGCTAAAGGCATGGACTTGAAAACTTTGTCTTAATTTAGTATCAAAATAAAACATTCTGATATATTAAATTTAACATGTGCCATGTACCATGTGTCTTGAGCGCATTCTAACCACGGCAAGATCATGGCCACCATCTGTATGGATGAACTTCAGCTAGAAGCAGAAAACGAACACAGGGCCCCACAACAGCAAAACCTGCCATTACCTGGAGGAGTACAGAGAGCGAACGAGGAAGAAGGAGCAGTGTGATAGGCCGAGGCTCCAGAACCAGCCAATGCGGTGGAAGCAACCGCATCGGGAGACTTGACGACTTGGAGGTTGAGGGGAGAGCTGTTGGCCGCACGGTCAGTGGAGGCGTTCAGTAAGGAGGTACTCTTGGTGAGCTGCAAAGGCATCTTCTCCCCTTCGGTGTCGGTCCCCGTCTCATTGCGCTCCTTCATGTCATCCTCGGAGCCTTCCGAGTCGCTTCCAAAGTTGCTTTCAGAGTCTGCACCAGGACAAGGTTTGACTTTGTCACACCGTTTGTGATCAGCGTGATAGTGTAATACTGCTAAACCAATTAGAACCAAGGAATGACGTTTTGCTGAGGCAGACTCACCTGACGGACTGTCGTCGGAATCCTCCTCGTCATCTTCTTCCTCCTCTTCTTCCTCATCATCCTCATCCTCAACAGAATCGTCAGAATCCTTGCTGCTGGGGATGTCGGACTCGGTGCCCCGGAAGAGGTCCACCAGAGACTGAACCAGGTGACTCTGGCTCGCCCCTCTACCTGTGATTATCGATTTGGGGGCCCTGTTCTTTCCTTGCACGTGGGCCAGGCCGGGTGAGGTAGAAGGCCTTGTGGGCACCATTGAGACGGCCACATGGCTCTTGGCGCCCATGCTCAGATTGACGGGTGTGGAGAAGGGGGGCACGCCAGCGGCCGCAAGTGGGGGCTTGTCGGGGGTCTTGACCTGGCCGCGAGGTTTGGTGATGAGGGCCAGGGGGGCTTCCTGAATGGTGCTTTGGATGACACCGTTCGGGTGATGGTGTCCGAGGAGGGTGCTGGAGAGGAACAGGTTGGAGTGGCTTCCATGTTGGGGGGCCAGCTTGTGGCTGCCCGGGGCCTCGGGGGAGAGTTTGGGAGGGGGCAGAGATGACAATGATGACGACGGTACCGATGCTGCCTTCTTCTGGGTCTTGTAGGACTCCTGCTGCTTCTTCAGATGCACTGGGAATGTCGTCTTGAAATGCTCCTGGGAATGGAATGGCTGAAGCGGAAAGGAAAAAAGAGAAGGAGAAAATGGAAGAAAAAAAAATATAATTACATTAGCTGTCATTTTACATTAATGCAGATGGCAAAAGCAGGTGGCGACGTACAATACAAAGTAATTATGTTCAATTATTAGCCAGAAATTGACTACAAAAGTAAAATAATAAAATTCCAGACTCGTATTAACTAATACTGCATAAACGAGTTTATCTATGCAGTATATATTAAAACTCAGATAACAGCATTACATATAATTCCTATAGTTAATGAATAAAACAGTTACGCACTTAGGAGCTGAAGATCTTACAGGGTATGCAGTAAAAAAAAAAATACCTGGGTTTAAGAGACACCAGAATTAAGTGTTTATAAGAAAAAAAATCCTTATTAAATGAAAAATAAGATAATATTAAGTATCAGAATCACATTCTTAATACCAATATATGGCACAGTTAATTGTGACCATTATGCACACAATTAAACTTGGACTTGCCCAGCCCTGCAAGAATAAAATTAGTGGTGGTGGGGATTGGGTGGCTGCTTCTATATCCTTTTTGATAACAAGATTCCGAAAGCTTCACCACAGTTAACTGCTTGTCTGCCCGAGTGCAGTAATTATTATAACAGGGAACGCACTGTCACCTCCACTTCTGTACCCAGCCAGAGAACACCATCAAACGGCAGACGGGGGCCCTACAGTCGTCTCGCTCAGTGTCGCGAAACCTGACTGACCTTTTAAGATTCGCGTATCAGAGACAATGACAGTGCCGGGGTAGGTAATTACAGGCATAAAATATAAAAAGACAACAGCGAACTGTGAAAATATGCAAAAAGGAACTCCGTGAGCTGCAATAACTAAATTATAAATACTAATTTTTTTTCGACACAATAATTAAGATCCGTGCAGGGTTTCCATTTGCATAAATTCAGCTCATCAAAATGGCAGGCGAGATTTTAAAATTCTCATCACTGTGAAATTCCATCCCACATCGTTCTCCTCCTCGATTACCGAATACCTGCTAAACTTTGTATTCTTCGTAGTGTCCAACCAAAAATGGATGGACATTTCATTTAGGAGACCCTATTATATTTCACGTGTGACGTCAGGGGAAAACATTTACCGCAGTGGTCTAATCCAATTATAAATTGAATTTTCTGAGAGGAAGGTAAAGAAACATTATTTGTATTGATTTCGCCAACAGTTTTTAGTATTTACTCTTAGTCTGAAGTATATTTTAAATGGATATGAAGAGCTATTAATCTACAAAGGTTTGATGTTTTCATACTTAATACGGGTTACTGCTGTAATGCCCATCACAATGACGAGTCAAACCGTGTAATTTTGACATTCTACAATTAATTAGAAACAGCAGAATCACTAAAAAAGGAAGCCGATGTCACAAACATGAATGACATTTAATCTGTAAAAAACGGAGTGAAAATTTCATTTTGTTTCATTTTCATGGGGTAGATACAGGAATCCCTGCGTGTGTGTGCGTGTATATTATATTATATTATATTATATTATACACACACACACACACACACACACA